>CM056998.1:79992894-81192894 GCA_029891345.1 Dryococelus australis
AACAAAATTATCTTTCCAATGGCAGGCATTGAAGACTAACAACTTCAGTACTTAGGCTACTATAGCTGTTTGCAATTCCCAGCTGTTGTATTTTTGTTATGACCACAAATATTAGTCAGGGTTGTTTATTCTATTGGTGGGGTCGGGAACTCTAGTTTAATGTATTTTGGGAGATGTGATTGTTTTACAGTTCTTCTTATGAGAGAGTGGCGCTTGTTATTTACATTGTTTTGATGATGCAGTGGAAAATTGTGTTCCTACGGAAATAACATTCAGTTTACTATAGCCTTGCTCAAGTTTTAACGTCATAGAAAGAACTAAATGGTGCAAATGGGTCCCTGTTCTTATGGAAGCGAGAAATATTCAATACATAAAAATCGTTGCTTTTTTTTTTTTTTTTTTTTTTTTTTTTACAAATAACCATACTAATAGGGCTTTTATGCCAAGCACATTTGAATACCTTTTTCAAGAAAAAACGCAATAAATATATCACTTTTAATACCGATTTGCGAAGTGCACTATATAAACATTTTCAGCAAATTTATTTTCCCACATAAAAATCGTTAGTGTTTCAATAAAATAAATTAGGGTTAAACAATAATTTTTAAAATGCCTAATACATTAAAAATATTCTAACAACAAATTAGGAAAACATTATTTACATAAAACACAGACTTACTGTTCACTTCGTAATTCCCAAAAAAGTGGTGAACCTTGGATGATTTCCTCACTAAAAATCACTTTTATCGGCCACTGCTACGAAATAATTTAATTGCTGGCATTCATTTAGAAAACACTTGAGCTGTTCCTTAAATCCAAAAAATTTAGACTTCACAACATAAATACTTTTTCGATCGCGTTTTGCGATGTTCAAGAAAATGGTGGACTACAAACACACAAAAAAAAAAAAAAAAACTTTTAAAACCAGAAGACACGTGTCGATAATCCATTTCACTGGGTAGACCATTCTTTAAAGGCACCTACGGTGAAATAGATTTAATGAAATACGCAAGTACAAAAATAGTTAACAGCATATATAATATTCCGATACCACCAGCAAGGAATTCTCGCATATAGATAAATTAGTAAAGAAGAAAGCTCCATGGCAATAGCATTTCACCGGGTGGGTGGAGACCATAAACAAGGGAGATTGTGGGATACCTTCTTCATAACTGTAATGTTCGCATGCTCTACTATATTTATATATAAAATCCATTGTGCGTGACTAAACTGCATCATAATTGACAAATCACTGGACCAATTAAGACCGTATTCACACCATATGTTATTGAGGTGGCGAGTAAGGTTTTTAGTTATGTTTCATTCCGATAGGTGGCGCTGGAGTCTAACTTCTATATTTATGGGCCGATTTTGCTGATACTTGCAGGAAATGTTTATTGATCTAAAAGAGAAAAATACCAGCGATCCCACGGTCAAACATCGGTCGACGTACCCGACGTAATAGAGAGGACGCACTGAGAAGGCAAAATATAACGTGAACATGAGCTGCACAAACTGAAGAGGCATGAGCGCAAAATCGAGACGCACACAGCAGGCGGCACAACGTTCGCGTAGATTTGCGAGTTTTTAGTAGTTGTAGAGGTAGTGCTTAATTTTGGTGGCAAGCGGCCTTAAACTTGTAGAGTTTGGTATTTTATACTTTCGGTTGCACATTCCAAATTAAATTGGTATAACTTGTTGAATTTTGCGTAATCACGATTTGATGACAGAGGCGTAGTACTGTTTGGTAGCCGCTGCCCCGTTTGCTTGGCCGGCTCGTCATTGCTTTTGTGTTAGCGAACTGTCCACGCTTAGCCTGTTAAGCAGAAATCTTTTAAATGTTTTCCTTTTTTAATAATATTTAATTGTCAGGTGCACGGCACTTTAACGGCTCGACATTTTATAGGGTGCCGTCGTGTAAGTTAAAATTTCTTGGTAGTTTTTAATGTATAAATCTTAACACGTATTATTTTAAGGGGAATGCCCTTTGATGGGTCAACAGACTGCGGCGTTTACCCTTTGTTGAAACCTAAATTAATATGGGAGCAATTCAATGTTTTGCAATAAGCGTGTTCTCAATTGCAAGCTAAAATATATTACGTGCATTAGAGGTAGTTTGTTTTCAAAACTAGTAGTAATTTTGCAAGGGATTTTGTGAAATCCATAAGAATGGAAACTTTATTGTAAGTTGTGCTTACCCTTCTAGTCAATTTAATTGAACGTTACTCTGGCTTGTGGATAAGGTTGTTTAAAGAGTATTGTTTTTTCAATATAGTGCAAGCTGGTGAAAAGATTTCACATGACTTTATTCAGAAAAAGCAAACATGCTGCTTGTTAACAGCGCTTAACGACACAGTTAAATGCGACGTCTTGGTGTACAAAATCTTGCTTGTTCACGTGTAGAAAGGTTGCCTGGTTAAGTATCACGTGGCAACTTACTAATGTAAATTCCAATGAATGTGGTCGGAATGTTTATTGACCAGATAACTTTTTATGAACTAGTGTAGAATTTTTAAAATGTCTGCCTTAAGCAAAGGTTTTTTAAAATTATATATATATATATATATATAATGGTTGCACCTGCTGATAAATACCTATACATCGTGGATACCAGATGTTATAAGAAATTGTAAAATTGTATTTTTTTTTCTGACAATTAAATTTCTATGGGCACTGTGTGTCACTGTATAAATGTGGCGTGTTTTGTAGAAGCGATATCCTTAATGATTATTGCGTTTAATAAGAGCGTTGTCATGATTAACCTTGTAACGGGCCAGTATTAATAGCTTGTAAGTGTACTGCCTTATCCAGCTTCATTTGAAAGATGTGCAAAAATTATTATTTTTTATTGTAAGGAACACAATCAACTTTAATAACTTGGGTATTTTAAGAGTGTTCAATCAATGAAATCCGTATTTTTGAAGGAGTTGAATGTTTTGTATGTAAATGTACTGAGATCCAGTGCAATTGTGATACTTTAAAAGCTCAAGAAGAGTTATTTTCTTACTCTTAAAGGGATCAAAATTAATAAAAGAGTTTATTGAAATTAAAAACACATATACTGACTTGATAATTTCTAGGACTTAAAGTACAGAAAGTATTCAAAGTTCTATGTTTATAATTAGGAATCTCTAGACATACCAGTTTAATAATAGAAGAACATGAATATAAGAAAGAAAGGCATTAACTAAAAATAAAGCGTCATTAACAACTCGTAGGACTTTCAGAGTCTGAGTATTGAATCTAATGAGTACACTGTTATAATTGAAATCTTTACAATTTCAGAATCTATTAAAAATAAGTTTAGAAAATATTCAAATAAATATTTTTAGTCTATTTGAATCTGTGGTGCTAACATAGTTCCAAATAACTGAACAGTAATATAATATAGATCTAACTAAAGAATAATATAGACACAATAAAGATTCAGCTGTTGAAGCAGAGTAGGTAATAAATGTAATTAATCCTAAAGTACGACTAATATTACTAATAAGACTATCAACATGGTAATGATAATATAGGTTTGAGTCTAGAATCACACAAAGATCAAGAATATAATCTACTCTTTTGATTACAAGATTATTAACAGAATATTTATATACAAAATGATTTGTTTTTCTAGTAATACAAACACATACAAATTGTTTGGATTTAATAACACTGCAACATTGGCGCACCAATTAATGATAGCAAAATTGTCTTCTTGTAAAATTACACAGTCATTTGAATCTTTAATGTTATTGTATGTGTTCAAGTCATCGATATAAATAAGAACTCGTGAATTATCTATAACATTTACAATATCATTTATAACAATATTAAAGAGCAATGGTGATAGTGTTCTGCCGTGTGGAACACCAGTAGATACGTTCTAATGAGAAGAAAGTAGAGTTTCTAAATCACAACAAACTTTATGTCAGAAGAATAATTGGAAAACCATTTATCATATGTGTTATCTGAACGTATAGCTTGTAATTCTTCTAATATAACCGAGTGTTGACAAGTATCAAAAGCTTTTTGTAGATCAAAATATATAACACAGTTTGGTTTCTAGATGTTACATCTCCATATAGAGCATTAAAATGAGATTAAAAACTTTATTAGTTTTAGTTTCACCTATTTTAAAACCATGTTGGCTATCTAATATTAGGATTTTTGTATGAAAATTTAAATGTTTATGAATTAATTTCTTAAATATCTATGAAAAACTACATAAACGAGATATAGGTCTATAATTACGTACATAATATGTATTCCCTTTCTTAAATATTGGAACCACTATTACCTTTTACCATAAACTTGGATATGCACCACAAGAAAGACTAAAATTAAAAATATGGGCTAGTAGTGGAAGAAAGGAATCGGCACAATATTTTATTATGAAATTATGTATATCATCAATGCCTGCAGCCTTACTGCTTTTAAGGCTTTTTATTGCCCAAAGGACTAAACTTGGTGTAATTGTAGGGGTTGATAGATGTAAATTGTTTACATAAAATTTACATTGAGAACTATTATTATCTGTCATCTGCACATACACATCTGTAAAATTTTTAGCAAAAGTATTGGTAAGCGCTTCAAGATCTTAAATCATTTTACTATCAGACGATAAGATTATGTTTTCGCTATAACATTTTTTCGTAATTTTAACACATATCCAAAATTTAGTAGGATTATTTTTAATATTGTCACTCATGTTGAATTGCCATTTTTTCTTATCTATTTTAATTTTTTCTTTCACAGCTTTCCTGTACTCAGAGGAGCGAGAATCATTATATTCAGATTTACTTCTTTTGTATAATCGAAATAAATGTTCTTTCATTTGTTAAAGTTTAATTAGATATTTCGAAAACCTACATGATATTTACTTTAAGCACTTTTTACCTTTGGAATAAACTGATTTATTAATAATTGAGAGTTTCTGGTAAGGTAATCAATCTACCATTTGATCTACACATTGCATATAAGAAATGGGACTCCAATCAACATCATTAAAGGCTAAAAATAATGATAATCAACTTTTTCATGATTCCTATTATAAGAAGTAAGTATTAATAATCTGCAAAATCAACTTTACAGTGACCAAGTAATGCGTCTTCCTCGACAATAGGGTCCACGGATTTTGCTATATTTATATAAAAAATTAGAAAACACCACTTCAAGTAATTCGGAGAATGGCTTTGTGAAATTAAACTATTTCCAGATTAAGTGAACTCATTTTTGTAAAATAATTTACCCTTTTTGTTTATTATAGTAATGAACAATATTCTGAGTATGAAAAACATTCCAATCAATACCAGGTAAATTGAAATCGCCAACGATAATTATTCGATCATAATAATCAGCTAATTTAGACTCTAGAAAATTAAAATAATCAATAAAATCATTAACAGACAATTGCAGAGGAAGATATATATTTCCGATTAAAATTGTATTTTCTTAATAAAAGTCATAAATAAAATCTTATAAAATTTTTTTATGTTTTTTTTTTTTATATTACTGTCGCCTAAGAATGAAACTCTTGCTATGTTGAATGGCGTACCGCTTGTTATCTATCTATAAATATTTGGTAGGCTGCAAGTATTTTTGATGAACGTACTGGAGTATGGATTCGTACAAATATTCGTTGGAGATGAAATTCATCGTAAGCTACGAGGTTATAAGAATTTATCTACATACACATATACGCTCAGTATACGTCATGACCTGTATTTCTATGAAATTTGAACATTATTTATAAAATAAAATACGAGAACTTAGATGAAATAATTCATTTTCGAATCATGAGTAATGTGTGAATGAAAGGAGGAACGACTATGCGACTAATTTTACTGAATTTTATATAAGCTCGACTGATTATGGCGAGCTATTTAGGGTACAAATAAAAATAAATATTTTAAAGTTTTTTAAAGTTTTAAAGTGATTAACTTTGGCTACATAACATGTATATACAGGTAGCTCCAAACCCTCAGTAAAAGCTCAAATTTTATTCAGTCTGGGTGTATGGTTCGTGTCTGCTTGAAAATGAAGCAAGCCACTGGTGGAACAGAGTGAGGAAAATATGTCTACACACACAGCTTCATCGAATATCCTATCATTAGATTAAAAAAAAAACAGTGTCGCTTTTATGAGAAAGCTTTTAGTAACTCATGGTGTGGAAAGAGCAAATGTTCAAAAGACTGACCTCCAAACTTCTACGATGTGATGGGCATGGTATGTCATTTACTAGAAGCAATAATTTGAATTTGCTCTACAAAGAAAGTAAAGGTAGTTCTATATCATCTCGGTGGTATGATTGGAATGATTTTGGTAGATATGGTGGTTGGTAAGTTTTCAGTATTATCGGTAGAAATGTTCTCACGATATGTTCATGTCTTTTTTGTATGATTTGCAGCTAGTATGAAATGACGGTATGATTGATAAATATTTGGTTAAGAAAATTTTCGTAGTAATGGCTAGTGGGTATGTTCTGGCAGTATAGTCTGTAGGTATTGCCACATGGAATGACCTGTTCATGTGGTCTACCAGTATTGTAGATCAGAATTATTTGTGGAGATATTTTGGTTCGAGGGTTGGTAGAGCTTGTATGTATAGATAGTTGTATGGTGTTCTGATTTTTTCTGATGGTAAGTTCTTTGGGAATGGATGGTATGGTCTGTCCAAATGGGTTGTGTGGGGTGCTATGGTCTGTGAGTATTGATGGTTGGAATTTTTTGGCTGGAACATTTGATTTGCTGGTCTGATGGTATCTTATAAGACATTTTGGTATGATTGGTTCGTTGGCGAGGATATTCTGTATGGAGAATTGGTATGATATATCAACGTGACTGGTATGACATGATGGAATGGTCTGTCAGAGTAATTCGCTGGAATATCTAATAGGAATGTCTAGATGTTTTTTTTAGAGCTGATATGATGAAGTATTGGACAAAATGTTTTGTTTCATATAGCCTATACGGTCTAGTCTGGACTATAGGTAGTGACTGATGTTACGATCTCTCGAAGTATCCTGCATGGCATTACGTTACAGGGTTTGGTAATTTTTGGTCAAAATATTTTGTACTAATAGCAATGGTTTGTTTCTTGACTGAGGTTATGTTATGGAATCTAATATTACATGATAGTTGAAATATTTTTCGTTGGGTGGGTGGTAGGATCTGGCAATATGGTTGGATCATATTGTATTATTAATTATGGTTCGATGGAATGCTGGTCAGCATATCTAATGTTATGATGATATAAACGAAACACCTGTTTCTAGCAAAATAAAATATTATATTAGGCTGCACAAAATTAATAAATAATTTTTAATTGTCAATGTTTTTGATTCATGGCAATGTTATAACAGTACTGAAAATTTGTATACAGGTGAACATATGCATAACTTAGAAACTGTCAGTTTTACTTGAGTGATATTTTTTGAAGAGACATTCTAAAACTTGTAGCACTGATTCTATGCAAACCCAACTCCAACCACTGTTTATTCATTCTCCCACTACTCCTCCTCCTCCCCCTTCTCCATCTCACTGATGTATGATATAAAACAAGTAGAAGAACGCTGTATTCGGATTGTGAAGCAAAAAATTAGTCTGCCCATACGAGTTACAGAGGAAGAAACCAGTATTTCCTGCGAATCACGACATGGCAGCCTGTTACCAAACACCACTGCATTATTGCAGGTCCATCGAATTGCTGAAAAATATGCGATTCTAAGTTTGTTGGAGGAACTGAATGGTCTATATTACGAGAATGTATTCTATACCCAGCAACAGCCAGAGACTAGCTAGAATTCTACAGGCTGTGGATGGGGCACATTACATTATTTTCCACACAGCGATAATGACAAATTCGTGCCTCCAAATGAAGCTAGGCCGAATTCTATGTTTGTATGCGATGATAATGCTCAGTATTAAATGTTAGTACGGTTGGTTCTATGATAGGGTTATCAAGAATGTTTTTAGTTCTTCCTGGCTGAATGGCGAATATACAGCTAGTATGATTTTATGGTAGGTATAACAGTTATGTTGATATGGTATGATCTGATTGCATGTTCAGTTGGTTTGGTGGTATGACAGGAATTTATCTTCGATGGTGTGGGCAGAATGGATTAATGGCATGATTTGTTTGTATGAGTGGAGTTGTTTCATATAATGTTTAGTTAGTGCGAGAGGGCCAGAGTGCTTGGCTGGTATTGTTGGTTAGTATGATTGGATGGTATGATAAATTGGTATGGTATCTGAGAACTAAGTCTGTATTGGTGCAGTAGATGGTAAAATTGATGGTATGGGTTTAATAAGAGCTTGGTTGGAATTTATGATTAAAATATTCGGTTGGGTGGACAGATGGTATGATTTGTTTATACATATAACTGGCGAGATTAGATGAGAAATGGCAGTCGATACGGTAGTCAATATAATTTACGGTTATGATTTATTAGTATGTCCGAGGGCAGTGTTTGATATATGACTGATCTATGCTTGGAATAGAGCACATGATACATTTGGTTTGGATGCAATTGTTTTTTGGTATTAGTTTATATGCTTGGCTTCATATTAATATGGTTAGTATGGTTATCTGGTATAGTGGTCGCTATGGTTTGCAGATATATTGAGATGGATGTTTGTAAGCTAGTGTTATGGTGAAAGTTATGATTTGTATTGTACTCAGTGCCACTGAGGTTGTAGATATAATTATTTTGTATGTGGGATGTATTGTTCCTGGTATGTTTTGTTGGTGCAGTTATTGGAATGAATGGCTGGTATAATATACTTTTTTTTGTTTATATAGTGATTGATATTGTTGTATGGTATGCTGGAGAGGTGGTCAGTGTATGTTTTGGTCGTTTCAGTTAATGTTATGATAGGCTGGTCTGTTGGTAATGAAATGTTTAGCATGGTCTTTGAGAATTGTTGGTATTGTTTGTCAGAGGGTGTAAACAGTATGAAATGAGTTAGTTGTTATTGTATTCTGTGGTGCATTGCTTAAAATGTATTTGTTGCATAAATAGGTGGTATAATCAGCTGGTTTGTTTGTCTAATGTGTTGGTTGTTATTTCTGTTGGTATTTTGTCTTGAATATTTGCCAGGTGTCTGCTGATAGTGATGTTGTGGCAGACAAGTTAGAGTAATGTTTTTCTTTATATATTTTAGTTGGTGTGGTCCATATATTATGTTGGTTAGTATGTTGCAATAAATCATTTTCTGGTGCTGGTCGGTAGCGCAGATGGTATGAGTATTAGGTATGTTTTCTGGTAAGGATTGTTTGGACTGAATGGTCGAAGTATTCCTGAGTTATAGTGGGTGGTATGGGTGGCGAATATATGTGGTGTCAATCGGTAGTGAATATCGAAGGGATGTTAGGTTATGGGTTGGTCTTAACTTGGGACGATCTGGACCACATCGCCAATCGCCCTCGGGTTATTATTAATGAACTCTAATAATAAACTATTTAATTTGTGGGCTGGACCATGTCGCCATAATCACCCATTCGAATAATGACTGTGTTTTGGTTACCTTATATCTTTACGACGCAATGCCCTACAGGGACGCACATTTTAACACGCTGGTTTTGGTGTTAAAAAACTTAAAAATTGGCTCAACTCTATTGAATAACTAGCCTGAAATATTCTCGGCATATTCATGTTACCTTAAAAAGACACCGGAAGACCTGGGGTAACGGAAAACGCATGTCAACGTACGTGCTAATTTTTCACGTGCAGCAGCTCGCAGCCATGGCAGATAACTATGAAGCGGCAGAGAGCTTCGGTGGTTTGCCACCTGGTAGCAGTACCTTCGGCGGCCAGCATTGCTGATTGCTCGCCACCTGTGCGCGCGCAGTACAAAATTGTGATGTTTGGTTATGCAAGTTCCGGCCTCTTGTCAACATGCCGGAAGTGTTATTACGTATTTCAATATTATTGGTGGTTAATTTTTCAAATATGTAGACCCCTCTAAGGGAAATAGGTGACCGCTGCGTCGGTTAACCTTATTTGGTAATGCCAACCACCTTTGGTCGTGAATCTCACGACCTCTCTAAGAAGTCTGGTAAATACCACTTAATGCTTGGAATTACGGCATTTTCTGAGGAAAATAACACATCATTGCTGTGATTAGTGGCGCCATGTTGCGGAACTGTATTTAATCTCTGCATATGCTTCGTTCGGGGTCAGTCATTTTATTTGGGTTTTATAATGGGTAATGTTACCTTCTGTAACCAGTTTGCGAACACATAAAAACATGGCACCAAGTCATTAATGCAGGGATTTTGGTCGTAAACATTTGTAACCAAGACCATAATGGTGAAAGTTGGTCATAAACTTTTGCAACCAAGTCACGTCTTATGAGGTTGTGCTGTTAACTTTTTTTGTAACCAAGTCACGCCTGCTGCGGCTATTGTAGTGTATGCTCGTGACATTTGTGCTATTTAATATTTGTTAATCAATGAAAAACTTTACGAAGTTTTAGAAACCTCTTGAAAATAATATTTGCTCACGGGCGTTAAGGCTGGGAATTGTTTAGCAGTTGCTCCTATCCCCTTGGGATCGTGAGCAGATGATTTATATGGGAAAAATAGTGTGTAAAATTTTGAGGTTACAATATTCACGTAATATTGATTCATGACAAATAAATTAATATGTGTTACCATCTTAGTTTGCTTTGTGTAGGAACAAATATATTCTTTAAAGTTCAAAAGTAAATGTTGGTATGACAGAATTTAGTCCACCATTTTGTGGTGATTGTAATTTTGGGGTAACTAGTCCAGTGTATCTTGTGATGGCTTTCTGTATTATTAAGTGGCCAGTTATTTGCATAAACATTACCCATATTTTAGTGTGAAAAATTAAAGTACTAGTTGGGTAACAACCACTTTTTTGTACCTGAGAAAATATGTGCATTTCACTCTTTTTTTTATTGTAACATGGTGTTTATGTATATTTGAATTAATTTGGAATTTTAAGGGGCAGGGAAGTTCATGTTAGCTGTTCCTTAGGTAATATTGAAAACAAATGAAAAGAATAAATATAATAAAAATAAAAAGATAATTACCACACTTCCTTGTTTCTGTTATAAGTCGTTTTCTTTAGCCAACTAACCCTTACACTGTACAGATAAATGGTTCTTTTGCATGGCTTTTGTCATTTGGTTCTCTGTTAGTTTTGCTATGTTTTTATGCAAATCCAACTTTGCCATGCCCTTGTCTTAAGACGTAGTATGGTCAGAAACTCTATCTATAGTTGCTTGGTACACTCGAGCTATGATGGATGGTATGATTGGTATGTTGGGTGGTATCTCTCATTAGTATGACTGAAATTTTATTGGGTTATAGGGGTTGGTATGTTGGTTGACCAGACATCAGTCGGTAATGCAATTTGACAGAGGGAAGGAATATTTCTGTTATGGGTTGGCCTGGACTGTAAAGTTGCTTGGTACACTTGGATTATAATTGAATATATGGTTGCTATTTTGGGTGGTATGGTTTCCAGTACATCTGCCTGGTGATTGTATGTGTATATCAAATTGTATGGACATTATATGTGTGCTGGTGAGTCCTGTAATGCTAAAGCATGCTTAAATTAAAGTGGGTGGTATGGGTAGTTAGTATATTTGGCTGGTGTCAGTCGGCATGGTGGATGGTATGGAAGAAGTCGATTGTGTTGAAGTGTTTGAAATGGCTTTGTATGGTGTAGTCTGCCTGTTTGCTTGGTATGGCTGATGTGTTTTTGAGTATTATTCGGTGGTATGGTAACTACAATATTTAGCTGGTGTCGGTGGGTAGAGCAGAAGGTATGGACAGTAGATGTAATAGTGTCTTGAGTTGGTCTGACCTGTATGGTTGTTTGGTACACTTGAATAATGGTGGATTATAGATGGTGAATTGATAATATGGTTTATCATAAAATACTTAATTTTTCACGAGTTATAGAATATGGTATGGTTGGTTGGTATTTTGGGTGGTCTGGTATAAGTTTGTTGTGTTTGGTTGAATGATGGTATGAATGGTTGTGACATGGGCTGGCCTTGAATGCATGGTCACTTGGGTAAATGTTATTTTATCTGACTATCTATTGAGTTACATTGTCTTTTAAATATAATTACGCTTGCTTCAACCGTTCCTTTGTAAGTGCGAGGTGAATTTTACCCAAAGTGTTGATTGACTGTAGGATGACTGACCTATGCTTCCGAGGTCTGGTCATTTAATGCTGTCAAAGGGGCTAAAATAATGATAGGAGACATGTAGAAAAGAGTTTAATGAATTGTACCTGCTGTATGCTAGGTTAGGTTCTATTAGGTTAGGTTTGATTATTCTGGGCTTTGGCATGTTAGGTTATATTAGTTTGACAGATGGTAAGAATTCTGGGTGTTATGGGCCAACCTGGAATGTATAATTGCTTGCATAGGTGTTAAGGTGTATTCGTATGGCAGAGTTTCTTCCCGTGGGTTATAGATAATGGTGTAGTTGGTTTGTATGGCGGTTTTTCTTAGGTTACAGTAGATAGTATGGTTGGTCAGTATATTGTGAGGCATGCAGGTATAGGTTTTGCTTAGAATGTGGTAGGTTTAATTTTTTCTGAACTATGTTAAGTCGAATTCATTAGAGTATGCCGAAAAGACTAGAGGAGTGTGTGAATAAATTAATTTTTTATAGATGTGTTTAAGTACAATATGAGTGGTTAAGTACTATGCACAAGGTGAAGATACCAACATGAATAAAAATATATATATGTAATATATGAGGTGAGAAATTTTTATATTATAGATAAAGTTGGCAGCCTACAGCGAGCTAATCTGGTGGCTAATAAAAATGAAATATTATATGGTGGACTACATTACACAAATAAACAAATGAGGTCGCCAGCAGACGAAAAAAGATGGCTGCACCGACAGCTTGCCTATTGACTAATTCGTGAAGGAATGAGAGAGAATCCAAGATGGCGGCCTGCAGCCAGTTTTTAATTAAGTCGTCAGCAGACGAAACATGATGGTGGTTCGAGGAGGCCGAGTAACCAGCAGGTGATTAAATCGAGAAGGAATGAAAGAGAAATTTCAAGGTGGTAGCAAAATGTAAGTAATCATCAGATGATAGAATGGGAAACAAGATGGTGGCTCACTTACAAAATCAAGAAGGAATCACAGTAAATATATGAAAAAATACATCATCTTAAATTTAGTACAAAATATTTTTTAAATTGACTTATTCCTTGATTTCATAGATAACTGTCATAAATGTTTCTTAAATGGCATCAGTTGCAACAGTCCTTGTACACACTGGATATACACTAAAACATTTACTATGTATGTAACAGAGTTCCTACACGAGGTGACTAATTGAGTTCTTACATGATGATTAGGTAATATTAGGTTAGTTTGTGTTCGGTTGGGTTAAGTTAGGCTATGTCAGGTCAAGTTAAGTCCTACACGAATTATTTTTTCCGAAGTCCTAAATACTGACGGACATGCTACTTCTGTTACAAATAAAAGTAAACTCAATATAAAATTAAAAAAAAAACAGAAGGCGAAGATGATCACGAAGACAGGATTAATGAAAATGATCTTGAAGACAGTGTTGATGCTGAGGACGATGGCAGTTTTATATGCTCTGACACACTCCTTGAACATGTATGCTGCAACGAGAGGCATGATGAAAGCAGAAGATAATGCCAACACTGTTTAAATATTTCCCGAAGACCCGGATGAATTTGTCGATAGACTCACAGACATTTCATCGCTTTGCAACAATGTGGAGATTTCTCGCACAATGAGATATCTTCTGTCATTAGTGAACTGTCAGAGATTATATCTCATGGTGTCATAAACTGCTGTCTTCTTATATTGTAATGTATACAATGAGCATACCCTTTTAAAATTAAAATAATTGTTTTTTTAAATTTCATTTTTTGTTGTATCCACTTTTCCTTCAAAACTTTCCAGTAGTGTTATGGGCACTCTACTATTGAATCAAATATCCACTTACAGAATATTAATGAAGATGTTAAGTATAAAATGGATAGCGGACTACATACAAAACTTTAATGCAGTTGGCATGTACAAATTTGGGGACAGTTGGCGAATGAATGTAATATATATATATGGGGAGAGACAAAACCCATGGATTGATTATCGATTGATGATTGATCGAAATATTAGACAAATTATTGAAAGATTGATGGAAATATTGGAAGAATGATGAAAGATTGCGAAATATTGATGAAAATAATGGGAAATCATTGAAAAATTGCGATATTGGCCAAATGATTGGATGAAAGACTAATGAGAAAATTGCAAAATTGGTCGAAAGATTGTTGAAATCAGTAAGAGACTGATTGAATGATTAGCCGAAAGTTTGGATGTAAGATTGGAAGATTGATGGAAAGGTTGTGAAGGATTGATGGAAAGATTGCGAAATATTGGTGGAAATATTGGAAGATTGGTGGAAAGGCTGTGAGATTGCTCGAAAGATCGACGTAAAAATTGCGAGACGAATAGAAATATTGTGAAAGATTGATGGAGAGATTAGAAGTTTAATGGAAATATTGATGGAATGATTGGAAAAGTGATTGAAAGATTGCGGAAGTGATAGAACGGTTGATATAAAATTGGAATATTGTTTAATTGATTGATATGTTGGACAATTAATGGATTGATTATCAAGAGGCTCATGAAATACAAGACTGTTTATCACTGTAGCTGCCCTCATACATTCTAAGTCTCAAAAGCGAAGCACCATTGACATTTAAATTATAGCAAGTATGCCTATAAATGTGTTGGTAGATGCTCGTCCATAACGCGATTATAACATGATTTGGGCAGGAGGTCGCTACCCGTATGATGGGTTTGATTGGTCATGTATACATAATTAAATAAATATAAATAGCTTTCAGAACAAATTTAAAAAATCAAATAATTTCTATAGTAAAAATTTTTAATGAAATATTATAAACAGATTTTCGACTTAACATTTCCCTATGTCTGTAAAACCAGAATGGTAGCCAGAAACATGTATATATGCTTGAAGAGTTAGTGATCGTAACTTTCGAGCACCTTCGGTTACCTACGACAATCCCGAGTCGAAGACACCCGAGCACCTCTTGAGTCGAGCCGAAAACTGCCGAGCTCGTCCTGGTCTAGGCGAAGACCCTCCAGCCCCACAATCCGCACACCCGCCTCATTTAAATATATTGTACCAGAACGATAATAATCATGCTACTCTCAATGAATGTGGAATTTGTTAGTGAGTTTCATTTTTCGAACAAAACCATAATTCTTCTGTGTCATCTAGCCTTGCGGCTGTTACTTTATCGTTTTGTCATCCAGTCTTGTGCGAAATTTTATCTTAGGCTCAGTGCTCGTCCGTGTTTATTTGACTCCCTTGTTTTTTTTCTGTTTTTTTTTTTTCCTTTACATTATTTATTCTGTAATTTTGTTTGCTTTATTTTTTTTCCTAGTTTGTTATTAATCTGACAAAATTACTTATGAGATTTTTTATACGTTTTATATATATTTAGACTACAGCTACTTTCGGCTCGTTTTTCCGTATTTGCTTTGTGTCTCATAATTTTGTTCTCTGTGATGACATAGCAAAGCAATGGCGTATATCCAAAATATTTCGCTTGCTAAAATCAACTGAGTGTACGAAATTTAGTGCAATTTAAAATATCGAGTAGAGGAAGTGTTAGTAATCTAGTAGGGTTTCAGCATACGGTCCTTAGAGTCCACAATTCAAACATGCCGCTTTTCATACAATGAAAATTAACGTGACAATTCATTCAACTTTGCTTCAGAATTTACCTAGAATATACCAGTCAGTGTTTCCGTTAAAATATATGCAGATAAGTGAAGAATTTTTTTTTTAAGTTGATTTCGAAATTAATGGCTCTCTAGACCTTTCAGTACCAAAAATGCACAGTTAAAATGTATTTTCATGTATAAGTTTACAACTTTTTTTTTTAGTTTCTACTTAATACACAACAAAAAAAACCTGTAAAATGCAAAATGCCAAAAAGTCTATCTGTTGCATAGCATTCTCTACACATGTATAACAGAGTTTAAATGCACTAAACAAAAAAAAATTCGCTCCTACATATAAATTGCTAATCATATTACTTCGTGTATGCAAAATGCAACAAGATTTTGTTTCAGAAACAAACTTAACTATTTTCCTATATTACGTTTGCCTTTCAGGAAACCTAATGTAATGTTAATGTGTGGAAAATGAGCTGTCCGAAATTCACTTTCCTATTTATGAAATGGTTTATATATTAAAGAAACTAAAACAAAGCTATTTGTGAATACAAAGCTAAACATAAGTGCAAATTCAAATCATGCACATCTCATAGAATATACCGGATGTCCCAGACCTACCGTACCAGATCTTTTTCTCGAAAACGGTGCATCCAAGCTTTGTCGGGTGAAATTCTTTTTAGAGAAACCTTTAAGGGCGAATTCAATGGTGAACACTACAGTGTCTAAAATCTGCGGTAAACTATAGAAAACGATGTTATGGGAAGGTGGTACAAAAGTAGTATCGTTGAACACAGCTTGCGAAACTGAGAATCTTTTGTCTGGAAAGTTTTACGATATGTTTCACCGTTTTGAAAATATCGAAATATTCTCTGTCTGGCACATCCTAAATCGCATCGTGCTACGCCATATCAGCCCAAACGAGGCGAGAGGGAACTGTTGACGCTAGATAGCAGTACTCGCATTTCCCCTTTGTTTGTGTTATTCATCATGTCGAATAAGAGACTTTCTGGCGGTGCGTGCACTATGAAAGGTTTCTAGCGTGGGTTTTACTTTGTTTCTGTTATTCGTGCAGTATTGTCGTATTCAATCGAAGAGGCATTTGGCATGCTTATGGTGCTCGGTGAATGTCGCCAGAATCACCGACATGCAGAGCGCGTTTATGAAGGGAGATATCAAGATCGCCCACGCCAGTCACGACGTGTTTTTCAGCGATTGGAGGTACGGATTCGCAATAGCGGGCATGTGCAACCAACCCGCAATCGTAAGAATTAAGTTAGAAGACGTGTTATAGACAATAGAAGTGCAGATATTCTTGCTGCAATAAATCTAGACCGACATCTTTCAACTCGAAGATTAGCATGGGATTCTGGGGTGAGCGGAAGTACCATCTGGATAATCCTACACGACGATGGTTTACATCCCTACCACATTAATTTACATCAGGCATTAAGCGAAGATGATTTCCAGACAAGAATATCCTTCTGCGACTGGTTTTTAAATCAAAATCTGGGCTTCCCGACTATCGTACTGTGGACAGATGAGATCACTTTCAAATCTAATGGGGATGTAGATATCCAGAATACTCACTATTAGTCAGCAGAAAACCCTCATTGGTTACGTCAACATGACAAACAGCACGTTTAGAGCCTAATTACCTGGTGTGAACTCATCCTTGATCAAGTTATCGGACCTTATTTTTTGACGAACAATTAAATGGTGAGCAGTACTCTGAATTTCTACAACATGCTCTACCTGAGGTGCTGGAAGATGTTCCACTAGCAACACGGGTTGTTAATGTGACTGCAACAAGATGTATGCCTGGCCCATTTTTCCTTGGTGGCCAGGCATATTTTAAATCAGAGTTTCCCTGGTCGATGGATTGGGAGAGGAAGGGCCAGTGACTTGGCCACCACGGTCGCCAGACTTAACCCCCTTGATTATGTTTTGGGGGACGCATCAAAGACACTGTGTATCAACAGTGCCTTACACCGAGAGATGAAATGAAAGAGCGAATTACAGTAACATGCCGGTCGCTGCCAGCAGCAGAGATACTTCGGGGTACACAAAGTACACGAATACGAACACGACTGTGCTTATAACAGGGCGGAAAACATTCGAACACCTATTACAGTGAACAGCAAACAAGTAAATAATTTTTGGTAATAATTTCTAAATAAAACATCATTTCTAATGAATGTTCGTACTGTCAAACTGCACTAATTGTGTTTATTTCGAGCTACAAGTGCAAGCAAAAATTTGTTTCCTTACTAGGCCTACAACTTTTAAGAAAGGTATTTTTTACATACATCATCTCGTCAGCTCTATGATGATCTTTTGTATCATCGAATCTGAAAAGTCTTATTCGATATGAATGGCTTAAATAGAGTGAAAATGCAAGTATTGCTATCTAGCGTCAGCAGTTCCCGCACGCCTCGTTTGGGCTGGGTGGCGTGGCACGGTGCGGTATAGAATGTGCCAGACTGAGAATATTTTGATATTTTCAATACGGCAAAACATATAAAACTTTCCAGGCAAAAGATGTTCAGATTCGCGAGCTCTATTCAAAGATACTACTTTTGTACCACCTACCGATTTGAAATTCTGAAGTTACCTTCCTTTCCTCTAGTTTGCCGCAGATTCTATACACTGTAGTGTTCACCATTCAATTCGTTCTTAAGGGTTTGCCTACAAACCATTTTACCTGAAAAAGCTCGGATGCACCGTTTTCGAGAAAAAGGTCTGGTACAGTAGGTCTGGGACATCCGGTATAACACTTATTTTGTCATTCGCATTAATATTGAATTGCTATATACTTTATTCTTAAAATCCACCAGGAAGTATTCTATGCTTTATTTTCTGTTTAAAAAAATAATTAAAATTTTCAGTTATTGCAATGAAAAAAATATTGATGTAAGACAGTTTTGCAGAACCGCACAATCTCTTTTCTTTATTTACACCAGCAACTGTACATTTACAACAGAAACCAAGCAATTATGGTAAGTTCAAGGCTGTTTATTTTTCGCCCTTTTCTGGGCACCCCGAAACTTCAATATATACATACTCTGGATTTCTGGTTGTCATTGATCTGGTGTGACTTGTATCAATTAATTCCGGGAGTAGACAGTCCAAACAAAATTTTCGTAGTTTTGTTTCCATTTCTGTGTACCAGAAATCGTCGTCTTTTTCGGTAAGTACCACCCGGATATGGCAACGTATCCTTCCAGTAATGTTCACGTATGTATCTGATAGTATTTGCTTCTCCTGATAATTCCTACACCACTATCAGATTTTGTTAGACACTGCAGTGTCTTCATTGTATAAAACTCTTCAGGTGACATATCACCAGTACATGATCGACACTTTTTTTCGACGACAGTGTCACTTCCCAAATGGTGTTGTAGCACTCAAGAATGGAATATCTATTGTCAAATCACATGTGAAACTTTTACATTCTGGTCTCTAATTACGGAATAGCATCTTTCTCATGCATTTTACCGTAGCGAAGTGATGTTAAATGTACATTATTATTGTAACTAATATTTCGCAGTTGATACTCGCATCCGGTAGTTTTTTCTTTTGCAAAATGTTCCAAAAAGAGATGATGTTAGCAGTTCCCTTTGTCCTTCAGTTAATTCTTCACTGATATGCTGCATAGTTAAAAGATGCTTGAATAACTTCCATTCTTCGTTTCTCCAAAAACTCTACCCTCTTTTTCTCGTAGTCGTTAGCAGACATATCTAGCCGTTGAGCACTTGATCCTTAATCCCGATGTACCATTTTTCATAGCAAATATGGTTCAAGACCCTTTGAGACTCACGACCCGCCTTTTCTTTGCTACCTTGATAATCCTTTTCAGTTGTACTCGCTTGCAGAATATTCCGAGGCTTCTATTGTTCGTGTATTTGTGTAATAAGTAATATGCGGCATCGATATTATGGTGTACAACGACTACAGTACATCTGAGCGTGTAACTGTTGGAAAGAAAAATGTTTATCCGTTTCCGTTCAGTAAACTATGCGACAATGCTAATGTATTTCTCGGCAGCATTACAGTGAGAAAAAAACCGAAAAATGTTTCTGTGTTGTAAGGAATACTGTGTGGGGGAAAACTTGGAGAGAGATATAGTTTACGTATGCACCACGTATGAGTATTAGCCCCTGCAAGAAAACAGGTGAACCCTGCTATGGTTTACTTGTCAAATGTATTGTATACAGGCAGAACTGCATAATTAAAGTGCAACGACCTGGGAGAAATACATAGCAATAAAAATAACATCAAACATTAGCCAACCGGCAGTTATTTTGCATACCGCAAACCATCGTCGAAGTTGCTATTATTCCACACCAACAGAATTTCAATAACATGGATAGCCTTACTAACAATCAGGTTCTGTGCAGCCCCCTGCATAGCTATACAACACTACAAAACACACCGGAAGACATAGAAACCAACTATGTATTTATTTAAAGCAACGAAAGGCTTCCAATTTTTAAGCAATAATTTAATGTGGAAAAATATCATAGAAGTAAATTGCCTGAAAGTTTCATTCCTTGGTAGTGTTAAAAATGCAAGGGATATGCACGCAACAGCTAGACTAGGTCTACAACGATATCTCTCATTATGCCTGCTACAAATGCAAATTAAGTGAATAGAGTATTTGAAAGTAAAAAAATATATATATTATCTAGACATCTTGAATATTGTACACACTTAAAGTTTTGTAGAATAGGATTAATTCTCAAAATTAAAGTCGCTAATGTTCTCCCACTTGGCCGTTACAATAAATTACGTGCCTGTCTCATATGTAAAATGCTCCTGGCTAGCACAGTTTATGTTGATAGAGCAATGAGATACTTATTTAAATCTCAGGCACTTTGTGACCACTGAAAAGTGTCGGGAAATGATGCTGCTTACTTTAAAAGTTTATTAAACACTCTCAAGCACGTGTAACTGTCACTGTACATTAAGGTGGGATCATACCTTATATAAATGTAGAGTTCCTCACACTTATTTTATTTGTAGACCTGTTCTGACGGTAGTACCGTGTACCGTTGGCTTATCACTCAAATTTTAATATACTTTTTTTTGGGTTTAATTAACCTTTTAATATTTTGCAGCACGCATGTAGCCAATGAGACACAAGGACTTCCCCACAGCGAGGAACAGTCAATCAGGTAATTGGTATACGCGCACTTCGAAGGAACCGCAGTGCCATGTCGCCTGTGTGCGTTATAATACTGTGCGGTGCGACGCGACGGCGCGAGGTGTTCAATGTGACACACAGGTGTCAGTATTACGTAACTACTATGAAGGTACTGAAAATAACTCTCACGCTTAGCACATTTAAATCAGACAAACATGTATGCTTACGTTGTTTATTAGGAATGCAGTGGAGAATGCAATGATATTAAAGTCACATTCATTTGAACTAAAATGTAGTACTTCTGGTTTTATAAATGTATGCTCGTTGGCGGATGGTACTCAGTCACAAATCGTGCTTGTGTTTCCTTCCGCTAAATATCAAGCAATAATACTCTTAAAGGTAATGTGTAGTGACCATTCACATTCAAAAGACTGGATACCGAAATAAAAAATGTTGCGACGTTATCTTCGGAAGAACGATTAATTAGCGGATGTCCCAACCCGGAAACAAACCAACACAGTGTTAAAGTGAAGCACAAGTGAGGTGCCAGACGACATTGGTGAAAATATGCGACAAATAATTGTCAATCTGCATTTACCACGGCAATAGAATTTGACGAACATACGCATTATTAATAACACACTTTAATACAACAACTGTAATATCCACGTATAGAAACTTTGAACATTTCTTAACTGTTACAGTATTAGTCTAAATACTAAGAGCAATAAGCACGTAGTTCAAAGGCTGCAATAAAGTTACCTGATTATTTTAACAGGCTTACAACAAAATCTTTGGCGGTTACTTTTTCACACATCAGTGCGAAATAGAAGAAAAAAAAACTGAAACTAGGAACTGATTTGATGTGGATTGTCATAATTATTTTTCATAACACATACCAAAACGTCACCACTTTGATATACAGAGACTTTGATATACTTCGGCTTGAACCCGAAACTTAAATCTCTGCAAACACAACATTTTTAATGAAAGAGAATAGTTAAAATATAAACCCTCTATTGTATTATAATACACTATTTGCCAGTCATTTATTAAAACTCAGAAATAATTTACATAGTAAGTAATACAGAAATATTGATTCATTTTTACGGTACATGCATAAAAATGAGTTTGTAAGTGATCTAAGCAATACGCAGAGACGTTTAAACTTAAAATGTCAAAACTATACAAAATATCATACTAGAATGTTTAATTGTATGAAGCGACGGGTTCCTTCCGCCACTAATTGTCGACACTTTCGAATGATATATTCAGAAAATGTAACCAAAAATTAATTTACTTAAACGTTAACAAATTTACTGGCAAATGTTTTTTACATGAAGTCACCTACCCGAAAGTTGTCTCTATATAAGGCACGAAAATATAAATCAATGATACATCAAACAAGTAAAACAATATTGCCTTGACGTTAGAGATCTTGCAGGGTGACTGTCTCCCCGCTCTTTTCAAGGATTTGTTTCCTTACGTGCAGATTCACGTGGAAACAAGCGAACTCATTATGATAATCCAAAAATAGTTGTACTGTGGAATGGGAACAACAGACGCTACCAGGAAAATCAAGAAAGAGCAGCCATCCAATACTTTGTTTGGAATTCACGCAAACTAATATGAATTAATTAGGACATACAGAGCATTCGCGTGCTTCTACGTGAATTTAAAGTATTTCAGAAAAGAAAAAATAACATCGCAAAGAACTGTCATACCAAAATGATAAAAAAAAAAAAAAAGGTTAAGTTTTATATAAAATTCAGTAGTTAAAAATGGCATCCCTGCCTTATGCTCACAGTTTGAAATTGTCATTATATACTAAATCCGAAGTCCGAGAATTCATTTCTACGAATGAGCGCAACCTGTGTTATGTAGCTTACTTTCAAACATATTAGATGACATTCATTCAAAATTATAACAGATAATTTGCATTTGCGTATTGAACACCTTTTTCCACGTCAATATAAGTACAATTACTCATTACAGCTGAAATTATCAAAAGGGAGTCAGTTTTTAAACAATGGAGCAAATAACTAAATTAAAACATAGAATTATTCAGAATTTACTAAAAAAATAAAAAATATAGCTGCAAATGTTACCATTAGAGACGGCACAAAAGTTCAAATTCAAGCTGCTTACGACCTCGCGTGGAAGATTTTGTAACCATTTGCAGGAACAGTAGAAAACCCGTTTGAAACCATCTCTACGACCTATAGTAATTACTTTTATAACTATAGTACTTGAAAATGCTCTCTGCAGAAGTAAGAAACTTTCATACTTCTTTATTTTCATGAGTCGAAATGTTGCTTTTTGTTTGTTGTTGTATGAATATGCTTTTATCTATGACTAGCGACGGGTGCAATTAAGATAAAAAAAACTGCTTAACCCGGTGTTAATTAGGTTGGGTAAACTCTCCTAAAGCATTAAAAAAGCACATTATAATTTAATAATTAATTAAATAATTTATAATTTAAAGTTTTTTTGCTATTTTTATTTTATATTTTTTTACTTTTTTATAATTTTTCATATTAATATACATTATATTACAATGCAATTTATCTGAGATAGAAGTATTTAATATGTTATTGGCTAAGATATTCTCTGTAGACAATGTTTGACGTCCTGTTATTGTTTGGTAACAAAATGTACTGTTTCTCGGGACTTCCAACTCGTGATAAACCAACATATGGTTGGCCATGGGAAAAACACTCTTTTCGTATGTCGATTCCAACCAAAGAGAAAGTTTGACCCTGGGACTTATTAATAGTAATCGCGAACGATGTTTTTACTGGAAATTGCAACCGTTTGAAAGATATTGGCAAATCCGTGGGAATCATGGGAATCCTCGGGATGTTTGCCAGCTGGCCGGCTGCTGGACCGGTGAGGATGGTCGCGACAATCAAATTTTCTTTCAAGTCTTTAATGAGCAATCTTGTGCCATTACACATGTTAGGAGGGCTTATATTCCTTAAAAGCATGATAGGAGTACCGACTTTTAATGATAGTTCGTGAGGTGGCAAGCCAGAAGGATTAAGCGAATTTAGAAAATCTTGAGGAAAGTGGACGACATCGTCAACATTGGTGACTGTGTCAATCGACTTATAGGTTTTGACTTGGCCGGGAACTCTTTGTATAATGAGATTGTTGATTTCATTGACAGTGTCGTTCCTAGGCGATACTATTGCCCTGGAACACAACCAGTGAAAGTCTCTTTCTAGTAAATTTTCGAGGCCCGGATATACTGCTTCTATAAGATGCTGCAGACTGTGGACTATCTGACCTAATGTCTCATTTAAAATGATTTCAGCAGAATTAGTGCCCAAATTTAGAGAAGGAAAAACTCCTTCTTCAAGTCTGAGCAATTGTTGTGGGAAATATTTATGCGTGTCTCGACCAAGATAGGCTCTCATATTCGTTCGCAAATTTAGGCGTTGAATAGAACTCCATAAGGGAAATGATTTAAGACATGCTTTGATGATATCTGCACGCGTCCCTTTTGTAACTACAGGGAGTGTCTGCCGAAAATCCCCAGCAAACACAAAAGTAACTCCCCCCATAATGGCAGTAGAACTTCTAAGGTTGGCGCCGTACGCAGCACACAGCACGTTTTATTTTCCGAATCTGTCCGTCCTGCAAAGCCGTAGTACATTATTTTGTTCTATCATCAATAGTTTTCGCAGCGCACGCAATGTAAGGAATTTTATAGGTCATTTATTTACACTTTGGGTTACATTATTGGAGTTTTAGTAGGGATCCCTATTGATTTTTAAAATAAAATATAGCATAACACTCCGTGATAACGTAGCATTCTACTGGTGAAAGAATTTTTAAAATCGGATGAGTAGTTTCGAAGATTACCTCCTACATCCAAACACACAAAGTTCCAAACACTACCTCTTTATAATATTAGTATAGACGTATAGATTGCATGCGAATGTATGAGCGGATAGATATTAGTATTAAGTTAATACAATAAATGACATGAGGACGGACAGATTGGAAAATAAAACGTGCTGTGTGCTGCGTACGGCGTCAACCACGTGACTGCGCCACGCGGGTACCTGCCAGTGCAGCCAGATCGTGGGTAAAACGTACCCCCACTTTGTGGGACAGTCTCGTCTAACCACATTGAAAACGGCACAAAGTGGGGGTATTTTTTACCCACGATCTGGCTGCACTACCTTCCTCGCAGTCGTACGCGCTGAGAACGTTGAACTTGAGCTTCACCTATAGCTTCACGGCGTGGCCTTGTTGCGCGGCGTGCTTTATTGATATCGTATTATCTCTTTAACCATACGTCCAGTAAAAAGCAAAATTCACAGGTATTTAGTAATGGTGCCGATAAACGTGCTTATTTTTATAAGGATTAATAAATTGTTGATAATATGACCAGTTAAACATCATCTAACGATTTTAATTATTTTTATTAAATGATACATTTTTTAACTCATGACATCTTTTGAATGGAATGTCCGAATTGAATAATTCAAAAAGTAATATACAGGTACTGAACCAGTCTTGAATGTGAAGTAATTTATTTTGATAAGGATTAATACCAAGGTACAAATAAAGTGCCTTTTCTAGCGGCGGCGTTTTAATTCAGTTTTTAAAATAAAAAAATAGTTATTGTGACATAACTATAATAGTTATACATATGGTGTCGCGACACTTTTTGTAGATAATGATGTGTTCTGCAAAGCCGTAGTACATTATTTTGTTCTATCATCAATAGTTTTCGCAGCGCACGCAATGTAAGGAATTTTATAGGTCATTTATGTACACTTTGGGTTACATTATTAGAGTTTTAGTAGGGATCCCTATTGATTTTTAAAATAAAATATAGCCTATGACACTCAGTGATAACGTAGCATTCAACTGATGAAAGAATTTTTAAAATCGGATGAGTAGTTTCGAAGATTACATCCTACATCCAAACACACAAACACACAAAGTTACAAACACTACCTCTTTATATATTAGTATAGATATAACACACATTATTATAGAGCTCATTAGTTGCATTTTATGACGAATCTTATAATCAAGAAGAAACTTAGTTAGGTAACACGCCGTTAGGCGAAATGCCGTCAGGGAATACGCCGTTAGGTGAAATGCAGTTTTCATATTTTAGGCAGAACGCCATTAGGCAAAACGCCGTTAGGCAAAACGCCTGACACCCGAACTTAAATTATTAATGCCAACATTAGTGATAATATTTGCCAGTAAGTATTTATGCTTAGGCCGAGTTCAGAAGTTTCTAATTAACTATAAGCAACAAGTTTAAAAAATAAATCTTATAATGAAAATGCTTAAAAACCTAAAACAATTTTTTTTAAAACATGTTTACGCAACTGTCTATATAATAGTTTTTTCCCCCCCTTCAGATTTGAACAAACTTTGAAATTAATTTACAGTGGGATTGTCCTGTAAATGCTTTAAAATACTGAAAGCGCAAAACATTACACCAATAAGCAAATGTTTGTAAAGTCACCGTCAGTTACTTGGTTGCTGGTATGTTAGAACAATTTACTACATTATTATTTAGAAATCGTGGAACACTGTAAGAGCTTTTGGAAACGTTAACAATTATTTCTAAATGTAATATTTCATATCATTTTATTCTCAATCACATCTACTCGCCGCCTCATGGTTCGAGGGTGAACCACTTAGTCGATATTAGTTTAGACCCACGACTACTTGACCAAGAAACATTTGTTTTACTCTCTTCATTTATCCGTAGAAGTTTTAAAACGGAATTTAAACCACGTGCACAGAGGGACGTGAAAACATATTTGGTAACATCACTCATGCAATCATCATACTGAAGTGAAGCGTGTGTTTATTAATAATAGCTATTTTTTAATCTTCAACAAATTTCGCTGTCTCACGAAATTAATTGAGATGGGTATGACGCTAATTTATTCCAGGATTAAAACACGATTGGAACTTTCAAAGTTACCAAATGGAAAACCGGTGGTACACACACGCACACACACACGCACACACAACATCAAACGCATGTATACAGTAATTATGCATTATTGTAATCTCTCTTAGCAACTGCAAATATTTTTGCCCATTGAATTATTCCATAGTACGTAATATTAACATTGCGGCAGGCCCTGTGACATTTATTCATACTTCGATCAAGTATAAATATGCAATTTTTAGAAACGTTAATATATTAATAATGCCCTTATTTTCACTCATATATGCGTTAAAGTAACATTAACGAAGTTAAAAAAAAAATTGCCCATAAATTTAATTGTCACGCCTCTTGAAGCCCCATTTACCTGGTGCATAAGCTGTGTTGCAAGAGTGTTTGTAATACACGTTTCTGAAACGAACTATCTAGCGTGTGCACAATCTGCGTCCACGCGAAAATAAGAAAACCGTCAACACAACATACGTGTTGCAAACACTATATCGAAGTTCTTCAACACGGCCAAAAACGACGTGTTCAGGTTGTTATAGCTAGGCGGCCCCTACGCTATCCGTTTTCCTAGCATTCGGGAAATTTATATCTGCCTTTTGAAGCGATAGAGTATACCAAGTGGGGGAGGTGGTCGGCTCTTGACATCGAGGTATTAAGAGTCGATGAGGATGAAGTGAGATGAGTAAGGAGCAGCACCGGATTGCCGTCCAGCAACATCGTCCGGCACGATTCCCACTTGCGAAAACCAGGAGTGGACCGGCTGGGGATTGAACCCGTTTCGCCTTGGTGGGAGGCGAGCAGTCTAACCGCTCAGCCACCGTAGCTCTGGGGGAAGGGTGTGAGGTGGTGTTCGACTACTTGGCACTCACGCAGTTGGGACTCGAAACAGGGGATTTCAACGAGAAGAATTTACAATGTATGGCAATGGACAGGACTAACGCCAGTTACGCCGTCTGTGTTGGCGATCTGCCTGCTGGCTCGGTGTAACGTCGATCACGGAGTGAGGATGCGATGACGGTGTACGAGTGCGGGCCCGGCCTGACATTGTGTAAGGCTGCAACAAAAGCACGAAAGGTTGGCTACATTTCATTGAGGAAATTTCTAGACACGACTCCAGGCTGTGTGGTATTATCTTGACATAGGGCACTGGAAGGGTTGTCCCTCCCCGCACGTGTGTGTGCATGGGATACATATTCTCTGTTGTCACGTGCAGCAAGAGGAGGGGAATGACCATAGACTAAAGATGAGGTAGACTGATCTCGCTGGCTGCGGACAACCAATCTCCGTGTCAAAACATTGAACTGTTTTTCTCCCAACACGTTTAGCGAAGACGGCAGGGCTTGGATTTTAGGTTAGAAAACTTATTTGTAAACAAATTATTTGAGATGTATGTATACTTTCTCTAACCAATTTGTAATTCAGTTTGCTTAAATTAATATTGGTAAAAGTATTTTTTCATATAATAATGCTTGCCATTTCAAAATTAAGAAATAAACAAGTTCATCACTGTTGACTTCGTGACTTCTACAGTTGTGTAGGATTGGGGTAGATCAATGTCGTGTACATGCGCAGAAGACGAATAAGTGGTCTACTTCATCTTTAGTCTTTGGGAACGACCGGCCTTTAATGGGTGTATGGCTTGTCCTCGGCGAGGCTTTAAAGTGTCCTCAGCCATTCTCGAAGCACAACCAGCCTGTCGTGGGTGGAAGGCTTTGCCCGGTGGAAATGGCCTCGAGTCTGGGGACATCATACGTCCCTCTCGGCTTGCCATGGTGGAGAAAAGGGAAGAGCGAGTTCCGCTCTCTGGGGGGGGGGGGGGCAGAGCTCTTTCTGCTCGCCCAATAGTCGCTCACCATATGCGGTCGAGCGGTCAGTTTTTGCAAAATCCACAAGTGTGATGATTAATGATGATTAAGCAGTACCAGGGGCGATCGGTTGGCCCCATCAAGAGGTTGTCCCTGGTGACCGATCAAAGGGTCGAATTCATGGTGGCCATGGTTGGCTCCAAGGCAAGCAGACCCGAAAGACTCCCGTCGCCCTGGGAAGGGCCGGTGTAGTGAACTGCGACAATTCTCCGGCGCTGACTTGGTGAGTCAGCAGGGGTGGAGGCAAGAGCCTTAAGGATGGTGCACAGACCAAAGCGATCTGAATGCCAGTGTCCCCGAGTGTTGGCAGGGTGGACGATGGCGCAGAGTAACACCACAATTGATTCGGGTGTGGCCAACTGCTCTGTTAGCCAGAGACTACCCGCGGTGATTGGGCGTATCTCGACTCCCTTCCCATTGTGAGGACACTTCCGTAAGTAATGGTCGAAAGTTTGGTGCTTGGGTGGCGTTAAACAAAGATATTATGGTATGCAATGCCCCTTTAAATATCGCCGCATCTAGATGGTCGGCAGTCTATGATAGCCATTTGGACGAAGAGGATCGGCAGCGGATTAAGATGTGACACGACTGGATCGTGTGCAGAGGTGACTGTGAGTGCTACGGAGAGTGAGTTGCCCGACGAGTAGAGTGCACTTGTGTACGGCTGTGCTTAAGAAAATTCTGGACACGAGAGACTGGTGTCTGGATTGAAACAAGGTGGGACTGGATGGACGAGTGATACAGATTTGATTGTAAATGCTTTAACTATCAGATATCACATACATAATTTTAATAGTAATTCAGTAGTTGTTAAAAAACTGTTCATAGGGACTGTTTTTATGTAATTGATTGGGTTAATTTCTCTTAGGTAATGGAATATGCCTTAGGACATTATTTTTGAAATATTAAGTCTAGAATATTTTTTGGATTGTGTTCACATATATTATAAATTATTATTAGCACTTATATTTAACTGACACCTATACCCTTGAGTAAATGTCTCTGGCCAAAGACCTTGAAAGGTTGTAACAGATCGTTATTTACTTTTTTTCCTCAGGACGTTAGCTACCACAAGTCTGCATGCAAACAACTACATTACTGAGGAAGGATTCGGAGCATCAACTTCGGATGTAATCAGTATAATATTTACATGGCCGTCATTTTGAAAATAGTGTCTAGTCCACTTAAAGCACATAAGTTTACATTGCCTACTGTAGTGCAATCAGTGTGAAGAATTTTGCGAAAATTGGTTGATAGAGAATTGGGCTATGGAATATAAGCTTTATTGTCTTATTTTGGTGCTGTCTTACATAATTTCCTAAGAAAGAGATTCTGTATACGATTATTCTTATACAAACTATCAAAATAAAAAGTATGGTTGAATTGTTTAATAGATATGACCTACATAACCCTACTTAAATCATGTAGGTTTACATTGCCTTTTGCAACACTACTGCTGTGAAAAATGCGGCGGAAATTCGTTGAATTTATTTGGAGATATGGAAAAATGTTAAATTTTGTCATTTGGCACTATTTTGCAAAAAGACCGGCAAAAATGGAACTCATCCATAGTTGATACGTCATAGACTACTGTTATTGTACAACATTTGGTTGATATTTACGGAATTATTTAATATATATAACATACTAAAGTAAATTATCTGTATAACGCCGTTACGAAAAGTCTTGCCGCAACTAAACCTCGAGTTATGACAAAAACATCCATTTTTTCATGTGATGATCTTCACATATGGATTGGTGGCTATAAAAACACATTAGGTTAGTGTGATGTATCCACCAAACTATGTAACCGATTTTAACTTAACTTTGTATATTGGTAGTATCTATGACACTCGTCATGTACATAGTACACTAAGCTAACATTTTTATAGCCGTCGAATCATAATATAACTGCTTGGCATGCTAATTAATATGGCCTATTACCGTACAAATTTTTCGCTGAATTTGGTAGGAATCAGTTCATTGTACTCTGAAATATGATATAATTATTTTATTTTTTCATGAAGGACTTCTTACAAAATGGCGAAGAAATGAGACTCCTTTCAGATGAATTTGATGACTGTAATATATATTGCCAGGATACAAAATTAAGTTGAAATCTGTTTCGCAGTTTGATAAATATGACTAAATAAGCTAAAATGTTTCAAAGGGCCGCCGTTTAGAAAAATAAGTGGTTAACCCACTCAAAACATATCAAATTACATGGCCTGCTCTACTGATACTTGCATATAAAATTTTGTGAGAATCTGGTTTTTTCCCGGAGATATGACAAAAATTTTAATGAGCCATGCGATCATATCTTGTAAAATGGCGGACAAAAGAGACTTTGTGCGTACATATTTGATGGTGGTAATATATACTGTCAGCATACAAAGTCAAGTATGAATTAATTACATACTGTAGGTTCGATAGCACAGCATAGTAAGCTAAAATTGCTAAATAACCGTCATTTTGAAAGTAAGTGATAGCCCTACTAAAAACATAGCTGTTTACATCAACTACTGCATCACTACTTGTTTTCTAAATCTGGTAGGAATCGGTCAATTGTTTCCCGAGATATGACAAAATTTAATTTATTCATTTGGTGCTTTCATACAAAATGGCGTAAAAAAGAGGTTCTTTATGTATACATTTGTTATTTGATGTCCATTGCTAACATACTAAGTTAAGATAGAATTGATTATATGGTTTAGACGATATAGTAAACATAAACTATAACTGTAATATGGCCGCCTTTTTGAAAATAAATGTATGACCTACCTAAAAAAAAATACAAATTTACAGCAATACAACTTGTTTTCCAAATTATGTAGGAATCTGAAAATTCTTTCCTGATATATGATGAGAACTTAATTTGTTCGTGTGGCTCTATCTTACAAAATGGCGCACAAAAGATGTTCCACATAGACACATTTGACAGTTGTAAAATATACTGCCAGTATACAACGTTAATTTTGTTAGTTGATAGTTTCGACGATATAGCAAACTAAGCTAAACAAGCTATATTGCTGTCGTTTCGAAAATACGTCTCTAACATACTTAAAACATACCAGTTTACATCACCTGTAATAGTACTATTTGTTTGCTAAATTGGTTAGGAATGGGGCAATTGTTTTCCTAGATATGATATTAAAACTTTATTTATACGTGTGGTGCTGTCATACAAAATGGCCGACATAAGTAGCTATGCGTTGGCACATATAATGCTTTTAATATATTCTATCAGCATACAAAATTTGGTTGAAATTTGTCGAACAGTATGGTACATATACAAAATAAACCTAAAATATTTATATGGCCGCAATTTCGAAAATACTTCAGTTGAATACATTTATATGGCCTACCATAGCATTTTTACTTGCCGAATTTGATTAGAGTTGGTTGAGTAATTTTCGAGTTTTTTCTCATCTACGTCTATCTTCCGAAATGGCAGGCCAATATTCTATATGTAAATTCAATGCTTGCAGTATGCGCTGTCAACATACAAAGTTTAGTTTAAATCGGTTGAATGGTTCCCGAGATATAACATAAATTAAATAAAGTGATCTCATAAACCTTTATTTCCTTCGAAAAGCAGGCTAAAAGTTGGGAGGTTATTGAGTATATAGGAAACATCTCAGAATGCGTGAGGCGGTACTGAGAAGGAATACAGCAAAACCCCGAAATTGCCGTGGGCGTTATACAAACTCGATGGATAAAAGCATACATAAAATGTATTCCGTTTTTTTTCCTGCTTCTATAAACGCGAGGAGATTATGTATATAGTCTATTCGCGGTTTCTTCACACTTTTCGAATCAAACCTTTGAAAAAACACCCCATGTATTACGTGTTCAGTCATAGTTTCCTAAATACGTAATATACCACAACATTGATATATTATGAAAGTACCTAATTTTTGGGCCACGGTTGCTGAGCGATTAGCACGCTCTCCTCCGACCAAGGCGAACCGGGCTCAATTCCCGGCTGGGTCACCGGATTTTCGCAAGTGGGAATCGTGCCGGACGCTACCTCTGGTAGGCGGGTTTTATCGGGGATCTCCCGTTTCCCCACGCCCCTTCATTCCGGCGCCGCTCCATATTCACTTCAATTACCCTCATCGGCTCTGAAGACCTTGATGTTAAGAGCCACCCAAATCTCTTCACTTCACTTAACCTAATTTTTACTTCACCTAATTTTTGTTAAATTTCACTTTAGCTTATATGTTATGTATAAATTATAATATTTCATTTACAACAATACGACTTGGTCACTAGTGTCATACTAGTGACCAAGTCGTATTTTTATAAATGAAATATTATAATTGTGTTCATTAACTACACTATTGTGTATGTAAAATAGATCGACGGGATGCTATAAAACAAACGATTAAAGACAGTGAGAAGATAGGTGAGTTGGTAATGCCTTGTAAGAAATAGTTCTTAAGCGGTGCATTGGCCGTCTGGTGTAATTTTCTAAGCTTTGTTAGTATGAGGTGGTGGAATGTCTTGGAAGTAGAACTTCAGCAGGGCTTCACAAAAATTTGAACTAACAGCGAATGGAGTATAGATGGAACGGGCTTGCGCGTACAAGGACCGCTAAGACGTGAGCCAGGTAAGTGTTCGCGTCCCTGGGGGCGCATCCTGCAGGAGTTCCCACAGCTGCGGTCTCCACGTACAAGAAGGGGGGCGGGGATTGGGTGGAACATCCCACAAGTCCCGATGGGGGCGAACCACAGTTAACTCGCCCGACCCACGTCCCGCGCATAAGTCCGGAGGCATCCAGGCGTGCTTGTGACATACTGGCCTGTTTTCAACTGCTTGCACCTACCAACTTCCCTGCGTCTTCTAAGAACCATGGGAAGTGAAGGGCAGTGGGGGTTTACTGGTGAGCAGAAATTCTACAACGTTTCCCTGCTGGCCTGGAGAAAAGAAACTGCCTGTGAAGATTTCTCCGCCCGCCTGAGAAACTCGCCAACCACGCTGTTTGCTTTGTGCCCGAGAAGAACAAACTGTACAGGAATGGAATGCAAAATCGTCTCTATCACTCAGCGGTGTTGACCTTATCCCGAAAGTTCCAGCTGCGACCTTACTTCCCCCCCCCCCCCCCACGCCGTCGAGGATGGAGGAATGACAAATACTGATTATTTAACATTTCTGTAAGTGAAATATGGTAAAAAATAACTTAATTTTACCAAACGAAATTTATACATTAAAATAATTTTCGTGTTGATGGACCACACAAATAACAAGTCGAAATTAAATGCACCGGAAAAACATACACATTATATTAGAAAATAATTTTCAAAAATATTATTTGGAATTTCTGGAAAAAATTGAGTAAATGCTTGTAACTGTCAGTGCAAATTTTTAATGATCCAAACCTCAATGCAAGGCACAGCACTAGTGAATGCATACCCATTCATAGGGACACCCGAATTTCACGAAAATATTTCTGCATATGCTAGATTTCAATAGCATATCGGCTTACCAGCAGTTTTCATTTACTTACTGGCCACGAGTCTTTATGAGAAGACATTTTCTTACTTGACTGGCCAATCGGAAATAGGTAACTTCGGTCCTGGGACGTCTGTGATTCGCGAGCACACACCTTAACGCGTAACACCCAGACCAGCCAATCAAGAAAGGTGATCTGAGCTAAAGTGTTATGAAATACAACTGGCCGTGAAGTCTTTTCGCGAAACTCGGGTATCCTTACCCATTCACAAGGCAATGGACTACATGCGCTGAGGCGTATGGCGTGATATTCGAACAGTTTGGTGGTTTGTAATTTATCGACGTAGCCTACACAAGTGAAACCCGCCTCTCATGTGTAATCCATTTTACAGTCCACGCTAAGTGTTTCTCTGCTTCGAGACACCGTCGTCACATTGAGTGTCAGGGGCCGCGGTAGAACAGCGGCTAGAGCGTTCGCTTCCCACCAAGGCGAACCGGGGTCGATTCTCAGCCTGGTCGCACCTGGATTTTCGCGCGTGGGAACCGTGCCGGACGACGCCGACTGGTCGGCGGGTTTCGTCAGGGATCTTCCGTTTCCCTCTATCCTTGCATTCCAGCGCTGCTCCATACCTCGCTCCACCTTCACCGGCTCTCAAGTTCCCGATGTTAAGGGTTTCCGCCTGCCTGGTGCTTCAACTGCGCCACAGAGTGTTTCAAGTCCTAGTTTCTTTGACGAAACTATTAAACGTGCCCCAAGTATGTTTACCTACGAAAAGTCATCATACTCTAAACGAGGACGGAATGGTATAGTCTATTCAAGGTTTTTTCGGCCTTTTTGAATCGAACCTTTGAAAAATCTCTCCATGTATGACATTCTTGGTTGTTTCCAATATACGCCACGTATCACATGCGTTTTATACTTGTCTTCATAACATTTACTTGTTTTCTGTTCAATTGAAATGTTATTCATATTTTATCCATAAATTATATTGCCTCATTTATAAATAATTTGAACAAAAACAGTGAGAAAACACGGGTGTTGGTAGCGCCTAGTAAGAAATAGTTGTTATAAAAAATAATGTTACAACAGAGTGCGCACGAATGAGGTGCGTTGTCCCTCTGGTGTAATCTTCCAGACTTAGTTAAGTTTTGTTTGCACGAGGTGGAGGAATATCCTGAAAGTAGAACTTTGCAGGGCTTCAAAAAAGAATGAAGATACCGTGAATCAACTATACTTCAAAGTTACCATGCATGCTGTAAGCATTATTTTGGAGCCCTCCAATATGGTTAAAAACTGTTTTGTCAGACCACCGTATCAAATCATATCAGCCCGACACATGTCAAACTACGATAGGAGCTTGTATTGAACTATGCTACAGACGTTTTATCACTAAATTGATAGGGTCACCGTTGAAAATCCCATAGGTACACGCAGCACTGCAGCACTACGAGAACACTGCACACCAGTTAAGAGCTCTGTGCTTAGGGGCGATGACGCTCTTGTAGCGCGTGCCTGTGTAACCCTTATAGCTCCTGCGCTTCTCGACCAAAAAAGGAGGCGAATGATGCAAGGAGGCGGGCGAAACCTCTCCTATCTCCATATTGAGTGATGTGGTGTTGCCTATCTGGCAGGTATTATTGCACTTCGGTTACAGATATTTGCCTCGTGTGAACGGACCTGTCAACGACCAAACCTATCTGTTTCCTCAGGTTTAACCTTCTATTTACTAACACTTCGAAAACAAAGCATGATTTTACATCACGAAATATAATGCAAATGCTACGCGGTAATCCCAATTTTTAACTGAATTTGTTATTGGCAGAGATAGATTTCACGTAATCGCAAAATGTGTAGGAATTCATTACTCTGTTTTGAAAATTTTTCTTAGAATGACATCAAAAGTGTGTTTTTATCTTCATCATTTTAGACATTATATGAGAAAAGAGGACGTTTAAAGTGGTATATTGAGGGAAAATATGAAACCATAGTCTATGGTATTATTAATTTAGGTAATTAATACTTTTTATGGATTCATCTTAATTTTTATCTTATAACTGTCTGACGTTGTACAACGTATTTTGCTCACCCTGTTACTAGCAATGAAGTATCTGTGCGTAAAGGGATATACCTCAGATGTGAATGAAAGATTGAGTTAAATAATTCTACTCTAATTATAAAATAATTAGTGTAGTGTTTACACAACTGACGTATAATCCTCCATTTACTTATTAAATCATAAATAGAGTATGGGACCAAATAGAAAATCAATGTTAGTTTGTCGTCGTCTCCTGCCTTGGATGCTAACAATAAGCCTTCTGAAGCTCTATTCCAGTACTGGAACTGACAATTGCTGTTTGTTGTTCAAAGTCAAATTTATCTGGCTTGAAATAATGACCCATTTCTTGATATTGCTTTGCACTATTCAAATTTTAACCTCACATCAGCAAGAAATAAATGCAAAGTTTTTTATTTTTATTTTGAGCATCGCAGTAGCTAATCGAAGTATTCTGCTTCGTGATATTATACTGATTATTTCTAACCATGCTTTGGGAAATAGAAAAAATGTTGCTTTTTAATAATCGACTAGGCCTAACTGATAACACCTTAACATGAACAAAAGCAGACATTGTAGGATTGGCTATGAAAATTTCGTACAAATATGTACCCATAAATACTGCTATTTCCAATTACATCTCTCACTAGTTCACACAGGATGTAATACCAGCTAATAGGTCTCCAGTAGCATTTTATTCTGTCAATATAAGTAATGTGTTGTGTGCTTGATGAATTATTGATCAAGCTAAGCCTAACACTTTCACGATATAAGCGAATATCTTTCGTATATAACAATGCTATAAGATGATGACCGAACATGTGTCGGTAGACCCTATTTTTTATTGTTACCCACAGCATAAAGTTACCATAGTATGACTGTTCCAATGTTTTGCATAAAGAATTGGATTTCCTTCTACAGAAATGTATTTGAAACTAGTAGGTTTCACGCGCTGGTGTATCTTTTTATATAACTCGCGAAGATTTTTTTGCGTGACGTATTATATTGTACGTCGCAGGCACCCCTTCCAACATTTAATTCGCGTATACAGAACAATTACTTACAATTAATTTTTCCACACAAGCCTATGGTAGAGAAACTAAAAGCCAACCAACACACATAAAAACCTACATATGCCAAAAGTAGCTGGTTTGAACCCATCGATAATACCAAAAATGTTTCAAGCAGTTTGAAAGATATCTAATTTTCAATTAGACTTTAGATTTCGGTATATGCCATTATGTAATGGGCAATGTAATTCTATGAAAGAGAACGGGATGAAATCAGTCTTTGATCTTCTGCTTACTGGATCATCATGCTTGGATATGTTCTTTCCATCATAAGTTCATTTAACATGATGATGTATTTGGTGAACTTAAGTTATATATATATTATTTTAATACAGTTATGAGCCACAATTTAACACCAAAAATCATTTCCTTATATTTCTAGTGAAGTACAAAACAGAAGCTACGAAGTCGTCTCTAGTTGGCAGTAGGACCGTACAACTTGCTGGCTTTGAAACATTTTGCTTCCTCTAACCTCATTTCTTTCCAAACGACGTCTGACGAAACTGCACATCGATTTTCGTGTAAATAACGTGGAAGTTTCCAAAATTAATTTGGAGCGCGTTCAAAGCGTTACACTGCTTGTAGCAGCAAACTACTTGTAACTTTCCCCGTCATGCCAAGTGAGTTACAGGATATTAGGTAAGTCCATGAACAAGAAAGGAGATTTGTCCCTTTGCTAAAGCCCAGAAAATATAAGTCAGGAATAAAAGTCAACAAAAATCTCAAAACAAAACCAAGTCTATTTTAATAACAAATTTTGGGGGTTCTAAATCAAAGATAGTAGTATAGAATTGCCGGTTCAAGCGCAGCCCGCGACCATCAGAAAACCAACAGCAAATTGAATGCCCAAACCATCAGAAAACCATCAGATAAAATTACCGTTTGTTTTCCTGATCTAAAACATCAGCTGCTGATTCGAGCGCAGCCGCAAAAAAAGTGACTGCAAAAGTTGCGTTAAAGTGCAGCCGCAAAAACTAATTGCAAACAGTTGCGTTTGGGAGCAGCCCCCCAACCATCAGAAAACCAATAGCAAATTGAATGCACGAGCCATCAGGAAAACATCAGCTGCCGATTCGAGCGAACCGCAAAAAGTGACTGCAAAAATTGCTTTTGGGGCATCTCCAAAAAGTGAATGCAAAAAGTTGCGTTTGAGTGCAACCGCAAAAAGTGACTACAAAAAGTTTCCAAAGAGCGGCTCAAGAAATTTGAATACGTACAAAAATAAAATATTGTCCATAATAAAGATGGACCAGTTGCTAAATGTGTTGAACGGAACCCAACAATTTAAGAAATTTTCCGAACTTACAATCGGACAGACCTATCCCATAGACTATGCTGAAATATCTGATACGCGGTATGGATACAAAGTGGTAAATACTTATGAAAATATTTAAGTAACCTTGCCAGACAGATATCTTCAGATTTTCAGCGAAAAAGTTTTTGATGGTGTTAATCGTGCAGGTATAAATTTTGCATATGATGGAATGGAGGATTGTGGATTTAAACAAAGGCATTCTATTCGGTTTTTTAAAGAGTAAATGATCGTTGTATTAGACATCAGTTGATTTTTATTTATGCTCATATCTCTATAAAGTTTTAATGGTTATCCAATCAATAAAAACAAATTATCGCTCTGACTTCGGCAATGTGCTACAACATAGTCTAATTAAAAATTTAGATACAGATCTCCAAATTCGACACATTACAGTAGCCGAAACATTGAGTTCTTTCATTACACTTTCTATAGAAATATTATTCATCTTTATAATATGAAACTTTAATATATTTTAAAATATTAACGTTATTATATAATATGAATACTTCCAACCAAAAACATATCTACGGCTTCATCTCTAATACCACAGTTCTTTCAGACAAATCAAAGTTAATTAACTTACCATTCTCATCCTTAATTTCAACTATTATTTCATTAACTTGATTTGTTTGCACTGAAAAAAATAATGGATAAGCTAGTTCGTAATTGATCGTGTCGCCAAATCCAAATGATAGTCTTGATTTAAAAGTGGCAATTATGCCAGTCGCTCTATGGTTATTTTCATCATGTTTTAATATCATACCATTTACTATATTACAGTGTATATTTATTGTTTCAAATTGAGCAACTTTTGGAATTGTATCGCCATAATAATCCACATTTGCTTTCAGAGTTTTATTTTCTATGAAACCCAAAAGTTTTCCTATTGAACCCTGTTTTCCAAACTGTAATTTAAGCGTACATTTTACTTTCACTCTGTTTGTTATTTTATCCAGTTCGAAAGATATATAATTCCCCCCCCCCCCCAATTGAATCTACACTAACTGAAAAAATAGCTTTTGTAGTTTTTTCAAGATCTTTTAACCTGTATTGACCAACTGGAATAACAATTGCTGATTCCATATCATTCTGGCCCACAATATATAGATAATTTCTCCCAGAGATAATGTTATGCATTAGATAGGTAGTATATAACTGAACTAAAGCCAATGAGTGCCCCTCTATCTCTAAAGGGTAGCGTAGTCTCTTCTTCAACACTGATTTGCTATCTGTAAATTTGAATACTTTACTCATTTATTACATTATTTAAAAATCTATTAATAAACGAGCAAGAAACATGGAGATTGTGATATTAAAATAAGAATACCAGTCTAGACTGTATCGACAAAATGTCACTGAGAATTATTACCTAATAATATTAGGTGTTTGATTGTGGGCCCTAGTAACTGTGGGAAAGCTACACTTATGATAGATAATTTTATATATGCTCAGGGATGGTTGGACTTTGGTACTTTCTATGTATGTTCAAAAAGTCTGGACCAACCAAAATATATCAATTTAAAGAAAGATATAGATGTAGCATCAAAATTATTTAATGAACCGATAGCATACTTCTTTCCATCAAATGAAGAAATGGTTGATGTAAATGAATGTCATAAAGAGTCTGTAGTTGTTTTCGATGATATCATACTTGGAAATCAAAATATGGTAAGGGATTACTTTACTCGCGGTATACATAAAGATATTGATTGTTTCTATTCAGCTCAGACATACTCAAAATTACCTAAACAGCTTATAAGAAAGAATGCCAATTTTTTTTGCACATTAAGACAAGCGATACAAATATTAAACATATTCATAGTGATTTTGTTGGTGGTGATATGTCATTTGAGAAATTTAGGGAGACGTGTTCAAAATGTTGGAATAATGAATATGGTTTTGTTAGAATAGATATGACTCATAAGTTAAATAATGGCAAGTACCGTAATAAAATTAAAGACTTTTTAAATTCTTAGATTGTAAGTTTTGTTTTTAATGGAAACACTTCCATTAAAAACTAACATAATCTGATATTTTTAAATGTATTCATATACCCTAACTATTTCAATAAACACAATTGTACCTTCGGGTACATTGTGGGCTTTTGGTATTTTAAAATATGTCAGATCATGAGGGTGTACTTCAAAAGTTTTATGCATGTCAATTTTTTTCCATTCATGATAACACTTGATAACACTTACATATTTTTCTGGTTTTATTATTATTTCAATTATAGTTCCATCTTTCATAAAAAATTCTATTCGGTTATCAAAGTAAAATATATATATTTTTAATTGTATTTCCCAACTAAACGAATAATGTTAATCCTGTTTTTCTAATAATACTCTAAATTGATTGCATCCATTGGTGCAATGGGAGTTCCCACGTGTTAGTCTTTTTTGTTCAAAATCTATATTATTATCTACTTCCAAATAAGTAAGATAGGCTTTATCCAATGATCTTTTATTTATTGTCGGTGTGGCTATAAATTCGTTGAACAGCGTGTTGAAAACAAAATCATTAGGACTGATCTTCTCATCATTGTTCTTGCGTTCTTTAATTTGATCTTCAATCCAAGAGCTCATTGACACATTTCTGCATATATCCATTGTTTATTAATAGTGAAATAATTTTTGAAAATTCAAAATTATGTGAAAAGAGATTTAGCACATTACACACAAATGACCACAAGTTACTTGATTGAAATATTGAATTCTTTCATCGTTATAAAAAATATTACTTCCGAGATGTGCTATTAATTTTCGGGGTGGAATTTTTCTACCAAATGAATCAAGATAAAATCTGTTGTTTCCTTTTTTCAAATAGCATACCCAGTGTGTACCAGAGTTTATCGAAAGATTTCGATTAACAATCCCACATTCATAATCAAGTGACATGTTAAGTAACTCATCGATCATAAATACACCCCGAAAAAATTTTATGTTCAATTTTAAACCATTTGATCAATATTAAAGTTACTGAGTGGAGCTATTTTTTTTAACATTCCTCCATAGCTAAATTATGCCTGTGTTGTTCTTCCAATTCTTGGTTTTTGTTCCTGGCATTAATTACTGATGTAGTAATAGATGATGCACCGCCAGCTGATGCTCCTAGAGCTCTCAATGCTGCGAATATTAAGGGTAAAAACCCACCCTCGTGAACTGTCAGACCATTTCCAGTTTTCATATAACTGTGGACATTTTCTTAAGCTGTTGAACTGAAATTGTGATAGCAATCCCTTTGTCCTCTTTTAGTTTCTTGTTTTAACTATCCAGTTGGTCTTTCGTTAGGAAAGAATCAATATTCAAACCCTTAAAATCCTCATTAGGAACTTGAAATACAATGTTTTTTACTTTCATTTATTATAACAAATATTTTATCATTTTACTTTAATTCCCCAGCCAAGCTTACGTCTACAATTGTTTACAATTTTTTGTTACCTCATTTATTATATAAAATGAACAATGATAACTTAAATGTATACTGTCTCAAATGTATGAAAAATACACTAAATTCATATAAACTTACCAATAATAACAAAGTAAGAATTAAATGTGTTTCTAGATGCCGTGTTTCCAATAACTTGCTATTCACTGGTGGTAGTATAAAAAACGATATTGTAAATGAAATTCATAAACAAATGGAAAAAAACTTCCCCAGAAGAAGTGTTCTATCTTTTGGTATCGATGATCTTTGCCAAGCTGATTTAGTCGAAATGAATTCTGGATCTTTGAAAGGTATACATAGAATTAACAAAGCATTTAAATATATGTTAACTGTGATAGATGTTTTATCCAAATATGCATGGGCAATACCAATAAAAGATAAAACTGGAGAAAATGTTACATTAGCATTTAAAACTATTTTGAATGATCGCAAACCCATGAATTTACAAACAGATGAAGGTAAAGAATTTTATAATAAATCATTTAAGACATTAATCGCCAACAACAACATAACACACTATTGAACATACAGTGGAAAGAAAGCTAGTGTTGTAGAAAGATTTAATAGAACATTGAATGAGAAAATGTGGAAGATATTTACTATGCAGGGAAACTATAAATGGATGGCTATATAACCTGAATACAATAAAACTGTTCACAGTACAATTGGAATGAAACTCACCAATGTAAATGCAAAGAATGAAAGGTATATTATAATCAACATGTATGGAGGAGAAAGAAATATGGTTAAACCAAAGTTTGCAATAGGAGATAAAGTTTGTATAAGTAAAAGTAAAAATTTATTGAAAAAGGATATATACCAAATTGATCCACTGAAGTATTTGAGGTGTGTGAAGTATTGCACACAAAACCCACAACATACAGAACAAAATATTTAAAAAATGAACTTATTAAAGATATTTCTAATGAGCCAGAGCTGTTTAAGACCGAATATGATAATAACTACTAAGTGGAAAAAGTTTTGCAAAGAAAAGGAAATAAGCTGTTAATTAAATGGTTAGGTTTTGATAGTAGTCATAATTTTTGGGTTGGTAAGTAAAGTGTAGTTTAAGAATTTTTTTTTCTATAAAATAAATGGATCGACATAAAATTGAAAGTTATGAGTGTCAGTCGTTTCCACCAAACAACGAAAAAAAAAAAAAAAAGAATGAATACAGCAAGCACATTGAGTTTGATATTCCTATTGGTGATGCATTTTCACATCCGAATGAAGCTTATGTATACCAACAGTATGAGCTAATTACAAGAGATACACATTCCCCTTATGAAAAAACTTCAACTATTGATCTTTGTGAGAATTTCTTCCCATTCCAGTTCTCAAGAATAGAGATCTCTAAACATGGCTGTATAATCGAAAGTATTGAAAACCCTGGCATCACTTCAACAATGATACATACATTGCTAGGTTCGGAATCAGAATCAGCATACTTCCAAATATCGGGGAATAGAACTAGGTAAATATGTTAGGAGAGATAATCCTAACGAAATTACTTTTCCATTAATATATTTGTTTGATTTTATTAGAAATTGTAATGAAATATTCTTGAATGGTGGGTACAAGATAATGTTCATTCGAAATTCTAGTGATGATGTTTCGCTTCACAGAAGACCTCCAAAGAGAGCAGATGGATCTGATGATGCAGATAATATACCAGCATCTGGTAAAATTATTATTGAGAAATTGGAAATTCTGTGGCAATTGTTGAATACGATCCTATTTATGGAGATGAAATTAAAGCAAAATTATACAAACACACCAAAATTCCAATTATTTTTAATTATTGGCAATGCCTTGAAATATACCTACCTACTAAAGGAAACTCATTTCAGTTTGATGTAAAAGATCAGTTCAACTCAATCCAATTCGATATGCCAGACTTTGTCATTGTTGATTTTCAGCAAAACAGAAAAGTAGATCCTGAACAATACATACACGGTTCAATGTTTGACTCTTGTTTCATCTAAAATATTTCTATTAAGAATGGATGGAATGAAGCATTTCCCAAAGAGAATTGGAATTTAGACATTGATAATTAAATTTTCTATAAGATGTATATTGCTTACTACGATTTTAGAAATTCAAAGACTAAACTAGATACCCCTTATCGTAATAATGAACTGTGCTTCAACCATGGGTCATATATTGGAAGAATACCATTGTATGTTATTGATTGTTCTTGCAGAAAAACAGCTATTGTAAAAGATCAAACTAATCTGACGCTTACAGTTCATTTTAATAAACCAATATCGGCTTCAACTATTTGTATTGTGGTACTAGTAAGCCAAAGAAACCTAATTTATGATGTTAAAAGTGAAAAAATCACCTAAGCCCAATAGTATGCAAGTACGTATGGTTATTAATTTTTAATGGATAGTTATCCATTAAAAACATTTTCTGTTATATAATAGTGCTATAAGAGTGTTTTAAATTGACTCTGATATAAAAACAGTCTGAGTATATGCATTCTTAAAGTAGGTCCCTCGAGGGATCCACTTTAATTGTAACAACGTCTTCTTATACTTTCCTGTTACATTCACTAGCAACATTTTTCAGATCAGTATTCCCACAACGTTTTTCGCTTTGAACCACTGACTGTTATCTTCACCGATGATGACAAGCACCTCACTGTTATTATAGACGAGTTTGCAGTTTACGATGTCGATGATTGCGTTCGTCGTTTCCAGCAGTGGTTTTTACTTCTGTTCGATGCCGTGCTTGTGTATGGACGGCAACCCTTCTTCAAACACCCAGTCCTGGAACTGTTCTGCGGCTGCAATATTTTACTTCATTGCCAAGTTCGTTGATAAATACGGTATGCCCAGTGCACTGGGCAAGGGTCACGATTCGTTCACCCCTGGCTTTTTATTTCGCTTGTGACATTTCGAGATGAGATGTCGTCTCGAAACACTACTCCAATACGATCGGTCATTGCAAACTGTCTGTTGGAAATGATTTTAAGCGAATGATATCAGCTATAAGGCGACTCGCTCTGGGCAACTGCTCTCATAGTATCACTCTTTTGCAATATTGTGGTGTTCCCATGGTAGTGTATTAATACCATCTTTAAGAATAAATCTTATATCATCTTCGAGGCTTAATGCTTTTTTCCTCATCTCAATCATATAGAGTTCATGTTTCTTACTTCTAATAAGATTCATACTTTTGTACAACACTTTTTTAAACAAACAAACACTTTTTGTAGTCACCAAAACTAATCTCATTTCGGACTAGAGCATTTTTACACCCTTCACTCTTTTCTTTACACCACCCTCCACATTTATTGCATACATTTTCGATTTCAAACCAATAAATTCTTCCATTATTTTTCCATTACATTCATCTTTCATTTTACCAATAAACTTTTGTTAACTAATGGTATACCATATAGGTTATCTTTTCTATAGTCAGAAGTATCAAAATGGTCGACCATTTCTTTCATGTCTCTGTTGAAGTCTGGTGTTTTTATATAATAGATGTACGAATCAGTATCTTGGTAGCACAGTTCAATATTTTCCCCATACTTTGGCTTCATTATATTATAGTGAAAATCATACATTAAGACATTCGATAGATCGAGTATACTCATCCCAACATAGATGGGTTTGTTAAAGCACAGTTTTGTTTTATTCATATGAACTGCAACCAAAGAGCTAGTAAATATAGTCCTATCTTTAAAGTTTGGTTTTGCCACTAGTGTATCCGTTTGATTAGAACATGTGCACAGCCATATATCCACTCTGTTTCTAATATTCTCCATTGTTTTTCCAAAAATGGAATTGTTCATTAGCTTGTAGAAATCTTTTTCAAAGTCATTTGTAGACTTTGTTCGCGTATTTGTGTTTAGATCAATGAGCCAATCTGATTGATCAAACTTCAGAACTCTATGGATCTTTTTCAACTTCATTCTGATAGATAGATATTGTTTAAGATATACATAGTGTAATACATATTTCTCTTTACTATTCAGACTAGTCAAGAGTTTTGGGTTTCTTGAAATTTCCGGTATTTTATTCTCTGTTGCCAATGGCAGATCTTTGTGGAGATTGTGTAGTTCATGTGGGTATTCCAAATCAACTTCCAATATATACCCTTTGCTAGAATCATCTTCTATTTTTGTTACATCTATATTTTTATTTATCCACTTAAACCCACCATACAGAAAATACTGACTCATAGCCCATCCATATAAGTTATTGGTGTCCAGATATATAAGATAAAAGATTTCCTTTGTGCTGTCATAAATATTCATGTATTTATTATTTGCTTTAGCAAATCGCTTACAACATTGTGAAATTCCACCATGAACACCTTTTTCTATCACAAAATCATGTCGTAATCTGTTAATAATTGTAGTTCTATTTTAGTGTGTTTGAGCATAGCATCCCACGCTAACCCCGGGGCTGTGAAATACCATGCTGGATATAGTTTATATGTTTTGAGACACGCATCTCTAAAATTTTGCATTATATCAGACAATATCAACACATCAGATTTGGTATAGAGTTCTGTGTTCTCTCTTAGAGATTTTATGTTGAATTTTTCCCCCACCTCTCTCGCAAATTCGTAATCTTCATTTGTAATGTTACATTTATTGAGTTTGTTGTAAAATGCATCTTTGGATGGAAGCGAAGTTTCACAAAAATTTTCAGCACTATCCATGGATAAACACATTTTTTTGTAACAAAGTCAAGAAGTTCATTGGAAAAATGCTTACATGTTTCTGGCTTCTGGAAAGGTTGCTAGGGAGTTTATCGATACTACTAGCCATAAATTTAAATGAGTCAATAAATCTAAGAATTACACTTCCACATACGTGCTTCGTAAATGAAATATATTTTACTTCTTTGTTGGGAAATTGGACAATCTTATTTTCATCGATGCCAAGATCTCTTATGAATAAATGTGTTTCATAGCCAGATAGATTGTGAATAAACACTGGGACAAAACATGGATTTCTATAGGATAAGTTACAATCTCTGTGTGCAGTTCCCCTAAATTTCCCCGTAAGATGATCATGATCTCTCACAGAATAACCATTCAAAGGCTTTTCACATATATGGCAATGGGTAGCTGTATCATAAACAATTTGTTCTTTCTGAGTTAGTGGAAGCATTGGATTTTCGTTTGTGTATATACCACCAATAGACTTTGCTTCTTCCATTAGCATTTTAACAAATACAGTGGATGCACCATATCCTTAATAAGTTACTGGTGGTTCATAGTATTCATGTTCGTATTTTACATAGTAACAGAAGCTAATAGGCTCATGTTTTTGGTATGGTATTATGTAAGATTCGTCAGGGTTTGGTTGGGAAGTTTCAATTTTAATCAACAAACATTCAAAATCAGCATATATCACAAACGGAACTCTCAAAGAATGATATTGGTTTTTAAATCTTAATATGTAATTTTTTTCCTTTAGATGGTTGTTCAACTCTAATGCCATCGTGATCTCGACAGTCTTGTTCGTGATCTTTTAGCTTATTTACAGAGTAGAAATGTTGCAAACATCTATCGCATATAAATATTTTGTGACCAATATTTGTTACTTGTGATGCGATAAGTCTCGAAAGACTTTTTATCCAGCAGTAGTGGTCGTTCTTTTCGTCTTTGATATAGAGTAGGTTTATGTGCTTATCCGTCTTATTTTTGCTATTTTTAATGGACAGATTATATATTTCTTTCCACCATCTTCTTCTTTGTATGCGTATACATTAATAGAAATTCCACTTCTTTTCTCAAAGGTTGGTATGCTATCCAATTTAAATTGGAAATTCCATACCCTTAAATGCATAATCAAACCCATGTTCGTAAGCATCGTATTTATTCACTCTTTGAGGGTCTTTTTTTACTTGATGCAATGCAGATAGAACAGACCAGAAAAAACTTTTTTGATCACTGTTCTTAACATTAATTACCGCCTGCTTAGTTTTGATTTTTTCTGGGAGATCAACATAAGAGCTGCCCTTGAATGGTCCATTTTATTTATTTGCACTTCTAGTTTAAATATTCTGTTGAGTGCCCACTGAGATCCCTTTGCTTTGAATGTCCCCATCTCAGCTGTGATTTTAGATATGCTGTTGGTATAATATTCTTCCTGATTAGTCGATTTCAGTATAATTTAGTTCTTTGTTTTAAATGAGCTTTCTACATATTCAAAATTCTCACCAATTCCCCTTTTGTACTCAGTGAAGAATTTTATGTTCACTTTGAATGATTTTGAATGCTTACTAATCAGTCCCATGACAGTTTCTTTTACATCGTTTAGGAAATGCTTTGGGTCTTTGTATGCAATCACATTCTTTACAGCATAAGTCTTGATCCTACTTTGAAATCCTTTTTCGATTTCTTCTACACTGAATATGGGTGTGCACTTATGAATTTTACTTCTCAAGTGACTTCTTATGAGAGACGGTTTGTAATAGTGGCTACATGTTTCACATTTCACTCGTTTCTCTCATGGGAACTTCTGTTTTGATAAGTGTTGTGGCACTTTAAAAATTTCCCATGCATTTGTTGGTTCATGTGATTTATTATGGTATTGGTGTAAGACATTTGTGCAATCTACTTTTAAGATGACTTCTTATGAGAGACGGTTTGTAAAATTGTTTACAAGTTTCACACTTGACATACTTCTCTTTTGATTTCTTTTTCTTTCTTTCCGCAAAGACGCCTTTCTTAAACTTATATTCTTTCCAAATATTACCAGTTGCGTTAACCTTTTTCATTGCCATGCTCGTCATCATATTAGACGACGATTGATTTTTGTTTATGCTCATTTATTATATACAATATTTTATTTTTTTGCATTCAAATTTCTTAAGCCACTCTTTTTTGCAATCGTTCATTTTGGACGAATTAAACGTCTGGCCCCAGACGGATGAATCTTTTTCGCCGTCGCACGGCGCGATAACATAATGTTCGTACAGTATGTTTTGTAGCACATTCCTGAAGTCAGAGCGATAATTGTGTTTTAATGATTGGGTAACCATTAAAACATTATAGAGATATGAGCACAAATAAAAATCAACTGATGTCTAATACAATGATAATTTACTCTTTAAAAACCGAATAGAATGTATTTGTTTAACGCCACAATCCTCCGTTCCATCATATGCAAAATTTATACCTCTACGATTAACACCATCTAAAACTTTTTCACTGAAAATCTGAAGATATCTGTCTGGCAAGGTTACTTAAATATTTTCATAAGTAATTACCAATTTGTATCCATACCGTGTATCAGATATTTCAGTATGGTCTATGGGATAGGTCTGTCCGATTAAGTTCGGAAAGTTTCTTAAATTGTTGGGTTCCGTTCGATACATTTAGCAACTGGTCCATCTTTATTATGGACAATAATTTATTTTTGTACGTATTCAAATCTCTTGAGCCGCTCTTTGCAACTTTTTGTAGTCACTTTTTGCGGTTGCACTCTAATGCAATTTTTTGCAGTCACTTTTTGCAGATGCCCCAAACGCAACTTTTTGAAGTCACTTATTGCGGATGCAACCAAACTCAACTTTTGCAGTCACTTTTTGCAGATGCCCCAAATGCAACTTTTGCAGTCACTTTTTCGAGTTGCGCTCGAATCGGCAGCTGATGTTTTCCTGATGGCTCGTGCATTCAATTTGCTGTTGGTTTTTTTGATGGTTAGGGGGTTGCTCCCAAACGCAACTTTTAGCAATCAGTTTTTGCGGCAGCACTCTAACGCAACTTTTGCAGCTGATGTTTTGGACCAGGAAAACAAACTTTTTTTTCTGATGGTTTTCTGATGGTTTGGGCATTCAATTTGCTTTTGGTTTTCTGATGGTCGCGGGCTGCGCTCGAACCGGCATTTCTATACTACCGAAGATGCCACTAAAAACTTAGTTAATATTTCTGGTGAAATTTGTGTGTTGTCTGTTCGTGTTTTATTTTTCGTTGTTGTTGAGTTAAATAAAAATACTATCGTGAATAATAGGATAGCATTTCTATTTCTGATGATCGTCGTGATAGTTTCAAATAGAATTTTTATAGCGGCAGTTTTTCTTAAAGTATATTTCTTAGCCACCATTTTTTTTTCAGAGATGAAAGAACTACGCCATATATATTTTTTGGAGTTTTGGGCATTTTTATGGCTTGCATATTTATCCCGCGGAGGCGTAGAGCGAAATTAGCAAATACGGAATTGCTCCCCGTATTCAGGAAATACGGACCCACGCCGCAGATTTTGGGTGTTGGGGGAAAAGGACTGTGTTTTCATACAAAAATTAACAATACTTATATTAGCTAAAAACCATCTACGACAGACGATATGAGGGAAATGTTAAACCAGCGTGCCTCAAATTACAACAATAAAAAATTAGTTACCGATATAGCTAATGAGCCTGCTTTCCGCTGCATGAATGCAAAAATTTTGATAACTTTATTAAAAGTTGAGATGAAAGGAGGCCTTGAAGTCTCGTTGATAGCGATATAATTTGAAATGTAACAATAAATATATGCAACACTAGTTAAGAAATTATAACTACACACGTATTTTACCCGGGACTCGAACCCAAAAACCTCGTGTCATAACATGGCGTGAAAATAACAGCATTATGAAGGAAGGAATCGAAGCACCGAACTTAGGTTTTAATCATTGTACTGTTTCGGTGGACAGTTTTACTAACATGAAATATTTACAGCGCAGTCATTTTGAAAATAAATATCTGAGTCACTTATATCATGTAATGTTATATGTGGCGTACAGTAGCGTTACATGTATGAAACATTTGGAAATATGTTGAATGGTTCCCGAGATACGGCACAAAAATTTATGGTGCTATAGTACAAAAATCCTAAAAGGAGGCAGTGTGTAAACATTTATGATGCTTTGTAATAGATACTGTCAGTATACAAAGATTAGATGATTTTGCTTAAATGGTTTAATTGATATAACAACTATATCAAAAGCGTTTGTATGGCCGCCATTGTGAGCGAGTGAGTGAGTGAAGAGATTTGCGCGGCTCTTAACAGCGAGGTCTTGAGAACCGATGAGATTGATTGAGGTGAGAACGGAGCAGCGCCGGAATATAGGGGAGGGGGAAACGGGAGATCCTCGAAAAAACCCGCCTATCAGCTACATCGTCCGGCACGATTCCCCCTTGCGAAAATCCGGAGTGGACTGGCCGGGGATTGAACCGGTTTCACCATGGGGGTAGGCGAGTAGTCTCACCGCTCAGGCAACGTGGCCCCACCGTTCATGCTTCTGATGGATACTGATGGTTGAATTTCGTTAGTTTGTTTAATGATATAATTTATTCATCTAAATTATTTATATAACCGCCATTTTCAACATTAGTACCGGACCCCACTTAAACAATCCAGAATTACATGCCCTTCTGTAGCCCTACTGGTGTCCAGAATTAGACGAAAACAGTTTGATAATTCCCGAAAAATGGCAAAATATTTCGTTTTCTCACCTAGCATTATTTTACAAAAAAAAAAAAAAAAAAACACGGCAAAAATGATTTCTTAACATTTGGCTCTAATGAACACTGCTGGCAAACAAAATTTTATTGAATTTTGGTTAACTGTTTAATAGATAAAATACACTAATTCAAATATATAAACATTTTGTTTAGTATGTTCTATCTACGAAACTAAGAAACCAATTTCAATTTAACTTTGTATGCTGGCAATATCTATTATAAACTTCATATTTGTGTATATAGATAGCATATCTCAGGAAACAATCAAACGATTCCTCCCAAATTTCGCGAAGAGGCCTAGTAAATCGTGTTTTAATCTTTGGGAAATGCTCTGTCACATGCAAAAAATCGCATACCTGTATCACCTTTAGGTAATTTTTTATTAACATTTGAAGTTGTAGTGATAATTTATTGACTTTTTTATAGTAACGCTATTTTAGAGAAAGGTCTGTTGTATACTATCTCCATTTTTTACATGTGAGGATCTTCATAAATGGAGGACAAAAATGTTATGTAAGGTTTGTAAGGGGAATTTCCGAGTATTCTGTATATGGTTTTAATCCAGCACTCCGTGTAGAAGTATGAATTAACTAAACAGATGACTACTTATATCGATTTTAGCCGTCTTTCAGCGATCACATGTATGTATCGATAATCGAATGTAAGAATTGCTAACGAAAAATAGACTTTAATTTTGCCCTGACAAAAAAATTAATTTGCAATATTCCATAGCCTTTTAAAATCGTGCCAGACGATGCCGTTGGTCAGCGGATTTCCTGGGGTATCTCCCGTTTCCCCCGCCCTTGCATTCCGACGCTGCTCCATACTCACCTCGCTTCACACTCATCGGCTCTCAAGACCTTGATGCTAAGAGCCGCCCAAATCTCTCCACTCCATCCCCATGCCATGCCTACCATAATAACAAGTCTCGCTACTGTTTGGCTGTCAGGCCGACGGCCGTACCGCGCTGGCAACACCCTGGTCTTCGGATAACCGTGGTTAAACAGGCTCGAGCGTGGCCAATACTTGGATGGGTGATCGCCAAGAATTGCTGTTAGGCCGTAAAAAAAAAAACAATGGCATCCAAACTCCCAGGCACGGATGGGAGCACTCGGGCAAGTACCAATGTATATTTGAGCTTCTCTTAAATACTCCAACCAACACGTTAGCGAGTTGACTGTGTTCCGATCAAACTGTCATATAAAGTGTACGCTATATTACAGCTCATTGTGTTCAGTTGTAAATATTATAAAAATATAGTTTTTGTTCAATCATAAGTGATGTGATGTGTAGTGTTCACGCAACGTCAAAATAGAAATTTGCAAATTAACGGAAGCATTACCATGCGAATATTGGCTTTGAAAACAAAGGAATCACCATAATAGCTTTTCCCCGAATTAGACTCGGGTGTAGTCCTCAAGTGCAAACATCATTAAATTTTAAGGAATGCATGACTTGAATAGCATGTCATTATTTGATTTTTGCGGCTTTGAACTACCTTACCAGAGCAAAAAATAATATAGATTTATCAGTAATAATTGTTGCAGCACAAAAGACAATGCTCGTCTACAGTAGCTGGGTGTTACTTAAATCACCGGCTACTGAAACAAATATTTGATCGGGAAACGGCCTCAGTATCCTCTTGAATGAGAACATCTGTGTAATCTGGGTTGGGTGTGAGCATCCCTGTTTAGCACAGCTTCTTCTTCGGACCCCTTGAAGGATCTTATCGCGTCTGAAATACTTTGCATGTAGATAATCCTCAGACAAAGTGGAGAGAAACGCCCTGTTGCTAGCGCAGTTAAGTGGGGGGGGGGGGGGGGGGGGGGGGGCTGCATCGAAAAAAAAACACGTTGCAATTCTCCTGGCACAGTGTATCTTGGCCATTCTCGTCGCGTACCTGCAGAAAATCCGTAGATAATTGCATGATAAGGAAGTGTCGTCTGTTGTTAAGTCCGGAGCTAAATCTTTGTGTTGTCGCGACGTGGAGAAAGAACAGCTTGTATGCAGTGAGAGCTCATTTACTGTGATAAGCTGGGCACGTTTTAACAACGGTCTAGCATAGCCAACTAGCTGAATACATTCGAAGTCATGCTTTGGAAAATTGCTTACTCTTCCCTGCGAATACTCAACCGTAAACGTCTACATAAGTACTTACAGGAAAGTTGGTAGCGAATTAGGGAAAAGGAGTATACGACTTAAGTAGTTCTTCCATTTCGGAATTATTTTCGTTTCATCATAGATCTTTTTTCAGATGTATTATTACAAAACGAGGGTGTCAGGACACAGAACGCACCTTAACAGATATTTATGTGAGTCCACATCAATTTACTCGTGTTGGTTTTGTTACAGCCATAACCGTAGCGCTTTTTCATTCTTACATACATAAATACAGACACAAATCTGATCATCATGGTTTCAGGAATTCTGTAATGTAGTCTGTATGAAATAAAAATAATTGAATTTTAATATTAAATCTTAAAACAAATTTATAAAAATATACAAATAAACACAAAATTGCATGACTAACACCACCTTGAGTTTTACAAAGGGCGTATTTATTGAAATAAATGACCTATGATAATAATTTCTTTTTATTTTATACACTTGTTAAATATAATGTACATAGCTATAGTCAATTCAATGTTATTTCCAAGTTTTCTGAAGTACTGACAAAGATCTACTTTAAGAGAGCGAGGGAGAAAAATTTTTACCGTGCATGGGCTGTTGGTGTGGTTTTTTAGTTCCTTGTAGGATAGCGCCACATACGGCTACAACGTACGTAGAGTGATCCAAGCGGAGCGACCTTGAAGTAGCAGCACAATGCGTACGAAGTTTGTTGTGAGAGGCAGAAGGGGAATAGGAGTGGAGAAAGATGGACAGATAATGATACCTGAAAGTAGGTGGTATGCTTCTGATGCGTCAGCGAACGGCTTTGCAATGAGCAGCTCACATCTATACAACTGAACAAACCAAAGGTAGAACTGCTCTATCGATGGTAACTAAGGCCAATTTGCCTGTTAATGTACTGGTTTTTATGTAAAGTAATCTATTTATACCCTACTAGCAATTCGAGATTTATTCATCCAGGAAGTGCCGCGGTGGTGTAGCGGGTAACAGTGCTCGCACAAGTGCAAATCCAGGCGAAGTCAAATCCAAATTTTTCGCATTTTTTTAAACGAGGCGGATGTTGCTGTTAGCTAGTAGGCTTTCTCTGGGTCTTTGATATCGATAAATAGCATAAAAAGAAATGCTGGATGGGCTTAAAATACATATTTTGAGCATTGCCCTTTTAGACACACTGATAACTGTAAACGCTTTGCATCTGTGTCCGATTAAACAGTACATTATATGCTACTTCGAAGAAAATGCCTGCTTCTTCTGTGAAATTTTTAAACTACCACTTATTCGTATACGTTTTTGCCAGTTTAACGCATAACATTTTAAAGCATTTAACACTCTTTAACAAGTAGGTAGACATATTTAATAGGTTTCCGCCAAAACAGCATTGTCATACCTGATATATGTGGAAAGGTTTTTTGTTACCCTGCTAATAAACAGCATTCATATCTATGTATATAAACATGCTCAGGGCACTTTTTGGACAAACTTATTTCTACCTCCTATACACCTGGACCGAACAAGGTGGTGCAGGTGTAAAACACTGAACTCACTCCCGGGAGGACCTGGGTTTGAATCTCGATCCGGCTATCCTAATTAGCATTTTCTATGGTTTCCCGAAATCGTGGCAGGTGGAAAGTTAGATGTGATATAAACGGCTGATCAGAAAAAAAACAATAACTAGATATGGTTACGAAGGCAAGATAACTGATTATCATAGAATTAAAGTAATTTTTTTACGTAATCTCATCTTGGTGAAATGTTAAGTTACTTGATATTTTATATTTAAAATCGTCAAAGCCATTTTTTAAGTGCCAACATATTTGTGAACCACGTATTCAAATTAATGTTATTTATTCAGGTTAGTGAATCGTATTGTATAGTTGCTTTTAGTTCATGTTACGTAATGTTGGCTTAATATTCTCCAAGGATTATTTACCTAACGGACCTACTACTGTAAGTTACTGAATAAAAAATAATGGTGGAATAGATTAGAACATTAATATTCCGTGCTCAGTCCTCGCGAGAAGCTACGTTTTCTACGTTGACCAGATTATATTTAGTAATTAATGTAGAGTAGATTGCAGATGATAATAAACGGAAGATAAAGCTGATTTTACAGAACATCCCAAATTGTGATTAAATACGCAAGTGATGCATACTATTTTCACAGTCGCGCACTAAGCTCATGATAATTGCAATTTAAGAAACTATTATTCAAAACATTTATAATAGGAAGTGTATGAGGGAGAAGCGGTATTAGGCAGGCAAACACGTTTACGATATAGGCCTACCAGTTCTATTCTGTCAGCTTCAAAATACTTTGCCAGAGTTAGCTATGTAAACACGAGAGCTATTGTAGCCTCTAAATCTAGAATTATAAACGTAGCTTCTCTTATCCGAAACACTGCGCATATATATATATATATATATATATATATATATATATGGCTTTTCTCGGGGTACTGTACTCCCGTTCCACACAATTAGATGTTTTCCATCACTGTTCACTGTTCCATCTTCACCTCACTTCACCCAGATCTGCTGTTAAAGTGCCATATATATAAAGTGCTTATATACATATATGTATGGCACTTTAACAGCAGATCAGGGTGAAGTGAGGTGAAGATGGGGAACAGTGAACAGTGATGGAAAACAAACATCTACGTGTGGAACGAGAGTACAGTAGCCCGAGATGCCACCCCACCCACCAATGGTAAAGTCTGCCGTGTTTTTGACATGTGAAAAGTCTAGTGTAACCCGGCTGGAAATCGAAATCGAAAGCTTTGGTGGGCGGCGAGAACTGTAGCCGCTACGCTACCGTAGCCCCCGACTACAACATAGTTCAAGGGAACTGAAAAAGGAACCGGAAATATTCTTTAGTAAGGAACCAGTTCGGCATTTTCCTGGAGTTATTTCAGGAAACCATGGACGGTTGAAATGAGGATGCCCGGACAGGGATTCAAACCCCGGCCCTGCAGAATGATAGCTCAGTGTTTACTACTATTACTACTTGCTCGGTCAGTTTTATTTTACTTGTTCAGCTTTTATTAGGACAGAAACAACTAATCAAGCTTAGTCAGTCAACGAAGAATTTAGTTAGAATGTGATTGTCAAATAACGGTATTTATCAGTGTTGTTATTAGATATAGATAGGCCACATGTATACACATACACACCGAGAGCCAGTGATATTAGTTTAAAATGCATTAGTCACATTTTCAATGCTGTTTTACACTTGTTTCAATAAAGATGTATGAAAACTATAACCCACATGCACAACCACCAAAAATTATATTTAAATATTTATACATCAAATAATTGTGACCAGCAATTCGTCGCATCCACGTATTCAACACAGAAAAAAATTAAATACTGCTTATAGGCATAGTTTCTAATAAGTATAATTTTATTACATTTCGTCTTTTAATGGTGCAAAAATTTCGCAATATTTTATTTACAAGTTTTCAGCTATAATTTATTTATTTTTACTTTGGAATACTACTGCATTTGCGTAAAATTCAAACCGCTTAAATCTATGATTAATCAGGCATAAGCAACAGTATTGACAGAACTTTAATCACTTTCGAAAATCATCATAAGTACCGCATATTTCTGTTATTAAATATTATTTCTACTTACCTTTTCTTCTTCCATCACGCTGTTTTTCACACCTATCTATGAAGACGACATCATAACTGTAATTAAAAATTTCAAAAGTAAAGTTCCTGTGGAATAGATGAGATCCCTATGACGCTGCTAAAAAAGTATTCTTATTTAATAAAACTGCCTTTGACTTACATTTTCAATGAATGTCTTACCCAGGGAATTTTTTCTGGTTGACTCAAATATGCAAAAGCAGTACCAATACATAAAAAAGGTGACAATGCATTGATGGATAACTATAGGCCTATTGCCCTTCTTATGTCCTTTTAAAATTTCTTAGCGATATTGGTAACAAATAAACTGACCCAATTCTCAATTAAAAAACAAGCTTATTTCATTGCATCAGTATGGCTTTGTAGACGGCAGATCCACAGAACAAGCTATTTAAGTTTTACTGAAAAGATACTAACTTCTTTGATAAAAGACAATTCTCAACAGGTATGTTCGCAGACCTTTCAAAAGCTTTTGATTTTGTCGACCACAATATTTTATTGCAAAAACTTGAACAGTTTGGAATAAGAGGCGTAACCAATAATCTGTTTAAATCATATCTTGAAGACAGAAAACAGATCACCTCCATAAGATATTATGACAAAAATCCCATTACAGATGTTATGTCCAATACCAATACTACTCGAGTAGGAGTGACACAGGGATCAATACTGGGATCTATTTTATTCTTAATATTTATTAATGATTTTCCAAAACAAATAACCAACGGCTAGGCTATAATATTTGCGGTTGACACAAACATTTTGGTAACTAGTTCAAATAACGCTGTTCTTGAAGGAAACATAAAACAAACAGTGATTGAGATGTCCAGTTGGTTCCAGTATAATAATTTAATATTAAATGTAAACAAATCTGTACTCATGAGTTTCATTCAAAGAAATAAACATACAATGCATGATGAAAGATGCACAACAATAGAAAAAGACGGGTTACAAACAATAAATAGTACTAAATTTCTAGGGCTCATTGCAGACAGTAATTTAACATGGGGTGAGCATGTTGATAGTTTCTATAAAAAATTGAGTTCAGTGTATTTTGCGGTACATACCTTTAAAAATATTCGTAATAATAATACAATACTTGCATACTATTTCTCAAATATTCAGTCCGTTATAAATTATGGAATCATATTTCGGGGTAAATCGACAAAATGGAAAAAGGCTTTTAGATTACAGAAGAAAATAGTGAGATTAATAAGTAATAAGGAAATAAAGAAGCCATTGTAGGCGGCTATCCTATATAATAAGTAGACGATCTCTGTCTATCTATCTGTTTATCTGTCTGTCTGTACGTCTTTAATACCTCTAAGTTTCTTGAAACTCACCAGAAGTACTTCAAATTTTGCAGAGCGAATCTTCAGGGTAAAATAGAGGTCAAGTTCGAATTTCAGCAATATCAGATTACGCAATCATTACCTTTAACCCAAAAAAACAAATTTTTAAATTACTTTTTCCCTATGAAAAGTTTTGTATTAATGCACAGAGAATATTTCATTAAGGTATGAAGGTAATGGAATCTAATTTTTGTTTACTTTAAATGTCTCGCGTCAATTTTGAGTTAATAAAGTAGTGCCGCAGTGTCTAAGTGGATAGATATATATCAAATGGGGCCTTAGTCGCTCATTGGATAGAGAGATTCTAAGTGGGGCCTCAGTGGCTCAGTGGATAGAGCGATTCCAAGTGGTGCCCCAGTGGCTTAGTGGATAGAACTATGTAGAATGTTGAGTAAATTTCAATCCTTTTTTTTCAGTCTTTGTATGATAACAAAATTTTGTAACATCGTAACTGTGAACGTGACATTACTAAAAACACTGTCACGGTCTAACCCCTAGTTTATAAATATCAATATTATCACCCTATCATGGCATGTATATGTACCGTAGTATTTCTTTACATGGAAAACATTAAAAAAGTTAAAAATAGGTATATACACCATTAGTACATCAGACAAGCTAATCATCTTTACCTATTCTTCTGCAGATCCTCAAAATTTACATCAAATCCATATATGCTGGGGCAGAACTAATAAATAACCTACCCAGTCATTTGAAGTCAATTAATTATTTTGCAGTAATTAAAAAGAAGTTTTAAATCCTACTTTTATAATAAGGCCTTCTATTACGTAGAAGAATACTTAAATAAAGATGAATTTATATAATGCAGAACAAGACTGATATGAGGAGACTTCATGTAATATAGACTTTACATATTTATACTTTAATATCTATATGTATATGAATTTAAATAACTTACACTGCAACCAAAATGTAGTCTATACATGTTTCTAGAGCTACTAGAGTTAAGAAGTGTGTAAATTATATTATTTTTTATCTGTTATATATTTTTATATTAATGTAATTGTGTGCTAATATCCATATTGTATAACAAATATTAACAAAAAATAATAATTGACAAGTCATTTACAAAGTGAATTGGAATACGGGATGCGAATAAATAAATAAATAAATTAATAAGTGATTTACCTTGGCTTCTTTCCCGCCATGCAGAAATAAGCATGTGTCCTCTATCCCGGTTCATTTTAAATCGTGTCTTATTACCACTCATTGTGGTGTCTCCCGCCAAATTCAAAAGAGTGGTTGCGCGATACGATAAAGTAAACAATGACGGCCTTCAACACGCGCGACACCTGTGATGCATTACTGTAATGAATCACTGCGCGCGGAGCGCCCGTCTCCTATGAGTGGACTCTTGAACTACGACGTATCTAATTAGTGCCAAATCCCGCGTGAACTGCCGTTCTCAAAGCTTGAGGCGCAATAGATGTTACAGTTTGTGCTTCTTGTAAATGTATCCTGCAAATTTTCAACGTCATGTACACAAATGTGTTGTGGATTGACACTTTTCAGTTTTCCATTTGCAATGAAAATTTATTAGTATTCGCCTATTGAAGTTCGTCATACTGACGGCTACGTAATTAGTAAAATAAAACACATTTAGAAATTTCGGGTAATGGAAATCTAAAATCCTACCTTACACAGTATCTTAATATTACCTAGATTTCAAAATATGTAATGGTTTTCACAGTATCTCGTTCGCCACGAACGTCGATTTCGCGGCTGGCAGTCACATGTTCCACGCCGTCTTAAGGCTATTCTTCTATCTTCGGCGAACAAAGCTTAAAAATTACACCACACTCCCTGTGGTGTAATTGCGCACAAATGCGCACAAATACGCAACGTATTTGTGCGCACTTAGTTTAATAATATTTTGCGTGATAACTATTTCTCACTAGACATTACCAGCAAACTTATTCTCTCTTAGTTTCTATTCAATTAATTAAAAATGAATAGTAATTTTTAAATAAAATATAAATAAAGTTCAATTAAACTAAAAAGAAAATACTTACTGTTAGCAGAAGTACAAAACGCTTGTGATACATTACATATTTAATAAACAACTAAACATGTCATACATGAAGTGAGTTTTCAAAGGTTTGATTTAAAAGTGTGAAAATACCGCAAATAGACTACATATTTAAGTAGTATAGAAATAGTGATTCATGACCTATGCACTTTAAATGGAAACAGTTTGGCTGTGGGTTCAGGGCTTTTCGGCTCGACTTGAAAATGCTCTATAGTTTTCAGCGAACCTGGGGACCGCCTGCTTCGGATCGCCTCGGGACTACCGGACGTACCCGGAGGTGCTAAGCAATTACAAGTCTAGTCTAAGACTCCCAGGCACACAGTCACACTACCGCCATTAAAAATTCATAATTTTCTAGCATATTTTTCCCCTTTGGAAAGGTAGGCTTTTATAATCACCCAAATGTCTGTCTGGATGTATACCAAACTCAATAACTTTTTAATCCCTGAACAGATTATAATAAAATTGTTGTAGGAATGTGTTGCCATTAACGAACATCAGGTTGCAATCACGTGCAAAGAACAATCTCTCCTCCCCCCTTCCTCTTCGACAGCCATTCACACATTCTCGCTTCCCAAAATGCATGGCAATGGGCAATTTAATGTGCGGTAATTACCAACATATAATTATAATGACTTACCCGAATTGTGGTTATTATGCAGTTGTACTGCGCGCACTGTTAGTAATAGTATTTCAGATAGACAAAAATATGCACTTAAAAATATTTTCAGATCATGTTAACTACGAAATATACTAGTGGCAAACAATGGACAATTTGCGTGTTTCTCTGAGATAGCCTGCTGGTGTCATATGCTAAATTATTTTCATTGATACATTTAGTTGGAATATAATTTAGGGTACCAACATCAGTATTAGGGGCGTCGGGGTTCTAATTCACTTTTGATGAATCGGATTATCGATTTGATATGAAATTGATTGACCAAATTTATCCGGTAATTAATCCATAGGTCAATGCCATCAAAAATATTGGATTAACGTTAATCCGATAATATTAATCCGATAAAATTTGATTGATTGATCCAATGAATTTAATTATTCAATTAATTTCCTTTAATTTTTGACTTTGGTGTGAATCGATAAGTGTATAGTATGGTGCAAGGGTGTGCTGAGTGTCTTATTTATTTATTTTTTGGGTGGGAGTGGCATGGTAGGTGCTCACCCTCGGACGTTTGGCGTTGTACTGAGGTGTGATGTGTTGGGGAATATGTATTTACTTGCGGTATTGAGGAGAGGTCATAGGAGTCCCTCGCCGTTTACCACCTGGCAGGCGACTATTGGAGGGGGGAGGGAACGTCTGTTACTAATGAGAGCATCATAAGACACATCTGCTTTGGTCGGTGTCTGATTATAGACTAAGGTTATGGCGGAGTTCATAAATAACGAAGTATTTTATTGAATAATATTCTGAAATCTACAGCGACCGCTATGCTAGGAATATAAATCTATGACAAACAAGAGAGACTCACACATGACTCGTCGACAAACAGAAGATCTGAAGTGTCGGAAATGAAAATAAAGAAGTATGCTATTGAAAATCGATAAAAAAAAAAGTTTAATAAGATTTGAGCCCTAATACACAACGACAGTTTACAAATCCAACTAAAACGAACGCATCTACGTGACTTCTCGACAAACACAAAAATAAAATTTTTTTAAAAATTACGTACCCTACAAATAAATTACACGAATCAAATACTAAGATATTGAAAAGAGAAATCACAAACGAATTACAATACATATTTCCACATGAATGACAGGCCCAGCTATCCTGCTGTTATAAAGAAAGATAAAAAAAATGTATTTACCTACCAATATTATGTTACGGGCAGCATCACGTCCCTACACATCTTGGGATAATTATCAACTTGCAACTAATAAAAACTCTTAAAATTAATGGGGTGAGCCACGTCGCACACACCCTCGAATAATTAAAATAATTATGTACTAGCAGGCGGACCTTGTCGACATTCACCCATTAGAAGAAAAAAAACTTGTTTGGTTGCGGTTTTTGCGGCGTACCGTTCGATACACACGAACACTTTCACACGTTGATTTTGAGGTATAGAAACCTCCAATTCGTCTTGAAACTCTAACTCATCTGTTATGTTCTCGCCGGCTTCACGTCACTTTAAAAAGACTTTGAAAAACCTGGGGTGCCGAGAAAATAACTGTTAATCTCCGTGCATATTTTCACGTGCGGCAGCAACCAGACCTAGCAGAGAAGTGTGTAGCGGACTGGTGTTTCAGCGATCCGTCACCGGAGCGCAGCATCGTCGACGGCAAGCGCTGAGAACTGCCTGCCATGGTGCGTGCGCCGCCCAAAACAGTGACGTCTGGTTATGCCGTGTCCGGCAACTTGGTCAAGAGGCCGGAAGTTTGATGACGTACTGCAGTATTATTGGTGTTTGATATTTCAATTAGTTAGGCCCCCTAAGGGAAATAGGTGTCCGTCGGTTCACCATATTTGGTAACATCAATCGTCATTGGTTGTGATTAGCGTGATCCCTCCTAGGGGTAATTGAAAGCCCAACGATTTTTTTGGGAATTCGGGGTTTTTGAGGGGAAATTAATTTGATTGGCAGCGCAGGAGGGCGGACCTGTGTATTTAACGCCGGTGCATGCTGCCATCGGGGTCAGTTCAGCGGCCTCGAGGAGGCAAGCTTCTACCAGAGATACACACATGTAGGCTCCTCAAGCGAACAGGTCCTTTACGTCACTTTGACGTTAGGCGAGGGCCATACTGGCCGGAATTTTTAAAGCATTTTTATGTTGGCCTTTTAGCCAAAAATTCGATAACGTTACCTTCAGTAACCAGGGGTTTTGTATATTTTTGAGGAGAATGGTGACCAAGTCGTAACCAAGAAGTTAGGGGGTTGTAACAACTCGTAACCACTTGTAACCAAAGGCAATAATTATTGTCTTAGCTTTTTGTAACCCAGTAAGCGATATGCGAGATTTTGTGTATTTATGACTGGTGAATGTTTTAAGAGAAAACTTTACAATACTATACAATAAATACAGTACTGAATTCACTAACCTGAAAGATAAACGAATAATGCAGCGTCTACTGTGCGATCCTGCAAAACTGCCCAAGTCAGCTGAAGGTCAGTACCTGGAGTGTATTGTTCCTCGCGTTTCGTTTACTCCATTGATAAATCGCCAGTGCAGTCGCAAGCAAAGCGCTAGCCTAAAACTATTTTTGTAATGTTAGCCCGTCTATCGTTTAAAAAATATTCTGAAAACTTGATTTCTTCTTGAACGGCATAGATGTTCGCTTGCTCACCTCTTACGCAAGGTTAGTCTGAGTTAGTTATCCGTCAAATGCAGCAGTCAGGCACGTCATCTGGTCGAAATATCCTTGAAATGCCAAGTACACAGTGTTTTTTTTTTTTTTTTAATTTACTTTAAAGACTGTTCACGATAAAGTGAGCACTTGTAGAAATGAGTGACATTCTCCCAGTAAAGTTGGTAACGATGGCTGGAAAAAGGTTCTATACCTTAAAGTCGAATAATTAGTGTTAGGTAACCATTTTTGATAAATTAAACTTACTTTCTTTCGTTTTCTGTTTTTTATGCACCCGAGTGTAAAAATGAGCATATTTGTAAAGTATTTACTTTCTTAATAATTTTAGAGTTTCATTTGACCGACGCATGAATAAAGTTATGAGGTCCATGGCAATGTTAATTTTACATAAGGCGGAAGAGTGCACAACGGGCATACAGTTAGATAATAAGTAGGACTTTCAAAAGTGCCCATTTTACCGTGAACAGCCTATACAGACAAAGGCTCGACAACTAGTTGCCAAAAACATTTACATTAAATACTGCGAGAAAATGCACCAAAATTCTAAGGTGGTTATATTTTTGTATGAATATTTTAAAAACATATGAAATAAAAAAATATTAATTGATGATTGCATGTGGAGCATAATATACTCCCGCATCTTGTCCAGGTGAATTCTTCTGGCTGTCGACATGCATCAGTCACGTGACCTTTCGAAGTGAACACATCGCTATTATTCCAATTCTCCCTCTATTCTGTACGAATGAGAAAGAATCCAGATTCTGGGTTACCTGTAAAATATTACACTTAAAAACCAAATGCTAAAACAGATAAATTTATTTTCAGAATTTGGTGCCAACATTACTAATAAGTGTACGCTAGTCAGTGCCATGTTATAATATGCACATCTACGAGCAGGCATTTTTAAGTTTGATCACGAAAGTTTTCATTTACTATGAATTTTATGTACTGTTGGTGGGAAAATAACACGAACACCTATTCAAAAACGCGCGATAATTTTTCCTTGAAGTAAAGCTACGCCATTAAACTCTGAAAACTGGTAGCAGAGGAGTCTGCGAGGTATAGGCTTTTCACGGCAAAATGAGCACTTTTGAGGCACTGGTTACTTTTTTCCTATCAGCCATTTTTTTATTCGCCTACCACTACTTTAAATAAATATTGCGTTGTAAGTAATAAACAGAGTGTATAAATTTCGCCGGACTCGAAAGTTAACTTGTAAGGCTACAATAACATATATTTATTGACCACTATTCCAAATAATAAGGCTTCAAAAAGTGATCACTTTACTGTGAATAGCCTATATCAGTAAGTCAGCAGTAATCGTACAGGCTGTATATGTACATTCTACTAGCGAGCGAACGCTTTTATGTCCGACCTCTGAAACTTTCAAAGGCATGATCGTCTGAGCTCGACATGCATGAATATAAGAGAACAGGCAATCTTGTATGTGCTGCAAGAGCACAGTGTCAGCAGTTACGAGAGCCTACACAAAACATGGAAAGGCATATTTCAGACCACCTGAAGCGTCTGTCTGTACACCGTCCGCTAAAGCCTAATGTGTTTATCATCTCCTTCCTGCTGGAGGAGGCTTGGCAATGGCGTGGAACGACAAACTTTCTAAACTATAATCATAACTTTTCTGTTACTGTCATTTTGGGGTAACTTTGAATCAAAGCAACTTCTAACACCCGCCTAATTTACTTTTAAATGAAGATTCGAAGAGTACCTTCACACTATCATGTTCCTTACAAATGGAACATTTAATAATGAAGTATACATTAAGGCGGTGGCAGTAAATCCTTCGTTATAAACGATAAAGTGTGGTATAATATGACCCGTAATTGGTACGGAGTCACCCTAAATGACTGTATCAACAATTTTATTTATACAGGCTGTTCGGAACTCGCCAGAAAATTTCGGAAGGTGATTCCTTGCATGCCATGCAACTCACAGTCCAGCTCAATTACCGAGGGAGATATATGTTATTGAAAATCGTGTTTAAAAGTTATATTTTTACAAAATACCGGAAACGGAGTCAAAGTAAACTACAAATTCTCCAACTAACGTTTAGTGTTATCGAAATATATGAACTATAAGAAACCGGTTTTAAGATATTCCACATTCGTTAAAATAATAGAGGTGGCCATCCTTAATTTCATACTATTCATCTGACTTCAAGTTTTACGGAATTTCGATTACATCTTATTACAGAATTTCGATTACATCTTATTACACGTCCTACTTAACAAAAAAAGCCCTGCTGTTGCAAGTGCCTAGGAACCACCGCTTTCATTTAAAACGCACACAAATTATTCGGCGACGAATATGTAATGCGTGGTATGTAAGCAATACATATTTCACACGGAGGTAAACACATCGTAACCAACCGATATTGGGCCGACTATTCTTAAGTGTTGTGAAGTGGGATTTAGGTAGGAAATATACCGAAGTAACCCAATCATTCGTTGCGCATACGTTCTAACTAGAGACCAGAAAAATTCACTAATTCATCTCGAGACAAGTTGGAATTGAATCTTGTACCTTCATGCTACTTTTGCAATTGGTCGACGCGTTGTTTGACACCACCTGAAAATGAATGAGCCAATAGCAAACATGCAATAAATAATAGACCTAATCACCGGCCTGTACTGCCACAACAAGCAGCCAATAAACTCTTAATATCTGCATGAGTTTATATAAGACTTATAAGCCTAGCCTATATGTAGAGACCTGAAAAATTCGCGAGTTCAATTACCTGTGGGCTAGATTCTACAGTCGCATATACAAACATACCGATACCAACTGTACGTTGCTTGTCTGCTGTCACAGTGGAAGGCGACAATTGGTCCAGCGTTCTTAAGGAGAAGTCAAACATTATGTGGACCAATGAATAAAGTTATATATTCGCAAGTGTTTTGAATTCTAGCTTGTCCCAAAATGAATCCGCGAATTCTTAATGTCTCTACCTATAGGCCATTGAACTCGCGAATTTTTCAGGTCTCTAGTTCTAGCATGTCTTGACGCGCATTAATTTTCAAATAAGTTAGCAAGTACCAAACAACTACACAGCACAACAGTTATTATGATGGCCAGTGTACAAATTTCCCTTATGAGGTTCGTAAACTGCGACAAATTTCCGAACATCAAATGCATGTCTGTCAATTCCTCCCACGTAACCCTCGTCATGTTGTCTAATCTGCAGTTCTACACACATGTAAACCCAGCACACACCTTCTGTCCTGTTGCACTTGTGCTTTTAGAAATAGTCGGCCCAATGCCGGTTGCTTACGATGAGTTTATTTCCGCATGTATGAAGTATTGTCAACGTGCCAGGTATTATTTCGTAGCCGCTGAAAATTTTGTATGCATTTTAAATGAGAATGGCGGGTCCTATGTACTTAAAACAAGAGGGGCCTTATTTATTGTGTAGGAAATACAGCTCAATAAGACGCAATCGACATTCCATAAAACTTGAAGGGGAAAAACTGCATGCATGAATGGTGGGATGTATTAATACCAGTTTGTCTAGGAGCCGATCTATACAGTCTTTCTTTTGGAAGTATGGAAAAAGATTTTTGAAGCGGGAGGGGGGGAGGGGAGTTATTTCTCCATTGCGTAATTGAAGGCCAGGTCGTTCCATGTAAAATAGGCAGTCTCTTCATAATTTCGGGGGGAAATATTAAATAAATCGTATGACATCAGTACTTAAAACACTTATAATATCATTTTATTTAAGTTTAAAAACAATCAGAGCATGGTTTCATATCAGTGTGTGGGTGGAGGGTGGTGAGGGGGTGGGAAGGCGGGTTTTGTTCCTTGTGCTTCCACCCTCCTGCCTCTGGTTCCGTCTCTGAGTTTGTCCGTAGGTTGAAGATCTCGATAGCACAAAACATTATTAACCTTCGTTTCTAAACTTGTTTTCCCTTAATAGTTGAGTTAGGTTATAAGTTTCATTCCACACGCCTACCTCATTTTCCACAAAGAAATATTTCGCGGGTGAGTTTCCGAACCTCCTGTATATATAAATTTTTTGTTTTGTGGCTATGTTGCCGTTTTTATGTCAAAGAAAAACAAGCTTATTTTGTTTGCAAAAAAGAAATCTCGCTTTATACCAAAGGACATGTTGAAGTGACATTAACCAAATACTTTCACTTATTTTAGTTTTTTGCATGCAATAAAACTTCGTAAGTTATATTTTACTAAGTTGCCAAATAATGGATTCCCTAAATAATCGACAAATTCTTTCAAAATACAGTTAACTGTTCTAACCACAAATGATACTGCTTAACTATCGTAATGACAGTGCAATGATGACATTGCCATATATAAAACAAAAAATTCTATTTGTAGCAAACTTAATTTACAGTGATTCATACTTAACCATTGTTTTTTTTTTTGCTCCACGTAATTATGTGCTGCAGAAATGAGAGTGTTTTTAGAGTGTAACGGAGTCAACTTGCTATTAGAGTCGTATTAACAGTGTTCCCATTCTTTGTTTAGTAAAAGTAGATGAATTATATCTTCGGAATTTTAAAAAAGCCTGCCGTATTATAAACTGAAAACAGTGGGTAAACTGGGATTAGTTTAAACAAAAACACATTCCCGCATTACTCTCTCAGGCTAGACATATGTAACTATTCCATAGACTAATATGTGGTAGGGCGATCTCGCTGGCTTCACACAAGCAGTCTCCGTGTCCCAACATCAGGGGCAGATCTAGATTTTTGTTTGGGGGGGGGGGGGGTGGATGTCTCAACATAACTGTGTTGGCGCAGGGGCCGTAACTAAAAGCGGGGGTCTGGCCCCCCCCGGGAGTTTTTATTTTAATGTGCAAATTGGTGCTATTTAAGCAGTTTTTGAACCTAAACATTGAATATACAGTTAACAAAAATTGTAATATTTTTAAAGATATCATTTCTTTCAATGAATAATTCTACAAAGGTACCTATATCAAACCCGGAGCCTTGTACCGTTCCTCGTTTGAGGTCCCCATATGATCGGCGGCCCCAGTGTGATCGGGGGCCGCAATGTGTTCAACGAAGTCGTTTATTCAAAATAATTATGCAAAAATGTAAAAAAAAAACAAAAAAAAAAACCATGATACAATGAAATTTTGATATAAAATACATATACAGGACAAATTAAAGTCGTCTTATATTATTGCTTGGAAATTTTCACCATCTTAAACTCTGAACTTCAAAAAATCCTAAAATTAGTTATTTAAATGAAACCTCATAATATGTTTCGAGCTTTCTATTCTGGTAACGATCGTAGGTCGCGACTCCTTCGAGCCTCGACTGGGCAAGGTGTGTTATGTAGCTTGTACAAGCGCTAGGCTGGGCGGCTTTGCTGTGCTGTAGTGAAAGCAGCCCATCCCGTCCGGCCTCGCTAGCGCATGCGCACGTCGGTGGCAGGGATATGGAATGCCTGTAGCAGGGAAAGATGGGCGTTTCTCCCTTAGCACGCACGTGGGCTGCAAGGCTGCCAGCCTTACAGACTAGTGATGGGGCAAACCGATTATTTCGAACCATAGATTCTTCATATATAAGTTAATCGAATAATAATCGATTATCAATCGATTACTCAACGAAATTATCCAGTATATTTGTAGACTTTTGGATACAAATTTCAAAACGAGGTGTGCACATTCGCACATCTGTTGATGAATGTTTACTGTTATACAAAGATAGTAAATTATCATCATGGCAAACTTAAAAACACCAGCTACAACTTAATAACAAATTTTCACATAAGCTGGAGTAGTGCCATGATACTTTTCTTCGCAATACCATAATGCCAAAAACATTAGACAAATATTGAAAAAGAGAATTGAATGAAACATGTATATGTAAAAAAGAATTGAATTACTTTTTTTTAAGTGTCCAAGAAATATCAGAACTCAAACTGTCTTCATTCCAATATTATTTTTCAAATATTAAATTTGGAGTGACGATTATTTTTTATAATCGATTATGGTTTCAATTATCAAAATCAACATTGATTACTTACAATTAATTAAAAATAATCGATTATTGTTTCAATTATCAAAATCAACATTGATTACTTACAATTAATTAAAAATAATCGATTACTTGATTATTAACAACGATTATCCAGTGTCAGACTGTTCGGGGACGGCTAACTGGCGTGCGCATGTAGCCTATATTGCTTTGCGGTCTTCGGGCTGGTGATTACTTCCGGTGTGAAGTGAAGCATCTCGATGTTTGTAGCTATGCTATTTATGCTATATTTGAATTTAATTTAACATGAACATGATAGATGTGGCAGGTTTGCAAGCTATTTCTTTTTCTCAATTTTCACTAGAGGAGACAAATTAAATTAAAAACAAAGGACGACGTATACCTGACTTATAAATCAGCCTTCATCAAGTAGGCAGGAGACAAATAAAAGAATATTTAGTTGTGATGTGTATGATAAGCATAAATGGCTGTGTGGATATGAATAAAAAATGTACTATTTTGTTTTCACGAAAAGCGTGTTAAAATGCTTTTAACTTATTTAATTAATTTGCTTATTCGTAATGTTGCAAGTATCTGTGGTTTAAAAAACAAAAACTAAAATGGTGGGAATATTTTATTGGTACAGCATAAATTAGCGAATGAGAAAGAAAATCACCATGTTAAAATAATGTTTTATCAATAAAAAAATTTTAGACAAAAAATTTTAATACAGGATTATTTTTAAATGCTGCTGTACAAGTAAAACTGATTTATGCATGCACCATCATTTTTTAATAATCATGTGTACTGAAGCGATAAAGAAAATGAAACCATTTATTTTGTATTTAGGTAAGAAATCTAATTAGCCTACTTAATGAAAATCTAAGCGAAATGGAAATATGAAGTTCAGGCAATATTCAGTGCTTGTCAAATGTTCGTTTAGGTGAATAACAATGACAATTCTTGTTTATCCATTTGTCTTTCAATTTCATGAAATCCAAAAACAAAGGGCATGTGGTTGAACTAGATGACCACGCGGCATGTAACGCACGCACCGTACTGATATTAGAAGCCTCCGAGCGTTGCAAATATAAATATAAAGATACTTAGGCCTAGTGAATTATAAAGAACGCTCTTTCAAATATATTAAAATGTAGGTTTGCCATTCCATAAAGTGCCTGCACATATTTTAACGAGTTGGTTTAACCTTTTGACGAAACAAAATTTTCGCTTTTCCAGTATTGGCTGGCTACTTCGCAACAAGATGAAATGAAATCTACATCCCAATTGAAATATGTTTCTGTGTAAAAAGAAAGAAAAAACCGCTTTGAGTAAAGTTTCGAAATCCACTGCGGGTACCGTTGTAATTTTGTCTTCACATTCGGCGTTCTGCTTTGTGCTATTTTCGTTGTACCTGTTATAAAAAGTACGCACGTGAGAAGGGACGGAGGGGTTGGCTGCGAGGGGTGGGGGTGGGGGGAAGCTATAAAAAAGCACAGCATTCCTCTTCAAAGAGAAACTTTTGGAAAAAAATTGTTCGCGATACACAACGGCTTAGAGCGATGGCTGTAAAGCGGAACACAAACTCACCAGCTTTCACTTATATTTTTACAAAATTATTCAAGGATTTTTTTTTTTTTTTAAATAAAATATCAGTTTTGGTTTCTTAGCAATGGTTGAAAGTTACGAAAATTAAGAAGGGGGGAGGGGAGAATACAGTTTTACTATTTTTCTGTTTACGTAATGTTTTCTAAGTGTAGAGCTCCGCCTTTGAAAAACCGTTCAGTACCCCGAACATGCTTGAAAATTTGCATTTGCCGCTTTACAATATAATCACAGAAAGTCCTAGAAATTTACGGGGAAACAGTTTTCTGTAGGGAGTATATTTCTAACTGCGGGAATGCTTCCCCAGAGACGACTATTGTTCGGCGACAGGTGTATTTGCAGTAGACAGTCACAACAACAGTTAACGAAGCGCCAACTGTATTTGTTTATGGAACTAGGTTCCGCTCGAGCAAACCCCGCGCACAACCACACCACACCACGCCGTATCCAGCGGGGAAGTTTTCCAGTCTCCAGGCCAAGCACCCATCCCCGCGACATTGTTTCGCAGAATCGCCGAGAGAGATCGACACATGTCGCCCCACACACATCACCCTCGGCTATTGTTCCTTCCTTCGTGGCGCCACACGCGTGCGAGAGAGAGAGAGAGAGAGAGAGAGAGAGGGAGAGGGAGAGAGAGAGAGAGAGAGAGAGAGAGAGAGAGAGAGAGAGAGAGAGAGAGAGAGAGAGCCCTCTGTGGCGATAAAAAAAAAACAAAAAATAAGCATTGACATTGAAAAAAATATCGGTGTATTGAAATTACGATATTATATTAATGGCATATCGATATAAGCCGTCGATATATTTCAACGATACTGTATCGAAATCAGTATCTTTTCCCATGTATCGAAAATAAATATTTTTAAACGCTCTTTTAATAAGTTCTGTTTTGAATAGCAATATTGAATGTAAAAATTACTATTTTTACTTTGACGACATGCACTATAAACTGGCGTTACATATTTATGCAAGATCTCGTGTCCTTAAATGTAATATTCCAAGCAAATTTACATTTGTGTACAATATTTTAATACATAAAATATCGGATAACGATGTACCGAAAATCGATATTTTTCTTCTGATATGTCGTTTCGTTAAACGGCACTTTTATAAATAACATATATAAATACTATCGATATTTTTTCCTGATATTAACATCTTTCAAAAGAAGTTCCCACTCTGAGAGGTTTCGAAGTTTCGGCCACTCATAAATAACGAACGCAGGTGACAGTTTTTCATACTTAGGAAACTGTTTGCGTCTGACTGTTTCATACAGGTGAACAGTATAATATTACCCTATTGTTGAATAGGGACGGAGCAGTGTCTGAATGTAATGGTGAAGGAAACGGGAGATGGCCGAGAAAACCCTCTGGACTTTTGAAAGAAAGCCCTTCTCAAGATCTACTAGTATGCACATTGTATATTCTTCCACCACATGCACATGCAATTAACATTGACGTGCGTCGGTCAAGTGAAACTGTGGAATTATTATAAAAGCAGGTAAACAATTCACTAAATTGGTAATTCTCGCCCATATGTGCATTAAAAAAAAAAGGACGTAAAATAAATAAGCTCAGTATAAGCAAATGTTAAGCATACGCAAATGTTAACCTAAAAATTCCATTCAAAGCTAAGATATGGAACTACTTTCCCACATGTGTCGTTACCAACTTTACTGGGCGCATATCACTCATCTTGCTCGTTAAAATATTTGCAGATACAGCCAGTGGCATTTTGACGTGAATACGTTCAGTGAGGACTGCGAAGCATCGCGCGAGGTGGGTGATATGGGTGGGGGACGGTGAGGGGGAAGGGTGGTATGGGTTGGAAAAAAAAAGGGGGGGGGGTGTTGCCGTTATTTCGAGTTCGTTTCACCGCGTCTCATAACTTCCGCGTAGTATAACTTTCAACTAGGAGAAGATACAACGCTCGTTTAAGTTTCAATCGACAGATCTCGTCAAGATCAATCGATCGCGTGTATAAAAACACTTGTGTGGCGTGGTTATAGTGAAATTGTATTCGTTTAATATAAAAAATAAAGAAAACTTAACATAATGTCGGCCTATACTGGTCAAAAAGGCAACTCGAAATACATAAATCGTATACGATTGCAATGAGCATCTCAAAAGCAATCCAGTGATACCCATAAAACCCCATATGATCGAGTGAAGCTGTGCCGGGAACGTTAAATAAATATCAAGGCGTCCGAGAGCGTCAACGTAGACGTATTCACGCAAAACAAACGGCCGTGACCCCAGCCCAGCCACGCCCCATTTTTCCTTCCCTTTTAATACTTTCAGGGCCGCGATGGCAGAGCGGCTAGACTGCTCGCCTCCCACCAAAGCGAACCGGGCTCAATCCCCGGCCGGGTCACTCCGGATTTCTGCAAATGGGAATCGTGTCGGACGATTCAGCTGGTCGGCATTTACCCCGCCCCTTTCGTGTCTGCTCCATACTCACCTCTTTACACACTCATCGGCTTTCAAGACGTCGATGTTAAAAGCCGCCAACATCTCTCGACTCTAGAACTCAACTTATAAACAACGGTTAGCGCACCATTTGCATAAATATGTATTCTGAACTTATTAATACACATATTATGACCACGTTAATTTTGAAATATGATAATATATTTATAATAGTATTACAAAAATTAAAATTAGAATGAAATACGTTTTCAAAACCCAATTTTCACAGGCACATATCTCCTTTAATATTCCGCTTAGGTATACAGTGTGCTGTACACTCTCAACTTAATTTTTCATAAGGAATCGCCTCTCGTAGCTTGGGCGTTTAATTTCCGAATATTCTGTACATCAGTATGTAGGCTACTGCATCACTGATTGCGAAACACACATTAATAGAGGGACGAAATAAGCGTTACATGGCTGTTATTAACTGTTAAAACACATTTTGGAGCAGCGCTGCAGCGTTTTACGTAAAATACGAATTGTTTCAGCCTATTCCCCAAAGGAAAGTTAGCCTTATACAAACACCGGAATGTCTATCTGGAATGAATTTTCCCCCTATTATTTTAACTCAACAAAAGAATTTCAGCAAACTAGGTATAGTATTTAGTAAGGACATCTGACTTTCATAGTTTTCGGTTAAACCAACTTTGATACGTTGACAGTGCATGGTGTAAGCATTACATTTAGAAAGTGATAATGTTATTATACGCCTAGTGCCACATGAAAAGCAAAGCTTTTATGTTAGGTCTATATCTTGGTAACTACACAACCGATTCCTGCCAAATGTGGCATATAAAAATAATATTGCTGGCCATGTTCATATCTGAAATTTAAATGGTTAAGGCACTTATTTTCAAAATGACTGCGACATAAAATTTTAATTTTAATTTGCAATAATAACAGTAACATTTTACCAATTTCCACCCAACTTGTTATGGTGAAAGTATATATAATTACGATCATCAGATGTGTCTACCCAAATATAGCCACACGTATAAATTAAGTTTTATCATGTCTCTGAAAACAATCGACCGATTCCTACCAAATTTGGCAAACAAGTCGAACTGCAGTACGCCATGTAAACATTAATAATTTAATTAGGCCAAACCTTTTTATTCATAATGATGAAATATAAATTATTCTGATAGGTTTATTCTATCTATTAAAGACTTTAACAAATTTAAACCTAAATTTTTACGAAGACAGTATCTGCTAGAGGCATCGGATATGCCTATATAGAGCGTGTCTTAAGGCCTATTTGTACAATGGCGCCAAATGAGAAACTAAATATTTTATGTCATATTTCGGGAACCGGCCAACCTATTTCCACCGAAATCTGCACACAAGTAGTGCTACGGCAGGCCATGCAAACTGACACGATTTTAGTGACTCGCGCAGTTTTTTTGAAAATGATGTCCCTTGAAACATTTTAAGTTGGTAAACCTAGCCTAACATAACTATACACTGATTGCTACCGAAGTTGATGCTGAGAATCCATAATGTAGTTGGTCGCACGCTAAATTACGGTACAAGGCATTCAGTGTTCGAGTAACAGGTAAGGAAGTGTCTATTTGTGATTAACTCACCGGTGTTGCGTTTGTTTCATGTCGCATCTCTAATGGTATCGCAATCAACGAGACGTCAAAACTCACCCACCATCTAACCTTTTTGTCTATGTAGGGGAAAGTAGGCTTTATATCGATAACTTCTTGTTTAGTATTTCATTCAAAACAAGTGATGTAGGATACACCCATGGCGATGTAAACAAACGATGCAAACAAACTCACACTTGGTGATAAAATTTTAAGACAGCCGGCACAAAACGCCATGATATTGCAATGGTCGCTTTCCCTATAGACTATTCGCGGTATATTCATACTTTTTGAATCAAACATTTGATAACTCACCCCATGTATTACCTTTTCTATGTCGTAGATACGTCATGTACCAGAAGCGCTTTATGATTCTGTTAACATGAATGAATCTTAATTTTGGTCAAATTGAAAGTTTACATATACTTTAATTAGAAATTATAATATTGATATTTAATATGAATAAAAACAGAGAGAAAATAGGCGTGGTTGTAACGTATAGTACTAAATAACTCTCATACAAAATATCATTAAACTGGGCGCGCACGGTCTCGGTGCGTTGACTCTGTGGTGTAATTTACTAGACTATGTTAAGCTTTATTTGCACGAGACCGAGGAATAGCCTCACAGTAGAACTTAACAGGAAAGTCGGAAGTGATCACGAATGTAACATATCGTGGACTTGACTAGGAAGTTGTTAAGCCCCTGTCACAGTGTCAAAATTTCGCCTTCAGCTATATTTGACAATAAAATTTGAAGACAAAATACAGTAATGAAATTTCTCCTTCCAACAAATTTGATCAAATAATCATGAATGTGCTCGGAAATGTATCACACTGTCAACAATTTTTCTGCGGGAATCTAATTTGAAGTATTATTATTAAAAAATATTTTCATAGAGAGATATTACTGTTGTTTTTCTGTGCAGTCAATTACCGGGAAGAACTGTAAGGAATGTTGCAATTTATTTTGGCTTATATACTAAAGTCAAATTTTATTTATCAGCAATATTTCCTGCATAGTGAAATCTAATGCAGTCCGTAATGTTATGTGCAATATTCACCTGAAATAGTATTCATGCCTAGACAGCTTATACATAGATTAATTATCTTCAAAAACTACTTAGTTTCCAGCGAGTGTTCGTTATTTTAAAAGTTTCTTGACGCCCATTTTTGTCGTGCACGATTCTGATTGGCTGAGAACATCAAACATCAAACAGATGTTAGGACCAGTCCAATTTTACAATATTTGAGGGAAACTGAGGCCATCCAACTTTCTCAGACAAATAGGGCGTCGTTTATGACGTTTCGATGACGTCATAGCTATCCAGCTTTATTTGACCAAACTCATTGGAAGCAGTTTGATGGAAAAATTTGACAGTGTGGCAGGGGCTTGAGGAAAAATGTAACACACGACTAAACTCCGCCAACTGCTGCATATCAGCTGACTGAGATCATTGCCTCGCAAAACAGTTCAATAAGCAATAGCCAAAGTCCTGTCCACGCGTATATACTCGAAACCCATGGCCATGGAGTAACTAGGAGGAGAGCATGAAACATTAAACGTAGTAGGCCCAGTAAAGTAACAAAACTAGTTTATTTTCGAATGTTCCCAGTACCTATTGCAACACTCTGAAAGATTCCAAACATGCAGCTGACCTGCATAAATAATTATATTTAATGTAGAACCACGCCGTGGATTGTTAGCAGCTGCGAATCCTGTGCGTGAGAACCTAGGGTAAAGTCAAAACCAAAGGATAAAATTCACATGCCAATTGCCCACTCTACAACGTTATACGGGATAGGCCATTTCGACCACTTCTGGTAGTTTCATATCAAAGTCTAATTTTATGTTGCAGTGATATCCTCTGAAAAAGTATTAATATTTATTTCTAAAACTAGTCCTTCCAATGCCGATTGAACATTTAATTGTAATTTATTTACCGAGCAACCCTTCTAATTATAATAGTAATGTGAAACAAAGAATATGTATTCATTTGCTGTAATATAGTAACTGATTTTTGGTGATTGATATTTCTTTTTTCAACAAAAATTAAGCATTATTTTTAATTAATTTACACGCAGTCTCACCGTTCTATGTCAACAAAATTTTTCATTTCGGTAGATAATTATTTCCTTGTTAAATTAGCTACCTTGCTAACTGCACTGCAACACAGCCGCTGCCTGTACACGGTCACAGTAAATTGAATTTATCGAATTGTTGGCCGCTTCTATCGCAACGAGAAAATAACTTGCAACACATGGGAATCGCTAACCAACAATGTGGCACATAAAAGCACACCTATGACCTCTGGGAAGACGTGGTTAATGTCAAGTGGAAACCTGACAGAGCTGTAGTCAAGGGATCCATGCTAAGTGACCTAAAAGGGGGAAAAGAGTAGCACGGGTGCAAGAAAAAATAATAATCCAACAGTACCCCTGGCAAGTAGCTAACAAAAATAATATATATTTTTGCTAAAAATAAGATAAAAATACTACTACGCCTAAAATAAATTAATATAATTTGAGTGTATAAACAAGTAAGGGGTTCCATGTTTAAAATGCATGGGAAAAAAATTAAAAATATAGCTTTTTCAATGGGAGGTGGAAAGCATCCCCTCTGGCCACTAATCTTTTAAACTCTTTCAAACCCCAGTTCAGTCTGTGGTTTTGAGCGTTGCACACAAAATGTTCTAATGCTTGCTGCATTTCATTAGGCACGGATCTTGTGTCGTTATAACAACCAATGAGCTGTAGGTTTTGTGTTGAATAGTACTGGCAAAAATCATTTTCGTGTACGCTATACACACATTGCGTTTGAACGGGGTGATAGGCGTTAAGTTGTAATAATGCACGATTACGTCACAGCGAAACACAGAATGAAAGAAAACTGGAGAGAACGTTTTGCAGCTGAAGTAATGGCAACACAGATACTAGATATTGGGCTAGCATCGCTCTAAAAACACTTTCTTTGCTGCAGCACGTTATTTGTTGCCGCAAAAAAATTGTGTGGTTAAATATGAACCACTCCAAAGCGAGTTCGCTACAGTTTTATCTATATATTGATGGCAATGATAAGTCTGCAGTGTCGTTACAATGGGGTCAGAGGTATTCTTTCTGATAACGTCGATTACTGTATTTTGAAGGTAAAACAATTACGTTGTGATGATCCGACGAATTTGTTACTTGGTAACGTAGCATTTTAATAAGTTTAATTACGTGTTAACAACTTCAATGCACAAATGAAACGTTTTAATATTACCTAACCCTTGTGCCGGTAGCTCCCCGACAGATGGAGACATGTATTCCGTCTCTACTTCCTCCAGTGAAATATTCCCAAAAACAGATATCCCCCATCAGTGATCAAAAGAAAGCAAAGTGGCAGGGTTTTGCGAAGCAACGTACACCAGTTACCGTTTTCTGATATATTTTAGAGGTCAGAAATGTGATGTTTCGTTTATAAATTCTCCCAATAATATCACATACTTATAACGATTATACAGGCCAAGATGGTCACCCAACCACAAAAATTTATAATACAAAAAGGTATTTAAGTTATTTAAAAATCCCTCAATTGAATATTGATTTACTTCATAATACACTTTTAAAGAATTATTACATTAAAAAAAATTAAACCCCGTAGGGAAAACGTGCACACTTTGATTATAGCATAATAAGGCAGCCATACCGTCCCTTCCCCTTGTCGGAACACATTCCGTGCCTAAGAGTTCCTCCTGCTTCTCTCGCCATCATTGTAAAAAAATATTTACTTCATTTTACGGAAAAGTGCTGGTCAAAATTTATCCATAAGTGTCCGTAAACTCTCCGTAAAATTACGGACAAGTTGATTTTCAGAAACGGACTTTCCGTAAATCTCACGGAAACTCACCTTTAATTTCCAAGTTAGTTTTCTGTACTATCCATTTAAAATAAAAAGAGATGGTGAAAATGTCTTTAAATTTTATGTGGGTGTTCTACCGTGTATATAAAATGATATTAAAAAAGTTAAAATATTTCGTACTTAGGCGAGGTTTGAACCCGAATCAAAAAATTACCAGTCCATGAAACCTAACCATTTTTTAAAAATAGATTTATTATCACATACGATATACAGAGGCGTTTACCCTTAACCTATTATATACAGTACACATTAAACCCACAATATAAACAATAACAAAATACTCAATAAAATATCTGCACAATTCTTACATAGGGGCACAAAACGATATGAACATTTGGTAAACTGGCCATACACCTACAAGTCTTACTTGAAATTTGTGGTATAACTTTTGTATTTATATTCAAAACACAAAAGCAAAAATTCAGTTTCTATTAAATTTAGGGAATTTTTAGTGTTGGCAAATGTTACAGATACCTGATGCTATTTTTGAATGTTTGAAAGAATGGGCCATAGTCTCGTGGATAACCTCAACTGCTGCAGAAACGATAATTTTCTTGTTACAGTGGCGAAGAAAGCTTCGTATAGAATAGGCATTGTTCGTCCCCGTAACTCGAAGCCAAAGGCAATACGGAGACTTTCCGTATTTTGTATTTATGGACTTTATTCCGTTTTTCGTCAATACGGATTGCATTTCCGTATATACACTGTACATTTCCGTAAAACATTCCGTAAATATACGGAAAATTTTAACAGTGCGCAAGGTAGGAAGTCAACCCTTATGTTTCTTCCGCGTTGTCGTTCTCTCGAACATTTTCAACGTTCATAACGTGTAGAAGGCGTCCCTCGGTGACGTAACATATGGCACGCATGCTCCCGAAAGAACTTGTTGATATAGGCTGTTCACGGTAAACTGAGCACTTTTGAAAGCCCTGCTTGGTATCTACTTGTATGCACGTTGTGTATTCTTCCGCCTTATGTAAAATCAACGTCGTCATGCGTCGATGAAGTAAAAAAAAAAAAAAAAAACCCCCACGAATATGCTTATTTTTACACTTCAATGCATTAGAAAAAAGAAGAAAGCGAAAGAGATAATTTAAGCCATTATTGATGGTTACCTAACACTTTTTTGACGTTAATATACGGAACTACTTCCCTCTCCATCGTTACCAACTTTACTGGGCGCATGCCACTCAGTGCGCCCGTTAAAATATATGCAGGTAGGAGCAGTGACTTTTTCCTAAGGTTGATTTCAAAAGTGCTCACTTTATCGTTAACAGCCTTTAGTAGTGCGGAAAGTGATTGGGTGAAGGGGTGGAGGGGGGGGGGGGTCGTCGGGGCAAGCAGGTCGCCCGGCCCCAGAGCGCGAGCAGCAGTACAACGGGGCACACACACACACACACACACACACCCAGGTAAGGCTCATGTCCTCGACGTTTTCAGCAACTCCCACGCAATTCTCGTAAACCAGCAATCGTAGAACGTTATTTCCTTTAAACAAGTGTCTGTTGTCGACGTGACACCGTCACACTTTTTCCTTTCGTTAATATAATAGCAAGATTTATTCTATGTAAATAAAACAAGCTGTCATAATAAGTTTTCTTAGTTATAAATAAAAGTAATGCCATAAAATAAAATAAACAAAGGAATCATATAATAAGAGCGAATTTGAGTATCTACAATTTTCCCTTGGAATTAAAGCAACATTTTGTTACACTAAACAAACCAGCTTCAAAATAAAAATGTTTCTCTTTGCTATAAATAAAGCGTAGAAGACGTTACCATTCGATACGAAATGTTGTAATTCGTTTTTTTTTTCTTTTTTCACTTTGAAGGAAATATATTTATTATTGCATTGGTCTGCACAAGCCTATCACTAACCAACTTAGTATTACTAAGTTTTTGAAGGCCCGATGAATGTAAGGGAAAAATAGGGAGATTTCAAACGGTGGACAACATTATGAGAGATAGAAGATATGTAAAAATGAAGAAGGTAACAACTGATAGGGAATCACAGAGAATTAGGTATACCGCGAAAACACGCTTAAGAGTAGAAAAGTAATAACATTATCAGAAATGAATCCATTGGCATGGCGCTAGCAAAATACAGAGGTCGATATACACGTCACGCAACAAAAGACAGTTGAGCGTAGAAGTGAGTTGACAGAGACGCTTGAGGGGCCACGGGGGCTGAGCGATTAGCACGCTCGCCTCCCACCAAGGCGAACCGGTTTCAATCATCGGCCGGGTCACCGGTTTTTTCGCAAGTGGGAATCGTGCCGGACGATGCCGTTGGTCGGCGAGTTTTCTCGGGGATCTCCCGTTTCCCCCGCCACTTCATTCCGGCGTCGCTCCATATTCACTTCAATCACCCTCATCGGATCTCAAGGACTCGCTGTTAAGAGCAGCCCAAATCTCTTCACTCGCTCACAGACGCTTGACTTAGTATACGTGGTTTTAAAATGCAAGGCTATCCTCTTGGAAATATAATCGGACACGCCACAGAAACGTTGTCCACACTTACTGGAACATTGCTGATTGTTATATCTGAAATCATGACAGATCAGGAAGGCGAGTCAAGGGACTGTTAAATAATCTTCACTTAACAAGTCTAGATGATCGTTACTGAAACTAATTAACAATATACACAATGTGATGTGGCTAGAGGGGTTAGGGGTCGAGGTAGGGTTGTGGACAATCACATAAGGGAGGACAGGAAATATGATGCTTCGTGCTTGCTCTCTCACCTTAGCGTGAAGAGATTTAACCCCAAACGCCGCTTGGGAACCGCTGTTCAGGGAGAACTGACACCGACTGACCCATCGGCCCTCAGCTGTCGCGCCCACCATACTTCTCGTTCAAGCTCACCTTCACTGGTATCCTCTAATCCCATTGGCTCTCCCTTGTAGCCTGGGCGGAGTTACTGACGTAGATGTTGATGAAATTGCTGCAACCTCACTGTATCAGCCAGATCCGATTATTCTCCGAACTTCTGCAGATTCCTGCACTTTTTCCGTCTTTGCGGCACCGTCCCCATTGTTCGCGAGTATTGTTTTATTAACAACCGTTGGTCGCATTCTAGTCTTGCCCGGCCTCGCTTCTTGTGTCGTAATCGTGACACGACCATATCAAAAGACAAGCTTCTATGATGCGACGCTGCATATAGTTCTTGAAGTGTAGCAGTTGCACAGAATATGAAGAAGCGCGGTCTACCTCATATTTAGCCCGTGGTGTGCAACTCGTGGCCAGGCTTTCTCACTTAGCAATCCTCCGTTTCTACTCCACAAACACTGATATCTGTATTTTGTGCCGCAGCAGTCGTCTGAGATGGTGTACCAATTACACATGCACAGACGGAACTTAAATTTTCGCGAGCGGAGTAGCGAACCTCTTCGAGACGCCCCCGAGTGAAGAGATTCGGACGGCTCTAAACATCGAAGTCTTGAGATCCGATGAGGGAGATTGAAGTGTGTATGGAGCAACGCCGGAATGAAGGGGCGGGGGAAGCGGGAGATCCCCGAGAAAACCCGCCGACCAACGGCATCGTCCGGCACGGTTCTCACGTGCGAAAATCCGGAGTGATCCGGCCGGGGATTGAACCCGGATCGCCTTGGCGGGAGGCGAGCAGGCTAACTGCTCAGCCACTGTGGCCCCTGAGTGAAGATGGAGCGAGCTTGGGTGCTCCGACCGCCGTAGTCGAGATCGAGATCAGCCTTCGGCAACATTATTACATTATTACGGTGACGACGTTCCATATAAACTTTGTGTAGAACCATGGCTATAATTCTCTATATACCATATTGAATGAGACTACATAATATATCAGTAACTCACGTTAAGCTCCCCCCCCCCCGGCAGTACTAAATTACTATAATGTCAATCATAATGTAAACTATATATGTTTTAATGACAGTGACTATCAAAGCCCTATAGACTGTTCACGATAAAGTGAGCACTTTTGAAATCAACCCTAGAAAAAAGTCACTGCCCCTACATGCATATATTTTAACGAGCGCACTGAATGACATGTGTCCAGTAAAGTTGATAACGATGGAAGGGAAAGTAGTTATATATATTAACGTCGAACAAAAATTGTAAGTAACCATTTGTGATAACTTAAATTATTTCTCTCGCTTTCTGTATTTTTTTAATGCATCGAAGTGCTGAAGTGAGCATATCTGTACAATATTTACTTTTCTAATAATTTCATAGTTTCATTTGACCAATGCATGAATAAAGTGATGAGGCCCATGGCAATATTAATTTTACATAAGGCGGAAGAACACACAACATGTATATAAGTAGATCTTAAACAGTGCTTTCAAAAGTGCAAATTTTACCGTGAACAGCCTACAGTAACACGTTAGATGATTTGTTGTTGAGCAATACTTACACACAATATATTCACTATTTACCTTTTAACTCTGCTGGTTAGTGCAGATTTATACAGAGCATACAAACAAGATTAATGATGTTTGGCTCGAAGAAAAGTATATCTCAAAAAATTACTCAACGCTGATTATGAAACCTTCTGTTTAAATTGCTATAATAGTGCAGAAATAACATTTCTTCGAAACGGACAAGACTTCCGTGCTGTTGAAGTATAACGCACGACGCAGAACTTTCATTTGCATATTTCATGCTCAGCATTTACGTTAATTTGTTGCGAAATGACGAGACACGGGTAACATCAAGTTTGAATTATGTAAGTGTGAAAAAGTGTAGCCTCGTTCTTCATCGGGGTGTTGCATCGTCTACCCTGCAGCCTGTATTTTCGCCTCTCCCAGCGTACGTAGGGAGATAGGCGGCTAGCTCCCTCGTCCACGTAATCCTCTTCCAAAGTTCCCGAAAAATATTATTAGTTTTGAGAAGTTTTCCCCCCTCCCCCTCCCCCGCCGACAGAAACTTACTTTCTCACTTCCCCGCGAGAGAATTTTTCCTTCGTATTCTAGACGCCATCCTAGGAGTCTCTCGCAGAGAACGTGCTCTACGATGCAATTTAGTAGGTATGTTGTTTCTCGGCTCAGGGATCATTTCGTGAAGTTCCATCTATGGTTGGCGCCTATCACGAGTTGTAATTACAAATTAGTACAGTCTGATTCGGCCCCGCGGTTCAAGTACCCTTCTCCACATTTACATAAATTGAACGTCTGCCTGTTTCGCAGCTCTTAATTGTGCGATGTTCCAGGATCACGAAAGTAGTTACGGAACTGAATTAATATGCCGTGTGTTCGGTCTTTTTTTTTTTTTTTTTTTTTTGAAGTTGCTGTGCAGCACTTGCGGGATAATACTTTTAGAAAATATCCTATGTAATAAATTAAGGATGTGAAATAAAAATATTCACCTCAGTTTCAATAAAACATTTCTAAAATAAAATTTTAGTTGCCGTAAGAAATATTTTTAACGAATTATTTGATGAAAACCACGTAGATTGTTTACGGTAACGAAAGTTGTGGAATAAAATTTAAAGAAAACACGAAATAGCTTTCGCCAGACAAATTGTTCTTTTAACAAGTTATTGTGACACACATTTTCTCGAAGACGTAAATAGACATATTGATTAAAAAAAAAAATTATTTTTGATAATGTGAAAATAACGATTGATGATTTGCAAATACCCAGTAAAACGTCTCGAAACAATAGTACGAGTAGCTATCAAATGAGAAAATTTTTTCATTCATTTGTTGTACTTTTACAAACGTTTTGAGATACAAGTTACCAATAATTTTAGTAAAACTGTACACGCAAAACTTTGTAATTTAATAAACCACATTAATATATTTGCGGGAAAAGTTTGATTTTCGTAGTGTGGCAATATTGTCAATAGACTTCGTACAACTTGTCTGAGTGGATTTTATTAGATATATATTTGTGACAATATGAAACTCAAGTACCGCAATAGTAGAAGGGAAATGACGAGTTGAGTGCAATGGCATCAGGCGCAGGAGTCGGAGGAGCCGCCATGTTGTTACGTCACCCGACCGCCATCTGGGATGTCATTAACCTCAACCATGACCTGTGACCCGTGACTTTGACCTTAACCCCGGGAACCTTTAACTCCAAAAACCCCAAAAACCCTAAAAAAAATTCCCAAATATCCTAAAAAATTTTAAAAAAAATTTCTATTATTTTTTTTAAAAGATTTATTACCAATTATTAAAAAAGGTTCCTCAGAGATGATCCATTTTTCCCGTAGCAGACGAGGGGGACTTATGACCCTGGGTCAGACCCAGGTGACTGGGATCAGTGACTCCTAGTCAGAAGAGAAGGACCTATGACCTCTAACCTTGATCCTTGACCTTGAAAATTAAAAAAAAATTAAAAAATTCGCAAAAAATTCCAAAAAATTGCCAAACTATTATTATAAAACGTTATTATAAAAATATTATTAAAATTGATTAAAAAATTACTAAAAAATTATTTTAAAATACTTAAATTTCCAGAGATTCTTCCACCTGCCCTCATCCAATAAACTAGTCGGTTGGCCTCCACCCCCTCGACAATACCCAGTCAGCCATTTTGGTAGGTGACCACCATCTTGGTAGGCGGCCGCCATCTTGGTAGGCGACCCCATCTTGGTATATATCACCTGTCTACCATCTTGGAAGCCAATACCCATTAGCAATTGAACATTGACCCCTAACCCAAGACCTTGACCTCAAAACCTTGAATTACCTTGAAAAACAAAATTCAAGTCAAAATACATACAATTCACCAAAAAATACATTAAAGACTACCACCGCCACATTGGATGCAGGTAACCTCGACCTTGACCCCATGACCTTGAGTTACCTTGGAAAGAAAAACTCGCGAAAAAATATAAAACATCAGCAAACATTATACATTACAGACTACTACCGCCATATTGGATGCATACTACCTTGACCCTGTGACATTGTATGAACTTGATCAAAAACTAGAGAAAAAATACATGCACGTTAGCAATTATAATACATTACAGACTAATGCCGCCCTATTAGATGCAGGTAAACATGACCTTGGCCCCTTGACTTTGAATGATCTTGAAAACAAAAACTCGAGAAAAAATCCATTAAAATCAACAAGCATAATGCATTACAGACTACTACCGCCATATTAGATGCAGACTACCTTGACCCCACGACTTTAAATGAACTCGAAAACAAGAATTCGAAAAAAATCTATGCAAAGAGGCAGAAGCTAGCCGAGACGACGTATCTTTCACAGCAGCCATTGTTAAACCAAGCCTATCAGCTGAACTCCCTGCCACTTATAATATACAAGTATGCAAGCCCTATGCCGCCTTATTGACTTTTAACCAATTGTATTACACCATTAATACATTGTTCGTACAACGACCAGCCAGTCACCGAGTTGCCACATGATTGCAGCTGACAAATCGCGTAAAGGCATTGAAACAACACACACAGGCCGGTAGGTCGGCTTTAGATTCTAGTACCTTGATCACATTACCATGTAGATATATCTTCAACAGTTTCTTCCAGACAAGTTCTTCGCTCACCTATAACTCATTGTCACACTTAAAACAGACAACTGACTCCTGTCGTCAGACCGACCCTTCATAAGACTGACCCACGACCCATAGACCCATAATTACTCCTGATTGCGGTGCTAACTGCTGTGCTGCGGTGTTAACTGTGGTGCTAACTGCAGTACTAACTTTGGTGCTGTGTTGTTAATTGTGGTGTTGCGGTGCTAAATTCAGTGTTAACTGTGGTCCTGCATTGTTGTGGTGCTAACTGCGGTGCAGATTGTGATTGCGGTGCTGATTGTGATTGAGGTGCTAATTGCAGTGCTGATTGTGATTGCGGTGCTAAATTGGGTGCTGATTACAATTGTGGCATTATTGCTGTGCTGATTGTGATTGTGGTGATAATTGCAGTGCTGATTGAGATTGCTGTGCCAAATGCGGTGCTAAGTGCAGTGCTGATTGTGATTGTGGTGCTAAGTGCGGTGGTAAGTACAGTGTGTGTATGTGAGTCGCAAGTAAAAAAAAACATGTATTTTAAAATAAAATTATACATTCCTATCTCCAAAAGCGGGAAATGCAAAAATTTTATTTAACAATCTCGTATTAAAAAAATGTATGCAGGGTGTGTCTAAATTCCCATTACACATTGTAAGGGCATGAAGTGGGGACCAATACGGTTACGTTTCGCATAGAAACTTATGTGTGTAAACGTACCGTTTCCCCGCGACAAACAAAGCACCACCACATCACATGTTGACCTCTCCCACGGCTGCAAGATACTCTAAGCTTCTGGGTCCAGTTACTATAAGGGCTAGATGTGACGACCAGCGACGTCTTACACAAACAGGGTACCTACGTACCATGTTCTGGTATGCACGATCACCAATACCTGGCAGTCCAAGATCCACCGCAGCCTTAATCCGTGCCAGCAGGTCCTCCTCTGATTCCACAGGGTTCTCGTAAATTACGTCCTTCATGTGCCCACACAGGAAGTAGTCTAGCGGAGTCAAGTCGGGTGAACATGCAGTTCAATCAACCGGCCCATCTCGACCTATCCACTGTTGGCCAAAACATTGATCAAGATGACGTCGGACCGCGAGAGAAAAATGAGGTGGTGCTCTATCCTGCTGAAATCACATATTTCGGTGCACATGCAGTGGCACATCTTCCAGGCAGTACGTGTTCAAGGAAAATCAAGTATGCGACACCCGTGAGTGTGCGTGAAATAAGGTATGGATCAATAACATGTCCATGTAGAAATCCTGCCCACATTTTGATTCTGTATCGTTGCTGAAAACCATGAGGGTGCATAGTACGCAGATTTTCATCGGCCCAAATATGGCTGTTGCGGGAATTGAAAATACCGTTCCTGGTGAACCTGGATTCATCAGTGAAGAGGATGCGCCGTGGAAAGTCGGGCTCATCAACCAACGTACCATGTATAAATCATTCCTGGAATGCCTATCCTGACATCCTTTTCGAAATCATACACTGTGTGTCATCTGATGGGCCACAACAGTCCTTATTTTTTTGCTACTGGTGAAATCCGTGTACTTTCCTCACCGTTCTGCAAGAAACGAAAGAAGGCAAACGACCAGAAACAACGAGAGAAAACTTTAGGCACCAAAATCGCCGTTGTCTGGGGCTAGCATGTGAAGCCAGCCATCTTGAGGTTGTGCATCTTCTTCGCCGAGCATGCAGCTGTGACGTCAGTCAACCACCGCCACCTTGGCACCGGCCGAGGAGTAGTGCGCCACATACCGACCCCCTTCATTTGCACCGTATCATGCCAGCAAGAACCACCCTTCCGGCGTCGCGCTGGGTGTTTCCGCGAGCCGAGAGGACACGTAGGCCGGCGAAGAAAAGTAAAGCAAACAAACATAATGTACTTTCCACGCCAACCGCGCCGCGATACCAACTGCGAGTGTACAGACTTTCAGACCAACAATGGGAAGCCGTCCCCGGTGTGCAACAGGTGTTTACGTCCCACGTCAAGACCGGACCCATTTTCACTCGTAGGCCTGCAGGGAAAACCGTGCTTATGTGATGATGCTACGGAATTATGACAACCGAAGTCGAAGATACGAATGCGAAACTCCGGACAGGTGCATGGGCGTGTATTGTTGCAGGCATACCAGAATATATTTGCACCTGCTGCCTCAGACCCCGTCAGTCCAAGGGATTTGTTAACCTCGTTAGCGTGCCCAGCCTTTGCGCCTGCGCAGTGACTCAGCTGAGCCCGCCATTACCGCTATCACGTTTTAGAAGGAACTTGAGGAAGTGTGCCAACTTTCCCATATGTGATGGAGTGGAAACAGCCACTTTGGCGTGCACAAGGTGCTGGCGGATATACCACGGACAATGTGTTACACCGCAGGAACGAGCAATGCTGCGGGATGCCTTCTACATTAACTGTATTCGGTACCAACCAGTTCTGAGTGAATGGCCGATAAAATCGGAACAGACAGGCTTCACACTACCTGCAAAAACAGCTTGTGAAAATGCGAGCAAGTGTGAGCGGATTCGGCGGCGTGTTAACACAACAACATGTGCCAGTTTTGACACTGCCACACCCACCACCTGGCATCGCACCCGCTGGGATGTCATGCTGCGCCATGCCCCCCACCTGCTCCATGTCGCTGCTTCAGGCCCTTCCAGTCTGGAATCGTGAACCGGAAATGGCATCACCGCTTACATACGGGAGGACACGGGAAAGTAGAGCCCGCTCCCCCATGACACCAGTGAGGCTCCAATCGCTGCCTGGGTACACGGGATGCACCAATGAAGACCCCACTGCCAGTTTGCTAGACTGCGAGAACAGCTGACTCTATATGACATCGACCCAGAGGACTGGCCCAACTGCATTGGGGGAATTTTTGGGGGAGATGCACATCTGTGGTGGCGAGGTGTGAATCCCTATGGAATTACGTGTGAAGAATTCAGCCATTAGTTTCACAGCCTTTTTACGAACACCTTCGCCTCGTTGAGGGCTTGGAGCCGCATAGTCTTGGTAGAACAGGGGGAGGAGAAATTGTAACTTCGCCACATAGAAGAAAAACATAATCCTCACTTACCATCCGGAATTCAGCACCCAATAAGTTCTGGAGGTGATTGCGAGCACTACGCATCCAGAGTACCGGGCTGCTCTGACACCTGTGATTCATTCCACTGAACGAGAGTTTCTCCAAACGGTTATGTTGCTGGGTGCGACCATTACAGCCGAATCGCCCGCGACCGCTACCGCGATCAGCCGCGCCGGGGAAATGAACACTTGGACCCGTGGGATGAAAGTAAGGACGAGAACGTGAGAAGTGTCAGTGGCCCAGGGCAATCAGTGAGGTAAGCACAAGGAATAACGGCGGCACCGCCTCACCCACCTACGGAGCCGCGAATCCTCGCACGTCCAAGCCATTGGTGTGGAGGACAGCAATTTAACAATCGCTGCCCACAGCGGGCTAGTACAGCGCCCGCTGCGGGACATGGAACTATGCAGCCGAGAAACGAGAAGTCGTGGTAGGGCGGCTGGATGTCACTCACCCCCCCCCCCACTCACCCCGGGCCGATATGTTTTCCAGGGACCCGACACCACAACAGGTACTTTTAGCGCAGATAAACAGTGACCCCAACTGCTCCATAAGGATTTCACTGCTCGTCAATAGTCATCCATCTCGCACGCTGATTGGCATAGCTGCGTCGCACAATTTTGTTCGTAGTAATTTCGTAAATGTCAATAATATTTAATCAGTTCAGAAGACCGTCCATTTAGCAACCCGTCAGCATGCGGAAAAATAATCGAGGAAGTGTGTATTACTGAGTGCATTCGTGATGTAGAGACAGTGACAGTAGCATTTGTGTCTGATGAGATTAGGGAGGAAGCCATTTTAGTGATACTCTGGTTATTGGAACAGAATACGGTAGTCGAACCCGCATCTTAGAGAATTCATTTTGGGAGGAAGGGACGAAGGACGGTATATAATGCAGGCTCCTCCCCGCAGGAATACACGCCCACTACAATGCCTGTGTGATGCGTTAATCTGACAGTCCTGCCAACGACGCCAATGCTCGCAGAGTTACGGGAAGAGATTACCTGTGAACAACAAAGCTGCAGAATAGTACAAAAATGGAAGGAGGGGTGTGCTTAACAAGCAATGGAGAAATGGTGCTTGCTGAACGAGTGTGTGGAATCACGTGTCAATGACAGCGACACGTGGCATGTGTTTGTGCCCGCCGCCTCCCGCGATGCAGTACTCCATTACGCACACGCGATCAACATTTCCGGTCACCCGGACATGGCCCAGACAAAGAGAAACATTAAAAAATATTAATATTCGCTGGGAATGTCTGTGTCAGGGTCTACGTGAGAAACTGTATTACGTGTAATCAGTTCAAGAGCTCTCACGGCGACGGGGTACAACAGCACCCAAGAGAACTGAAAGAGCCGTTTGAAACAATAGCCCTGGACCTCATACCCCCTACCCCAGAACGCCTATGGGGAAGCGGTATATATTGGCTGTTACCAACCTGTTCTCAAGGCGGGTAGATGCTTACCCGATCTCCAGCGCCCGGGCAAGAGCGATTAGGAAAATACTCGAGAACGAGTTTTTCGCCTGCTGGGGATACCCTGGAACAGTTTTGAGCGATAATGGTACACAATTTACTGGTTGTGTGTGGAGGGATATCTGTACGCGATGGGGCGTGCGTCACCACACAACTGCAATCTACCACCCATGTGAGTCACCACACAACTGCAATCTACCACCCATGTGCAAACCCGACAGAAAGACGCAACAAGGATATCAAGACCCAGTTGCGTTTGCGTGTGGGGGAGAATCACGGTTTGTGGACTGAAAACCTGACCACCGCCCTCTTCACGGTTGCGAACCCGCACGAACCAGGCGACAAGGAGAACTCCCGTTCAGCTGCTGCAAGGTCGCGACCTTCTCCAACCCGTCGAGTTTTCAAGTGGGGTGAAGGAGCGCGTCACGTCACCGGAGGAACGGAAGAGCAGAGAGGTAGCGGAGAGAAAAAGAAATGAGGGAAGCAAGAGGGAGCCAGCTCCGCTACACATCTCAGAGGGTGCCGGACGCCACCCTCCCCCCGCCCCCCAGGCAGGACTGCAACCTGGCCAACTAGTATGCGCCTGTATACTCCCCCAGTCAGCTGGACAGTGTGGATATTATGTGGGCCTCACAAAGTCCTGAGCGTGCACATTGAAACCTGCTGTAAGATACGCATTGGCGGGAGACGCTCAGCAATTTTTCACCGTGATGCTCTGAGGCTTGCCGACACCGACATCGCGGAAACAGACACTGTCTAACTTGGTACACCAGTCAACACCGACCCCGCTACCAGAGATAATGAATGTGAAGAGTCTCCACGAGAACGTGCAACTGCGACGCCTGGCGATAAAACGTCCATAGAGGCTCCAGCGGGGCGAGTCGCGGGAAACGACACTCCTCTGCGTGGAAGTCAACATCTGCCAATGACAGTTTCCAACGCCATCCAGAGAGATGCACCAGATGGGTCGCCTGGGAACAAACAGGATCATCAGGTGAGGGACCCACCTGGAGACATTTTGACGCCTAGGAGATACCGTTCGTTGCCGGCACGGATTTCATTGGCGCCGAGGCCACGTCTGTTGGTTTCTGGGGACGCCGAATCACATAACCTCCACCGCCCGCATCCTGCCGACAACAATGACAGCCACAACAGCAGCAGCGACGAGTCGGGGGCTGAGGAGATGTCTTCATCTCCCCGCCGCTCGAAACTCGTGCGCATAACCCAGTGTGACATATGCACAGCCTGCAGGCGAAGGGACACACCCACTGCACCCGGCCATGCGAGAACATCAACCCCGTTCACCTCGAAATAAACAACAGGGTAGCCACTACAAACTACGGCCAAGGGGCGGATTTCACCCGCCGCCCACGTGTTGCAGATGAAGAGGAGCCTGTTTGCGACAAGTGAACGGTATCCAATGGGGAGGGGTTATGACGTGTGCCACGTCCCTGGCCCTAGACCATTCCCACGTCGTTCTACAATCCGCTGAAGTCCACCCCAGCACTACACGAGGGCAGCAGTGCTCATAATTGTGTTCCGTGTGGATGTCTGAGCGTGTACCCGTGCAAGGCGTGATGTGCGACCACGACCACGTGGTAATGTTGACATGCTGCCACAACATGGCCGCATTATTTACACGTAAGTAAATATTTGGTGTGTATATTTTCTGGTGTAATATTGAGTTGTAAGCATTTGTGTGTCACCTGCCTTTTTGTTACAGTGTTTTATTTTTTTAAGTGTAAGGCGCTATGCCAGTATTTCTGTCTCGTTTTACCACACCAGTCAACATTGCAAGGTAAGCAGAGATTTAATATTTAAGCACGCTCATAATTTTACTCTTGTGTGTGCCATTTCCCTTAAAGATAAATATTCAAATATAATAATAAATTCAATCCAGTAATGTGTCAGCATTTGCCTGTACTATCAAGTACTGAGGGCAGTAGTTTTAAGCAGTGTGACGTGAGTGTTAGCCGTGGTCTGTAACTCCTGGCCACGTGGACGGCTAACCTCACTTTAAGTGTAATTGTGCCTTTTATATTTTTTCAGTGAATTATTTCTACTTGTACAATAAATACAATAACTATACTTATTCTCTTATCCTCCCCACATAATATGTTCAACAGAAAGCCCTGTTTTATTTTCATGTTCCCACGCTACTGACAACGGAATAGGTGGAGGTTTTTTCACATTAATGTAATTGTGTAATATTTTATTTTAGGATTGTTATATTTAAAGGAAAATGCTGTGTTCCATCTCCATGCCAGGGCCATGTTAATTCACTGTCATTTAATTTAAATCGTTGTTTAATTGTGTATTATATGTTTTTTTTTCCTTGTCACGAGGGATGCCGGTTTGGTAGCCAGCACAGTACGCGCCATTTTTCAGTAATAAACTTTCGGCACTCGGGTGGGATGTGCATCTATACGTGGCCCCTCCGGCCAGCATCTTTTCAGAATGATTACTTGTTTACAATATATATTTAATTTGTCGTGGAACTGTTACATTTACTAACTTCAACTGGAGGGAGCGCCGTCCCACACCCTGACCATCTGTATATGGCTGGAGCATAACTTTTCATGTAATTATTTGTGTGGCTTCACGCCATTTTTACCGTGCACTTGTTTTCCTATGACAACGGAGATTTTATACGTAAGTGTCTTAAATTGAGGGTGTTCAAAAAAAGTTTGTTATTACAGAGAACCTTGACAATCTTGTTATTTGCTGGCCCATTATTGGACATTTAACATTTTTCATGAATAATTTTCATAACTTAAACAGGTGTCAGAGATGACCTTAACAGCCTCCATGGGAGTGATATATGCGTGGGGAAGGTAGACATTCCCCTGCTAGCTTAGGCCATTGGATATTAGTGCTGGAAAAATGACTTCTACAATTGTAAAATGTCGTAAGAGCGTTACACACCGCACGCTAGCCCAGGCCATGTACAACTTCTGGGACCCGTTTCACAAAACTACAAGTATACAAGTTACAAGTGAAAAAACTTGTAAAAAGTGAGTGGCAAAAAATTTGTGTTTCATAAGCCTACAACCGTTTACTAGTATCTACAAGTCAAATTTTACAAGTTACAAGCGAGTTTTAAATAGTTCAAAGTAGTTCTGTTTCACGAATATACAAACCCTTGTAAAAAATATCATTTTCTTACAAGAAAGGAGAGATGGGTAGAAATTTCTATAAGTTATTAATAATGGCTTGTTTGGCGTTTAATTCAATATAAATCGATTTCGTCACACTTTGTTTATTTGAATCATAAACACAAATGTTTATTAGTAGTTCAGGAGAAGATTAAACAAGTATCATGAATTTTTGGTATCAGAGACGTCGAAGAACATTTCGGTTAAGGGTGGATATGTAGTTTTGTTTTTGTGTGTATACAATGACTTCACTAACAGATACAATTATACACCGGATACAATTATATTATGTTTTTTTTTATTTCCAGTTTATGTTACTGATATATCCATCTCATTATCGACAGGCAAAAGTATGATGCAAGACAAAATAAAAACTTTTCCATAAATGTGTGTCTCGCTCATATCAGCTTAAACGATTGTAGTTATTTTATTTATTGGCGCATGCAACATAAAATATATTTAATGTTGTAGCAAATAAGAATTGTTTCAATTCTTACCAATGGAATGTTATTTTTTATTTTTTATTTTCTATTTATTTTTTTCAAATTTGAGTCAAATGTATTCCTTTTTAGATTATATCTGTTTCCCAAAATTGAAACCCAAAAGCCATCGCATTGTCCGGAATATTCTTCCATTTCTATAATTTATCGGGTGTCGTTAACTTATCTGAAAATGTACCAAACAAGACATGTTTCTCTGACATTGTTCAGTGTGCCAATTTATTTTAATTAGATTTCGGCACTTTGTTTACTTATAAAATAAACGAGCACACTTGTAGAAAAGAACTAGTAATTAGTATTGTACCGAAACAGTTCAGGAAATACAAATTACAAGCCCTTGTAGATATTATTGCTGTTCGTGAAACGGAATTTACAAGTACTTGTACATACAAGTACTTGTAACTTGTAACTAATAACTTGTAAACTTGTAGTTTTGTGAAACGGGCCCCTGGTATTAGATGCCTCTATCATATAACATATTATCTCCGCAGCACGATGACGGATTCCTGGAGGAAGTCACATTAAGAGCGGTCGACAACACGACCCAACCCTAATCGTGCTCACAAATGATGAGCTGTCGCCCATTGTGGTAAATATTCCTGAGAACCACCATTCCTGCCTGTGTTTTCTAGTTTCTCCACAGTCCTAAAACCTGTAGCCGACAATATATATGTGTATCTACTGAGCCATTGCAGTCCCACTTGTGAGTGCTCTAGCCACTGCGCCAATACGGCCCCACTTGAGATTACTTTAGCCACTGGGCCACTTCGGCCCCACTTGAAATATTTCTATACACTGAACCGCTACGGCCCCACTTGGGATCGCTCTACCCACAGGACCTCTGTGGCCTCACTTGATATATGTATATAGATTGCTGACAATGTAGCTTGCTAACAATGAAAGTATTATAACAATCTGTCCCGCAGCTTTGGTAGAGCATGATTAAAAAGCAGCAAATAAGTTCATATTTCCCGTCATGATTCACTAATACCGTTAATGCTTTGCTCCTATAAATGCCACGACAGTAGTATAGAAATGCCGATTCGAGCGCAGTCCCAAGTTATCAGAAAAACAACGGCAAATTAAATGCTCGAGCCATCAGAAAACCATCAGAAAAATTACTCTTAATTTTTCTGATCCAAAACATCAAATGACGATTCGAGCGCAGCTCCCCACAGTTATCAGAAAAAAACATCGGTAAATAAAATGCCCAGATCATCAGAAAAATATTAGAAATATTGCTATTAATTTTCTGATCCAAAACATCAAATGACGATTCTAACACAGCCCCCAGTTATCAGAAAAACAACGGTAAATTAAATGCTCAAGCCATCAGAATACAATTAGAAAAAATTACTCTTAATTTTCTGATCCAAAACATGACATGACGATTCAAGCACAACCGCAAAAAAGTGTCTCAAAAAGTTGCATTTGGGTACATCTGCAAAAATACGTGTAAAAAGTTGCGTCTGGGAGCAGTTGCAAAATACAGCGGCTCAAAGAATTTGAATACGAAAAAAAATTGTATATAATAAATGGACGCAAATAAAAATCAACTGATATCTAATATGATGATGACTATGTCAATGAAAAAGGCTAACACAACTGGTAATGTTTGGAAAGAACATAAATTTAAGAAAGATGTTTTTGCGAAAAGAAAGAAGAAGAAATCTCAAGAAAGTATGTCAAGTGTGAAACTTGTAATCACTTTTACAAACCATCTCTCATAAGAAGTCATCTTAAAAGGAGAATTGCACAAAGGTCTTACACCAATACATAATAAATCACATGAACCTACAAATGCATGGGAAATTTTTAAAATATCACATTTAATATCAAACCAGAAGTTCCCACGAGAGAAACATGTGAAACTTGTAGCCACTATTACAAACCATCTCTCATAAAGTCACTTGAGAAGTAAAATTGATAAGTACACACTCAGATTCAGCGTAGAAGAAATCGAAAAAGCATTTCAAAGTAGGATCAAGACTTATGCTGTAAAGAATGTGAATGCATACAAAGGCCCAAGTCATTTCCTAAATGATGAAAAAGAAATTGTCACAGGACTAATTAATAAACATTCAAAATCATTCAAAGTGAACATAAAATTCTTCACTTAGTACAAAAGGGGAATTGGTGAGAATATTGAATACATAGAAAGCTCATTTAAAACAAAGAACGAAATTATACTGAAATCGCCTAATCTGGAAGAATATTATGCCAACAGCATATCGAAAATCATAGCTAAGGTTGGGGCTTTCGAAGCAAAGGGATCTCAGATACTCAACAGAATATTTAAACTAGAAGTGCGAATAAATAAATATGTAACATTCAAGGGCAGTTCTTATGTTGATCTCACAGAAAAAATCAAAGCTAAGCAGACAGTAATTAATGTTAAGAATAATGATCAAAAATGTTTTTTGTCGTCTGTTCTATCTGCACTGCATCAAGTACAAAAGACCCCAAAAGAGTGAATAAATACATAACTTCCGAACATGAGTTTGATGATGCACTTAAGGGTATGGAATTTCCAATTTAAATAGGATAGCATACCAACATTTGAGAAAAGAAATGGAATTTCTATTAATGTATACGCATACGAAGAAGAAGATGGCGGTAAGAAATATATAATCTGTCCATTAAAAATAGCAAAAAATAAGACAGATAAGCACATAAACCTACTCTATATCAAAGACGAAAAGAACGACCACTACTGCTGGATAAAAAGTTTTTCGAGACTTATCGCATCACAAGTAACAAATATTGGTCACAAAATATTTATACGCGATAGATGTTTGCAACATTTCTACTCTGTAAATAAGCTAAAAGATAACGAACAAGACCGTCGAGATCATGAAGGTGTTAGAGTTGAACTACCTCTAAAGGAAAAAATGACATATTAAGATTTCAAAACCAAAATCATTCTTTGAGAGTTCCGTTTGTGATATATGCTGATTTTGATGTTTGTTGACTAAAATTGAAACTTCCCAACCAAACCCTGGCGAATCTTACATAATACCATACCAAAAACACGAGCCTATTAGCTTCTGCTACTATGTAAAATACGAACATGAATACTATAAACCACCAGTAACTTATGAAGGATATGATGCATCCACTGTATTTGTTAAATTGCTAATGGAAGAAGCAAAGTCTATTGGTGGTATATACACAAATGAAAATCCAATGCTTCCACTAACTCAGAAAGAACAAATTGTTTATGCTATGCATAAACAGCTGCTGTTTATAGCTATGCATTGTCATGTACGTGAAAAGTTTTTGAATGGTGATTCTGTGAGAGATCATGATCATCTCATGGGGATATTTAGGGGAGCTGCACACAAAGATTATAACTTATCGTATAGAAATCCATGTTTTATCCCAGTGTTTATACACAATATATCTGGTTATGACACACATTTATTCATAAGAAATCTTGGCATCGATGAAAATAAAATTGATATAATTCCCAAGAACAAAGAAAAATATATTTCTTTTACGAAGCACGTATGTGGAAGTGTAAATCTTAGATTTATTGACTCATTTAAATTTATGGCTAGTAGTATCAATAAACTCTCTAGTAACCTTCCCAGAAGCCAATTCCGAGAAACGTGTAAGCATTTTTCCAATGAACTTTTTGACTTTGTTACAAGAAAAGGTGTTTATCCATATGACTACATGGTTAGTGTTGAAAAATTTTGTGAGACATCACTTCCATCCAAAGATACATTTTACAACAAACTCAATAAATGTAATATTACAAATGAAGATAATGAATTTGCGAGAAAGGCATGGGATTAATTCAACATAAAATCTCTAAGAGAGTACACAGAACTCTATAACAAATATGATGTATTGATATTGTCTGATATAATGGAAAATTTTAGAGATGTATGTCTCAAAACATATAAGCTAGATCCAGCATGTTATTTCTCAGGCCCGGGGTTAGCGTGGGATGCTATGCTCAAACATTCTAAAATAGAACTAGAATTATTAACAGGTTATGACATGATTTTGATGATAGAAAAAGGTGTTCGTGGTGGAACTTTACAATGTTGTAAGCGATATGCCAAAGCAAATAATAAATATATGAATGCTTATGATAGTACAAAGGAAATCTTTTATCATACATATCTGGATGCCAATAACTTATATGGATTAGCTATGATCCAGTATTTACCCTATGGAGGGTTTAAGTGGAGAAATCAAAATATAGATGTAACAAAAATAGAAGATGATTCTAACAAAGGTTATATATTGGAAGTTGATATGGAATATCCACAAGGAACTACACGATCTCCACAAAGATCTGCAATTGGCACCAGAGAATAAAATACCAGAAGGTTAAAAAATTCCAAACTCTTAACTAATCTGGATGATAAAGAAAAATATGTATTACACTAGGCAAATCTTAAACAATGTCTATCTCTCGGAATGAAGTTGAAAAAGATCCACAGAGTTCTGGAGTTTGATCAATCAGATCGGCTTAAGTCCTCTATTGATCTAAATAAAAATATGCGAACAAAGTCTACAAATGACTTTCAAGAAGATTTCGACAAATTAATGAACAATTCTGTTTTTGGAAAAACCATAGAAAATATTAGAAACAGAGTGGATGTATGGTCGTGTACAAGTTCTAAACAAATGGATAAACTAGTGGCTAAACCAAACTTTAAAGACAGAACTATATTTACTAACTCTTTGGTTGCAGTTCATATGATTAAAACAAAACTATGCTTTAACAAACCTAATTATGTTGGAATGAGTATACTTGATCTATCGAAAGTCTTAATGTACGATTTTCACTATAATATAATGAAACCAAATTATGGGAAAAATATTGAACTATGCTACCAAGATACTGATTCATCCATCTATTATATAAAAACATTAGACTTCTTCAGTGACATGAAAGAAATGGTCGCTCATTTTGATACTTCTGACTATAAAAAAGATTATCCATATGGTACACCGATGGTTAACAAAAAGTTTATTGGCAAAATGAAAGATGAATGTAATGGAAAAATAATGGATGAATTTATTGGATTGAAATCGAAAAAGTATGCAATAGATGTGGAAGGTGGTGTAAAGAAAAGAGCAAAGGGTGTGAAAAACACTGCAGTCAGAAATGAGATTAGTTTTGGTGACCACAAAAAGTGTTTGTTTGGTAAAAAAAAAGTGTTGTAGAAAAGTATGCATCTTATTAAGAGTAAGAAACATGAACTCTATACAAATGAGTTGAGGAAAAAAAAATTAAATTTCGAAGATGATAAAAGATTTATTCTTAAAGATGGTATTAATACACTACCACGTGAGCACTACAAAATTGAAACAGAGTGATTCTATGAAAAAATATATAACAGTGAATTTTTTTAACCATCCATTAAAAACTAATAACCATACATGTTTGCACACTATTGGAATTCGGTGATTCTTTCCTTTTTAACATCATAAATTAGGTTTCTTTAGTTTACTAGTACCACATTACAAATAGTTGTAGCCGATATTGGTTTATTAAAATCAACTGTAAGTTTCTCATTAGTTCGATCTTTTACAATAGCGGTTTTTCTGTAAGAACAATCAATAACATAGAATGGTCTTCTTCCATAAATGACCCAGAGTTAAAGCACAGGTCATTATTACAATAAGGGGTATCTAGTTTAGTATTTGAATTTCTAAAATCACTGTAAGCAATATACATCTTATTGAAAATTTTATCATCAATGTTTAAGTTCCAATTCTCTTTGGTAACACTTCATTCCGTCCATTCTTAATATAAATATTTTTGACAAAACAAGAGTCAAACATTGAACCATGTGTGAATTGCCCAGGATCTTCTTTTCTGTTTTGCTGAAAACCAACAATGACAAAGTCTGGCATATCTTGTTGGATTAAATTGAACTGATATTTTATACCAAAATTAAATGAGCTTGCTTTAGTAGGTACTTGTTTTTCAAGACATTGCCAATAATTAAAACAAATTGGAATTTTGGGGTGTTTGTATAATTTTGCCTTAGTTTCGTCTCCATAAATAGGATCGTATTCAACAATTGACCACACAAATTTCATTTTCTCAATAACAATTTTAGCAGCATCTGGTCTATTATCTTCCTCATCAGGTCCGTCTGCTTTCATTGGGTCTTCTATAAAAATAAGCATCATCATTAGAATTTCGAATGAATGTGATCTTGTAACCACCATTCCAGAATATTTCATTACAATCTCTCATAAACCCAAACAAATATCTTAATGGATAGGTAATTTCGTTATGCTTATCTTTCTTAACATATTTACCTAGTACTATCCCCGATATTTGGAAGTATGCTGATTCTGATTCCGAACCTAGAAATGTATGCATCATTGTTGAAGTATTGCCAGGGTTGTTAATACTTTCGATTATACAACCATGTTTAGAGATCTCTATTCTTGAGAACTGGAATGGGAAGAAATTCTCACAAAGATCAATAGTTAAAGTTTTTTCATAATCTGCATTTGTATCTATTTTAGTTATCTTATACTGTTGGTATACATAAGCTTCATTCGGATGTGAAAATGCATCGCCAATAGGAATATCAAACACAATGTGCTTGTTGTATTCATTCAAATTATTTCTTGTTTGATCGTTTGGCAGAAACAACTGACACTCATAACTTTCAATTTTTTGTTGATCCATTTACTATATAGGAAAAGTTTTTTTTTGTAAACAACTACACTTTTCTTATCAAACCAACAATCATGACTATCAAAATCTAACCATTTAATTAGCAGCGTATTTTCTTTTCTTTGCAAAACTTTTTCCACTTAGTAGTCTTTATCATATTTGGTCTTTAACAGCTCTGGCTCATTAAAAATACCTTTAATAAGTTCATTTTTTTAATACTTTATTCTGTATGTCATGGGGTTTGTGTGCAATACTTCACACACTGCAAATACTTCAGTGGACCAATTTGGTGTATATCTTTTTTCAAACTAATTTTTCTTTTACTTATACGAACTTTATCTCCTATTGCAAACTTTGGTTTAGACATTTTTCCTTCTCCATACATGTTGATTAGAAAAGAACTTTCATTCTTTGCATTTACATTGGTGGGTTTCATTCCAATTGTACTGTGAACAGTGTTATTGTATTCACTTATTAATTTAGGTAATGTAGCCACCCATTTAGTTTCCCTGCTTGGTAAATATCTTCCACATTTTCTCCTTCAATGTTCTATTAAATCTTTCTACAACACTAACTTTCTTTTCACTGTATGTTGAATAGTGTGTCGTGTCATGCCTTAAATGGTTTATTGCAAAATTCTTTCCCTTCATCTGTATGAAAATACATGGGTTTGCGATAATTCAAGATAGTTTTAAATGCTAACGTAACATTTTCACCAGTTTTATCTTTGATTGGTATTGCCCATATATATTTGGAAAAAACATCTATCACGGTTAACATATATTTAAACCCTTTGTTAATTCTTTGTATACATTTTAAAGGTCCAGAATTCATCTCAACTAAATCAGCTTGCCCAAGATCATCGATACCAAAAGATAGAGCAGTTATTATGGGGAAGTTTTTTCGCATTGGTTTATGAATTTCATTTACAATATCGTTTTTCGTACTCTTACCGGTGAATATCGAGTTATCAGTAACACATCATCTACAAACACATTTAATTCTTACTTTGTTTTTATTTCTAAGTTTATATGAACTTAGTGTTTTTTTCATACATTTCACACAGTATACATTTAAGTTATCACTGTTCATTTTATTTATTTATATAATAAATGAATCAACAAAAAATTGCACACAATATAGAGAAGAATATAGAGAGAAGAAGACAGCTAATTGAAAAGTTTAAAACTTTTGGAAAATTTCGCCAAGATGAATATAAAAATTAAAAAACACTAATAACCATTGATAGATGATAGAATATTTTTCGGACAAAAAATTAGACACGTAACAAATGAGAATAAGAACTTAATAAAAGAACTTGTTCCATTTGCTGTTAAGAATTTAGACTACCAATGGCACCAACAGAAACATCTTTTGAAAGAAAACTGTTTGGTAAAACAGGCACCCATGAACGCTATGACAATGTCATTAAACAAATTGGCGATGACGATGAACGATATGATGAATGAAAAGATGATGAACGCTATGACGATGGCATTAAACGAATTGGCAATGATGATGAATGCTATGATGATGACGATGAACGCTATGACAAAGCATTGGGATGTTTGAAAACTGATATCTCACAGTTAACTAACTAAAAAACAACATTTATTGATAAGAAAGTGGCCGATTTCTTAATTTACCTGCAAAGACGATATTTTTGGTCTAAAGGCTGATAAAGGTAAATTGTATATTGGTGATAGCGAAGTAACATTCAACAATCACAAATTTACCGTAAAAGGCCGAACATACACTGGAACTGATGGTTTGATGAAATTACTAACTAGTAAGAAAGTAGCAGAAAGTGACTATACTGCAACCGACTATGGACACTATAGTTGTACCCTAGCAGATACAAATGCAGTTTTTCAAAACAATGGTCCAAACTTGTGAACGCCAAAATCGAGTAAAGGAAATAAATGGAAAATTATTGTTAAACATATTTACAATTCGATCAAAAAGAAACATCCCTCACCTAAAAGGGGGAAGGTATAAAGAAATATACAGACTATCCCAAAGAATACATATGGATGGATGATGTTAGGATGCTCATTGATCGACTTCTCGTTATTTATGGCGAAGAGAATGCTGGAAATGATAACTATTACAATGAAAAAGTTGGAATAATGAATATGCTCAACAGCAAGTTTAGTGACTTTGTTGTGAATAATCCAAAAGGTATAACCATATCTGATACGAGTGTTGAACACAATACCACATACTTTTTGTGAGTCGGAGCATCACGGAAAAGGGTTACACAATGACATAATAAATTCACTATGTTTTGAGTTGCATGCACCCGTTTATCAGTACTTAGGTCCGGGTACCAGTTTAAAAGAGAGAATTGAGCTTGGTGATAAACCCATTAATCCACTAGGTGCGACTGCAATGGATCATGATATAGCTTATCATCATCATAAAGTACTAGCTGAAAGGCATGTATCTGACAAAGCTGACAAAGAACTAGAAAACAAAGCGTTCAAAAGATTATTAAGATCAGATGCTGATCTCAATGAGAGATAATGGGCTGGTGTTACTGGATCTGCGATGCATATTAAACGTAATTTTGGCTGGGGAATTAAAATAAATGGAAAAAAAAATTGTTATAATAAATGAAAGTAAAAAACATTGTATTTAAAGTTCCTAACGATGAGTTGAAGGGTATTAATATTGATTCTTTCCTAACGAAAGACCAACTGGATCATAAAAACAAGAAATTAAAGGAGGACAAAGGGACGACTATCACAATTTCAGTTCCACAACTTAAGAAAATGTCTAAAGAAATGAAAACTGGAAATGGTTTGACAGTTCACAAGGGTGGATTTGTACCCTTAATTTTTGCAGCATTGGTAGCTTTAGGAGCGTTAGCTGGTGGTGCATCATTTATCGCTACATCAGTAATTAATGCTAAGAAGAAAACCCAAGAACTGGAAGAACAACACAGACATAATTTAGCTATGGAGGATTACGGCAAGGGATCGAAGAATGTTAAGTGGGGTAAGGATGTTAAAAAAAGTTACTCTACTCAGTAAATTTGATATTGATAAAATGGTTAAAAAATTAAACGTTAAATATTATTGTAATGTATTTATGATCGATGAGCTACTTAACATGCCACTCGATAATGAATGTGGAATTGTTAATCTAGATGTTTCGACAATCTATGGTACACACTGGGTATGCTATTGGAAAAAAGCAAACAACAAATATTATTTTGATTCATTTGGTGGAAATCCACCCCGACAATTAATCTCATATCTTTGAAGTAATATTTTTATAACAATGATAGAATTCAAAATTTCAATCAAGTAACTTGTGGTCATTTGTGTGTAATTGTGCTAAATAACTTTTCACATAATTTTAAATTTCCAAAAATTATTTCACTATTAATAAACAATGGATATACATGGAAATGCATTAATGAGCTCTTGGATTGAAGATAAAATTAAAGAACACACGGAAATGGTACAACCACTGAGAAGATCAATACTAATGATTTTGTTTCCTACACACCGTTCAACGACTTTATAACCACACTGACAAAAATAAAAGATCATCGGATAAAGCCTATCTTACTTACTTGGAAGTAGATAATAATATAGATTTTAACCAAAAAGTCTAAGACATGTGGGAGATCCCATTGCACCGATGGATGCAGTCAATTTTAAGTACTATTAGAAAAACAGAATTAACATTATTCGTTTAGTTGGAAAATACAGTTCAAAAGAAAAAGTATTTTACTTGAGTAGTAATGAAATAGAATATTTTTTTTATGAGGGATGGAACTATAGTTGAAATAATAATAAAACAAAAAAAAATAAAAGTGTTATCAACTTATACCAACAATGGAAAAAATTGACATGTATAATACTTTTGAAGTGTACAATTTGTGTTTATTGAAATAGTTATGATATATGAATACATTTAAAAGGATCTGATTATGTTAGTTTTTAATGGAAACACTTCCATTAAAAACAAAACTTACTTATAATCTATGAATTTAAAAAGTCTTTAATTTTATTACCGTACTTTCCATTATTTAACTTACGAGTCATATCTATTGTAACAAAACCATATTCATTATGCCTACATTTGAACAAGTCTCCCTAAATTTCTCAAACGACATATCACCACCAACAAAATCACTATGAATATGTTTAAGATTTGTATCGTCTTGTCTGAATATGCAAAGTAAATTGGTGTTGTCTCTTATAAGCTGCTTAGGTATTTTAGAGTATGTCTGGGCTAAATAGAAACAAATAATATCTTTGTGTCTACCACGAGTAAAGTAATCCCTTACCATATTTTGATTCTCAAGTATGATATCATCGAAAACAACTACAGACTCTTTATGACATTCATTTACATCAACCATTTCTTCATTTGATGGAAAGAAGTATGCTATTGGTTAATTAAATAATTTTGATGCTTACAGCTATATCTTTCTTTAAATTGAAATATTTTGGTTAGTCCAGACTTTTTGAATACACATTGAGAGTACCAAAGTCCAACCATCCCTGAGCATATATAGAATTATCTATCATAAGTGTAGTTTTTCCACAGTTACTAGGACCCACTTCAATCATCTAATATTATTCGGTAATAATTCACCATGGCGTTTTGTCGATACAGTCTTGTCCGATATTCTTATTTTAATATCCCAGTCTACATGTTTCATGTTTTTCTTGCTCATTTATTAATAGATTTTTTATAATATAATAAATGAGTAAAGTATTCAAACTAACAGATAACAAATAAGTGTTGAAGAAAAGACTACTCCACCCTTTAGAGATAGAGGGGCACTCATTGGCTTTAGTTCAGTTCCACACTACTTATCTAATGCATAACATTATCTCTGGGTAAAATAAGCTATATTTTGTGGGTCAGTATGATATGGAAACAGCAATTGATATTCCAGTTGGCCAATATAGCTTAAAATTTTTGAAAAAACTATAAAAGTAATTTTTTAATTTAGTGTAGATTCAATGGATGGGAAAGAAAATGACATATCTTTCGAGCTGGATAAAATAACAAACAGAGTGAAAGTAAAATGTACGCTTCAATTACAGTTTGGAAAACGGGGTTCAATAGGAAAACTTTTGGGTTTCGTAGAAAATAAACCTCTGAAAGCAAATGTATATCATTATGGCGATACAATTCCAAAATTTGCTTAATTTGAAACAATAAATATACACTGTAATTTAGTAAATGGTATGATATTAAAACATGATGAATATAATAATAGAGAAACTCACATAATTACAATTTTTAAACCAAGAACATCATTTGGATTTGGCAACACGATCTATTACGAACCAGCTTATCCATTATTTTTCCCAGTGCAAACAAATCATGTTAATGAAATAATAGTTGAAATTAAGGATGAGAATGGTAAGTTAATTAACTTTGATTTGTCCGAAAGAGCAGTGGTATTAGTGATGAGACCATAGATATTTTTTGGGCTGAAAGTAGTCATCTTCTATATATAATAACATTAATAGTTTTTAAACTATTAAAGTTTCATGTGATAAAGATGAATAATATTTCTATATAAAGTGCAATGAAAGATTTAGAAGAAGAATTCAATGTTTCGGCTACTTTAATATGTCGAATTTGGAGATGTGTATCTAAATTTTTAATTAGCATATGTTGTAGCACATTGCCGAAGTCAGAGCGATAATTGTGTTTTAATGATTGGATAACCATTAAAACTTTATAGATATATGAGCACAAATAAAAATTAATTAAATTTCTAATTATACGACGACGATCATTTACTCTTTAAAAAACCGAATAGACTGCATTTGTTTAACACCACAATTCATCATTCCATCATACGCAAAATTTATACCTCCACGATTAACATCATTCAATACTTTTTCACTGAAAATCTGAACATATCTGTCTGATAAGGTTACTTTAAAATTTCCAGAAGTAATTACCACTTTGTATCCATACAGTATATCATTTATTTCAGCATGATTTATGGGATAGAACTGTCCAATTGTAAGTTCGGAAAGTTTCTTAAATTGTTTGGTTCCGCTTAATACATTTAGCAACTGATCCATCTTTATTATATACCATATTTTATTTTTTACGTATTAAAATTTTTTGGCCTCTTTTTTTGCAACTGCGCCCAAACACAACTTTTTACGTGTATTTTTGCAGATGCACTCAGTCGCAACGTTTAACGCAACTTTTTACAAGTATTTTTGCAGATGCACCCAAATGCAACTTTTTGAGTCACTTTTTTGCAACTGCTCCCAAACGCAACTCTTTGAGCCACTTTTTCGCGGTTGTGCTCGAATCGTCGTTTGATGTTTTGGATCAGAAAAATTAAGAGTAATTTTTCCTGATGGTTTTCTCATGGCTTGAGCATTTAATTTGCCGTTGTTTTTCTGATATCTTGGGGCTGCTTTCGAATTGGAATTTCTATACTACTCACGACAGTTTTTAATACACACAAACCTTCCTCGATAAATGAAAATCATAACAGTAAAACCGCCTACAAATCCGTTCAGCGTTTCTTGAGAATAGCACAGTCATAGACAGACACATGCGCCCCAACGACTTCCTTTTATGCTATGTAGTGATTTCACTCCATTGACCCCTTCATAGATTGTATTGAGGAAAACTGGAACATTGAATATGTCAGTTTGTTATATAAACATTTTTAGTACCATGGAGAAAGTATTACCACAGAAAATGAGTAGTCCTCATGAAAAAAACCTTTATTATAATTATCACATACTCGCTGGTAATACTATCCGCGGTTCATCACCACTGTTACATTTGTGACTTTATATATAATTTGTTACTGTCACCATATCACAGGTATATATACAGATATTTTATATTTAATGTTACGGTTTAGGGATGTTACGATCATGGACTAAAGATGAAGTAGACAGCTTATTCGTTTTCTGCGCATGTACCCAACATTGACCTACCCCAGTCCTACACATCTTTCAAAGCCACATGGTCAACAGTAATGAAAATGTTTGTTTATATCTTAATTTGTAAATGACTAGCACTATTAAGTATATGAGTAAAATACCTTTACCAATTTGAATTTAAGCAAACTGCATTACTAATTGACCAGAGGAAGTATACATACTTCTCAAACATTTGTTTGCATTTCAGTTTACTATCCTAAAAACCAATCGACGCCTTTTTTGCTACACGTGTAGGCAGAAAAACTGTTCAATATTGAGACGTGAAGATTAGTTGTGCGCAGCCAGCGAGATCGGTCTACCTCATCTTTAGTCTATGGTTGCCATACTATGTGATACTGGTGTTGATAGTTTTATTTCCATAACGGTTATTTTAGAATCGATTTTATTATTTCGATACTTTACCAGTATCATAATCATTAAATGATTCAATACAGATATTTTTTTATCGAAATTACATCTAGTTGTTAATTTTGAAACCTTTCAATCAAAGTGCCCCAAAAATAATATGTGTTTTCCTCCATAAAATAATAATTTGAAAAGCAGTACACATCGGTATTTTACTTGTCCTCGAATTAGAACGATTTCCACGATATAACTAATACTAATAAGCGCTGGGTTCTATATTTTTTCATAGCAAACAACACATATAAAAAAATACAAATTCTGTAGATATATCGAAACATATTTATTACTAAAGTAAGTTTGTATAAATATAAAACTATAAAAAATCAGAAGACTAAAAAATTAAATTAAATTTTTTTTATGGTACTGATATGATACCACTATTAAAACATCTAATGTGAAACTAACGAACTACATAGTAAACATAGAATGGCGGAAGTGTTTCCAGACTGAGGCCACTTGCACCTCTGTCCACCATTTTTTTTGTTGGTCTAAACAAAGGTTCGTGGTAGGATGTAGCAGTGAGGAATATCACGCATTCAAACAAAAAAAAAATTGACAAATAAAATACAGTTCGACATTTTCGCGCAATTGCTGGCTGGAGATAAAGTGTAATTCGCGGATTTTGCTTTGCAAGGTTAAAGATGGAATAAAACAAACCGCTGGGAAGTTGTATATCGTAGGGATGTGAATGTTATTTTTGTGAAGAATTGAATTAATATCAAACCAGCCTGCATGTTTGAGATTGCAGTGTATAAACCTATGCATGGGAGCATGTAAGCGATTTATGTATCCATTTGATCGAGTGCACGGAAATATTAAAGGTGCAATGGGATGTGGTGTTTCGGCTCGAAACTGCAATGCAAATAATTTATACACTACAGAAGTCTGGCATCAAAGCACAAAGTTGGTGGATTGACCTCGTAATCAAAATCATTATTCTCGTATATTGAGACAGACGTGGAAATTATATTTTGTGGGTGCTCACGAAAAGCAGGTTCCGGTAAATGTAAACATATCGTCGAGGTAATGTAAAGCAGAGAGGCCTTAAAAAAAGGAATTCGGAAAATGGTATAAATCCACTCTATTATTAATACAGAACACAGATTTAATGAGGTGAATCAAAATTTCACCTGATGTGGAAGGCTATAGGAAAATTGAGGGGTAAAAGTTTATAATTAAAATGTACATATTTTGTATTTTTTTATCCCACAATTTCCCTGATCTTCATAGCCCTTCCCACTATCAGTTTGGTTGTTAGTGTTGATGAAATATTGATGCCCCTGGTAAATTCGTGTTTTTTATTATTAATAAAAACAGTTTTTTTTCCAAAACAATTTTTTTTTTTTAAATCCCTTTGCTTAACAATTACCCTGAAGGATCACCTTCCGTTGATAGTGGAAAAAACTTTAGCAATTTTAAGGTCTCCAGGAAAAATGCCGCTTTTAAAGGATTCATTGATTATGTGAACAAGAGGTGTTGTAATTATTTTAGAACAGTCTTTAATTACTTTTAAAGGAAGCACATACATTCCAATGGACTTTTTCTGTGAATTGCCAAGTACAGACTGCTCCAGATAGAGTAATATTAATAACAAAATTCAAACTGATTTGCAAAAGAACACAATTTCTCTAACGTTTATAAGTATTGTTATATGCGAATGCCTTCAGTACTTACTTGTAATATGAAATATCTGTTGTGATATTGCTGTGGTTAGTGCAGCCATACACTGAGCATACAGCAGGCATCGGAACGATATTACACACACACACACACACACACATATATATATATATATATAAATATGTGTGTGTAATATAAATTTTGTTATTTTATATATATATATCCGAAGCTATAAAATGTACATTTCAAGACGACATTCTCTAACTGTACGTCATTAAGATGTGGGTGAACGAACTCGATGTAACAACAAAAACCCACCACGGCCTTCAATATTTCAAAAACTTATCACGTGTCGTTCACGGTAACAACATGACAAAAGCATCAACTGACAATGTTTTGACTAACGTTAAAATGGCTGGACAGTTTGCCAATGGCTTCCGCTAAGAGCGATATTATCACTCAGTAACCCTCTCTATTTTTACTATATAGCTCGCTGTGTGATACAGGTATGAAATACGTATCGATACTATTCTCTCGATCCCAGTATCGATACTTTCATGGTATCGCAACATCCCTAGTCACTGTAGTCACAGATACTTCTATGTTAATTTTGGCAATCAAAATTTCCTAAGATTTTTCTGTAGTCGTCATTAAGATAAGTTTGGCCAGCTGTATCCATTTTTTGGTAGAGTAATATAAAATTTGAAGTAATGATGCAGGAAAGAATTACCATGGAAAATGATTAGACTAAGGAAATATATATGCTGTGGAAAAGGACTAGTCCCACATGAAAGGAACCCAGGGATGGAAACTGTGAAAGTTAAAAATATAGTGCCTCGAGATGAAAATTATAGTATTGTGTACAAAATGATAGTACACTCACGAATATTGTAAACAAGTACTGTATTTACAAAGCAAATTTAGAAACAATGGCAGTGGAATATCCACAAGTCAACTATCAGCACATTATGAGATAATTAAAATAAATCTATGAAATTAATATGACACATAAATAAATTAAAGGTGAGTTTGTTTACAAGAATACATAAAAAATACTACTCTAAATAAAAAAAAAAAATTTAATCATAAAATACATGCCACATAAGGTTGTCTTCGGGTTACATGCTTCCAAAATAACGTTTGCTTGTTTCCCGAAATTTTGAATACCACAAGAAATTACGTACAGAAGATTACACAACAATTCCTACATTTTCTTCAATTTTTTGCGTATCATTTTCTACCTTCCTGATTGCTGATTGTTACTTTTTTTTGTCGTCATGCATGACAAAATTTCCTTTGTTGGTTTAAAACTACAAAACTTCCACCATTTGCTTATAAAAACTCACTACATTCTAGCGTGTTTTTATCATTGTGCAGGATAACTGTCGCACAAATCAAATTAAAAAAGTATAGTAATAATATTTAAATTATAGTATTTTGTTACTATAATATATTTGCTATAGTACATCGTATGAGGCTCAAAATTGTAGTACAAATACTATAATTATAGTACAGTTTCTATCCCTGAAGGGACCTTTATTATACATTTCTTTAAATACATGTTTCCATTTCAGTTCCATGCTGATGCGAGTCATCCAGACCCTTTGAAAAATATGACATTAAAACGGTAATTATTGTAACTCATTTAAATAAATCATATTCCAAATATATTGCAAGTAGAAAATAGTATTTCGGCATTGCAACAAAAATAACTTATTTTATTGGTTACAATTACACAACAGGAGTTTAAAAAACATTATGTAAAGTTTATATATACCGCATGTACAATACTGTTAATTTATACAAACGTTTAAACGAAGACATAAAAAAAAACTGGTTATATTATTTTAATCCTTTTTGCCATCTATCGGCAGCAATAGAGTTCGAGTCTTGTTTTCAAATCACTTTTTCGAGATGACTTCATGTATGTACATTAATTACACTTTAGGTAAAAGAGACCTCTGGGTGGCAAATACAACTAAACATAACAATATCAAATTTCATGAGGAAGATACGATGCAAACTTAGCACATAAAATCGATCGATAGCGATATCTCTATTGTCAATGAAGTTAAAAGACATACATTTTATACAATATGTTTTACTAAATTATCAGTATAAAGGCAATTTTAAGTTAGGTAAACAACTTATAAAATCAACCAAGAAGGTACATTTTTGCATATAAGTGAATACATAAAAATACAAACATTAAACTGCAATGATAATTCTTTGTAACAGTAAGCTGGACCATTAATAGAATCAGAATATTTAGTCATAGAATAAAAAGAATGGGAATATAGATAATATTTTATCATGTATGTAAATGATTTTGTGTCACTGAAATGAATAACTTTATACTGAGTCAGAAAGGATATAAATATCTTTATACCAGAGATGAGAACTCCTTTCTATTAGAGAGACAGAGAGGTTGTGGGAAAATGCAGGTTTCTGGTGTATCTAGTTTTATAATTATGAACATCAATGTTCAATTTAAAAATTGTCTAAATTATCAAATACAAAACTAAGAATTAATTTGAGATATTGACCCATTAGGGCGAGAATTGTCTCATTTTTGAAGAGTTTTCTGCATTATTATTGCCTATTTTTGAAGCATGGATACTTGAACACTATTAGCTGTGTTCCCCAAAATATTATTCCATAAGAAAGAACACAAGTAAAAACAAATATGACAAGTAATTTGTAACAAATATTTATTTGCTAAAATAGCCCCACGAATGGTCGCCCAAAATTTAAAGCTTTCATGTCTTAAATAGGCACAACATGTGGGGATTTTATAGCCCTGTCTTTGAGCTGCCAAAATTTATATTCTGTAACACTCCTGTTGTTACATATTATAGCCACTCTTATTGACGATAAAATATTATCTCTGTAACATGTAATATAATATATAAATATGTAGTGGAATGATAAAAGATAGTTATATACGTATGAACTCTTAATATGTTAGGTTTAAGATATGCCTCGGCTAATCCATATGCTGCCACGAAAATAAGTACATTTATCTAGAATTATATTATCTCTGAAGTTTATAGCATACAAAACAGTGTTTAAATTAACAATTGGACAACTAATTCTATGAATAATCAGAGAATTCTTAAATACAGCAAATCATTAAACACAAATAAATTATCTTTGCTTTGATTCAATTGAGTGTATTTAACAAGAATCATGTTCACTTTAATATCTCAAAAGAGTGAAAAAATCAAAACTATGTTGTACTTTTGAATAAAAGTTTGACGTGAGCCGAGATCCCGGCCCTTACACCGTTTGTTCGCCATCAACGTCTGCAACGAGGAGGCGCACTTTACCACACGCGGTAGCGCGTCGGTAAGCTACACGACACGAGGGCAAGACAGTGTAGTGCAGTGCAAGTGTATGTTGCAGGTACACCGCAACGAACAGGAGGACAGTGGCCATGCGGCCACGCGCACGGAGCGCAGTGATACCAGGAAATAGTACCATATTATGATTATTTCCTAAACATTGCATAAAAAGGGCAAGGGTAGTGACAAACTGTCAGATGTGCAAGGAAGGACACCCTTAATCATCCTTTTAAAGCCCTATTGTTAATTTTAAGTGTTTCTGAAAGTGTTTTGTCAGTATACCCATTCACGTATCATCACCTACACCTCATCTCACGTATTTTTGCAGAGTTTAATGGTTGTTATTTATGTATTGAATTTTTAAGCAAGTTATTGCAAGTATGTGTTGTATTAGCATAGTTTTAACATGCACGGTGCCAAAAAGTAGCCCCACTTGGCGAGCTCTGGCGGAAACCCGGCGAGCGTGGCATGTTGGACAGTAGTAGACGCCGAGAGCTTAGAGAGGTCGGTCGCGTACAGTTCGGTTCCGCGCCCGGGCAGAATGCATCGTTAGTACCAATCATTTTTCATTGCAATGGTTTAATTATCTTTATAACTTCTCTTCGTTAGCTGCCCGGGAAACCGCCTCTCACTTCCCCAGTGCTTGATTCGCCTGGGGAAGCTTAATTCTGCACCGAAAGTCACGCACGGGTTTCGCGCCAATTTTATACAGTTTTACCGCTGCCGACCGGTCCTTGTCCGGCTTGAATTTCGTAAAATGTTGCCTTCGGGGCATGTTCAGCAAGTGTCTAATAAATATCACTACGTAAATCGGGTGTTTTTATTCAGGTGATCCGCAAGTCGTTTCAGGATACGGGCCCTTACAATTTCACACAAATTTCACGTGTGTGGAACTTTCGTATTTTTTTTGCAAGTATTTCAGTGTGTATCGTAGGATAGGGGTGTGGATGCGCATAATAATCTACCGCGTAATACGCGTACAGTTGATCAAGATTCATCTGAGGAGTGCAGCAGCATGGAGGATAGCTGCATTTGGCCGTCGACGACATGACCCAGTGAGAAGAGTCTGCTCTACCACTTCAAGACACTAAGTCTGGTAGTGCTTGGTGCCCCGGGTAAAAGACCTCATCAATTTCACCTCTCTCAGAAACATCCACTCCTCAAACCCCTATTCCAAAATTTTACTATGGCTCCTCTACCACCATCCATGAACCACATCTCACGGCATGTGGACGCCGTCACGTTAATTGTGGACTCTTATGCTATTGTAGTTCTCAATCACAGACAACACCAGCCTGTACATTGCCTACCATATGAAAGCCAATAATTAAATTTATAGGTACTGGTGTCTGAAATTAATTTAATTGCCTGGGAAAGATTGCAACTTAGCTGGGTAGATTGCGGAAAATCGTCGCAAATTCGCCGAAGTCGTGAAGTCAACCTTCATGGGTGCAGAACGCAGGTACAGCTCTCTCGTTCCTCCTTGGCGGCACATCCCCTGGTTGTCCTCAATAAGCTCGTCCTTTGCGGGCCGGAACAACCGAAGTGGACGTCGAACCGGAACTCGCCTGGATTCGCAGCTAGTAGACCTCTCCTCGCCGATAGGGCTCTTCCAGTGAAAGATGCCACGTCCCTGGTTCGAAGTCGGTCCTCCGAAGTCCTCCTCTACCGGATCGTCCTTCCGTAGTGGCTCATCATATATATTGAAATACTTCTTCTTTTACTGCCAAGGCTTAGCATTTCGTAAAGTGCATTTGGTAATCTTGATTTCTGTCGCAAATGTCAATATTTTATCATTCAAAACCAGAATTTAACTTCAAAACCAGTGGCAATTCAAGACACATCAAACTCGCACCCGACGCCTGGCATCCAGACACTGGATAAGGATCGATTAGGGGGACAATGCCTTGACTACCCTGGAAGTATTTCTACAAGCAACAGCGCTAGCACTGACTCCGACTCTTCAACTGCCGATGCCCGGTTTCCCGATGCCCGATAGGAAACAAGCAGCTGAGGAGATAGGAGAGGTATGGGATTATATGGCACCGCAACTGCCTGAAAGTGCAGTAAAGTAGGGCAGTACTGACGTGCCCGGAGCACCTGCAAAAATTTCACTATGCCACGACCTTCAGCTTCGTCGATGCCCGGCACCCAGCTGCCCAGCAAGGGTTCGGTGGCAGCTTTCGAAGTCAGCTGAGGGAATTCGTCTGCTTGACTGGCATCCCGATGTCCAATATGGCGTCAGTCATTGAAGAGGTCTGGGACGATGCACCTGCCAACACGGCAACTTTACGGCCAGCCCCCATCACTGCAGCCGCACCATGCCACCTCTTCCTGCACCGATATCCGGTGACTCTTCGCCTGGAATGGGACTGGTGAAAGGGGCCAGGGAGAAGAGTGGTTGGCTAAGTCCACCAGCCAATGAGGAAACAACGGGCGACAGTGACAGCTACAACAATGATGCATAGAGTGTCCAGCCTCACCGACCACAGCTCCATCGGTTCCTACCTCAACACTACAACTGCTGCAGGAGCAGTGTGGCTACACCGCACCGCCACCAACAAGCCATCGAGGCGCCGCGACGCCGACCAACGATATCAGTACAAGCTGCGGCCACGCCCCCAGTTTGGGCCACCTTGCTGCCAGACACCATAAATGTCGCCTAGCGAGAGGCCTAAATGGCTCCCAAAGGGTGGTAGGGGAAATTTTTATGCTATCCACAGCTTCCCTCAGAGCCCTTGTCGATCTGCGCGCACCATCTGTTGGTCAAGGTAGGAACTCTCCAGCCTAGTTACTGGCCGTATGCTGATTGACCGGAGGCCATGCGCCCTAACTCATCCAAGTGAATCAGGGCAAATACTTTTACGTCACAAGGCGTAACTTCCTAGAAAGTGAATATATAAAACAAAACACTACTGCATAGTTACCACAAGAATTAAGTATCGTGTAGTAAACGAATGCAGCAAAATCCCTGCAATAAACTCATAACACGAGTGATATAAAGTGCCAACCATCTGGTCGTTTGTATTTAATCCTTTTATGTTATGTGAATCTAAATAGTGCATTGTGTTACTCGTAATTTAAAATTCAGAAATTAGAACTCCTTGAATTTCCAGTGCTTTTTTTTCTTTAAAAAAAAAATAATACATGTTTTGATGCAGTTGGTTGGACTCTAAAACTAATACTTCACCACCCAAAATTAATAAAGAAAATTTTACTTTATTTCAACATTAAATAAAGTGTGCCTAAATTATTGTTAAATTGTTTATTTATGGTTTTAAGTGTTTGTCTGTTAATTTTCTTATAGGAACCATAAAAAAGATCTTTATGAAAAAATTCTAAAAACACTAAAAACTATCACACATAATTATTATCAGTTTTTGGTGCGTGTAATTAATCTACAATGCACACCGTGCAATTTATAGGTAATCAAAAAGACTTCTGTATCTCATCTCATCCCTATAATTTTTCGAGCGAGGAATTTTCAGTTTAGGCGGGCGAGTGTAACTCCCGTTAGCTTCGCCACTCTGATCTCTCCTCAGTCTGAAATAAGGAGTTGTTAGGGTTGGTTGCGTGTGTGACTCGGAGGTGACGCTTCTTTGGGCATATGATGTAACTGCATTAGAATTTAATTATTTTGGAATCTTTTAATTAACTTCATGGTGCACCTTTGAGGACGCCTCCCTCCGGAGCAGACTCATGGCTCCTCCTGTATAATTTTCACTTAATGTATTTTTGTGCGTCCGTTGAATCCTTCGTCTAGCAGCATTGGCAAGTGTGATGCCTAAATCCACATACCTACTTAACTCTCTTTGTACCATCGCATCTTGAGCTCTCAATACAACATGGTAATTTTCTCAAAGTATGCTCCTGTGTACAGTTATTCCCACTTCACAGGGAGTTTAAGGGCGATGGCCCTAAAAACCGACTATAAACTGCCACATGTTCCACGATCAAGTAAGTTGAAGTGTATTATGTGTATTTATTTTTGAACTGTGTACATCAGTGTTTGGGAAGGCATGTTGGGGAGCCACAATACCCCAGCGTGGAAGTGGATGTATCGCCATATATCCAGCCGCCTTGCTTTACTTCTTGACGCAATTTAATTAAGAAATAGGGCGCAGGGTCATTAGCCAGGGTTTTTCGACCATGGCTCTCCTCAAGTGTCTCGTGCAACCCGAGCAGATTCCTATATTTTGTTAGCTGTCGCCCTCTGGGCATTCAAATCATTTCTGAGACCCTGTGACCACCCTGAAACGTGTCAAGAGGTAGCTCCTGGCTAAAAATAGCAAGCGGTCCAGAATGGCGTCCCCCCCCCCCCGATAGCCATATCCATCAGACTCACCGGCATTTGTAGGGAACGTAGGCGCAACTCACACCGCGATGCCCGTTGTCCCTTTTTCTGCATGACGTCGACTGGCCTGCTGGCCGAAGTAAAAGTGCTATACGGCCCTGAGTGTTGTCAATCTGCGGGGGATAATATTTCCAACCCAATGACAGTATTACTTACATATTAATTAGCAAATCAATCAAATAAAATCATTGGGAATGGGTCCCCTCGCCCCCTTTTATTTCTGCAGGAATGGGCTTGTCCACCCCTTCAGGTTTAGACCACTTGAACTCGCAGATTGTTGAAATACAAAGTACGCACAATTATGTCACTGGCAATGAAATACAATGTGGTAAACCATTATTCACGCCCCTTTTTTAAGTGCAAATTAAATATAATGTTTTGAAGGGCATAATTGTGTTCCTATTCCAGGAAACTGCCTATCAAGGACAATTAATTTATAATATTATCCTGCAAGTGCGGTGGCATCCCCAGTGGCACCACATTCTCAAGCATATTAAACCCTTAATTAATCATGGGGATGTCACCAATATGTACACACAGTTCAATATTTCCGTATATTTGTGGAATGTTTTACGGAAATGTACAGCGTATATACGGAAAGGCAATCCGTAATGACGAAAAACGGAATCAAGCTCATAAATACGAAATACGGAAAGTCTTGGCTTCGAGTTACGGGGACGAACAATGCCTATTCTACACGAATAAAATTATCGTTTCTGCAGCAGTTGAGGTTATCCACGAGAATATGACCTATTCTTTCAAACAATAAAAAGTAGCATCTGGTGTCTGTAACATTTGGCTACACTAAAATTTCACTAATTTTAATAGAAACTGAATTTTGGCTTTTGTGTTTTGAATATAAATAAAAAATTTATACCACAAATTTCAAGTGAGACTTGTAGGTGATAGCTCAGGGGTACGGTGGCCGACTTGTAGTCGGAGGGTCACGGGTTCGCGCCCCGGTGCCTCCGACGTGGCAGCTGCTCAGCTCGATTGTTGTACTGGGAATTCGTCAACAAGTCGGTCTCACTAGAGCTTCGTCACCGTCAAAAATCTCACAACAATGTCAAATGAAGGTTAAAAAAAAAAAATGGTTAGAGTCATGGACTGGTAATTAATTGATTCGGATTCAAACCTCGCACAAGTACAAAATATTTTAACTTTTTAAATATCATTTTTATACACGGTAGAATACCTACATAAAGAAAATTCAAGACATTTTTATTATCTCTTTTTTATTTTAAATGGAAATTATAGGAAACTAACTTGGAAATTAACGGAGAGGTTCCGTGAAATTTACGAACAGTCAGTTTCTGAAAATCAATGTTTCCGTAATTTTGCGAAGAGTTTACGGACACTTCTGGATAAATTTTTACCAACACTTTTCCGTAAAATGAAGGCAATTTTTTTTTAACATTGCACTGGCATGACAAAAGTCATGGAATACTCGTCTAATAGCGTGTAGGGCCCACTCTATACCGAAGAAGTGCAGTAAATCGACATGGTATGGACTACACAAGTGGACGGAAGACCTCTGGAGATATGTGAAACCATGCAGTCTGAATAGCTGCCCAAATTTTCTTGGTATTGCTAGGTGCAGGATCTTGGGACCCATAAATGCTCAATTCGGTTCGTGTCGAGTGAACGTGCTGGTCACTCCATTCACTGGAACTCTCCAGAATGCTCTTCGAACCAATTCTGGAAATCCACAGCCCGATGAGACGGCGCATTATTCTGTCGGAACAACCCATTGTCGTTAGAAAACTGAAGTCCATGAACGGCTGCAAATATTCACCAAGGAGAGTTTCGTAGCGGTTACCATTGAGTTTTGTGGGTACATGGACAAGTGAAAATAATGCACATTAGTGTACAATAGCACAGCTGCTTTTATTTGTAAAGAATGTGTTTTAGTTGTTCTTATTTTTTTAACACATCAGCCAACTGTTGAGATCGTAAAGGCCATGAGTCAGTGAGTCATTTACTCATGCTCTTCTGCAGTCAATGCAAAACTACCTTTGTCCTATACGATTTCTTTACCTCCAAAATGGTCGACAGTATACCAAATGCATTTTGTGGGAAACCCTGACTCATGCCTCTGCAATCACCGATTCGGTTATATTTGGTGTTATAGTTGATTAAATATAATATAATACAATTTCATTTACTATAATGCACGAAGGGATACTTAGTTAGATTAGTGTCACATATTGATTTAGTATTAATGTCCATATCTGCATGCTCACTTTCTGTTGAGTCGTTATGAAAACGGCGGTCGTGCACGATGGCGCTGCGTCCAGGGCAGCATCTTCTCCTCTGGCTGCAAAAGACAGCTTTCCCAGGTGCCATATACTTTTATTAACGATTATGTATTATAAACTTGTCCTGGTTTACCTCCCGCCTCGTGGCGAAACGGCCGAGACCTTGTTTTGTTCTCGTAGGGCTGTGTGTTGAAGTGTCCTTGTGGATAGCGTCGTATTGACATTCTTTCGCCGCCGGTGTTTACAAATTGTTCTGAATACTGCGATGTATACCTACAGTGCGTTCAGCAATTATGTTGGTTAAAAAGCAGGTTCACGCTAGTGCTCACAATATCAATACGTAAAATTTATTTTGTTTACATTTTGTTAAAAAGCTTATCTTAACTTACACATGTAGGTTCACTAAAAATGCACAGTAATGAATTTATTTAGAAAATTACGCGCATTTGTTTATTAGCACCAATGCCATGCAGGATTAAAATTACAGCTTTAAGTTTAATTATTTTTGTGCTTTTGTTTTAACGTTGGAAAGGATTTATTATTTAACACTTCATTATTGTAAAGTGACGAATATTATTAAGTTGTAACAAATACTTCTCTTACTAAGGTTACATGTGCAGAAAAAAAGCTTACATGTTAAATAATCGTTAATGAACTTCAATGAAAATAATATTTGCATGGTGGAACTTTAATATTGAAGCACTTACGCACATACCTGTGCCACTGAGAATTTAACAGTGATTATTATAGCTAAAAATATACATTGACATGAATTTCTGCGTGCAAATACATCTTCACTAAAATTGTTGCGCGATTCGAGAGTTTATAATTAGTTTTGCACAAGTTATAACGCTCTACTCAACTAAATATGTCACTGTCAGCAAATGTTTTTCGAACAGAACGTTTAATTTCCTAGAAGAATTTTGTATATATTCGTAAGTAACCTACTATAAATTATATATATATATATATATAAACCAAGACAAATATAAAATTTGCGAAAATTTGAACACCCTAACTTAGGCTTTTTGCGTGAAGACATTCTTCACTCAAGTTTTCTATGTGAGCTAACATATAAATGGTATTTCAAAAATTGTAAATAAAGGTAGTGTTTGAAAGTTCCTCACCAGAAACTTTTCTCTTAAGCCTGTGTTGGTGGTACGCGTATCCAGCAATTGCAGGCTCCTCGTATTTTACAGTCGAGTTTGCAAGCTCTCTGCATACGTTACATAATTCATTGCTTTTACGATGGTGTCGCTTCTCTTGTCTACTTTCCTGACATGGAGGTTAAGCTAGAGTGAGAGAGGCGCATCCGGCACTCAGAATGTCAAGGATGATCTACGCCATAATTTGATCGAAGCCCTCTGACAGAAAGTTCGTCGCGGCAGATTGTCCCTGGCTTTTCATTTTTTTTTTTTACGGCTGTCGCCGATTCGGCAAAGCGCAAAGCTAACGTCGATCATTATCAGGTTGGGATGCTCAAACAGTAGGATGGACTGAACAATTTTCTGTGAAATAGTGTTTGTGATAATACACATATCTCGGCAAAGGAATGTTCTGCAAATACGACTTTTTGTCAGAAAAGTTAAAAAACAGTTATCTATGCCTCAATTCTTCTTTACTTTTGCCATATTAAATGTATTCTTCGATTAAAAAAAATCGTGAAAATGGTCACGTTTTGAATTTTTAAGCTTGAGTATGCAGTTTCCTTAAGCGGCAAGAGAAAAGTACAAATATATGGGCGTAGTTTAATCTGTGGTATTGTATAGCGTGTTTTAAAGTCCCACTGTTTCAGATCTAATTTGCACAGTACAGCATTACGCCGTAAACACTGCACGCCTTGCACGTAGGAGCGATGAGGCGCTACAAGTGCGTGTTAGTGTCGCCCGTATCGCTCCCTCGCTCTTTGACCTTGGACACGCAGCTCCGTCACACTCTTAACGATTTGGCAACTGAAAATTCTCTCCACTGTGTAGCACTGATGTTGCATGTGTACACGAATCTCTTTGTTTTGCTAGTAAACAAATGCAATAAATAGAATTTTCGTGAAATAACTTTAATTTTCATTTTCAGAATTGTCGTGTCCGAACATACGTAAAAATAATAAACTTTGTTCTTCGCAATAGATTGAGGAATCGACGAAATATGTCCACGCGTTCTTTAATATCCGGTCGTAAACCGGGATTCAGCAAAACATCGTATTGCACATCAGAATCCAAAATTAATATGGCGACAGCTATATTTCTTTAGATATCAAGCTCGTAGGTTTTTTCTCCACTAAAGTAAGCGTTTTTACGAAATATGAATGCGAAACACAATTATATATTTTACTGTTTACGCTTGTAAACAGCATTGGCGGGCGTGGATAATTATTACATAATAAATGTTATACTTTATGTTTTGGGGCAGGGGAAAGTATATACAGGCTGTATCTAAATTCGACCGACAATCTTCGGCCGTAGGTTAATCACGAAAAATAAGTTGAATACATATATACAACCTATGGTCTAAAGTGAATATTAAGGAAAGTCCACATCTTTGAAGTTGGGCCTGGAACGCTTGTTTATTGCAAATTTAGGAGATAATATTTAAGATGGAACACAGATTTTCTGGATAATGGTTAACTAAATAAAGATCTTCAAACACCACAACACTTGTCACACTGTCATCAAATTATTTCATGTAAATAATCATTGTTACTACCCCTATTTTGAATTAACATCCATGTCGTGGTAGCATTTTCGGAATTTAAAGGATGAATTTTTAATCCTCGTGTGACAATTAACAAAAATGTCAGCTTGTGTAAATACCTATACCTGGCAGGTGGAGCACGCACACTATTTATTAACACACGTTTGCGGCTATTGAAAGGAGGAGAATATTCCAGAGAGAGGTACATTACAGTGGTACTGTAATGAACTTTTTATTCTACTATTAACTTCAAAATTGTCTACCTCCCTTAGAGTTAATTTTAGACCATATGTCGCTAACAGACATTCGACATCTTTTTTCGTGATTAACATACACCCGAAGTCTGTCGGTCGAATTTAGATGCATCTTGCACATAACAATTCGAGTCAAACACGAGCCTTAAAACACAAAAAAAAAAAAAAAAGAACGTCTCCATTAAGCTGGACTTACAACCATCCTTCGCATCCTGCAGCCGTCCATCCGTCAGGCGCTCATGTGACCTTCAACCCATCGCAGGGCAACGTTTTTTTCCATCCGTCATTCGGTTAAATATTTCTAAAACTTTAACTTTCGAGGGGCCGCGGTGGCCGAGCAGTTAGAATGCTCGCCTCCCACCAAGACGATACGGGTTAAATCCCCGGCTGGGTCACTCCGGACTTTCGCATGTGGGAATCATGCCGGACTATGCAGTTGGTCAGCGGGTTTTCTCGGTGATCTCCCATTTCCCCCGTCCTTTCATTCCGGCGCTGCTCCATACGCACCTCATTCACCCTCAACGGCTGTCAAGACCTCGATGTTAAATTTGAAATTATATGCAAGGCGGTGGATGTGTGTAAACTATCTGTAAGCGCCGATACGCTTGTGGACTGAATACCTCAAACAAAACAACTTATAAACGAACCAGTGCACCATAACACAACTTACTGGCCCGCCATCTTGTTTACGACTGCTGTTTTCTTCCACTTGGAGGCGCCACTGTCACGATGATTGCTTTGGGCGCCGGCAATTAAAGCTAAGTCACATATTCTGATGTTTCCATTGTACATACACACGCACACATCCACAGAGTCTTCTAATACACAATATATACTATATACAGGTACCGAACATTCTGCCCACCTTGAAATACCCACATTTCAAGTTCATTGAGATTGCAAGGGGCATAATTTCACTACAAGACGTTTGAAAATCCCTTGCTGAGTGCGAACTTATGCAACCTGCACCAAACCATCTGCACCGTGATATACTTTCAACACTCTTCCGAAACGCCACTGTCGGGAGGGTATGTTTGATTCCTTAATCAATACTAGAATGCCTTCTTCCAAACTAGCTTCCGGTCTCGTCCATTTTTTTCTTGGCTGGAGTTGATGGAAGTACTCCATGTGCCACTATTTCCAGAAGGACTGCGTGATCTGTTGCACCAGATTCCACTGCGACAATCTGTTCATTGGGATATCAGTTAACTCCTCATCAGGTAGCACTTGTAGAGGACCAAGCGTTAAGAAATGACTAGGTGTCAAGGGTGCCAGATCATTTGGATCGTTGGACTGGGCACAAAGAGGTCGAGAGTTCAAAATAGACTCAATTTTAGTCAAAATGGTATATCATTCCTCATATGTGAGCAACTGCTCCCATATCACCTTAAATGGAAGGGACTTGACCGAATTTATTCCTGCCTCCCACAGTCCTCCAAAGTGTGACACAGAGGGGAGTTAAAGTGTCAGGTGATATGTTGCTCTGCCAAATCATCTGCAAAAAACGTCTGATTGCCAGTGTTTTTCAGGAAGTCTGCCAGAGCTAACAGATTGTGGTTGGCCCCTACAAAATTAGTGCCACAATCGCTGTATGGATGAGTACAACATCACATACGGGCGACAAAGTGACTGAATGAAGCTAAAAATGCATCCATTGACAATTTTGACACGAGTTCCATGTGTACCGCCTTGGTTGCCCCAAACAAACAAATAAGCAAATGTGTGACTGGAGGATAAGAGGTTTCTTTACTCTTGTCATGGTGATAGTGATTGGATCACCATAATCCACACCTGAATGCAAGAAGGGTTTCGCTTAGGAAACACGGAGAGCATGAACACTTGTCATGGGGGGTGGGGTGGGGGTGGCAGACGCATTTTGGTCGTACTCTGAAGTACTTCAGACACTCGTGGATCCGCTGCCCAATCAAGTTACTGGCACCCAATATCCAGATCTCCCTGAAGAGCACACATTGCCGTGTGCTCGGGCCAAAGTGCAGGATCTCCAAGGGCAGTCGATCTACCAACAACTCTGCCAGACGACACTGCTTGGGCAGGAGCACCGATGCTTCACCTCGAAAGCAAATCCTAACTGTTGCAGTCGTCCACCCGTCCTGAGGATGCCCTCCTTATCAATGAAGGGGCATAAATGTTGAATTGCAGGTGAGCATAGTTCACTGTTGGCCAGATGATTAAATTCTGCAGCGAGACTTGCATTCTGAGTGTTCCTGATTAAGATTTTCATGGCATTCGACAATTCTTTGGACTGTATTGGTCCGGAAATAGTGGAGTGCCTCTTCTGTGCATTGTTTGCAAACCTCGCGCACGCGCACTGATCCGACCTACCTTTGTCAAACTGGATAACCGAGAAAGCAGCTTTTCGAAAGGGGATTCTACCACCCTTGCTTGAAGAACAACTACTTTCTGCTCCTCGCTAGATCCTGCTATCACTGCTGCAGACTGCGGCCACGCCTCCTCAGGTTCCTGCAACCACGATGGTCCATGCCACCACAATGTATGTTCGAGCAACTAAGCAGGAGAGTCCACTAGAGGCACAATCTGCAGGATTCTCTGCCAACGGTACATGGCGCCACCATGACACAGCAGTCAAGACCTTTATTTTTGCAACCCTGTTAGCTACAAAGGTTTTCCATTCATGTGACCATCCCTTGATCCATGCCAATCTCACAGAAGAATCAGACCAAGCATGTACACTCTCCACATGCTGCATGGATGAGTAGGTATCAAAGAGCAAATGCAGACAGTGTACTAAGAGCAATGCTCCACAAATCTCCAGCCGAGGGAGCGAAATTTTCTTTAATCGAGGCACCTTGCATTTTGCCATGAGATGTGAGGTCACAATGTCACCCGACTTGGAAACCTTTTGTAGGTATACTACTGCAGCGTAACCCTTTTCCGAGCTATCAGAAAATCTATGCAGTTGGTACACTAACTGTAGATTATCTGAAATGATACAGTGCCCAATTGAGATGTTGGCACAGCACGGCAACTCTTTTACAATAGCCTTCCATTTAGCCACAATATCCGATGGGGCCAGGTCATCCCATTCCACTTCAGCCAACCAGAGTTGCTGTGTCAGGTGTTTTGCAAGGAAGGTGAGGGGTACCAACCAGCCTAGCAGGTCGAAAACACGTGTCACATCAGCTAATATGCCTCGTTTGGTGAACACTAAAGGTCTGAGATGCAGTTTGTATGTGAAAGTGTCTGACATCGGATTCCACCACAAGCCCAACACTTTAACATATGAATCTTCATCAAAATTAAATGAATCAAGTGGCTGTTGTAGATTTTCGGGTGGCAGGTCTTCCAAAACTGCCGAACAGTTACTACCAAATTTGCGCAGCTGAAAACCACCCTTAAGAAGCAGATGTTGTAGTTCCTGCCTGAGACGTATGGCTGAGGTCAAATCATCTGCCCCACTAACTGCATCTCCTCATATGTACCATTGAGCATGGTATTGGCAACCACAGGGAAATCGCTTTGCTCATCCTCTACTAACTGATGTAAAGTACGAATTGCCAGGGAGGGAGACAAGGACACTCCATAAGTTACCGTGTGCAACTGGTACACTTCAACAGGCCTGTCTTCTACTTCCCTCCAAAATACACGCCGGTACCTTCTATGCTCGGGATGGAGCTCATTTTGCCGATACATTTGTTTTATGTCAGCAGTGACAATTGCATGCATTCGAAAATGAAGGAGAAGTCAAAATGTCCCTATGTAGTTTTGGACCAGAAAGTAAGGTATCGTTTAGGGATGTGCCTGCAGCTGTCTTGGACGAAACATCAAATACCACCCGAAGTCTTGTAGTGATGCTGTCAGGCTTCAAAACACACCGGTGAGTTATGAAGTTGGTCTTTTCTGACTAAATATCACCTGCTGTGACCTTGCTTATCTTGACCAGCATCAGTGTAGTCTTTCATGAATGCCACATACTCTGCTTTTAAGTTCTGCGTCTTCTCTTAGCCTACATTCCAGTGAGTGGGACCTACAAAGAGCAGACATTCTCGAATCTCCTAGGTCAGGTTCAGGTGACTTGAAGGGCAAAGCCACACTGTACCGTCCAGTACTGTCACGAGTGTGAGTTGTAATGAAGATCCTCTCACATGCCTCATCATCTGGTGAGCGGTAATCCTTGGCAACCGGTAACTGTTCTAGTTCCCAAAATTTCTGTACTACATTCTCCAATATGGGGAGTCTTACAGAGAACACATATAGTGAAGTGACACTTTGGACTTGAGCTGGATAGTTCTGTTGTGCATGTCCCATCAGTATACATCCAACCTCTGTGTAGAATGCCACGGGAGTCCCTGGATTGCGCTCTAGTTTGTGACCTCTTTGAATATAGGGGAACAATTCTGCTCCAATGAATATGTCAACTGGTCGTGCCTCATTATAATCTTTATCTGCGAGTTGCAAGTGCTTTATGTGAGACCAAGGCGCCCCTTTAATCGGTGTGCTGGGAATACATCCAGTAATGCAGGGTAAAGCAAAAGCCTTAATTTCAAAGCTAGGTGTGTCCTGTCCTCTAGGCTTAATATTACAGGCTGCCATTCCTTTAGCGACACTCAATGGTGTTAAAGACAGGCCATGAAGCTGCACTGACATCCTTTTGCGGGCAAGTCCTAACCTAGACAACATTAATAAAATGGGCCTGACTGCCAGAATCAAAAAGGTCCCTTATAGTTTGAAAGTTTCCAGATGAGTCTTGATTATATATCATGGCAGTTGACAACATAATAATAGCTACTAGTTTGCTATTATTGGCGACTGACGACATCGTTCCTGCTGTGAAGTGCAATAATGAGTGATGCCTAGACTGACAATGGCGAAAAGATGAGGAGGATGGACGATCCTTGACCTGATATCCTGTTTGTAAGCAATCCAGGCACAAGTTGTTGTCCTTCACGAAACCAAAGCGTTCCTTAGGACTCATCGATAAGAATCTAGGGCATGTTTATATGGCGTGCAAGTCTTTGCAGGGAGCACACTTACGAATAATCATTAAGAAAGTTGCTAGAGCGCAGCTGTCGTGGTTTAGTGGGTTCTGGCACTACCCCTACCTTTGACCTAGGTGACACTACAGTAGACTATGTCTGGCAACAAGTCACCATCTCCTGTCACTGACAGTGTTTTTCCAGAAATTTTATGAACTTCCCTAGGGCGGAAAGTTCACTTCTGAAAGAGTCATCTCCCATTGTGTTTGCAATGGTACATCCAGTCTTTTGCAAAATATGGCAAGCAATTTGAGGTCCCATGTTTTCACTGGCACCTCAAGGGCCTCGAATGCAGGTATGTTTTGGGTGATAATTGTTAACAACTGGCGAGTGAAGCAGGTGAGTTCATACATGCAGAAGGGACTTCCAAAAACGAATCCACATGCAAGGCCACAATCAGGCGCTTGTTATAATACCGAGCTACTAACGTGTCCCAAGTAATACGGTCTATGGTCTTGACACAGCTGAGCGAGTCTGCTGTTGTCATAACTGTGTAGTATTGTTCTAAAAAATTAATCAGTCTGGCTGAATCTTCCTCCAAACTGAACTTATCCGGCTTTTCCGACGAGTCTTCTAATATAAAGTAATCCTTTTCAAATTTTTGCCTAACATCTGGAAGATCACGTACATTAGCCAAACATATATTTATTGTCTGAGATAGAGCATAAACACGTTTCACACGACATTCGGCTAAGCCTAGCCACGCCAACACAAAAGCCATGTCCGCCATGATAACAAACACAAATAATCGTGCGAAACAAAACAACCCTAACTTTAAATCTACGAACAAAAAAGTGATGCTATGATGTCATTTTATGTTCCGCGCGCGACAGAAACACTTGGATGTGGTGTGAATATTATATCTTGGCATCCGAAAACATCCACTAGGACACAACACTATTATTTTCCTCAAACTTAATCTTGAAACACCGATTCCGTCCTACGCTCGTTGATTCGTTCGTGACACGAATATACCATGCACTTATCAACACTAACAACAACGAAACTAATGACTGCCGGAACTATTCGGCGCCGGAGGACCAACATGTAAGCGCCGATACGCTTCAAACAAAACAACTTAAAAAAGAACTAGTTCACCATAGCACAACTTACAGGCCCGCCATCTTGTTTACGACTGCTGTTTTCTTCCACTTGGAGGCACCACTGTCACGATGATTGCTGTAAGCGTCGGCAATTAAAGCTAAGTCACATAGTCTAGTGTTTCCATTGTACATACACACGCACACATCCACAGAGTCTTCTATTACACAATATATACTATTTACAGATACAGAACACTATCTTTTGTGGCAAATTCAGTAATTTAAAATGTAAACAATAATTCAGTATAAATTCTTATTGCGCAGAAAAATTATTTCCCCAGAATGTTTATCTCTTGAGAATGTATTTACAACCAAAATATACCTGCAACTAAAGAAAGATCACGATGGTATGTTGTCATGCCGAAATTTCGCCGTACAGAAGGATTGACGGACGACGGATTGTTATGACGGATGACTGACTGACGGATGCGACGGATGGTTTTGAGCCTAGTTTTAACCAACAACTTATAAACAATCTCTCTGGAACATCAGAGCACCTTTCGGCGCGAAATGTCTCCTACGCCAAACTCTCCCATTAGGAATATCGTTTTGTGCTTTATCTGAAAAGTGTGAACCTGAGCATATCTAAGTAGTTCTGTAGTCCCGCCTCCACGACATTACAGTTTTACGAGAATGCATTACTTTAAGGCTATTATGAAAAGGAATGATTAAGTGAAGTATTTTGAACATATGCTAATGCTTCACATGTCGTCACAGAAAACCAATTCTGAGGCACGAAACAAACATGGAGAAACGAGCCTAGAGTACATACCTGACCTGTAGTCAAAAGATATAAGTAAAATGTGCAATAAATTCCACAAGGAATTTTGTCAGGTAAATAACAAAATAGAAAAACAAAGAAAAAATACAGAACAAATTTTTAAACGAAAAACAGAAGAAAAAACCAAAGTTAACCCAAATTAAGACAGCACAGACTGTCACAGGCACATTGGCAAAATCTTTCTCGCACAAAAAGGATGACATAACAATAAAGTAACAGCTGCAAGGCTAGACGACACCGAAGAACAGAGTCGTAGATTTTCTTAGACAAGCTTTGCTGACCTCCCATGGCGCAGTCGGTCTGCTCTGCTGGATATTCTGGGTTCGAATCCCAGGTAAGGCATCGGTGTTAGTTTAAGTTAGGTTGTAAGTTGACATGCAGATCGTCTCCTGATAAGCCTTCACGAATGACACTGGGGGATATTAATAAGTCCTTTCCAATTCTAACTATACTAGCTTGTCTAAGAAAACATACCGTGTTCTTTTGTGTCATCTAGCCTTGCGACTGATACTTCATTGTTATCACATCCTGTCTAAGAAAACATACCGTGTTCTTTTGTGTCATCTAGCCTTGCGACTGATATTTCATTGTTATCACATCCTGTCTAAGAAAACATACCGTGTTCTTTTGTGTCATCTAGCCTTGCGACTGATACTTCATTGTTATCACATCCTGTCTTAAGCGAACATTTTTTTGTATTCGTATCTGTACTCGTATGAGCTGGCTTAATTGGAGTTGGCCTTGTTTTTTTCTTCTGTTTTTTTCGTTTGATAATTTGTTCTGTAATTTTGTTTTATGTTTTTCTATTTTGTTATTTATGTTATTTATTATGTTATTTGTTATATATATATATATCTTCACTACAATTACTCTCGGATCGTTTGTTTGTTTCTGTGACGACATAGTAAAGCAATGGTATATGTTCATCGTATTATCTCATTTAATCATTCACCCCCATTGCAAAGATCTTTCAAACAAATGAAAGAGGAATGCATTTAACACAAATGGATATATGTATCAATAGACATGTTGTATATATACTGTAAATCTCTTTTATCTTCTAAATGAAATATTCATGAACCACTATTGATCATATCCATACTTCATATCGATATCCATTAATAAAAGTATACATCCTTACAAAGATGAGCACGTACATGGAATCTTAATATCACGAGAAGTCCTCCGCTTGGCTGTGTAAATCTGTGATATCAAAATTCTAAAATTTTGGTTTTAATTATTATTCAGTGTGTCGTATAAGTTTTTTACTGTATTAATATTGTATATTATCTTGTTACACTCGCATTGCCAAAAACAAGAACAAAATGGAAATGTATCCATGCTTTAAAATAGTGAGCAATAGATTCGCCTTTTCGTACGTGAACGCCTATGGACGAAATAAGGTGGGAAGAGGGAATTCCCACATAATGGGAAAGTCTAGTTCGTAGTGATTAGCATTTAAATCACCGTAATATTAATTTGTTAAGGCGAAATATTCAATTTATCATTACATTGACTACTTAAACTCATCTCGAAGTCGATATTCTGATAGTTGCAATGAGGTAAGATAGTTGCAATGAGTTAAGAACTTTAATTAGCAGTTCGACGTACTGCTAAGCAACTAACCCTGTTGATAATCAAAATAATATGTCAAATTAGTACATGATGAAATATGAATATACAGAAAAGAAACTTATAGTTATGGCATTTAAACTGTTTACGGGTCTAAGAGAAATGGTAGTACACTGTAAAAAAATTTCTGCTAATCTTCCTAAAATGTAATGTAAGTTTTTAACGTATACACTGTATGGTAATAATACCACACATCAAGCTGCAGATACAGGAATGTTTAAGTAGCGCTACAAAACAAAGTTGGGAACATCCCTAAATATTTGAATATTTGCTGAGCAAATGTAGAAACGCTACAATGACTGTATAAGGGGAAACATTACCATTCTTGCTTTCCCACTAAGCATATACACTGGTACGATAATTTTCCGAATAATTTCTTATAGTGTAGCATAAAATAAGAGCAAATAATATTTTCTGAACTGAAAAAATTTAATTAAGTGAAGTGGATTAAAGGCGAGTACAAGTTTGAAAACGGAAAACAAGCCAGTTACTTTGTCGTGAACAGTAATTAAAATAATAAATAACCAATAAACCACCCTGAGACGAAAAACATATATCACAACTGTAGTAGTGAACTTAGTGGAACACCAGCTAACGGTGAGAAGGATGATTAATTTCGAGTCCCGTTTTCAGCTGTGTTTAAGTAAAATAGAATTTGTAAAATTCAGATAAAATGAAATTTGTAAGCAGTTAAAGGGTTAGTTTTCCTTCATGTAACGGGGCCGCACATAAGAAACTTAAAAAATGTATTTGATCGGGTGTAGGTATTAACGCACAGTCATTTATGCCAGATGGCTTATCAGGGAAACAAATTACGAAGGGTTGGCTACCAGCACGTTCCGCTAAAGAAATGTATTCTAAAGAACTCTCGATAAACTATATCACTTATATAACCACCCCAGCAAACACAACCTGTCGCCAAAGTGTCGGCGAATTGTCGGCCAGATACCTCTACTGTCGGCAACTGTCGTTTCAATGCCAGAAGATAGCCATCTGACAACGGCGTGACGTCTTTTTTGAGACAGATTGTTAGCCGTTAGATAAAAGACAACAGCCCGCTGTATTTTTTAGGATAACAGATGGACATCACAGAAATTATGTCGGCATGATATCGCAGAGGAAACATGTTGCAAGCATCTTAAAAATGTTTTTGGGCCGATTCGCATACGGTATCTTTGTCTTTTCGGTAAGCTGGCCATTATCTTATTTATTCCGACCCGGTAACGTTTTCGAGACAAGGCTCTTTATCATAATAAAGATATAAATATGATGTCTTTTGCCGACAAACTTTTGGAAAATGTTTTGAATAGGCAAGATGTTAGCTAGCTCTTAATGACATGATGTATTATTTGAGACCGTGTGTTAATCATTAGCATACTTTTTCGTGATTATAAATGTGTCGTGGTAGCCCATAGCATTTGTTTGCTTTGAAATTTTTTTTCATTTGTACAACCTTCCGATATATATATATATATATATATATATATATATATATATATATATATATATCGGAATGAATATATTAGAAACTAACAGTAAACTATTTTGTTTGCAAGCCTCTAACGAAATAGTTTTTAAATAATCAGTGTTTTAAAATTATTTGTTATATTGTAATGGAATATAAATATTCCTTTATAATAATTTTTGTAATGATATATTTTAAATTACTGGGTTGTGTCAGCAACTCACCCCGTGGTGAATAGATTAAATACGCTGTACTGTCAGTTTAAGGGTCTTAGGTTCGAATCCCGCCCTCGGCAAGCAAAATATTTTCGTATCATACAATGTGTTGAGAAGTAAATGTAATGAATATAAAGGAAATGACTATTACTAAAAATTTAATCGAAAAGTTAAGGTTTTTTCCTTGGCTATACTGCTTATTTCTGGACATCATGCTGCCGGGCATCGTAACGATATTCAGCCGTCGCAGGCCCGACACTGTCGGCCAACAGTTTCTGCCAGTCCATATTTCCATCGAGCCGCTTTCGGCATAAGACAGCGGGCCGGAATCGGCTGGCCGGAGTTTGTCGGCTAGCTTTTACCGGCACGATTCCGGCCCGTATTTTCCGTGTTTATTGGGACATGTGGAGATTCGAAAGATTCTATTCGCCAGACCGCACAGCAGAATACCCTGTAATTAAAACAAAATGTATGTATTTCTGAAGCACCTTTGTAGAGTGGGGGGATTTACGCGGCTCTTATCATCGAGAGCCGATGAGAGTGAAGCGAGGTGGGTATGGAGCAGCGCCGGAATGCAAGAGCGGTGCAAGCGGGAGATCCCCGAAATAATCCGTTGGCCAACGGCATCGTCCAGCACGATTCCTACGTGCGAAAACCTGGGAACGACCCTGCTGCGAGTAGAACCCGGTTCGCCTTAGTGTGAGGTGAGCAGTCTGACCGCTACGCCACCGCTGCCCCTAGAAGTAGAAAAATTCCGAATGAAAATAATTATTAAAACTGGTTAAAAACCACATGTGTATAAACTGCCAACGCAGTTTTCTTAAATGAAAGATGAAAAATAAATTTATTTATCTGCAGTGCAGTCACTCGGCTTTCATCACGTATAATAAAATTACACTGCTGCAGATCTTATTTGCAAGATATGGCCACAGCGGATGCACCTCAAAGCATATTGTTATAAACTGACTTGATGGTCAGTTCATATGCCTACCTGAAAGGAGCCATGGGCGTAGCTAAATAATGAGTCATGGTTGGGTAGAGTACAGCAGTATAAGATGGAGTTTATTGAACTTAAGGTTTATACAATAACTATTTATATTACTATTGGTCGGGGAGCTTATGGTAATTAATTATGTTATGATTATTTACCGCACGTCACGACTATTGCAATCTAATTGGAGAGTCCCCAACTTGTTCATGTTGCTGGAGGCTGAATCTAGGAGGCGGTTAACGACGGCCGGACATACCCATCTTTCGTGATCTTCTCTTTCCTCGCCCAGTGTTACATTGGCCTACATCAGGCGCGATGTTTAATATTTTCGGCCCCGTATACCGGCGAGAGGAGGAGGTTTCTGCAACTTCTTTTCGTAAGGAATTACTGCAATCGCGTTCGTGCCCTGGTTAAATGTTTGGAGGTGTGATCAGGCAGGCCGTCCACCTAAGGCCTCATCACTTCATAACAATATGAAGTTACACGTGTGCTGGTTCCATCCAAACTAACATGACACTGCCGGGTTTAAACATTTTACCAGGGTGAAGTCTTTAAAGCCGACATTCGTTTGCGGACCAAGCAAGTACCATACACTCCGTCGTCACGGTGTCCACTATTTTCAATCACAGCCACGAAGAAGGAATGGGAAGACGTCGTCATGACTGTGTATAAAAATGTCGTGATGATGACGTGGTCCTTGGAGGGGGGGAGGGGGGTGTGGTCTCCTTACGACAGGCTTCGGAAGTGTAACCCGCAGGCACACGTGACCGTCAAAGGACGACCAGCGACAGAATGAATTGGTAGGAGGGTCGATAACGTCCGCCTAGTTTCACAGGCCTTGCACAGGACTCGTCGTGAATAGACCTCGGAACTCCGTGGTGGTACACACGATCAACCAACGGCCCGTTGGTTACAATGTTATGTTGGATGAGTCTTCAAAACTCTTAAAATAGAATTAGGGAATTAAAATGTTTATTATACCAACGATAGGAAGTTTTCACAGTGTCGTAACACAATATTACCGCGTAGTTCTAAATAAACATTTGGACTTCTCTTCTAAAATTTCTAATTATTAGATGCGTGACTACGTAATATATAAATTAGTTAAATACGTAAATTTTCATAGGTATTCTTATTATTGTTTTATGGGCAGAAGCTTACAAATTCTTTAGGTATGAAAAGTAGCTTAAGTTTATTCTTTGTAAGCGAATTTACAAACTCATGTAGTCGAATTGCTGGTTTTTAGGTTAGAACACTGCACAGAGATCAACTTCAAGCCATTAAGTGGGAGAGTTGGAAGTAAACTTGATTTTAAATATGTTTTGCCATTACTTATGTATAAGATTAATTTTTGAAAATGTGAATGTTACGCTATAGAATATAATTAATTATACTTTATAGAAGACTATCTTTTGGCTTCATTTACTTTTATAGAGTGTAGTTGTTCTTAGAAGATAATATATATTCAGCCCCTATTTATTCCACGACTCTGTTGATGTAATCTGTTCGCGGGTTTTTCATACTTTTTGAATAAAACCTTCAAAAAATCACCCCTTGCTTGTTTCCTAAATGTGCCGTAAATCGCAGGGATTTTATTATTGGGTTTACACAAATGTGCCTTATTCGTTTATTTAATTAAACATTTGTTTATATTTTTTTCTATGATTTTTATTTCATTTATAATTTATATAAATGAATACAGTGGGTAAATAAGTGTGCTGGTAATGTTTAGTAAGAAATAGTCCTTATGCAGAATATTATTAAGCTAATGGCGCACGAATGTGGTGCGTTGTCCCTTTAATGCAATTTTCTGACACGTTTATGCTTTGTTTGCATGAGACAGAAGTATATCCAGGAAGTATAACTTTAATAGGGCTTCCGAAAATATGAAAGTAGCCGTAAATTGATTATATTGCAATTATTCAATTACCTGAGTGATGTGCTATGCTTTGTGAAAATATAAATTTATGTAATAAATGCAAAATACATTAAATGGCTGAAAAACTGGTATAGGCTGTTCGCGATAAAATGAGCACTTTTGAAAGCCCTGCTTAAGATCTAATTGGTTGCACGTTGTATATTTTTGCGCCTTATATAAAATTAACACTGCCATAAGCCTCGTCACTTTATTCATACTTCGGTCAAGTGAAACTGTGAAATTATTAGAAAAGAAAATATTCTATAAATGTTCTAATTTTTATACATCTGATGCATTAAAAAACCAGACACCGAAATAAATAATTTTAATGATCACAAATGGTTACCTAACATTTTTTATTCGACGTTAAGATATGGAACTACTTCCCATCTACCGTTACCAACTTTACCGGGCGCATGTCACTAAATGCGTCCGTTGAAGTACCTACATACAGGCATGGACAGTGACTTTTTTCTAAGGTTGATTTCAAAACTGCTCACTTTATCGTGAACAGCCTTTAACACCACAATTGTTTACTATTTCTCTCCCTCAAAGAAATATTTGATGACATTCCCGAAAAAAAGGAAAGTCTGACAAAAAAAATAACATTAAGCAGTATAACGGCAAGACTACGAGAAGTTTCTCGAGCCAGCGCGGCGGTAGGGCGCCCTAACCTAATAACGGCGGAACGGAGGGCGAGAAAGTGCGGAGATTGTTCGGCTTACGCGCGGCAGGGCATCACAGGTCGACAGAACCCGAGCAAACGAATCGCCAGAGAGAGAGAGAGAGAGAGAGAGATAGAGAGAGAGAGAGAGAGAGAGAGAGAGAGAGAGAGTTCGCTATACAAGTTTCGCAGGCACCCGATCCCGCGGATAATTCGATCCGCGCGACGCCTTGCGGTGAAAAACAAAAAGTCCTTGGCGTAACTCAATACTGCGCGAACCTACCGGTGTGCGGGGAAACTAATGTCCCCTCCCTGTCTTTGCCTGCAGTGGGAGCATCCTTCGCGTGCGAAATGACGAGGCTGCATTTCAAGAACACTCCTGTAAACTTTGAGGACGAGGTAGACTGAGTTTTGTCCTCTCACGTCCCCAACATCGACACGCTCTTTGCCAGTATAACTGTCACATGGTCAATAGTAATCAACATGTTTATTTACATTTAAGTATAAAAAAAAGAACTCGTTCTTTTACTTTGCTTATTCTGAATATAATCTAATTACTCATGTTGCATTAAAACTACCACAGGTTACAGGTAGTGTATAGTTATCTCGAAGCACTTGCTTATACAAAGTGTTTTTTAATCTATTTACTGTCGGAATTCAATCCACGGTATCTATGGGCTAGTATAAACAATGAATACTAGTATAGGATATTCACGGTAAAATGAAAACTTTTGAAAGCCCTGCTTAAGATCTACTTGTAAGTACGTTGTGTAGTCTTCCGCATTATGTAGAATTAACATTACTACGGGCTTTGTATCACTTTATTCATTCGTCGGCCAAGTGAAACTGTGAAATTATTAAGGAAGTAAATGTTTTAAAAATTTACTAATTTTTACACTTCTATGCATTAAAAAAGCAGAAAGGGAAAGAAATAATTTAAGTTATCACAAATTGTTACCTGACACTTTTTATTCTATGTCAATATATGGAACTACTTTTCCATCCTTCGTGCAGGTCACTCAGTGCGACGGTTTAAAATACATTCAGGCAGGGCCAGTGACTTTTTCCTAATGTTGATTTGAAGAATGCTCAGTTTATGGTGAACAGCCTTTCGCAAAATGTTCGGGAAATACAGGCAGCATTTGTTAAATTGAAATTGAAGCTAGGCAAAACTGCTCCGGAAGTGCGCAACTTCACGTACCTACATCCACAAGTTGCATACCACGAAGGGGAACGGAACTGACGCGTCATGCGGAGGGAGCCTGCACATAGGACACAATATACTCGAGGTACGTCGGCGCCGCTAGTTGCTGCGTGTCACTGCGCGTGGGTCGGCACGTATTTTCATGGCGACCGATGCATAGGCGGTCACCGTATGACGCACCAGTTACGTTCGCCTTCGTGGCATGGAACTTGTTGTGCATGTAGCTGGGTAAAGTTGCGGACTTTGGCGCTGTTTTGCTAACTTCAATTTACTTTTAAATATACTAGATGAATGTTCCGAACACTTTGCTACTAGGAATTTATATTTATATCAGTCCATAGACACCGTGGTTTGAATTTTGACATGTAGTTTAATAACAAAAAAAAAAAAAAAACACACACACACACACACACACACACACACACACACACACACATATATATATATATATATATACACACACATATACACATACATACAGGATGATTCTCAATTAGACCGACAAACTTCGGGAACTGATTCTCCATGAGAAAGTGCAAGGAAAGCAAATGTTACCATTTATACCTAAACCGAATATTAAGGGAGGTATGGGACCTTGAAAAAACTATATTTTAAGCTGTATTTGTGCAAAATATCGGCTCTTACGTTGAAGGTCCCGAAAACATAAATTAATCTTCCGAGAGTTGTCATTGTATTTTACTTCGTTGCTGATATTTTGCACAAGTACGGTTTATAACCTCGTTATTTGAGGGCTCATACCTCCCTTAATATTCGGTTTAGGTATAAAGTGCCACATATGTTATCCTTTTAATTTTTCATGAAGAATCACCTCCCGTGAAGTTTGTCGGTTATATATATATATATATATATATATATATATATATATATATATATATATATATATATATATATATATATATATATATATATATATTCGCGAGCTCTAAAATTTTGCAGATTCTAATTAATTAAAGTTTTACAAGCTAATCCAGGCCATACAATGTTAAATGTAACCGCGTACAAAGTGTCTAAAAGAATACATTAATATATACACCCACAATGGCCCCAGTATTTTGATGCAGGATCTAAAATACAAATATGGTGAAATAATTGAAAATTTGAATCGAAGAGCAGTGCGTTTTTGATGCGGAACACAACACCAGCTGAGTCTCCAATGAAATTCCATTTTGGAATTACCTTACTCTGCCCTGTTTTCTATGCAGAATAACATTTTCTCTGACCTATTTTGAGGACCGAAACCTTCGAATTCCATATTTTTCTATCTCTGACAGAAAAATTATACTAGCATTGAAGATTAATTTAATTACACTGAAACAGACCAAGCAAGCAGGGACAGCATTTTATTCAGCCCATCAATATTTCTCGCGGTACAGGCTAAATTGACTACACACAATGGCTCATGACAAACACGAAAATACTTTATTTTGTACTTATAGGCCATATATCAATTGGCAAAGATGTATTATTGCATTTTTACAAACTAAAAAATTGAAATTTTAAAACGCATATGCTCACGATTACATTATCATGCATTCATTCACACAACTAACAACATTTGCAGAGTAGAAAGTATTTACATTTTCCCTGACCCCGGTGAAAATTCCCTGACATTTCCCTGTCACATGAAACTCCCAGACTTTGTCCTGTTTTTCCTCTTGATGGACACCCTGACCAGACTATACGTGAGCTGTAATGCCCCGTTTACACCAAAGAAAACAGACACATGCACGTGTGAACGAAAATCAACTAACCGAGCACGCCCATGGCTGTGGACGGTATACGAAGGAGAACAAGCGCCTTTCGTCCATGTTCGTTCATGTTCGGGTCACGTTCGCTAATGATCCGTCCGTTGTCAGTCTTTCAGCGGATAACCGACGGATATTCATGCTCTCTCATGTTCGGCGTTCGCATCTTGTTTACACCGGGGCCGACAGAAGCGAACAAGAACGTTCTCTGGTTTTCTTCTTGATGCTCGTTCGCTCCGCTTTCTCTTCCGTTCGCTCCCGGTGTCAACAAAGCACGAACAGGTCCGAATCAGAAGGAGCCATTGGTAGCAAACATGTGGGAATATGGTCGTTCACACGTGTTCGCTCCTGTTTGCCACGGTGTAAAAGGACTTAAGGCAGTGGCACCATTGCAAGCTTGTGTTTATTTGTACTGTATATCTTTAGGCCCATAACTTACTTTTAGTATTTAAAGCTCGGTCTCACACGCCAAGTTGAATTGTTGGTTCTAGCTTATTTCAGTTGTATACCGACACTTATTACGAAACTGCTACTATACAATCATGACAATATTCGTTGCGCTGAAGTACAAATATAAATGCTAAAAATTCGTTAAGTAGTCATGCCGTATTTTTTCGAGAATTATAAACAGATTAATGCCATTTTACATCACCATATCACACGTGGATGAAGTTTGACGACTAAATTAGAAGGGGATTGTCAATTATGATAATGCTATAGTAACAAGTATTTGGTTATTTCACTGAAAAGGAAATTATGACATATAAATGGAAAATTCAACATGGCGGGGGAGGCCGAGCCTTAATATTAACATTAAAAACCTTGTTATTACGTATGGAAATATTTTACAGAATACCTGAAAACAGCATGTACCGGGTTCCTTGTGTATTTTCTCATGTGAGGCTGAAAAATAATAAGTTAAAATTTATTATGGTTGTATATGCGGCATAACAACGTGGGCAGAATACTGTGGACATAAATTATTGGTTAGGATATTCCCTATATCATTACAGCCCTCATTTTCAAATATGTGATCAGAAATCATCAATAGTAAAAATAACTGTTTCAAACAAAATGAAGTATTAAATGCAACTTTCTCAAAGTGTATTGCCATGTAAAAATACTATTCGTTTTTTTGGGTAGGGGCGGGGGGAGGAGATGTAAATATTTAAGGTTAGCTTTTAGAAAAAAAAATCAAACATAAACTTTGGCAAGAAATGCAGTATTCGTTATTAAAGAATGTCACACCGGAGACCATATTGTTTGGAACGGTTATCTTTGAAATTCTATGCGTTTAAAAATCAATTTCTTTAACATCGATTCCCCATTTTTACAGTTGCCGCAGGTATGGTAAGCAGTGGCCTTAACACGAAGCAACAACACTTCGGTCAGCGAGCTGACAGGCGTACAGCTGTAGACAACAGGACCCACTACGCAAATGTTCAGGGCCATGCACAGTCTTGAAAAGTGAAGGGGGGGGGGGGGGATATAAAATTTCGCCCCAACCCATTTTTTTTTTAAATTCAAAACATTCTTCAATGGTAGATAGATTTAATTTTAAACATATCTTTGAACATAAACTACTGCAGGCGATCCGCCTTAATAGCTGCAAACTGTTCTACAACTGCATCAAAAGAGAGAATGCGAGCAATGTCACTTTCTATTGAGAGTATCGTTAGTCCAGATAACCGTTCTTGGGCAATACTGGACCGCAAATAGTTTTTGATGAGTTTCAGCTTGCTGAAACTTCTTTCGCATGTGGCTATTGAAACTGGGATGATCAGCAACAATTAGTATGCTGCCAGACTTTCTGTGAAAGTTTTCTGTAAGACTATTTAGAATTATTTGAGCGATACCTTAAGTAGGTGAAAATTTGTTGTCGGTCAGAATGTTAACCAGAGAAAGGAGCTCAGAATACAAGCCTCTATCCAAGTCCTGCTCATAATATCTAGTCAGCTGTTCACATGATTCCTGTAGATCACTATTACTTATTTTCATTATCCGGCTAGGATACATGAATAAAAAAATAGCTACTTCTGTAAGTTCTTAAAATCTTTCCAAGAAGCTTACAATGATCCTGTCCAACATTCGGTTAAAGATATTAACTTCGAAAGCTTTATCCTTGTTTGTGACTGGCCCATCTTTGGTTAACTCATCTGGAAATGATATGTTGCGTCATTTTCGCTTTTCGGAGAGTAACAAAGATACTCCCAATTTACTTGCAAGCCGTCTGGCTTCATTCATGAAGCTGCTGATCTCGTTTGTTCTCATTTCCAACATATTCTTGGTAGTTGACTGGAGAAGATCAACTGCCGTCAAGATGTCACCATCTGCATTTTGCAAGTACTTTCTAGTATTGGTCAACAAAGTGAGCATGTTTTCCCATACAACGACCAGAACAATGTATTCAAATTTTGATATCTCTGACTCAAAAGACCATCGCAGTTAGATTTCTCACTGCCATCTCTAGTCTATGACCAAATGATCTTAAGAACCTGTATGATACTTGGAAGGACTTTTCGGAGGGTGCGAACTGGAGCATGTCGGCCTTCCCAATGTGTGATGCAGACTTGTTTAACTCTTGACTGAACTTGTTGGCAGACTATTTTCTTGTTGAATTTCAGGTATTTCATCATTTATATTTTGCAATATGTCTTTGGTTGGGTCACATTCATGAACTTGTTCAGTAGCAATAGCAGGATCTGAAGCTTTGATGAGTATTTCACACCGACGGTTTGTTGAAGAGAAGAATGTGTACAACTTCTGTAAAACTCCGAAGAAAGATAATACTATCTCAGGATCAACTTTGGCCGAACCTGCTATGGCGTTATTAAGAGTGTGGGGTGCATAGTGAACATAAATAGCCAGTGGATTTTGTTCTTTGATACGTGCTTGTACTCTAGCAGAATATCCCTTCATCATTGATACACCATCATAACTTGGCCCCTTACAGTAGGCGATATTCAGTCCCAGATTTTCCAAGAATGAGAGCATTTTAACCACGAAGTCACTGGCTCTTGCTTTATCTCCTGGTATAAGATGAATCCAAGAAATTACTCGGTGACCTGAACTTGTTCATCAATTTTGACATCTCGAATTATGAAGGATAACTGATCAGTGTGGGAAGTGTCTGTGGTCGTATCTACCATTATGGAGTAGTACCGTGCATCTTTCACTACTGCAATGATGGGCATTTGGTTGCCAAGAAGAACAGTTAACTCATTCTGAAATCTGTTGCTGAGATACTTCACTCCTTCCTTCTTGTTTAAGTGGCTATGTAATACAGGATCATACTTGGCCAGTAAGCTTACCAGAGTCAAGACATTTCCACTGCGACTACGGCCGAGTTGTTCAACTGACTCACGAAACACCAAATTTTGAGCAGAAAGAAACATAGTTACATTAATAATTTGTAGGTCACGATCAAACAAGGTTCTGCTCAGACCATTCCAAGAAATCAAATTATCTGTATACAAGGATGATTTATCATGTTTTGCAACTTATACGTGAATCATACGCCAATTACAAACTTCTACACTGTTGAATGCTGGATATTAGTTTGGATCGATGGTTTCGAGAACAGCCAGCGACAGAAAAAGTAAAGTCTGTCGTTTATCGCTGAGTAATTAATTCAGCTACGAGAAATTTCTTTGCCTGCTTTTGGATGTCTTTGTGTGGAGGAATTGGGAAATTTCCTCCATATTTATTTCTGAGAAACTGACACTGTTAATTTGATGGCTAACAAGGTCCCATTTTAAGCAGAAATTTATTCGTCTCATAACTAAGTTTACTACTAGTTCTACAACTATAATGTACTGGATCACCTGGCCACTTTTGATTTAGCAGATTTTCTAGTTCTTTGCCGGTCCCGATCTCAACAGATTGGCGAGGAAAGATTCTTTTTGCAAAATCAACAGTTGCTTCTGGGTTGTAGTTAGTGGCTGATGGAACTTCAAGCGCTAATGGCAGTGAGTCTGTTGTTGTCGAGTTGGGGACTGATTGATGATTAAATGTTCTTTGGATTGTATCAAATTCCGAGAGTATTGGAGTTCGTTCTATGGAACAAAGAAAAGTTGTTTAATATTATAGTAGGGAAGCAATTAAAATTTGCAAAAGTTTGTAATGAATATTCTTAAATACTGACAGTACTCACTTATAATGTGACTGAGATTTGCAAGCATATGAATCAGTTGTCAATTTTGGTTTTGGAGACATAGGTTTAGGAAAATCTTCGTAAATGATAAAGGTTTGTAATCGTGGAAGTTTGCTTTGAATCTTATATGAATCTGATGTCATCACAGAGACTGATGGAGTATTATCTTGAACTGCACATTCCATCAAAGAAATATCTTGGTTTTTTTTTTGTCAAGTGTAGCTGATGCACTGAAAATAAAAGGAAATCGAACGAAATTAAAGTAGATTAACAATGTGCATGCTACTGAAAACTACATATATTACAATTCATATAAACTTTAACCCTGAAACAAAACTCAAATAGAAAGTGGTCCGGATTGGCCAGTATATGAACCACTTGTTAGTTCTGGTTTCGGAAATATTACTTCAGAAAAATCTTCAGAACTTCCGTTAAGTGTTTGTGACTGTAGTTCACTTAGAGCTGTACCTGAAGTTTTCACAGAGGCAGATGGAACATTCCCTGGATTTAGAAATTTCATCAAAGAACCTAATTTAATTTTGCCTTCTTTGTCATACAATCGCTTTTACCTCTTTCGCTGAGCCCCAGAAAGTTAAGCAAATTTCCGCTTTCCATTAGCGCGAGGGCTCATATCTGTAAAATTAGCTAATCTCTTTACAATATGCTAATGTTTAAGAAAATACTGTTCTTTAAAATTTATTTAACGGTTTGTTTATGAATTAGTTTTGAAGTCGTAAAAAAAATCAGCAGGCGAATATCTAAAATAAAACATCAGTAACAATTATGTTGGTGATAACATCCCTATAATAGTCATGTGTGCCGTTTGACAGAAGATGCCATGCTACAAACAACATAATGTTCCCATAGTTAAATAACAATATCATTACAGTTTGCCATGTAGTATATACAACCTCAGTAAGAAAGCCCTTACATGAGTAATCAAAACGACCTTGAGAAGAATTACAGGTTTTACATCGACAGCAGTTATTTACGGACAATATGTTGGCTAAACTGATGCGTGTTCATATTTTTGTTTATTTACTTCCGATAATAATACATATCAAATAATGCCATTGTATTGACCAGAAAATGTTAAACACAGCTATCTTAAACTAGTTATGATAGGCACTGTTCGTAAAATGTAAACTTCGCCTCTGGAGAATTATTTACAGTTTTCAATATCTCTCATGCTGTGTATATCCTGTGTTGATACTATTAATTATTAATGGGAATTTAAAAGCTGCAGTTAGAACGACTGTTTACATAAACGTACAAATCAATTTTGGACACATAAGCCGCTGTGGTGTGTTGTGTAGGAGGCGTTACTGGCCCGTGTATGTTCAATTTTGTACATGTATTTCTTACACCGATTGCAACACGGCCTTACAATTATATATATATATAAACATACAGCTACACAGTATAGCAGTACTTACTGGATATTATGAAAGAATGGAAACATAAATTTCACTACTCGTACACAATATTGGATACTGGACCGACTGAGTTCGCACTGTTAGTAAGGGGGGGGGGGGGGGTTTTGCATAATATACAGTACCCGTGCTGCGCTCTGTTGTTTGAAGTGAGAGTTAGGTCAGTAGGGTGACATGCCACGCAGGGACACATTTAAATGTTTAAAATCGATGAGCATATGTATTATTATGATACGGTTGTAGTACTATAGGCTGTTAACGGTAAACTGAGCACTTTTGAAAGCCCTGCTTAAGATCTAATTGTATGCACGTTGTGTATTCTTACGCAATGTGTAAAATTAACATTGCCATGGGCCTCATCACTTTATTAATGCGTCGGTATAGTGAAACAGTGAAATTATTAGGAAAGTGATTATTTTACAAATATGGTATTTTTAAATTTTGGTGGATTAAATAAATAAACAGGAAGCAAAATAAATAATTTAAGTAATGAAATATTCTAACCTACCACTTTTTATTCAAAACTAGGATATGGAACTGCCACCCCTCCACCGTTACCAATTTTACTGGGCGCATGTCACTTGCCGCGCCCGTTAAAATGTGTGCAGGTAAGAGCAGTGACTTTTTCTAAAGTTGATTTCAAAAGTGCTCACTTTATCGCGAACAGCCTGTACCAATGACTACTTCAAAAATGATCCATCCCATTATATAATAATTTCTCACTACACAAAACCGTTTTACGCAAATTACTATCGTATTTATTTCGAAAAGAATGTGAAACGCTTGCAAATACCTCTTCTCCCACGTAGTTACTTTACCTTACTCACTTTCTCGATTTTTCACCCCTTGTAGAGTATTTCGCCCCCTTCAGTGGTCCGTGCGTGTGTGTGTGTGTGTGTGAGGGAGGAGAGAAGGGCAGTGGCCTCCCCCCAAGCTAGACCCTGGATATGAGCCGTAACTCGCAACGCAAAGCGGGCAGCACCCGCCGAGCCCACTAGCGGCCGGGAAAACAAATTACCTCGACAGCGCCGCAGGCGATACTGCGATTACGAGGCTCGGCGCCGCCGCTGATTTATTAAGCTGCAAACTGAGTTACGGGGCTGCGGGCTATGTTTCACCTCAGCACCCCGTCACCAGGGCGACGCGAGGGCTGTGCGTCAACAAGCGACGCTACCGTCTACACAGGGACGTTCCCAGGCGTCTGGCTTCGAGAAGGCACAACACGTTAACAGAGATAACATTCAAATATTGTCATTATATAAAAAGGCAAATACCTAGTGAAAATATTAATTACTGTTACCCGCCACTGTTATAAAAATAGAATCGGCAAGCTACAACCTGGCATGTTAGCTGCTGGAACTCCGCGCCGCCCGTATGTAGTTCTAGTACGGGCGACGATACATGGCGCCCACTTCGAGGTTGTGTACCACCTGACAACTACAAAAATTAATAACTACTAAACTACTCGACCGATTCAAATTATTCCAATGATATTACAACGTATACTATATGCAGAACTCAACTATACTAAACATATTGATTATGACAAAAAATGTATTATTATAACCTGAATACTCAACTGGCATATATATTAAACGCTGTTCACGATAAAGTGAGCACTTTTGAAATGAACCTTACAAAAATGTCACTGCCCCTGAACTCATACATTTTTATGGGCGCACTGAGTGACATTTGCCTTGTAAAGTTGGAAACGGTGGATGGAAAATAGTTCCATATCTTAACGTCGAATAAAAAGTGTTAGGTAACCGTTTGTGACAACTTAAATTATTTCTTTCGCTTTCTATTTTTCTAATGTATCGGAGTGAGAAAATGAGCAAACTTATATGATATTTACTTTCCTAAAAATCTCACAGTTTTACTTGACCGACACGTGAATAAAGTGATGAGGCCTATGGCAATGTTAATTTTACATAAGGCGGAAGAATACATAACGGGCATACAAGTAGATCTTAGGCAGGGCTTTCAAAAGTGCTCATTTTACCGTGAACAGCCAATAAGAAACTGAATGTGGACAATGAAACACCACATAATAACAGTTCGAACTGAATCCAAATTTCCATTTAATGAATAACTTGTATTATGTCACATGGACTACTGTTTATGTAAATGTATTACAATATTAAATGTATCATTGGATGTCCAGATTTTAATTGTTACATGTGTAACACTGTTTTCCTTTGTGGTGCAGGCAGCATGTTTGTTTTGGGTTATTTGTATGGATGTTATTTCTTTTAATAACACTATATGAAATTAAATATTTTCCTTTCATATGAATATGAAATATTACTAAACAAAAAGTGGACGCCATTTAAAAGAAATTGAATGTAATGGCACAATAAAAAAATATATACGAAAAATTAAAAAAAAATTAAAAAAATACACTAATAACGAAATACAAAATTATTTACTTTTAATACCATTTATTTCGGATGAAAATACAATTCCACATGACCAAGAATATGCATATCCGCAGTAGTACCAACTAATTGAATCACAAAGTAGATAACTGTTACGAAAAAATACATCGCATTAAATAATACTACAAATTAAAAATAAGATAATGACTCTATAAGGGAAAGTAATACAGCCTAATATAATAACATAAATAATACGACGATAACTATATGATCCAACTTTAATAATCCCAAAAATACAAAACACCACACAAACAGTTGAACATCAGAACGTTTAAATTCAAGTTCAAGAAATGTACTAATAAGAACGTATCTAACAAGCTACACGAACTGCGCCTTCTCTAATGGTTGCAGGTGGTTCATAACCTCAAAGTGGGCGCAATGTAGCGTCGCCTGTTCTAGAACTACACACGGGCGACGCGGAGTCCCAGCAGCTAACATACCAGGTTGTAGCTTGCCGAGTCTATTTTTAGAAAAGTGGCTCTACGGGATGTTTGAATTTCAAGGTCTTGGACTTGTGTTTTCCGCTCTCGCGTGTTCTTCGTTATGTTATCTATGGAATTCTACGGTATATAACCAGGTTGCGTCCTGTAGTTATTCACTTCTTTGCGCCGGGACGTGCAGGGCGTCCTGACCTCTGGGCTATGTGTTCTTTGCGGTCTGGTGAGGGAAACTTCTTCAGCCCGCAGAGAGATACAATTGCTGCAACCGTATGGGTGGTATAAGGGCCCTCACAAGGGCCCAAGCACACCCCCCGCTCTGAGCTTCGGCAATGATGAGAGAGTTATTCAATTCTCTCCGTGTCAATAGAGAAGACAAGTCATAATGATTCGTCATCAGTCACGTGTTTCAAGGTATTATCCTAGAAAGGAATATCGTAATATTTTGTCTTTTACTAAGGATGTCAACAAGGATGACAGGTCTTGGACAGTGAAGGTCGTTGATGTAGAAGATAGTTATATTTTAATGTCTTTTTTGTATCGCTTTGGTGTTCAGGGCATAACTGCTAAAGCTGGCAGTGGTTTGTTGGAATTGTGTTTCTTCCGAAAGTCTCATGTTGACAAGGATCCTGCGCCTAAGGAGATTGGTGATATTGATGTTCGTGATATAATATGTTGGAAGACTTTCCAGTTCATGAAGGGAAAGTTGATAATACTGCTGTGATTAGTATATTTGGTAATGCGTCCATGTTTTCGCGTAAGAAGATGAAAATGAAACTTGGTGATCAGATTTGGATGTATCGCAAATTAGTTGGTACTACTGGCGATATGCATATTCTTGGTCATGTGGAATTTTATTTTCATCCGAGTGCTCTCTCTTAATTGTTCTTCTTTATTACTGTAATATTCTGGATTAGTACATAGGGTACATTTCATGCCGGAAAAACAAACATTTCCTTGTAACACCCATGAAAATAGGATTATTATACATACAATTAACTTCTATAATTTTTCTGTTCTTATTGCTACAGATATTGTCATGCAAGAGTTAATGTAATATTTTTCACACATGTCACTTATATGATTTCAACTGCCTATGTAAATGGTATTTATTTTTATTAATTTTATTTTTCTTAACACGTAAGATTTTTAAAACTTAGCTGTATGGTGGCAATAATATTTATGTGTAATTTTGATAGGGTAGTTTATTTTTCATTGTGTATTTATTTTTATATAATTATTATTTATTTTTGGTGGGATCTCAATTTTGTAAGTCTTTCTACTTTTTATTGTATTATATCTCAGTTCCGAGATCACGTATTCTTTGGTTTTTCTTCATCTAGGTAGTTAGAAGTGGCTCATGTGGATGGTTTGAATAGTTTTGATCCCCATCGGCCCACAGGTTTAAATCCTAATTGTTGATTGGCTGGCGCTATAGGCCCCCTTAAACTAGCATCAACCTGCAGAGACTAACGCTCTCTTCGCTAGCAGCCTCCAACGATGTCAGACGCTGGGCAGGAGCTCCCGTCTGAAGTGGTCGGAGAGGTAGGACTTTAAATTAGTTTCAGGGTGTGTAGAGGTGTCCCTGAACCAACTTTCAAGTAAATTTGTAACCAGCAATGGAGCTTGTGTCAATGGTTGCCCATTCGCGAGGTTAAGTAGTCAGGAGCAAAATAGTTTTAAAAAACCGTCTACGTACGTGTAGAGCGGAGCTCCACGTATCTCTACCTTAATCCTGCTACCCCAAATCCTGCAAGAGCATTCTACCTTCAATCCGCTTGGTGATTAAAAGATAAGTCCTACAAAAAGATCTGACATTTTCATCTGGACCTAATTTTATTTACAGTTTGATTCAGCTCGATGTCCGTTGGCATCAGTACACAAGCGACGCCATCTTGAATTTTATAAGTACGTAAATTTCCAGCACACATGCGCCCACTGCAAAACCTGTGATAAGAATAGTTTCTACCAGAGCTAGACTGTTTAGTGAGAGCACAATTTGTTTTAACATAATATTCACTACAGAGAACAGTTTAATTAATTTGATTTTGAAACCAGTGTATTCAGACTCTGGCAAACTATGTCGCGTAACTGTAAAAGGGTTCAAGTAGGCTAGGCATGACCACTTTTAGCGTTGTTAGGATAGTGTGTTGTTTTTATAGCTGTTCTCATATTGCCATCAGGGTTTTTAATTATTTATGATTTAAACAATTACAATACAAACGGAAATAAAAATTAAAATAAATGAAATTCATTCAAAGGGCGTATCTGTTTTGTCGTTTTCTCTACTGTAGTGTCAAGTTAACCTATTTCTTACCCAATGTCTTACATATGTGTATAGTTTTCAATTGTCTGCCTTACTTTGACGTACGTACTTAAATGTTAGTTTCTAGAGGGTGATAATGGTAATAAACTTGTTCACCTACCGGCCCAGGACTGCACCGGGCAATTATATAGAGGTAGCGTAGGTAAGATCACATCCTTTCCCACTGATTTCTTGCAAGTCAGCTGTGCAGCCAGATCACTCAAGTGCTATATTTGTTGTCCCGTTGTTGCGTATGCAAATTCTACACCATACACAGCACATATCTATTTGAAAATAATATGACAGTATTTCATCCTTAAGGAATATGAAATTCAGACCACCAACCAGCGCCTACTCAAAAGGTTTTCATATATTCCCTTCAAAATTTTTCGTTTTTCTGGGATGAAAAGTACCCTATGTGCTAATCCAGAATATAAACTACCCCTGTAACAAATTTGATCCAAATCCTTCGAGCCGTTACGACGTGATTGAGTAACGAACAAACCATACACACTTTCGCATTTATAATAATATATTAGGATTCAGAAATTATTCTATCCAGTAAGTGACAGTTAACGTTCACCAACTATTAATTATTTCACATCGACTTTTTTTTTTTCAGTTTCTACTGATGTAGATTCGTAAGCTTGCACCCGCGTAGCAGACGTGTTTCTCTGCCACGATTAGCAGCACGTGGTCAGTATTCAAGTGGCATTTGGCTTACCGAGAGACCAGTTGTTTCAATCCTCTTTCATTTTCCAGTCCCATGATTAGCAGCACGTGGTCAGTATTCAAGTGGCACTTGGCTTACCGTGAGACCAGTTGTTTCAATCCTCTTTCATTTTCCAGTCCCATGATTAGCAGCACGTGGTCAGTATTCAAGTGGCACTTGGCTTACCGTGAGACCAGTTGTTTCAATCCTCTTTCATTTTCCAGTCCCATGATTAGCAGCACGTGGTCAGTATTCAAGTGGCACTTGGCTTACCGTGAGACCAGTTGTTTCAATCCTCTTTCATTTTCCAGTCCCATGATTAGCAGCACGTGGTCAGTATTCAAGTGGCACTTGGCTTACCGTGAGACCAGTTGTTTCAATCCTCTTTCATTTTCCAGTCCCATGATTAGCAGCACGTGGTCAGTATTCAAGTGGCACTTGGCTTACCGTGAGACCAGTTGTTTCAATCCTCTTTCATTTTCCAGTCCCATGATTAGCAGCACGTGGTCAGTATTCAAGTGGCACTTGGCTTACCGTGAGACCAGTTGTTTCAATCCTCTTTCATTTTCCAGTCCCATGATTAGCAGCACGTGGTCAGTATTCAAGTGGCACTTGGCTTACCGTGAGACCAGTTGTTTCAATCCTCTTTCATTTTCCAGTCCCATGATTAGCAGCACGTGGTCAGTATTCAAGTGGCACTTGGCTTACCGTGAGACCAGTTGTTTCAATCCTCTTTCATTTTCCAGTCCCATGATTGAATTAAACGATTTATGGATTGCTGTTACTGGATATTATTTGTAATATTTTGGGGGTGGCACATGTCCGAAGTGACCATCCCCTGGGTGCGACCCTGCACACTAAACCTGAATATCAGTGAGAATTTCACTGTTTCAATAAGTTAGCACTACCTTACCGATCCAACAGTCACGTAAGTGAATTTAACTGACGAATCAGTGAAAAAATACGTTTTTCTTCGCTTACTTATTGATTTAGTATCATTTTCCACTGATTCATCAGTCATTAAAAAAATATTTTCTAGTTGTTTGTTTTTTGATTGATGGATCAGATAAACAGCGTGTAGAAAAGGCCAGTAAACGTATAAAAATGGCCGTTAAACAACGAGTATCACGTGAGATAATAACGAACAAACTAATAAAACCAATACAAAAAGCTTTCTAAAATGTGTTTCGTCTTTCAGAACACCATTTTACGAGGTAATGTGAACATTCAGCCTTTCCTTCCGTTTTTAGGTATTTCATTTTGTTTCCATGTAATCATCACGGCTCACTGTTTGAAAGTTTAAAATGTATATAAAGTATAAGACATGTATTTATATATTTATCTTATTTTTATATTGCTTATAATTCGACTTGATAGCGTTGATGATAAGGTAACGGCCGAACAGTACAGTGGACAGGGTGTGTGTTTAATCCTTCGGCCACCTCTATTTTTTTTAAATACTTTTTTAAATTACAGTAAATTGTGCGATATGAATAGCAAACTATCGTAAATAGGTTCATTTTTCGTAATTATTTGGCTAAATTCAATAAAAATAATATTTAATTAGCCACTGCAGTTGGCCGTCACTTATTCAATCAGTGAAATTGTTTAACGTCACTAATTCAATCAATTAAATTTTTTCACTGAAATAATCGGTGGTTTTCCACTGATTCTAAGTGGAGCCATTTTCACTGATTGGAGTAATTGAATTTCACTGCGAATCAGTAGTTTTCCATTGATTCTAATTAGGAGTGTGCGCACACCAGTTCAGTGCCTATGTATCTCACATATTTAACAGGTAAACATTGTATAGTCCATTCGTGATCACTCCCAACTCTTCTGAAGCCTTCCTAACGTTCTACTTTCAAGCTATTCCTCCGCATTATACAAAAAATGCTTAACTAAGTCTAGAAAATTGCACCAAAGAACCATCGTACCGCATTTGTTGCGCACTGAGTTTAATAATATTTTGCATGACAACTATTTCTTACTAGGCATTAACAACAAACATTTTTTATCTCTGTTTTCCAGTATAAATTATAAATTATAACAATAATTTATAAATTAAATTAAGCAGAATTTCAGTTTAATCCAAAATAACATACTTTGATCTAAACAGGCATATAAAACCCTTGTATTACATGGCATATTTAGGAAAGTACCAAACATGTCATACATAAAATGATATTTCAAATGTTTAACTTAAAAATTTTGTGAACATACTAAATTATAGGTGATATCATTTCCAAAAAAAAAAAAAAAAAAAAAATAATAATAATCTGACGGTATATCTTCTACAATTCTACATGCCAGAATCATATATTTTATTGTCTTCTCAACACAAAATAAAAACAAATCATTATTATCTAAGCCAAAACACAATATGAGTAACAAACTTGCACTGAGTATGTTCAACACGGATAAAATTACCAATAGTGAGGTTCTTTCTTAGAAAGATATACAGATATAAATATTTTTTCACTTGTTTAAAGTTGACAAATAAACTGAACGAGGTTACCTTATTTTTTAAATAAAACAATATTATTTTTTGAAATTAAATTAATGTACTTGGAAAATTCAGGAAACGTGTAGATGGCTGTTAGTAAAACATTAATTATCCTTATGAGAAATACTCATTAACTTAAAGCTTGGAATCACTTAACTAACATACTTCAAATATCATGAAATATTAAAACAAATTTGTTGATGTAATGTAACTACTTATTACAAACACGCAGCCCAAGAATGCAACGATTGTATTTTGTTACATATAGTGTTAGGCACAGTTTTGTGTTTCGACAGACGTCAGAAATACTGTAATGAAAACCTGGTCCACTGTGACAAGCGGAAGGAAGAAAATGGACGTTCTTCAAATCCATCTACAAAATTGCGATCATCTGTTCAACATTTCCGTGCCTGAAAAGGATGTTACTTGTTCTGTGAAAAACAAGTGAAAATGTACGAAGTAAAAGAAATATAATGTGTTTCCAGTTAAACTTCGTCTACACTTAGAAACATATGCCGGTAAACTGTTTCGTGTTGTTTCTAAACAGTTTAAAAATTGTTTACAAACAGTTTCCAGACTGTTCCCAAACTGTTTCCGAAACACTAAAAACATGTTTCACAAACACTATTTCTGTAACTTTTGCGTCCATACTGCAGTTATGTTTGAGATGTTGCTAGAAGAAGTAATCTTCGGTACTACATTTTGTTATGAACTATGTGGTATACCTGCTTAGAGGAAGGCGAGGTTTATATTCGGTATTTGTTATATCCCACAGAATTTGTCGAGGAAGGAACTCCGTCTCACCTTGATAAAATTATCAATTACAGACGACACTCGGCAAATTCGATAGCTTACACCCAAAAACCGATATCAGTACCTTTGATAGTTGAGAAACCCATACTTACTGGTGTCCAAAGACTGGCTTGTTCCCCCCCACAGTTGACAAAATACTTCCGAATATGAAAACACTGTTGGATGTTTTCCATTCAGTTGGAAAACACTAAACGCTCTTTTCATTTCCTCCAAATAAACCCGAATATGTTTCCAATTGTTTCTCATTTGTTTGAAAGCAAATTTCAAATTGTGCACAAATTTCAAACTGTGCACACTGTTTAAAAACATTTAAAATAAAACATTTTGCAAAGTGTTTCGAGCCAGTATTTCTATGAACATATCTCCAAGTGTAGACGACGCTTTAGGACAACCGGGTTTTAAGTGACACTTCTGAACATCTGTGAAACTCGAAATGACACGTGAGGGAATGACGCATTTCAATAGTTGGTCCTTGCGCAGATCATGCATGTTGTTGACCCTGTCTGAATGAAGGAAATGACTTCAGATTGATATATTATTACCGACTGGCAGCAAAATGCGACATAAGATACCAGTAAATAATGAGAATACATTACATACAGGATAGCCGCGCTGCAGACGCGGTGCATTCATCAGATACACAGAGTAACTAAATTATTTATTCTTTTAATTTGAATTTAAAAAAATATTAGTCTTCAGACTTTACTTTCAAGCTGAGTTAACATGTTTGGTGCTGGGATGCCAGTAACACAGTAGGAGAAGCAAGCTCTTTCTGGAACACATTCACTGTCGTTCCAGTTTATTTTGGCGTAAGGCATATCGGATATTACCAACTCATTTTCATCCCGGTAGCAAGACCTCGATATAGAGAAAAAGATATTCATGAAATAATACTGGCGTGAACTTGATGTGAACTTGGCAGTCTTTGTGCCATTCTGTCATCACCGGTGAAGACTTTTGATTAGTAATAATAAGCGCAGACTGACTTATCGCTATCAAAGAAAGGAAACACTTCAACTTAGCTTGTATGTAGCGTAGCAGAAACCCGGTGTTGGTGCCTACATTTAAGGCTGAACTTCACATCTTTTGCAGAAATTAATAATTTTCGTGTCATAATTTTGTTTCAGTGTAAGTACTGAACATTTTTGACTATAGAAAATTTACAACTTAAGAGTTGATTAATATTTTAAGTTTAAATTTTATTACATGTTATTTGGTAGTTGTGAAAAGGTAGGAAAGTATTGATATTTTAAAGTTCATATTGTGCTATGTGAGACAAAATTTTATATTCATAGTTCGGATTTCGCGTCTGTTCTGCAACGTAAGGCAAACAGAAGTTTGTATATAGTAGTAGAATGTTTTTAAATTTTTATTTCACATGAACTTAAATCATACGGAAATGAAAGAATTTGACGTAGTCATGGCAGGGAGCCGGGCGGGATAGCACGGAGAACACCCTGGCCAGCGTCCTTGCATTCGGGAATATTCGCGGAACGCGAGAGCGTGAAGTGCACACTTTCGCTAGGAAGGAAATGTGGACGGGAGCACTCGCGGAACACCACAACCGGAATGATAGTGCATGAAGTAGGAATCCAAGATGGCCGCCGGGAGCATGAGGGGAAAAGGTAACTTTCGAGGGAAAACGGGAAAAAAGGGAATTTTTTGACGAGTGACATTATCCAAGATGGCGGTGGGTTGAGCCCCTCGTCTCCAGTCCCACGCCCCTATAATCAAACCATCTATTTCTGACTAATGGCGACAGTTAATGACAGAGAGGTCTGGCAACACTGCTGCAGCAAACTCTCAGATCCATGGGTCTGCATTGGGGGGGGGGGGGGGGGGGAAGTCACACATTAGCACGAGTGCTGAGCACCCCTTATGCCGGAATCACATAGCCCCGACCAGTACGCCACTGCAAGCACGACACGACACTTAAAACTAAACACCCAATGAAATACAAGATAGATCCGACGTAAACGCGACAATTCAATCGTACGACCAGCAGTTTTAGATCAGAAATTAGTTCCATTATTCATCGTGTCGTGCGGCACGACGCACAGTTAACAACCTTGCAAAATGAAATTGTATGATAAACTTTCCCTGCCATGGGAAATACGTAGTTTAAAAGAAAACAAATTATCATAATTATTGTAGTTAACTATTATAAATAATCATTTTACATTTGTATGCATTAGCTATAAAACTTTGTCACCATCATGTATTCGGAATTTCCCATCTGCCCACCGCCTTCTAAACGGATCCGAAAAATCCTACTCGTGTTGCGTCAGTAAACACTGTCAAACTGTAAATTCAAGCAGTAAAATTGAAAATGATCATGACTGCGGTTTTTGTCGTGTCGTGCTGTGCTCGTCGGAGATATGTGATTCCGGCATTACGGAGCAGGGTGAAGCATCCTCCGCGTCCCAGAGCTTTCTCACCTCTGGAAGTGAAAGCTTCCTTTTTTTTTTTTTTTTACTAACCTACTTTAAAACTAAGAGGAAAGTCGGAGGTCCAGGGTAGGGATAGGACCTAATTGCGTCTTAGGGCTGAGTCCCTTACGCCTAGACATGCAGGGAAGTTTCTAAATACAAGGGCACATGCTCGCAGCTTTACTGGGATTGGGACAACTTGACCGCTATTGGGGTCAAGTGTACCTCCTATGCTAACTTAAACTGAACTATGAGGGAGGGGGAAAAACTGGCATAGGCACCGTAATAACCCCTCGACAGAAAATAATTGCAAGACTGCATGCAATTTATGAAGTAGAAAAATATTTCTACTAGAACAGAGGATGGGAAAGGATAATCTTTATCGAAAAGGAGCGTGAAACACTAGAAGTGAAAGACTGGCAGGGAGAAGGGGGCTGTATTTCATTCTGAGGATCATGCTGGATTTAGTTTGTAACCAGGGGGGTGGGATACCCCCCCCCCCGTGCCCCCAGTCGACAGCTGAAACATAAAAAGGGGAAGAGAAAGGATGTGGTAGTGGAGACTCCGTAGGTGAACAGCCTGCCTCTGACGTAGGTGCTTAGCGGTGCACCGGAGAGCACACACATCAGCCGTGCTGCATCGGACCATACATAGTGAACCCCGCCCCCTTCCCCTGGTGCAACTGCCGTGTGTTGCACTCAGAGTGAACGCTTCCTGGAAGTCGCCCGGTTTATATACAGGCCTGCGGAGTGGCCGGGGACACCATTTCGAGACCCTCTTCCATTCTGTATCAGCAGAATAAAGATCTGTAACAATGACGATTTTTATGACGTGATACCACCCTCTTAATATTTATAACTCATTGCAGTCTCGTAAATATTGTAATTTTAGCATTACGCAAGGATAAAAATTACTTTAAAATTTACTATGAAGTATGTTATTGTCAACAACATTTCTGGTGTAGTTTTTTCTTTTTCTATATTTTCAAGTGTAAAGTATTTAGTATTTTCCTCTCTCCATTCGTTGTAACATCAAGTAAATGAACATAAAAACAGTGCACGTTCCTTTCATAAACCATGTTATATTAGCTTGTGTTCTGCCTTATGCACATTTTAGCTCCGTGTCACCCAAAAACACGTACCACTGGGTAGGAAACCATTAGAGGAAATTACTCCTAGCGCATGCAGCAGAAATAATACATGAAAACTGCTGTAATTTGCCAGAGTGATTCCACTGCAGCGAAAGGCACAGGTTGTAGGCTACGTTGATATCCTAGCTGGAGTCACTTTCATATCATCAGTTTAATGTGTTATTTTATAGATTTTCTAAACACATTACACTGATTTTTGCTTATGATACGAAATAATATTCTGGAAAATGTATGACAATGGAGAGAAAAATACAATTTTACAAACGAATAAAAGTGAATTATACGAATTTTAAATGCATGTAAGATCTTTATAGGTCTCGAAATAGAAAAAAAGAAATTAATATGCTATATTTCAACTCAAAATAAGTATCGTGGTGAATATTACTTGGGAATTTGTTGAGCGATTTACCCGTATTAAAATTTTAACCATTTCAGATAAAATGAAGGGCCTGCAGTCAAAATAACCAGATGTTAAACCTCTACTGCGAGGTGTACCACATGTCCGATTAAAAAAAAATGGTGGCGTGATACCTTTGTAAACACTTGAAGCATAAACCAAACTGCGATAAAATTAACTTTAAAAAATCGTACCAATTAACATTTCAAGTTAAAAGATTCGTATTTTAATTATAAAAAAAACTTTATGAAAGTTATTTTTCAAACGACTTTAGATTTTTACTATGGTAACATCCATATAGTGCCATAAAAAAATATAATATTCTCGAAAATAGAATACAAATTTCGGCTTATAGTCCATTCGCGTTTTCGTCTCACTTTTTGAATCAAACCTTTGAAAAATCACCCCATGTATGCTTTGTTTAGTTATTTTCTAAACATGCCATGTATCACAAGCGTTTTATACCTCTGTTAACATAAAATTATTATATTTTTCGTTAAATTGAAGTTAGACCAATATTTTATTTATAAATTATAACGTTTTATTTTTTAGAAATATGTATAAAACAGTGTGAAAACATGTGTGTTGGTAATGACTAGTGAGAAATAGTTCTTATGCGAAATATTATTACAACTGAGTGCGCACTGATTCGGTGCGTTGTCCTTTGGTGTAATTTGCTAGACTTACTTAAGCTTAGTTTGTACGAGGGGAATAATCTGGAAGTAGAACTTTAACAGGTGAATGGATTATACGTAACTCACCGGGGACACGCGCCTTTCAAAAACGGTCAGTATTCCTCGTTTGTTGCATCGACACTTGCGAAAGGATTGCATTCGCACGGATTAAGTAAATACAGTTCCCGACAAGCAATGCCGAGATGAGAAGTTAAAGCTAGTGTGATGGCCGGAGGTCTTAGGACAAGGGCGTGTCAAATTACCCGCGAGCTGACGCATCAACTCCGGTGAAGGCCGGCGCTAATCCAGTTATCCATTAACGCGAACGCGCCATTTGCGATGCAGTGATAGAGCGTCGGGACGCCGCTTCATTTACATACAGTGCCATCAAGGTGAGGTGAGCGCCATAGAGTAGCGTCTCGCACACTTTACCTGTGGCGACCGGTGACTGAATGAAGCGATTCGGGCGGCGAAGTAAAGCAACTGCCTATGGAGCACTGCCCCCGACTATACAACGTGAAGAACTCATTAAAAAAAAAAGTGGTATAGACACCATGGAAATTGTCATAAAAGTGCGATTTATGCTGTATATGAAAGAATAATGTAACTATATATTTTGCAACATTAAAAAATATTTTACTGAAATATACTTTTGAAATGTAAAAAAATAATTGTACGATAGAGTCCGCATTTTTAGAAACCCTATAGCGTATTTCCGTTTTGAATGCTTTGGAAGGCAGAATTTGCAAGAAAATCTTAAAAGAAAGATCGTCATATTATATACTGTGATCACGTGTAATAAAATCATAGTAATAATGTAACATATCGATTTTATTATATTTTGCAACATTAAAAAATATTTTACTGAAATATACTTTTGAAATGTAAAAAAATAATTGTACGATAGAGTCCGCATTTTTAGAAACCCTATAGCGTATTTCCGTTTTGAATGCTTTGGAAGGCAGAATTTGCAAGAAAATCTTAAAAGAAAGATCGTCATATTATATACTGTGATCACGTGTAATAAAATCATAGTAATAATGTAACATATCGATTTTATAATTAACTTTATTTACGTCAGTTTCAGCTGCAAATGTTTATAACAAATGGATTCATATAAAATCAATTATAAAAATTATTTTCTACATCATTATTAAATTTATTTTACACACAATCATAGTAAACATAAATCGCACTTTTATTACCATTTTATGGTGTCTCTACTACTTTTTTTTTATGAGTTATTCGCGTTGTATAGTCGGGTGCAGTGCTCTGTAGACAGTTGCTTTACTTCAACCTTAACATCGAAGTCTTGAGAGGCGATGAGGGTGAAGTAAGGTGAGTATGGAGCAGTGCCGGAATGCAAGGGCGGGGGGAACGGGAGATCCCTGAGGAAGCCCGGCAACCAGAGACGTCCGGCACGATTCCCACATGCAAGGATTCGGGAGTGACCCCGCTGGGAATCGAGCCCGGTTCGCCTAGGTGGGAGACGAGTAGTCTAACCACTAAACCACCGCGGCCCCACGCTGTGGCGGTGAGTTCCCCGGGGCTTTTCGCCCGCGACTCTGTTACACACAACCTAGCATGTTGCTTATTACTTGTCGACACCTCGGCTCATATGCATAGTTGATTTCTACAGACCTGCCAGATTTGTGTTATGTTCTTGGTGAGACTTACTTGAACACTTTTATCACGATGACCTTATACCACAGGGGTAGAAATTTATAGTCCGCTCGCGGTTTCTTCGTACTCTTCTGAAGCCCTGCTAAAGTACTTTTTTCAGACTATTCCTGCCCCTCATGCCAACAAAGCTTAACTAAGTCTAGAAAATTGCACCAATGAGACAACGCATCGCATTCGTGCTCACTGCATGATAACTATTTCTTTATAGGCATTACCAACACACCTGTTTCCTCCCATCAGATCGAATTCATATTTTTCATAAATGAAATTTTATTATTTGTAGAAGAAATATAACTAAAAGTACAATTCAACAAAAATAGATCATTTTATCTTGACGAAGTAGGTATAGAACTAAATAGCTTGTGATGAATGGCATATTTAAGAAACAAGCAAATACCGTCATACATAGGGTGATTTTTCAAAGGTTTGATTCAAAAAGTATGAAGAAACCGCAAATTGTATATATTAGAATTACGTCAGCTTTAAATTCTCATTCACCAAACTGCAAGCTGTTCACAGTTAAATAAGCATATTTTAAATAAACCTTCGAAAAATGTCACTGGCCCAACCTGCATATGTTCTAACGGCGCACAGTGACTGGCAAGCTTCCAGTAAAGTTGGTAAAAATGGAGGTGAAATAGTTCCACGTCTTAACGTAGAATTAAATGCGCATAGGTAAACATTTGTGAACGCTCGAATTATTTCTTTTGCTTTCTATTTATCTAATGCGTATAACTCAGTGGCATGTAGTGAAGTGTCGCAAGTTAAGCTGGTGCTTGCTCAATACTGTACACACTCGGCGCACACGCAGCAGGAACCAGTGATCAAGAGTGGAGCCGCTAGAAAGTGTATGAAAAGTGGCCACTCGCGTGGCGCCCATTACACATGCGTTGTGACGTCAACTGCACTACTACTTTTATATGGAATATGTGTAAACTAGCAAACGAGTTAACTTGTTAACCCTATGCTGACTAGCTCCACCACTGTTCTGGTCCTTCTACCAGACTCGTTACAGTATCAATCTCCACTATTTAAACTCTCAGCTAACTATATAAATACCTGGGGAGCGAGCTTGATGGCGTAAAATAATAATTCAGATAATTTACCAAACTACTCCTTTAATCTCAGCTTGAATTACAATCAATTATAGAAATCTATAAGAACAAAATTTAGCTAGTTGTTTAAACAGAACCCTCAGAATATTTCTGCAAGCAAAAGAACAATGTATTATAGCTGAGATACTATTTAACATTCAATTAGTTTATACTCTTAGATCGAAAAAAGAATAGTTTATACTCTTAGATCGAAAAAAGAAAAGTCTAGGATCAGCTTGCACCTACTACTTTAACCTACTTGCTCGGCATTTAACATGCGAATGGTGAAACTCCGCGGCAGCGCTCCGTATCTCTAAACACCGCCGCTACATACTGGGACTTTATCAGCCGCAACTTCCAGGCGATAAACAACTTCCAGTTACAACCAAGCGCAATGCACTATCGCAACTGAAAACAACATCCCGTTATATGCAACACACACAAGTGAAACATGTTGGCCAACATACACATTTGATCCAACAACTTAACAAACATAAATACTCCTTTCGGGCATGTTAAAGGGATCACATCGAGAGGAAAAGAGGGGGGAATGAATTTAACTCTTCTTGCATGTCTTTTGTCAATCTAATGTTATATATATATATATATATATATATATATATATATATATATATATATATATATATATATATATATATATATCTGTATACCATGTTGGATGTTTCCCGAAGGAAGCTCCATAAATTTCGCTATTAATTTTAATAATAGGATTTTCTAAGGGTGCACTTTTTGAGTATCTAGTGTGATGCCCTTGATGTGTATTTATATCACTCCATATATTTAATAGCATAAAATGAATTTTCAAATATTTCCCCCTCAATACACCCCCTTTTTAATATATAGGAAAGGAATATAAAAAAGACAAAAAACGCCGTAGTACATTTATAACCGACAAAACATTTACTTAAAAAAATAAAAAATACATAACACATAATCACGGATTGAAAAACAATTCCACATGACCAAGAATATGCATGTCACCAGTAGTACCAACTACTGGTTGCGATAGTGCATTGCGCTTGGTTGTACAATAATTTATCGACCATGCACGAAGCTCCTCCATCGTGGAAGGATCCTGTGATGTCCTCGAAGCTGACTGGCTGACGTCCTCCGCCGTCCGGTGTTTCCTGCTCACCGGCTTGGAGAGCTCTGCCCTGGAGTCTGTCACGTCTGAGTAGAGAGTCCCACTGACCTGGAAGTGAACGCCTTTTTATATGTTCCTCTCATGACGTTGCCACACTGCAATTCGGCCTGTCCCCCACCATCGTAGCCATCATGACCTCAACGGCGTGGCCGGCGTATGGGACACCTGCTGGGGTGCCGCAGGTGCGTGTCCAGGTGCTCTCAACAACAGCTTAGGTGCTCTCAACAACAGCTTACCTTGACGTGAAGGGTTGTCAGACTTTAACAAAAATTTGTGTAGGTACAAAGTTGCCCTTAATGGCACTAAAGTTATCCCAAACTGTAGTATTTTACACTTTTTGTAATTTTTGATATTTTAGTATTTTAAACCGACAGGGAATCCGACTGGGTATAAAAATAATTAAGACAGACAGGCCGTTTTCACACCATCCTGTAATTTTGTACAGAAATCTGATCGCGAGGAATAGTGATTACTAAATCGAAATAACTTGAAGTGGTTATCAATACAGCGCCTGGATACTTAAAAAACTCATGACGCTTGTCCGCTTTTCAAAAACTGCATGGTCTTCACCGACTACACCTAGAAATAATTGACAATTAGACACACTGTGTGTCACTTGCAGGGAAGGGGCAGTGTGGATTCTGAGAGAATTATGCGTAGTTCATTTTCATCAATAACTTTTTCGTAAAGAAGAAATGCTGTAATGAATATGTCGTTATTATTATTATTTGAAGAATCTCATAAAGTGTTACAATTTAGTAAGACACATTATAATCAAACACTCTGAAAATACACAAAATATGCTGACAATTCCGGAAGACGTTCGAAATTAAGTTAAGTACAGTTACGTGAAAGCAATTTAATAATAACCGTATGATACTCGTTTCAAATGAGAAAATGTTGATGACATTTTGTTAAACCGAAAATCATACATAAGAAAAATAGAAGAACACGAAAAGCTACTTTATATATGTATTTAGGGGAATATCTTAACCTCCTTTCAAAAGAGTTTGGCTATGTCACAGCACTAAAATAACTCAAGTCAATAGATGAATTGCCGTAACTTTGGTGTATATTGTACAGCAAATATGCAACACACATGCGATGTTTTGGCATCGTAGAAAGGACAAAAATATAAGACTTAACACAAGTACAGTTCTACACCAAACTGTCGAGACAAGGTTGCGTGACTGACTACGGTGACTATTTTGTAGTATACATTAAATATACTGCTAAAACAACATCCTACAACTGTTTTGCGGTGATGAAATATTTTATAGTACATACTAATTATCAATGTTTACTCCTTTTGTTAGCAATTTCAAACAATTTACATATCCCGATAACTAAAAAAAAATAGGTGTCTGTTTTAACAAAACTCTTTGTAGCGTTCCAATAACTCTCTTACACGGGTGTTTTGACAGACCTTAATATTCCTGCATCAGATATCACTGCAAATTTGATAAAGGCTGTTCCCGATAAAGTGAGCTCTTTTGAAATAAACCATACAAAAATGTCACTGCCCATGCCTGTATATACAGTAACTTACTCCGACGGGCGCACTGAGTGATATGCGCCGGTAAAGTTAGTAACCATAGATAGAATGTAGTTCCATATCTTAACGTTGAATAAAAAGTGTTAGGTAATCATTTGTGCAAATTTAAATTATTTATTTCGCTTTCTGTTTTTTTAATGCATCAGTGTGTATAAATGAGCAGATTTACAAAATGTTTATTTTTTAAATAATTTCGCAGTTTCACTTGACCGACGCATGAATAAAGTGATGAGGCCGATGACAATGTTAATTTTACATAAGGTAGAAATATACACAACGTGCATACAAGTAGATCTTAAGCAGGGCTTTCAAAAGCGCTCATTTTACCGTAAAAAGTCTTTAACTGTTTAGATAGCTGGTAAGCGTGCTTTGATGTTAGTATGGAGGAAGTTAGTTTAAAGGGCCGAAATCCACAGGTCCGCGGCGAAATTACCAGTGGCGTCGGTGTGATTGGCAGGACTTCTTCGCCAATGCCCGAACAGGAAAACCAACACTCATCCCCTCACCCCACCCCTCCAACCCTATGGAGCGATCCCTCCACCAATCCCAGGCTACCACCCTCCACCTGCAAACCAGCACCGCCGACGCTAATTAAATTTCTGAAGACATGTTTGCGACTGGAATTAGTGTCTTTTCCCTTCAAGCCCTTTCCAAGGAGTTTGTTCCTGCTGAAGATGCTGCCTTCTCTCCTCATTCCCCGCAAAGCTGAACTACCCATTTTGGCAATCCCCCCCCCCCCTCTCTCTCTCTCACTCGTCTTTCCGTCTTCCGAACCATTGATTCCGCTACGTCGTATATTCCGATTACAGCTGCAACACTTGGGCGGCAGTGGAGCGGACCCAAAACAAGCGAACATTCTTCGGGACAAAAAAAAACATATATGTGGCGGCGGAACTTTACTGATTGGATGCTTACGGTTAGAATATCTGTCTCCTGGCTCTTCCAATCCTTCGCCCAAGAATGTGCTCTTATTTTGGTGGAGGGGAAGAATGGGAGAATGAGACAGGGTTATTATCAGTTGCATGTATGTTGGAGGTTTGGGCGGCCATTAGGAGAGGGCTTGAGCTCCTCGGCCAAGGTCAAGAAGCGAGGGAGTGATACGGGCGACACTAACACGCACTACTAGCGCCTCATCGCTCCTACGCGCAAAGCGTGCAGTGTTTCCGTCGTAACGTTGTACTGTGCAAATTAGATCTGCAACAGTGGGGTTTTATTACATGAGATGAAAGCCCACATATTAAACTATGCCCGTATCTTTGTGATTTTCTCTTGCCACTTAAAAAAAAAGCATAGGTAAGAAGCTTTACATATGCGATATTTTACCATTTTCACGATTTTTTTCCTCAAGAATACACTTAATAGGGCATAAATAATTGTTTTTTTTTTCTTTATAATTTCAGACGGAAAGTCGTATTTGCAGAACATTTATTTACCGAGATACGCGCATTCTCGCAAACAACTGTTTCACAAAAAAACGCAAGGGTCCATCCCACTCTTTAAGGCCGCTGTGTTGTTTGAAAACAGTGAGAATTAGGGATAGGGAAACACATGTCAATGAAATTCAGTTTGATTGAAGCCAATTTCCCAGAGATGTAAAGTTGAAACAAAAGCGTAAGTTAAGAAATGATACTTCCAAGCACTGTATCGACGCGCATGTAACCGTTGTTTTTCAGCAATTTTTATTTAATTATTACTTTTTCTGATTTTTCCAAGAAACAGGTATACATTAATGTTACAAAAGTCTTCGGTAGCAAAAATACGCGTATTTTTCTGATCGGAAAGATCCCTAGTCGTACATATATAACACGAACGCCAAAAAAGCTGAATTTCATTAACATATATTTCCCTATACCAAATCTACACAACTTTCAAACTAGGCAACATCTTCAAGATAAGGGAAAACGATGGCTATCAGGCTCTTTGCTAAGATAAGTGACATTAAAAATAATTAATTTTCATTACTAAATATAAGAGAAAAACATTTTAAAACTATTTTGACTGGGAAATAATGGAATAATTTTGTAATTAAAGCTGTTAACGGTAAGGTGAGCACTTTTGAAAACTCTGCTTAAGATCTAATTGTATGCACATTGTGTATTCTTCCGCCATGTGTCCGATTAACATTGCCACCGACATTATCACTTTAGTCATGCGTTGGTCAATTAAAACTGTGAAATTATTATAAAAGTAAATATTTTACACATATGTTAATTATTACACTTAGGCGCATTAAAGAAACAGAAAGCGAAAGAAATAATCTTAGTTCGCACAAACGTTCACCTTACACTTTTAATTCAATGTTAATGTATGGAACCACATTCTCTCCGCAGTTACCAACCTTACTGTGTGCGTTACACTAAGTGCACCCGTTAAAATATAAGCAAGTAGAAGCAGTGATATTTTTCTAAGTTTGATTTCCAAAGTGCTCATTTTATCGTGAAAATTCTTTACATGGAGGTGCTGTTAGTCGCTTCATGGCAGAACGTTGAGATAAACTTTACTTGCAAATCATTTAGCATTTAAAATATATATTAATAAGGCGAGAAATCCCGTAACAATTGAGCGAGTTATCAAGTTTGTAATTTGTAATAAAATATGACACCCGTGTTTATTATTCAGGTATATCAAAATGAAATCAATATGAGCATGAATAAATGGACCTTCAAAATATATTAAGATATTTATTTATTGAAGACAGGCGTGAGTGCCAGAAAATTGCTGATCTTGCTGGTCTACTGACTTATTTTTCTGCTTGTTAACGCCATCAGAACCAATAGTGCTCTATAAACTTATCTCTTAAAGCGGAAGTTCGAAAATTAAATAAATTTTGCAATTTATTAAAACAAGAACAAATTGAATCTTTACTCGAATAAAATATACTGTATATTCCATATCTTTCATTTACAAACGCCAAAAATAAAAGTACACTAGCTCATTTTACCTGCTCACTTCGGCATATATGTTGGTGAACGGCGTCGGCTGTCTAGATTTGTTAAGTGGCAGGCGCGCAACACCGCAGTAAATTCTGGAGCCTCAATTAATAACATCGTGATGACTTTGCAACTCACCCTGCGTTATATGGACCTAAACGAGCCAGCGCCCAAACTGTGACTACCACAAGACGCACGTTTAAGCGCCTCGTTTTGGCTCGGAAACACCGCCGCTGGCTGCTTGACGACTGGGAACTCATAGCTTTGTCTGGAGAAGGGCATTTCGAATTGATTTGGGCAGATGGAATAGTCCGTGTGTGGCGTGAACTTCGTGCACCCATGTATCCTTCATGTCGACAAATAAACCCCGAAGGCCCGTAATAGTACTGGTTTGTTCAGCAGACATTCTTTAAAACTCCCGTACGACAACAAACTATTATGGCTTGTTAACTTCACATAAACATACTTTATAGGCTATTCACAGTAAAGTGAATACTTTTTGAAGCCCTCTCATTTGGAATAACAGTCAGTAAATAAAGTGTTACATACAGTTGGTCTGCACTGCTGACCTTGGCACGCCCCGCGCGAGCGGGCGGAAGAGAAGGACGGAGTAGTGAAGATAACGGGGCGGCAAGTCAATGGAATGTTTTGAATGACAAACGAGCGATAATCCTACAAGCTTTTTTGACTTATGGAGGCATTCTTTCGCGATAACCCTTTGGCGGATCGCCGCTCCTGAACCTCGGCGGATAGGATTTCTACGTTTATCTGAAGAATGCTATGGATTACTGGCCTCGTTCTCTAATTGTGACTCGGGGTACGTTGAACCTTCCAGATGGCCAGGGTGACCGATATAAAGGTGTGACAGGTCCCCGAGCCGGGAGTAGTTGATGAGTGAATGAGTGGCTGAGTTCCGAGCGATAGAAGACGAACAGCGAGAGAAGTGATCAGCGGAAGAGAAATCGGGAACTGCGAGTATCAAGCAGTGAAGTGTGTGGCTGGCAGGCTGGACTATTGGACTAGATGCGTTAGTGAAAGGCATTCCATTAAGAAGGACCTTAATTAGAGTTGTATTAGGCATTAAATATCGAGCTCAATGTAAAATAAAAAAGTAATAATGGGGACAGATATCTTAATGCTGTATATAATAGCTGTGTGAATAAATCAGAACTCAAATTTAGTTCATTTATTTTTTATTAAGACCTCCATCCCTGGCAAATTCAGATACGCTCCTTAGGCATCAATGTAACACTGGTGCCAGAAGTGGAATGGGGGCAATTATAATAACATTAGTTGTAATAGCTGTACGTGAAAATAATTAGAGACTGTTTTATAAATCCGCCGCATTGAATGTTAACTAGAAAAATGTCTGCAGAACTGGAAGCACTACGAGCACTGAATGAGGGAATAGGTCGCCAAATTATTAGTGTTAAATATAGTGTGAACGCTAATGTAAATGGCCAGATAACCAATGTAAGTGATTTAGTAGATAAGAAAATAAGACACTGCAAATGGAAATGTAGACAGGAGAATAGAGGGCATTAGCGAGTTGGCGAAAACGAGAGTTCACTTTGTGGACTAGAAAAATGACAGTGTAAATGAAAGGACGGACACCGTCAATTAAATAGTGGACAGTGTAAAAGCAAGGATGGGCAGTGTCGAGAACGAAATGAAACAGGAAATGAGTGTACTGAAGAAGTAGCAGGAATTTCTTCATCAACGAAGTTCCACGACCATCACACCTGCAGCCGACAAAAGTGGGGAAGCATTGCACAGCCGTAGCCAACACAGCAACTTCGGAGGATAGTCAGCAGGTCTGCAGCATTGGGGTCGCGCAGCCAAGAGTGAGGAAGAGTAGTAGTAGGATACAGGGAAGTCTGGCACAATGGAAGCGGTGCGGCTGGGCGGCTAGGAGGCTTCGACTCGACTCATACGACAACGGCAATCTTCGACTCAGAGGGTGCTTGGAAGCTGCCGGCTCAGGTTGGTGGAAGTACCCGAAGGTGCTCGATAGTTACGCCCGCCAATCATTTTAGCATATGTTTGTTTTCTGGTAGCCATATTAATTACAAATGCAAAGGTTATCAAAATGAAAATATATATTTATAATCCGATGTTAAATAATTATTTTTAATAATTAATTATTTATTTTTATACTGTGCCTAAATTGTACATAGGATATTGAGAAAACATGCAAAAGACTCTCAACTAAATTTCCAGCCCCCTCTCTTGAAGACCGATAATTTCACGATCCCAGAATCTGCAAATTATTCACTACCTCGTCTGTTTTGTAGGCATAAGTATGCTACTCAGATTTTTTTTCATGTATGTATATATGAATAAACCAATAGCGACCACATGCACGAGTATGTTATAATCATGGTATAGATCAGCATCTACCAACACTTTTATAGGCTTATTGGGCGTTAATTTAAATGCCAACACTGCCAGGCCCCTGGAGACTTGGAATGTACGAGGGCGATAAACAGTCTTAAGTTTCGTGCTCTTCTTGACCATCAATCTATCAATCGTCCACACTTTCCATCAGTCTGTAGCAATCATTCCATCAATCTTTCAATCTTTCACAATCTTTCCATCAATCTTTCGCAATTTTTTCACCAATCATTCTCATCTTACCATCAATATTTCGCAATCTTTCCATCACTTTCGCAATCCTCCTCCCCTCACCAATATGCACATCAATCTCACAATCTTTCCCTCAGTGTTCCAATCTCCTAATCAATCTTTCGTCCAATATTTACATCAATCATCAATCCATATTCAATCCATGGGTTTATCATCTGATCCTATCCATACATATTTTAAAAAAAAGATTCACCAACTGACTCCAAAATTGATACATGTCGACAGAATCCATGTTTTGTGTGGATTAAAATATTCATACATTTTTGTATGTGAAGTCTTTATCATCATTCTACATTCAGATCATTCCATTAATAGTCGAAGGATAGAGATGTTATTGTGAGATAATGGGTTTACAATTCGAAAACCTACCCGAGTTTTGGGTGATTGTAACGAACTTTGTACGTGATTTTCTGTCTTTTTACATGCTTATACATACCTGATATAAACATTAACGCAATCTCAAAAGTTGAGGCATGGTGTAGGGAACTGAGTTCGAGTCCGGAAATTATAAAATACATTAATTTTTTATCGAACTTATATAAACAATGTGGTAATTTTTTCCAGTTTTCGGTGAATATTTTAGGAATTTATATTAGAGGCGAAACTAACGTTTTAGCCATCGGATATAGGAGTCAGAGTGAGTTAATGGGATTGCAAATAGATTGATAACCTTATATTTTGAAACCTCTTTAGCAATGTTCGTACATTAATTTTTCACTGTTCAATATTCATGCACTACTGATACAAAAGTTTCAATCAATTTACCAAAGTGATGCACAGCTCAGGGCTCTGAGTTTGAATCCTGAAATCTTAAAAACTATTAATTTTCTCTCGGTCTTAGAAAAAAAAACTGGCGATTTTCCGAGTGATGGGAGAATGTACACATAGAGCGCTGACGCAAGCTGATACCTCAGTTGATGTTCAGGTGCTGAGAAGTTAACATCGATTTGGAAGCATTCTGTCGCGACACCATGAAGATTAATTGCGAATACGGAGGCCTGCCTTTGACCTCAAAATCACGGAGCCCTTTTCACGCGATGAAGCATTACGGCATTTGTCCCACATAGTTTGTGCAAGCTGACAAATTGAAAGACCATACCGAGATCTGCAAGGATTCGTCTACTGAGAGTCGGCAAATGTTGTCGGCAATACCTCTTGCTGCATCGATGGGTACCGAATCTACAGGCGATTGTGATGAGACAGTTAATGCTAAAGACGCAATGAGTGTAGTAGAGTCGGTTTGCACAGAATGCACAATTGCAAAAAATTCGCGTAAAGTCGACGAACTTCAAAATAAACGGTAGATGGCTTTAAATATAGATGAATATAAAACTCCTGCTACAAAGAAAAGCAAATTAAAATTGAGGATAAAACAGGAAGTGAAGACAATCATGAAGATAGCATAGATGATAATTAACAGGAAGACAGTGTTGAAGACAATGATGGCAATTTTATCGGTGCACTGACATACCCCTCCAACACATTTTCTGCGATGAGCGACATGAGAAAGACAGAAGACGACGAGAATACTGGCTACCTATTTCCCGAAGACCCGAATGAACTTGTTGATACACTTAGATATTTGATTGACCTTCAAAAACGTAGATATTTCTCGCGCATTGTTGAGATATCTTCTAACTGAATAATGTGATGAACTGCTTTCATCTGAAATTGCAATTACAAAATAATAATACATTATTATAATAAAATAAATGTTTTTACATAATTTTTGTGCATCGTATCCCATTATCCCTCACAAATTTAAAGTGGTGCGATGAGCACTCGACTATTAATGGAAATATCTACATGTAGAATGATAATAAAAAACTTTACTTACAAAAAATGCAGATATAGTTGAATGCATACAAAACATTAATTCTGTCGACATGTACAGAATTTGGAGTCAGCTGGTAAATGTTTTTTTTTTATATGTATCGATTGAGAAATACGACAAACACATGGATTGAATATGGATTGATGATTGATGGAAAGATTGGATTAAAGATCAATGAGAAGATTGGAACATTGAGGGAAAGATTGCGAGAAAGATTGCCAAAGATTATGAAAGATTGTTGGAGAGATTGAAAGCTTGTGGAACAGATTGTGGAGCATGCAGAGAGGATTGCGGAGCATATTATAGAGCATGCGGAGTAGATTGCGAAAGATTTATGGAAAGATTGCGAAATGTTGATGGGAAGATTGCTAAAGATTGATGGAAAGATTGGTGAAGAGGATTGCGAAAGATTGGTAATGAGGAGGACTGCGAAAGATTGCTAAATATTGATGGACAGATTGGACGGCTAAAGGATTGATGGTAAGGGAGAGCATGGAAGTTAGACTGTTTATCACCCTCGTACTTTCCAAGTCTCCAGGGTCTGGTAGTATTGGCATTTAAATCAATGTCTATTAAACCTATAAAAGTGTTGGTAGATGCTGATCCATACCATAATTACAACATACTTATGCATGTGGTCGCTATTAGTATGATGGTCTTCATTTATTCATATATAAATACATAAAAAAATTCTGTTTAGCATATTTATGCCCACAACAGTCGAGGTAGTGCATAATTAGTAGATACTGGCATGTGTGTTAATCGGTCTTCAAGAGAGGGAACTGAAAATGTAGATGTGTGATTTTTCCATGTTTCCACAATACCCAATGTACAGTTTCGGCAAGATATAAAAAATAAATAATTCCTATTTAGAAATAATTTTAAAAAATTGGATAATAAATAAAGATCTACGTTTTGACATAACCTATGCCTATAAAACCAATATGGCTCCCAGAAACATACGTATGCATGAAGAATTAGTGGGCATAATTGCCGAGCACCTTCGGGTATGTTCGACAAAACCGAGTCGTTGGCTTCCGAGCACCCCAGAGTCGAACCGAAGCCTCCTAGACGCCCAGATGCACAGCTCCCATTTAAAATACATTGTACCAGACTTCTCTATATCCCACTACTAGGGAGGTCTCAATTACGTCCGCCCCTTACGATGGACAGACTTCTTGGTGAGAGTACCAAAATCAATTTGAAATAGTCGCCTCCCTAAATGGCTAATCAGGCGAGCAGTGGGCTTAATACCTCACGGCTGTACTCAGTTGGCCTGCATTGAACATACAACTATCTCTGCCAGAGCGACATCGACTGGAGTACACCACATTGATGTGACTCTTGGAGCTACGTTTCGACGACCATACCCTGCGACATGCCTACCATGCCCAACTGCGAAGCCGCATTCAGTGACCAGGAGAGCCACTGCAGGAGTTATGGAAAGACATGTGCAACTTGCCTGCCTACCTATGGAAGGGTGCCACGAGGAGGCGCGTGACATCATTGCAGCCGACTTTTTCATCGATGCCATCACCGACACAGAGGTACAGCAAGCAGTACTTCTGGCTGCACCCCACACCATGCAGAGTGCCTTGACCTGAGCATTGGTGGTGGAGTCAGCAAGAGAGGGGACCACACCCCGACGTCCAGTACGGGCAATGACGCTGAACGAAGACAATGATGGCATGAAGAAATCATTGAAGGAGATGCAGACTGTCATTAGGGACATCGCTTCCAGGGTCCGTACTTCAGAGCTTCGTCGCCCCCACCTAAACGGCCTGCGTGCTGTTTATGTGGACAGCTGGAGCACCTGAGAGCCTATTGCTAACAACAGCAGCAGCAACAGAAGCAGCAGGGAGAAACAGTAGCAGCGGGAGGCAGGTGAGAATAAAGCTAATTCGGAAAACTTGTGAACACCGATCTTAGGGGCCGAAGGTCCGTGACTGCAGGAGGGCAGGCTCCAACGTTCTTACGTGTATGGTAGGTGAAACAGGATTGGGATGCAATACTGGTGAATGGGAGCATGAATGATGTTCCTTGCCAGATGGTCGTCGACACTGGGGTGACCATAACAGTAGTAAGACGAGACATCCTCGGGCCTTCCCCCCAGCGATCGCCCGACGACAGCATGGAACGGTCCTATTTAACTACAGTAACAGGTGAAACTACACCAGTTATCGGTAAGAGAGAAGTGATCTTGAAGCTTGGTGACCTTATCATAGAGCACGATGTTTACATAGCAGAAATAGAAGATGAATGTATTTTGCTGCATGATATACTACATAGCCTGGGGTGCTGTATCGATACTCAACTTGGTGTTACGGGTAGGCAGTACAGAAATGGTGGTGTCAACACAGAACGAGTTTCCTCCTCAATTAGCTGCCCAGTAGTATGCGGTGAACACACTGTACTGCCCGCTTCTAGTGAAATTGTCATTAAAGGCAGATGTCAAGGAAAGTTTGTCAGATGTTTGAGTCTAATTGAGCCAGCAGCGAGTATTGGCGTCTTGCAGGTAATATCGTTGTAGCAACCACCTCGGTATCTTCTAATTCTGGCAGTTTCCCAGGTGGAATGATACATTTGTCCGATAGTGCCATTCGTCTTGAGGAGAGGGCCATCAAAGGTGTTTGCAAGTAAGTCACATAGATACTTCCAAATGTTCCATACACCAGGCATCAGGTGAAGGCTGTCTCTGAATTACTGCAGAGAAATAGGGATGCCTTCTCGTGTGGACCAAATAACCATGGAAATACTAATGTGACCTGCCACAACATTGATACAAGTTATGCCAGACCCATAAAGCAGTCACCAAGGCGACCGCCGCCAGCTTCGCATGAGGCAGTTGAGGGAATACTGGAGGAATTGAAGGAGTTAGATGTCATACAACCATCAGTTAGTCCACGCTCGTCATCCTATTGTACTTGTTGAAAAATATGGGATAATTAATTTTAATTTTTCACTACTTTCACAAATGTTGTATGTGTTTACTTGCAGTGAAGTGTATGCCGGTTACCATGCGCAAACTAGTGTACTGGGTTTCTGCAAATAAGTTGAACTCTTAAAGTATTCAGCATGTAAATAACTGATTGTTAATATCACTGCTTACTGAATATTTCGTAAATTTGAACTTCGATTAATTCTGTCGGTTTCATCAACATCAGTCAGCACCAAGTGTATATGTCACTCACGAGCACTTTTGCGTTTGTGTTAGTGTCAGTGTGATGGCCTTTTTAGGATCCTTCACTCTCAAGAACACTGTGGTGTGCATACACAATGAAACAACAAATATAAAACTTAGCGTGACCAAGCTGAACAGGTGACTTGCAATAACTCAGTGGGAAAATGAAATCTTACCTAGGCCGCAGTTGTATAATTGCCCAGTGCAGTCCTGGAAAGGTAGGTGAACAAGCTTATTACTATTAGATCCCTCAAGAAAATTAACATTTGACACGTACACCATTTGTGTACGTACATCACAGCAAGGTAGGCAATTGAAAACTCTAGTAAAAACATGTATTATGTACTGGGTAAGAAACAGGTTATCTTAACACTACAGCAGAGAAAACGACACGACAGATACTCCCTGTTGATATAATTAATTTATTTAATTTATCACTTCTTTTGTCTTTGCAAAATGTTTGATAGAAGAAACAATTAAATGTCCTGACAGCAATATAAGCAAAGCTAGAAAAACACTTTAGAATTGGTGTGTTCACTATACAGTCTAGCTCTGGTAAAACGCACTCTTATCTCAAGTTTTGCAGTGGGCTTAAATGTGCTGGAAACTTCGTACTTATAAAATTCAAAATGGCGTTGCTTGCTTTTTGACGCTAACGGAAATTGAGCTTATCCGAACTATTAAGAAAATTATATCCTGATGAATATGTCAGATGGGAGCATAGAACTTATCTTTAATTCACCAATTGGATTGAAGGTAGGATGTTCTCGCAGGAAATGGTGTAGCAGGATAAGGTGATTGTACATGGAGCCCAGCTCTACATGTACGTAGACGGCGTATTAAAACTAGCTATCTCCTGACGACTTAACCTCGCAAATGGGTGACTATTAAGTAAAAGTTTATTGCTGGCTGCAAAATTATTTAAAAGTGAGTTCTGGGAAACGTCTACACACCCTAAAACAAAATGAAAATTCTACCTCTCCATCCACTTCAGACGGGAGATCCTGGCCTACGTCTGACTTGGTAGGATGATGCTAGCAAAGAGAGCTTTATGCTCTGCCGGCTGGCGCTAGCTTAAGGAGGGCTAAGGCGCCAGCCAATCAACAATCAGGGTTTTAACCTGCGGGCCAATGGGGATTCAAACTATTTAAACCACCCACATAAACCACTTCTAACGGCCTAATTGTTAAAAAACCAAAGAATACGTGATCTCAGAACTGAGATACAATACAATAATAAACAGAAACATTTACAAAAACGAGATCACATCAAACATAAATATTAATTATATAAAAATAAATACACAATGAACAATGAACTAGCCTATCCAAATTAATTATAAAATATTGCCATTATACAGCTAAGTTTTAAAATCATACGTGTTAACAAAAATAAAAATAATTAAATTAAATTTTCATAAACACTTGAAATCATATAAGTGACGTGTGAAAAACCGTTAACTTTCATAAAATCTTACATGAGAATAAGTGTAGCGATAAAAGCAAAGAAAATAATATAGGGTAATTATATGCATAAAAACCTATTTTTCTGGGTGTTACATTGTTAAGAAGAAAGATGGCTGTCAGAGGTTTTGTGTAGATTTTCGCCAGCTTAACAACGTGACAAAGAAAGACTTATCCGCTTCCATGATAGCTGACACATTTAACAGTGCAGCAGGTTCACAACGGTTTTCTACTTTGGACATGAAGAGTGGGTACTGGCAGTGCGAGGTGGCTCCAGAAGACCAAGAATAAACCGCATTTTGTCTCCAAGGGAAAAGAACCTGGCAATTCAAAGTTATGTCTTTTGGGCTATGTAATTAATGCCTCTGGTACTTTCGGATGCCTGAGTGAAAAAAATTTGCCTTCAGATATCTGTCTGGTTTACATAGATGGCATTGTTGTGACAAAAAGTATATTTGAAGAGCACCTATCATGCTTAGAATCTGTATTCCAGAAAGTGGCCGCAGCCAACTTAAAACTGGCACCTACGAAGTGCCACTTGTTTCAAAAGAAAATAAATTTCTTGGGGTATGTTAGTGTTGGCCCGCGGAATCGAAACAAACCCCGAGAAGCCTTTGGCGATGATATAGCAGCACATAAAGGTAATAGTAGGTGGCACTACCATTCCGTTATGTCTTAGAATTGCTCAGGCATGTATCCACTGTTTTCTGTCATCACATGAGTGAATGTGTACTGGTCATGGCATTGCATTGCAGCCCTTCGGTCTCATCAGCACAAGATGTGGAGAATTCGTTCGAGGAGCATTCTTGGGAGTTTCAACTTCTGCCTTGACCACCTCGTTCTCCCGATTTGAACTCCGTGGAGCATTTATGGGATGCTATCGGGAGGTCCATTCGCACCCGAGATCCTGCAGCTACAAATAGCAGTGATCTGTGGGTAGCTATCCAGATGGCATGGGTCAACACCTCTCCATTGGTGTTTTGTCCACTTTTGTAATCGACGCCACGATGAGTTGCTGCGCGTAGCCGGGCTAGAGGAGGGCCTACATGACACTGGTCCAGTATTTCATGACTTTTGACGTGCCAGTGTATAGGCTATTCAAGATAAAGTTAGCACTTTTGAAAGCCCTCTTATGTGGAATAATAGTCAATAAATATATATATTTTTTGGTTTAGATGTTAATTTCTGAGTATGGTGGAATACGCACACTGAGTTTATTACTTACATGGGAATATTTATTTTAAAAGGTGGCTGAAGGATTAAATATGGCTGAAAACAAAAACGTAACTAGGGCCTCAAAAGAGTTCACTTTACCGTGAACAGCTTACATCGTGCAACAATCTATATGGAAAACCATTTATGTTATTTCTCAGTGTATGAAGTGAAAATCAAGGATAGAGCCTAAATGTACTGGTGTTAAGCGGGTGAACGAGTTTTTCGGGAAAAATGTGATAGTAACATAACATCTAATACAACTCCGAAACACATTAAATGATCATAATCTAAACAGTGCACTTTGATATACATTCTATCTAAGGGAACCAATTTCCTATGTTAATCCAGTATAATGATTTTAAAATTTCTTATTTACACCATAATTTATTTTTGAGTAAGAAAATTATGTCACTTCAAAAACTGGTCGACTAGCTCTATAGGAAATTTTCTCGTATTTTGGCAGTTTATCTGTATTTCTTCTATTTTCTTTGTAATAACGGTACACAGCCCTGAATCAACGCCAATTGTAAAATGACAGTAGATCGGAAATTTGTTCGTTTACGTACAAATAAAAAATTTGTCTGGTAATATGAGTAGAGAAAGTATAGTCTTGATGCATTATTTAATATCTAAATTTATGGATGTTCGTCTTAAATAATGTAATTTGAAGATAGACACACAAAAATGAAAATATTTACAAATACACATTACAAGTGTAAAAGTAATTATTTTTGCTAGATTAGAGTTTCAAATTCACAAATAAAACTAAATATAAAACAGAACAGAATTACAAATCGCCAAATTATTTGCTTAAATTTTATTGACTTGGAAACATGTTGATAGTCTCGCGAAAAGAGAGGGCATTCTGTATTTCAACATATGGGAGGATAATAGAAGTTACTACAATCGGAATGAGGGTAGCTGACAATTGAATGCGTGGGTAAATGTAATTAACTACCTATATTTAACAAGAATAGTGGAACACTGCATTTGGGAAGTGTAAACTTGATTAGAGAACTTGAAAAAAGAAGTATGTGACTGAGATTCTAATGGGCTACAGGTGAAGCACTCACCAGTGTGTAGACGCCGCTAGCAATGGCAGCATATCTCGTGTGTATCCGGCAACAGCTGCCACCAGACAGCGCCTGGTACGGCAACAAGATGGCGGACTTCATGGCCAAGCATCACAGGCTCGATCTGAAACAACATACAGCACATGCATGTTCACACCCCTTCTCCTTCACCCCCAAATCTTTTTAAGTTAAAATAACTGCTCAAGTTTGCGATTTCCCCCCTTTTATCCGTAAAAGCGCCCTTCCCTCACGAAATGTTTATCATCTAACACCCTCCTCCCGTCCTTGAAATACGATCCTTTCTGCTTTCGTGTTTGAATAATCGATTACGGGAATCGGGCGGTGCTATTTGTACAAGAATAGAAGCAAGAAGGAAAATCGTACTTACAAAAATCGTTAAATACATGGATTTGGTTGGTATTTTTTTGTTCGTGAGTTTAATACATGTGAAAATCATTTAAGAATGAATAAAATAATTCTTTGAAATAAAAGCATGTTATCCATGATGCAGAGTTCACATGCTTGTCTGAAAGTCGTAGGTTATAGTCACACATTGGTCATGGGAGTGAGTAGGATTTTGAAATCCATATTGTAATCTCAGTAAAAAATAAATAAATAAAGAGAAGTTACTGAAATAACCAATGAACCTAGTTTCCGCAACTTGGGTGCAATTCATTTTTAAATAATTCCTTAAAAGCTGAGTTGGTAGGAAGGACTTGACATGTCTTTGAAATAAATAACTTGAGAAATGAAACCAGAATCTTATACCGCAGTAGTGAGACAATTAGAAACACACGCGTGCTTTATCCGAGTCTCTGAAACCAGAAAACCTCGTACTGCAAGCTAATGTGCAATAAAATGAATAACGGAGGTCCGATTCGGAGCATCAACTTCGGATTTATTCAGTCTAATTTTTCGAATGATAGGGTTTACTTACCTAAAATAATTGCATGACCTTTATTTTGAAAATAAGTGACTGAGCCACATAAAACATGTAAGTTTACATGGTGTATCGTAGCGCTACTTGTGTGAAGAATTTGATGGAAATCGGTTGTTTGGGCCCTCAGATATGATATAAAAAACTTCATTTTATTATTTGATGCTATCGTAAAAAATTTTCCAGAAAAGAGTACCTATTTACGATGCTTCTAATGTATACTACCAACATACAAATTTTTGTTGAATTTGGTTAAATTTTTTAATATATGTCAACATTATCTAAATGATTTAAGAAGCTGCCATTTTGAACATCGTTGTCTGACCCATTTAATTAATGAAAATTTTCATGGACTTCTGTAGCATCTATGGTGTGCCCAATTCGGTAGAAATATATTTTTCCAGTTTAACACGTGGTGGGAAACGGTTGATTGGTCCTTGAGACTTGGAATAAAAGCTCCATAATTTTAATGGGGCGATCTTCATATATGAAGGACAAAACGTTTCGATGATTGTATACTGCCAATAGACAAAGTTAAGTTAAAATAAATTAAATAGTTTCGTAGATATCGCCTATGAAACTAAAATCATTTTACAGCCGCCATTTTGAAAACAAGCGTGTACTAACTAAAAACACTTTTTTTTTATTATGGCCTACCACGGTACAACATCTTCGCCAATTTTTTTAAGAATGAGTTGATTGTATTCCGAGATATGAGGTAAAATGATTATTTTTTAATGATTAGGCTATCTTGCAAAATGGCAGAGAAATGAGGCTCTGAATAGACAGTTTTGATGGTTATGTAATAGTACTGCCAGTATACAAAGTAAAGTTGGAATTTGTTTCGCTAGTAAATTATACTGAGGTAAACAATTTATATAGCCACCATTTCGAAAATTAGAGCCTGACCTACATAAAACATACCAAATCACACCACTTGCTGCATTACTATTTGTTCGCCAAATTTGGAAGGAATGTATACATTGTTTTCCGAGATATGACCAAAAAAACTTTATTACTCGTATGACGCTACCTTACAAAATGGCGGACAAAATATTGTCGATGTACTTAAAGTTGATAGTTTTAATATCAACTGTGAGCATACAAAGTTTAGTTGGAATTGATTTCATGGTTTCGACGATATAGCAGTCGAAACTAAAAAGGGCTCTATGGACGCCATTTTGCCTGTAATAGATACTTTCAGTATACAAAATCTGGTTGAAATTGTTTAAATGGTATGAAATATATACTAAATAAACTTAAACCGTTTCTATGACCATCATTTTGAAAATGGCGGACCAACAATACCCATATCAAAATTTAATGCTCACACAATGCTCTGCCAGCATACAAAATTTGGTTAAAATCGGTTGAATGGTTTCCGAAATGTGACCCAGAAATTAAAAAATTGCCGCCACTTTTAAAGTAAGTACCTAACGTGGTCTAAAACTATGAAGGTCAGGTGTCCTTACTAAGTATTATAATTGTACCAAGTTTGGTGAAATTCGATTAAAGCGTCCAAAAAAAGAAAATGGCGAGGGGAAGGGCAGGAAGGACACACACACGTACAGACACACACATCCATACATTCACATACACGCACACAGTTTCATAGGCAGGAAAGTGATGTCATAAACCTTTCTTTCCTTAGAAAAGTAGGCTATAAAGGTAGCCTGTAACTTAGAACATATGCCTACTTGCTGCTTGCGACACAATTTACGACATGAAATGTCTGCAGAACAGCGGTATCTGCTTTTGAGGAGGAGAAACACATTTCTATTTTATGTGCCTTATGCTAAGTAATCAGAACCAGTAATATTTCATCCGCGTTAGTCATTGCAAAACGAAACTTGAAAGATAAAAGGGAAATGCGTGCTGAATGAAATACACATAACATAATCTTTCCCCATATCTCTTTCTTTTAAAAATAAAAACCTGTCGGTAATGCGCGTGCGATTATTAATCACAGAGGAAAATAATTTGTAAACTCTTGTTTTTAGATACGTTATTAAGATACCCATAAATGTTACAAACTGACCCCACAAGCCAGTTTAATTATTTTTAATGAGCAAATAAAAATAATACGATTAACAAAAACAGTATTTGTAGTTCTCCACTAAATCTCAGTGTACATACACCTTTTTTTTATATTTTAAACACTTATTGCTCACGTACACTGAGAAAAAAAATGGTTACAGGAACAAAATTTCTGTACCCGCAACCCATCTAGATTGTTAATATAGGGACAACAAATATAGTAAAAGGCTGTTCACAATCAAGTGAACACTTTTGAAATCAACTTTAGAAAAATGTCACTGCTCCTACGTGTATATATTTTAACGAGCGCATTGAGTGACATGCGCCAAGTAAAATTGGTAAAGATGGCTGGAAAGTAGTTCCATTATCTTAACGTCAAATAATAAGTGTTAAGTAACCATTTTTGATAACTTAAAATTATTCGTTTCGCATTCTGTTTCTTTTAATGTATCGAAGTAAAAAATGAATATATTTTAAAACTATTTACTTTTCTGATAATTCTATAGTTTCACTTGACCGACGCAATGATAAAGTGACGACACCCATGGCAATGTTAATTTTACATAAGGCGGAAGAATACACATCATGCATACAAGTAGATCTTAAGAAGGGCTTTCTAAAGTGCTCATTTTACCGCGAACAGCCACTTGTAGGTACCGTCTAAATACTGTTAACGTAGACAGTATTTGCAACAGAAGTGTTTGTTGTGGTGCTGTCTGTGATTGTATCTGCAGCTATGAATATACTAGATCCTACAGAAAATAATCCTGTTCCTCCTACAGAACAGAGAGTTCCTTCAACAGAACTTTTACAATATTTGGATTATTCATACGACAAAAAACAGAATCACAATAAAATAACAGAACATTATCTTGCTGGCACAGAAGTTTGATGGTGCGACTGCCCTGTAGCCCGATCATAGAACTGTTCAGTTATCACTTATTTTCAGATTTTTTTTTTTTTTTCGATACCTGTGAGTTTCTTCCAGTAGGTATAATCCATTCACGGTTACTTCACACTTTTCTGAAGACCTGCTAAAGTTCTACTTCCGGGATATTCCCCCGCCTTATGCAAACTAAGCTTAATCAAGTCTAGAAAATTTCACCAAAAGACAACGCACTGAGTTGTAACAATATTTTGCATTAGAACTATTTCTTACGAAGCGCTACCTACCAACACACAGGTTTTCCCAATGTTTTTATGCTTAAATTTAACGGGAAATAACATACTTTCATGTTAACAGAGGTATAAAGTGCTTGTGATAAATGGTATATTCAGGAAATAACTAAACACGTCATCGTGGGGTGATATTTAAAAGGTTTGATTCAAAAAGTGTGAATAAATCGCCAACAGACTATTGTATGACTGGCGTAAGTAACTTTAGTACTGCTAGAGATAAGCATAAGTTTAAGATAGCGAGATGGGTAGAATAAAAACCAAAAATGTATTTGCACTTGGGAAATATATTTCATAGATAATATACGTAATGTTATACATTTTACTAACCGACGAAAATCTGATGACAGAAACTTTGTATCGGGATAATCAAACCTGAGTTCAACAAAATAAAATATATGAGAAAAACGGACTTAAGTTGTCACTACGTAAATAAATATTTGGTTTAGCCATAATATTCTTTCAGTTATACAATAAGTGTCCTCGGTGAGTCGTGTTGATCAAGTGCCATTCCTGGAGAACCGTTTGTGCCGCTCAATTTACGTTGCAAACAGCGTATAGGCCCAGTTTACATTTTTTGAGATTTTTTTTAACGCATGTTTTAGAAGTTTATGGAGCAAATTTAATGAATTTCCTGAGATTATGAATGTTTGAATGTTTTACTACTGTCATTCTCGTAGCATACGCATTCATTATTATAAAATATATTTCCATTTACCCCCTTACATTCTAAATGAACAAAACAAATACCACACACAAGCTGATCTAAAATAGTTATACAGGCTGTATGGAAACTCACCAGAAATATTTCGAAAGGTGGTTCCTTGTAGAAAATGAGGTAGACATAAGCAATGAAACTTACAGCCTAGCTCAATTTCTAAGTCTACATTACACGATACCAGATTCCGTAAAAGCTTATGTAAGGTCCGCCATAGAGGCCGTTATATGGGCTAGTGTGGCACCTGTCATGGCACTTCCCGCCTTGCACGGCTAGATTTAGTACCAGGTTTAGTAATTGGGCACGTCCTATTTTTCGTGGCACGTCCCATACCAGGTTTCGTATCTGGCCGATCACATCGCAGTTTCAGAACGCAGGGCGCTCCCTGTGGCTTCAACTTGAAACGAGTTGATGAAGAAACCGAAAAGGACGCCTCCATCTTGATTATACATCCGTGTGGTTGAAACTCATTCAAAGAAATTTTAAATACGACAACTACGAATAATATTGACTATGACAACAATTAATTACTGTTTAAAACCGTTCTAAACACTTAAAACATTACCTACTCTATAAAAATATTAATTCGAACTATTTACCGTATATACTATATATAAATCTATAGTTATATGTGTAGACTGGTAGTACAGTGGCAAAGTAGCAGCATCCTGTATTACAATGCATCTTTAGACGTAATTTCGTAACTCCATCTGAACCAAATTTTTTTATCATTAAATTTTACATGCGGATAATATCCCAGTACGTAAAGAAAAACTACATTTTACAAACGGTCGTAATTTTCGCCAAAATTAAAAATATCACACTCGTACACTAGTCGTCATTTTCAAGAAAATGAGTGAAACTATAATAGTAAGGAATCAATTTATGTAAAAGGCGAACAGTAACACAGCAATGTTAAGATATGCCAGCTAGTTTTTTTCATTGGCCTACGCACGTTACTAACTGGTAGCAGTTATTCGAATGGGGTTCATATTTACTACAAATCACACACTGCGCACCCATCAAGGGTGTCAAATGCTAGCACGCAAACTGCTGTCGTGTAATGTGAATCTTCTATGGCGGCTCATATAGCGGCTGGTGTACCGGCTCGTGCACCAGGGCTTGTAGAAGCTTGTACAAGAACCAAGTACGACTGCAGCTATAGTGTAATATCGGCTTAACGGATAGAAACGTCCTTGAAATTCGAGTTTAGAAATGGAATTTTTGCGAAACATGAGAAACGGCGTGGAATCAAAATACGATTATCAGGATAATATTTAATTATATGTCAAGATCTTCCTACTGTGGAAAAAAAAAGTGTTAAGAACTTCCGCCTTCATAAAAATAATACGGGTACACGGCCTTTAATTGCTACCATTTTTTGTCTTCACGTTTTATGGAATTTTGATGCTGCCTTATTGAACAGTGCATACTATTCAAAACGAAAGGTCCTCGTGTTGCAAATGCCTAGGACCCATACTGAGAGAAAGCCAATCAAATATTGGTTTGTATACTGTCAAAAATATATATAGTTGCCCCAAAAAATGTTGAGTAAACTAAATTTGAAAAGCAACAAAATAAATTATGTTCAAATAAAAAGTGTACGCTTGCATTAATGAAACCTCTGATTTGGTGATTGGAAAAAAATAGACTATCAACAAAATATTTAGTTGAATCAAGTTGTGCCTGTCATTTACTCGTATTAGTTCGAAAATACAGCACTAAAATTTATTTGTAATAGGAAGGGAAGGTTGCTGCACGCCCTTTCTTAGAGAACTACACGTGATTGGGACACACAATTATGAACTGTTTATTTATTGGCTCAGAGTTACCCGAAGTGTGTCAAATAAAGAATGGTCCAATGACACACGTATTGCGAAGGAAAAGTGTTTTATGTTCAACATGTCCTCAAATAGTAACGCGAATTTTGCAGGTCTCTAGTAATAGGCTAGTCACAGTATTTTTCAGTGCGCAGATCTGTTGGCGTAACTAAAGAGTTATTTGGCTCTGCGCTAAATAAAATGTTTTTGGTAGTATAAAATTCGAATCCAAGCCGAGATTCGGAGCTAGATCACCTGCGTCTTGCGGAGGCGAATCTGCTATCCCAGAGCCCATTACGCGTGCTGTCATTAACTCTGCAGCAGCAGGGGCTGAATTTGCAATGGTGGCGAGCCAGAACCATGTGGAATGCCACATACTGGCGATGTGTAGTGTTTAGTGATGAGTAGAGACCTGCGAAATTCGCGTTATTATTTGGGGATAACTCTAAACCATTAAATGAACACTTCATAATTGTGTGTCCCAATCACGTGTGCATACTTCCCCATGGCAAGGCGTTATGCTCTTGGGAGCCATCTCCTGAGATAGCCGAGCCGCTCTCGTAGTCTTATGCTTGATTTCCATTGGCGCGATAGCAGCGTAGCGACGAGCGCGACGCGGCGGATGTAATGCTTGACCCAATCACAGACGAGTATTTTGTGACGCCAATGCGACAGAAATCTCGGGTGCGACGGACGTTCTGAATATAAATAATTTCTAATTTCGTCGCGTCACGGGCGCGACAATGTATTTTCTAGTTGCAAGAGAGGTGGCAATGTTTAACATTTGTAATAACATGCGAAGATAGTAAATACAATCAAGACACTGTAAATGTCGGGAAGATAGACGTCGTTCGTAAATTATATGAAAACATAATTAGGCCTATACCATTTTTTTTTCCAGAACTACAACACATAAACATTCATGTAGTTGTTTGTGTTGTAAGTTATTCTTCTTCATTCATTCACGTAAACACACAGATGGCCTTCTGGAATACTTTCGTGTTTTCAGCCATGAGTGGTCAAAATATTGTTTTTGATGTCGCGTCACGTCACAGTGTTTTCATTACAACCACATTTTACAGTCGCGTCACACCTGTCGCGCCAATGGAAATACAGCATTATGCAGAACATTGACGGACCAGCGGTATGTGAACGAGGTCCTACGAGCCCAATGTGCTCCCATCTCTGACCGGGATTCCAGCCGACAGGATAAGACCCGACCACAAACGGCACGGCTAGCCCAGGACTGCCTCCGTCATGTCCAAACTCTATGCCATGGCTTGCCCACTCCCCTGGAGTGACCCCAATCGAGCAGGCGTGGGACCAATTGAAACGTCAGCTGTCGCTGTGCTACATTACCCGAGATCTGGAACACAATGTCCAACAATAGTGGGGCCCACATGTCTCAGGACAACATCCGGCGTCTGCTGGACTCTATGCCAGAACGTGTTGCAACGTGCATCGCATTGCTAGGGACGGACAGCGTACCACAGATACATATGTAATTGCCCTGCTGATCTGTTTTTGCGATGATCTGCATAACTGCCTCTATAAAATTTCACTACTATCCGATGCATCCTTCTGTGTGCGCTATTTTTATCGTCCGACAGTGCTGTATTTTCCCATAAATGCTAATGAGTATAGACCTGCAAAATTAGCTTTATTATTTGGGGACAAGTTTAACTTCAAACACATGTAGCTTTGTAAAACGTTTGTCATTGGACAATAATTAATTTGACATGACCTTGGTAACTCTGCACCAATAAATGAATACTTCATAATCGTGTGCCCCAATCACGAGCAGTTCAGTCAGAAAGGGCGTGTCTTCACCTCTATGCAGTAGCCAATGGGGAAACGACGCCAAAACGAGTATATATAGTGTTGTGAAGTCTGATGCCAAATAATAACACGAATTTCGCAGGTCCGTACTAATGAGGCATTATCCACATAAATTCCAACAAAATAATTATATGCACGGTTGTAAAATTTTACCAAAAACGAAAACAAAGAAGTACGTACAGACTTACGCCTACACTGTAACATCAATGACTGAAAAGACTGCACGTGAAACATTGCCAGAGTGAAGTCACGAGCCATAAATTTAATCGGGTCATGAATAATTCGTGGTGACTAGCCCTTAACCCGCTCTCTGCCTCGCATTGATTCAAGAGCTCAGGTGTGTTAGGAACGAGCAATATTTCTCGTGTTGGCGTGATCTCGCTTGCCTGTCGCACGCAATCTGGGAGCTAGGCTCTTCGCGCTCTGTGACACTCGCATTAACCATTCATAAGCCAGAGGCGCCGAAACTTCGGCAAACACCGGCGAATAGGATGCACTGGGCAATGAGTACCGACAGAATACAGCTCTGAACCAACCTTGTGCAACGTGTACTGTGGCCACCGTTTTGTTATACATTGGGATCTATTGAACTGTTTCAGTTGTATATAATTAAAATATAGTGTCGTAATCGCCCAAACAAGGAGAAAAAATTCCGTCACACAATTTTATGAGTAAATTGTTGAATATCCACGCGATAAATTTGCCTTCTGTCGGCTCGCAGTTTTTACATTTCAACAAAATGCATATGTTATATTCACGCTTTAATAAAATAAAAAAATAAAATATTTCTTTACAAGTAGTTAAGAGTAGGCCTACGTACATATATAATTATCTGGTTTAACTCCAATACTATGATAGAATATGTTGCAATGTTAGTTTCAAAAAAATATTTTCATAATTAAGCACTGAAACGTGACATTTAACTCGGGGCCGCGATGGTGCGGTGGTCAGAAAGTTGGCCTCCTACTGGGTTCGATTTCCGGTGGGGTAGCTCTCGGATTTTTTCACGTAGGAATCGTGCCGGACGATACTGCAGATCGACGGGTTTTCTCGGGGATCTCCCGTTTCCCCCACCCTTGCACTCCGGCACTGCTCCATTTTTACCTCGCTTCAGCCTCATCGGCTTTCAATACCGCGTTGTTAAGAGCCGCCCAAACGTCTTCACTCCATTAAACTTAACTTCAATGGCACGAATTAAACAGGGTCCCCATGTGGTCTAGGTCATTTTTTTACATATGTCAATTTATTAAGCGTTGCAATTTTAATCAAGTCAGTAATTTTAATGAGCTTAACAGCGAGGTCTTGAGCACCGGTAAAGGAGAAATGAGAAGAAAATGTATCAGCGATGAAATGAAAAAGCGTTGGAGGGGGAGGGGGACCACGAGAAAGGACACCAGCCAACGGCAGAGTCTGCCACACGTTTTCCACGCACGAAAATCCGGCAGTGGACCCGCCGGAAATTGAACTCAGTTCGCCTTGGTGAGAGGCGGGTGGCCATACTTCTACACCACTTCGGTAATTCTAACGATAGTAACACAATAAGCACAACTGATATGATAGTAACTTCACTGAAGCCGTTTTGGATGTTCAGGGCACAGAAACGCGGGAGTTCTAAAGAATTCTGAGGCATGTATGTCTTTAAACAATATGCATAGGAATATTTACTAAATATAATTATGGACATACTCGTTACTACCCAGTTTTGCCTTTAAAAAATATAAACTTAAGGGTAAAATCTTGCGCGAGATTTCTTGAGTGCTATTCGCAAGTAGGAGTCACTTAAAAATGATAAGGTTTTTTTTTTTATAAAACTATTATTTTGCTTCCCGTTTGGAAGCTTTATCCGACGCCATCTTTATGTTATTACAAAGGGAAAGAAAAAAACATTTCGCTCATCCAAGTATTACAAAACTCGTAGTTTGAATGGTCATATCTGAATACCAGGCGTACATGTAAACCCATGAACTGTAGTAGGCTGTTCACGATAAAGTGAGCACTTTCGAAATCAACCTTAAAAAAGGGTCACTATCCCTACCTGCATGTATTTTAACGGGCGAATTGATTGACATGCGTCCAGCAAAGTTGGTAACGATGAAGGAAAAGTAGTTCCATACCTTAACGTCGAATAAAAAGTGCCAGGTAACCATTTGTGATCACTTAAATTATTTCTTTCACTTTCTGTTTTTTTAATGCATCGAGGTGTAAAAATTAACACATTTTCAAAACATTTTCTTTTGTGATAATTTCACAGTTGCACTTGACCGACGTATGAATAAAGTGACGCTGACCAATGCAATGTTAATTTTACATAAGGCGGAATAATACACAACGTGCATACAAGTAGATTCTAAGTCGGGCTTTCAAAAAGTGCTCATTTAACTGCGAGGAGCCTATAACCATTTAAACTTACTATTGCGTTCTACTGACCACTCTGCAAGAACCGATTGAAGTCACTGTTGCATTGAAGAGTAATCTCTGCAAGTTTAAGGCCTTCTTACTTTTCATTTCAGGTGCAATAATTCATCGCGACGGGAAAGTTTTTTTTTCCTTCTATCGTACGTCATATGTGTCATGAAAGTGGAGGCAATCAAGGCGGTGCAGACCAGGCACGGGTGGCTGCGGCGTTCCATCTCGTCGATATTTCAGTGCCACTTCACCGTACTCCACGAGAACCAATTCTCTTCTAGGGATGTTCGTCTTCGGGAAAGTTATTTTCTGTCGGTAGCGAGCGTTCGGAGGAGAACTCTCAGCGATCTAACTTCGTTAGGACTGGAGAGCCGGTGCGAGATCATGTGAGGCTAGATGCAGACATTCGTCGCAGATTAACTGGGGGAAAACAAACAAAAGAATATATATAGGCTGTTCATGATAAAGTGAGCACTTTCGAATGCCCTCTAATTTGGAACAATAGTCAGTAATATATCTTATTCTAACTTTTAGACGTTAACTTCAGTGTGGTGAAATATACAAACTGTGTTTATTATTAACATAACAATATTTATTTAAAAAGGTGGTTAAAAGATGAAATATGACCGAATAAAAAATGTAACTAGGGCCTCAAAAGTGCTCACTTTATCGTGAACAGCCTATAATTGTTTTTGTAATACGCTACGCGTAAGGGAAATGGTGCACGAAAACCGTATATTTGCGTAATTTTTGTCACAACTGGTTCCACAGAGGAATTTTCGATATTTTTGGCTCGACAAGACGTAAATAACAGTTTTGAACATCTTCTTACATTGTTACGAATTCACTGCGTTCGTTATTCTCGGAGCACTGATCGAAGATAAGAAAAAAAAAAAGTATTTGATTTCTTCCGTCATTGCTCAGAGAATAAATAAGGCAGTGATTATATAACAACGTAAAAAGGCGTTGAAAACTATTATTTACGTCTTGTCGAACCAAAAATTTCAATAAACCCTTTGGAAAACGACTTATATGGAACGAAAATTGGATAAATATACTGCTCTCATGCGCCATTCTCCTTAAGAGCCTTTTCACCCGTCATATTGAGTTTTCTAATTATATCTTCCTAATTCAAATTTAGGGGGGATTTTTTTTTAAAAATGCGACAGCAGAAGCTTAGCTGATTACTTTACCCATCACTACAGACGCAATACGCGAATTACTAAATTATATTCATACAACAATCATTGTAAAACAACATTTTGTATGTTAGTTCTTTTTAACTTTTTAATGATACCCATTAACAACCAAGTTTAAAAATTTGCACCAAAACATGAAATATAATTCTTCTAATGAAACATTATCAGCAATAAATGTGACTTTTTTTATTTTACTAAAGCGAATAATTTCTGTACAAGGTGATATAGCCTCTTAAGAGCACACTGTGTAACCACTCTTATTTGTTCACGGACTCTTGTCCTAAAAATCAACCATGTGCATAGAAATGTGCATATATTAACGAGGTTTTCAGCTTTTTCAACATCGTCACTTTCAGACTTCCGTTTCCACCAAAATAGGCTGAGAGAACAAATGCAACTCGCGTTGACTACTGCTCAAAAAACTGCAGATTCCCCTCCAGTATGATGGTCAGGTCGCCGCTCTAGAGCCCGTTTGTACACGCTGCACGGCGTTAAGATTGCACGCCAGTTCGGTGGCTCACAGTCAAGTATTTTGGTTCGTTTTACAAATAATTCGGTAACTATAATCCATTCACGGTTATTTTCAACTTTTCTGAAGCCCTGCTAAAGTTCTACTTCGGGGATATTCCTCCGCCTTATGCAAACTAAGCTTTACTAAGTCCAGAAAATTGCACCATAGGACAACGCAGCGAATTCGTGCGCACTCAGTTGCGATATTTTGCGTTAGAACTATTTATTACTGGGCGCTACCAACGCACATTTTTGTCACTGTTTTTATTCGTATCTATTACAAATTAAATATTAGAATTTGTAAATAAAATATTGGCAAAACTTCAGTTTAATGAAAAATTAGACACTTTAATGTTAACAGAAGTATAAAACGCTTACGATAAATAGCATATTTAGGAAATAACTAAACAAAAACCAGAAAGCGAAAGAAACAATTTTTAAGGTATCACAAATGGTTACCTAACACTTTTTATTCGGCATTTATATATGAAACTACTTTCCATCCATCGTTTCCAACTTTACTGGGCGCACGTCACTCAGTACGCCCATTAAAATATTTGCATGCAGGGACAGTTACTTTTTTTAAGGTTAATTTCTTAAAGTGCTCAATTAATCGTGAACAGCCTTAGTTGGGTGGACGGCGCATGGCCGTGCGGTCAGCTCGCCGGATTCCCATTTCGGTGGTTGTGTGTTCACGTCCCGGAAGTTGGGAGTTTCACCTGTAGGGAACGTGGCGGACGTCACCGATGACTGGCGAGTGTTCTCGTTTCCCTTAGTAGTGCCATCCGTCGATGCTCCATCCCCATGTCATATTACACCACAGGGATACCCTCTGCTCCCTTCTAAGAACCCTAAGGCGATTATCGCCATGTTATAGGAAGCAAAGGCAACACGTAATTTGTTTCCGATAAACATTTATGAAAATAAACTTATTGGTGGAATAAAATAAAGGCTACTGATATTAATTACAGGATGTTCTTATTTCCGAACTAATTTCATAGTAGAATCGGCTTGCAGTTAAATAATTTATTTTATTTATATCTTCAACTTCGTAGTCGCTTTATATTTTTAATTGCATTTTGTCAAGGAAGACAAGAAAAAAATCAGAAATTACATTTAACACGTAGAGTGTATTTTATATCAGGTAAACCTGAATTCACCTTTTTATAATCTTGTAGAATAACATTTGCCATCTCTTCATGGAAATTATAATTGTGCTTTAAATATCCCCCGAAACTCCAACATTAAACTTGCTTCCTTCTCTCCCATCTCGCTGTGACGCTCGGACCACTGGGTAGAAACTTGGTAGAACACCAGCTGCCATCTCTTTCTTCGTGATCAACCCGAAATAGTATTCAATTAGTATAGTCTATTCACGGTTAAGTGAACACTTTTTTTAAGACCTCTCATTTGAAACAACAGTCAGTAAATTTATCTTATTTTATCCTTAGACGTTATCTTGAGAGTCCGGTGAAATATATATATATATATATATATATATATATTACCGCGATAAATCACCAGCTCTTGTAATAAACACAGTGTGTGTGCATATATACATATATACATATATATATGTATATATTTTATATATATATATATATATATATATATATATATATATATATATATATATATATATATATATATATATATATATATATATATATATTGTCTACTGCCATTTGTTGCTGTCTGCTTGATAAGGCGTTTACTTATTTGACCGGGCCACTCAGAATTCGGCAGCATCGGCACGGCCCCTAAGTGATTCGTGTACAGACAATTAACACGTGTCAAAAAGTAATTCAACTACTCAAGATAGGTAAACGACTCTACAGAGTTTTTAAATATAATTTGTCTTGAAATATTTTCGCGAAACTTCACTACACCTATTTATTACATTTATGGCAATATTTGTTAAAAAAAAAAAAAAACTGGGGTGGAAGGATAAAAAATGGCTGAAAGGAATAAGTAACTAGGGCCTCAAAAGTGCTCGCTTTACTGTGAACAGATTATATCAATCACGGGCCCAGCTTCATTTCTCACTTTACAAGGATGGTAGCCACGCTGCAAGGTTTCTTTCTCCAGTACGCGCTCCGCTTTCCGCATTTTTATGGGCAGCTTGCAAATTAACGGATAACGGAAACAAGTCGCCTCAGGTTCTACTCGTATTTTGTTCCTACATTTGTAAGTATAATTCACAGTGTTCTATTTACTCCTCGTGTATTCAATTTAAATAATAAAATCTTAAAAGCAGGCAAGGAAGCCGTGGGAAAAATATCAGGAATAATAAAAATCGCAGGATGATTTCATTAGCGTAGGAACATAATAAAAGTAATGTCGTGATATTTTTCTGCAAAATTTTACATCTCAATTACAGTGACACCTTCTTTATTAAAATATTTTATACACTGTTGCAAACAACAATAAAATACACAAACGAATTGAATACACGTGTATCTAATTATGCATAATCATATCTACGAACACTCGATTAGCTGAAAAGTTGAGCAGTATCTCCCACACACAGATTTTTTTTTCTATTTCCTAACAATTTATTGAGAACTACTAGCAAGATATTTTTTCTTAACAATACAACTAAAGTAGCGTGTGTTTACAACACTGATATGTCAAACATACTAAATTAATATTATGACTCCATCTTTTCAATGAACATGAAATCTTAACTGCTTACTTGTCAGAATAAACAGTGCCTATCCATTTTTATATTACAGACTGCTATGAACGTTGTTTCGATTTATTTGTAGTGTTGCAAAAATTGTACTGTCAACTAGTTTTAAAAATACATACATCAATGCAAAAAATAGCCTGTCTGATTGTGTTCCAAGGTCTATTATAAGTCACTTTAGAGCGGAATTGTTGGGTGCATTGTGCGCTGGACACATTTTAGTTTGGGTGGTTTCTTCGGGGTGCTTTCATTTCATACGTTTCGCCGCTGTTCAAGTATCTCCTCGTGCACTTGTCGTGCCGGCCACGAACGGCAGTTTTATTCGTTAGGTGAGGCAGTGTCTTCTTCATGCCTGTCCCGTGACGTTCATGCCCAAACTTGTTTTATGCAGGAAACTAGCAGCGAAATTATGTTTGTTTGTTTGTTTGTCTGTCTGTTGTTCTCTTTTGATATAGTCTGTCCACAGTAAAACGAGCACTTTTGAAAGCCCTTCATAAGATCTGATTGTATACACGTTGTGTATTCCTCCGCCTTATGTAAAACTAACGTTACTATGGTCCTCATCATTTTATTCATGTGTTGGTAAAATGAAACTATGAGATTATTAAGAAAGTAAATACTTTACAAATCTGCTAATTTTTACACTTCGATGCACTGAAAAAAAAAACAGAAAGCAAAATAAGTAATTTCAAGTTATCACAAATAATTTCCTACCAATTTTTATTCGACGTTAAAATAGGGAACTACTTTCCATCCATCGTTACCAACTTTACTTGGGGAATATCACCCAGAGCACCCATTAAACTATATGCATGCTGGGCAGTGACTTAAGGGTAATTTCTAAAGTGTTCACTTTATCGTGAACAGTCTTTACTCACAACCTGCCCCCTAGGGAATAACCCGGTGGTTTCAAGTAGGACAACGCAGATGTCAGGCCACGTAAACACTATGCATTTATTAAAAACCATTAGTTGATCTCACAAATCAGGAGAGAAACAATAAAATTCCAAAATTTATTTGCGTAATTGTGACACGGCTGCAATAATATAATATATAATTTGTTAATTTTGTTGAGTTAAATAATATCGCGTAATAAGTTTTTAGTAACGTAAATTACAATTACAATAAACTGGTTTACCAAGTTTGCTTATCCGCGATAGCAAATGTGTCTGTCAGATTTACTAAAATTATTATATACGCCATTTTCCAAGTTTTTATTCCTGAACTAATTTTTATAGTATAACAGCTGTGCAGTTAAATAATTCATTTTATTTTGCTCTACATATTCCTTGTCGCTTAATCTTTTTTAACTGCTTATGAATTTAGAATGTAGCTAACGTCGGGGGTTTACAGAGACTGAAAGAAATTACGGATTTAATTATAATCTGTGTAACCCGATTATATGTCGTAAAAATGCTTGAGTAATCAAAAACTCTAATGACAGTTTTAATTTGCAAGACGCTTGCAGACATTTTCCCGGTTGATGTAACAATTCTTAACAATTAAGTCTTTCGAATAAAGTTCATCTGAGCGTTAAGGGACAGAAATCGCAAAGTTAATTTTCTTACTGACATTCAATTTTGATTGAACACCTCCGTATCGAGAACGATCACATGTAAGCTGTAAAACGTTTAACTAAGTAATTAAGATATTTGGACGCAAAAATAAGACGCTTGTGTAATCCGCATGTCCTATCTCTGCACGGAAATGTGTAAGTTTAGTCCATTCCGTTAGTTCGCACTTTTCTGGAGCTCTGTAAAGTTCTCCTTTCAGGCACCGATTACGCGTCATTCTGCTACATATAAAAACATTATTATTCTTCCTTCCCAGAAATAAACACAATAAGAATAGACCTATATACAATATTTTGCGATGATGAGGCTATAGAAAAAATGATATTTTCTGTAAGTAACTATGAAATTCGTTTCCATACGTGCTACCTTAATATACAAATATTTAAATGTGAAACTTGAATTCTGAAAATAGCATATCAAAATTAATTTTACTGATATTTTACTTCACACTTTTCTGAAGCCCTGCTAAAGATCTGCTTCCAGGCTATTCCTCCACCCCGTGCAAACTAACCTTAACTAAGCCTGGAAAATTACACCAGGAGACAACGCACCGAATTCGTGCGCCGCCAGTAGTAATGATGTTTTGCATGAAAAATATTTCTTACTAAGCGTTACCAACACACGTATTTTCTTACTGTTTCAATTTATATTAATTATAAATGGAAAATAACAATTTATAAATAAAAACATATAAAACTTCAATTTTATGAACGATAAGATACTTTCGTGTTAACAGAGGTATAAAACGCCTATGTCGGTTGGTATATTTAGGAAATATGACTAAACACGGAATACATGGTGTGATTTTTCTGATGTTTGATTCAAAAAGTGTGAAGAAACCGCGAATAGAATAGAGTTAAAATAGTCAGCGGATATCACTTCTGAATCAGTAGAATTTAGCGTCGAAATAATCAGTAGCTACCACTGATTCCCACTGAAACATTGCTTTCAGTATTCAGAACACATTTACGTTATTTCCAGTTTGAAATGTTTTTAAAATGTTTACATTTTAAATCTGAATCGGTTAAACTTAACTCTGGACATTTTAAACTGAAGCTTTGAAAATAGTTAAAATTTCCTTCGATAACGCCAGTGCCTCAGTTTCCTTAATTTACGAATTATCTGTACCAAGTAACAGTAAAATCGACTGTTCTGAGATACTTACTGCTCACATTGTACTGACACCACATTTTAAAGATACAGGACACCCCTTGAATTAATTAAAATCACCAGTTCAAATTTAGAGAAGACGTTAATAGCCTCGTTACCGATGTGCCAACAAATCACCTTACCACTCACTCGCATTTAAAGAGTTTAAACTACTGGAATCAAAGAAAACCGATTTCATGGTTATCATTCCTCTTAAAACTCCACCCATCTTTAAACAAGCAATTTGGGCTGTCCTTATTTCTTACTTACTAACTAGTAATTACAATTACTTGTTCAAAGAAGCTTTAGACAACTCACAAAAATAGGTGTACAATGCCAACGTTCCCAGATGCGAAAACGACCGTTATTATAAAAACAATTTTGCGCATATGAGGTTACACCGTCATATTTAAGAACACTTCACGTAGAAATATACAAAACAATCATACCAACTATGTGGCGGATACTCATTTATTCCATAACAACTTATGCAAAATTAACAGGGTGAAATAAAAACATTGTACAAAAGTAGGTTGGTTTTCAGTGTGCTTCAAGACCAACTCATCCCTTACAAGGTGACCAAAAATGGCCATTTTTAACTTATTTGTCCCTTCGCATGTGATATATATATATATAGGCTTAGATATTTTGTTCAGAAAGCCTTGAAATTTATCTTTTAATATAACCGATATAATCAAAGACAACCTTATTATATAAAGTTCACAGTTGCAGCATACAATAAGTAGACATGATTTGAAAGCAGAGGAAGCTTGCAAGTTTAAAGTTTTCGTTAGTAGAGTTACAAATATTTCTCATCTCGAATGCTAAATAGTTTCGTGTAATTTTTGCTAATATATTTGCTAATATATGACAGTAAATGTATAAATAATATGCGGTGTCTTGCAGCTGTGAATTATGGTTGGACATTGTAGTACATCAGCGCAAGCAAACCGCGTTGAATGCAAATGGGACACGTGCCGGGCTATGACGATACTGTGTGACAGCCTTCGTTGTACTCGTGCGATTCGCTCATGGTGATCAATTTTTTTTTGCAAATGAGTGTATATTTGTCTTGATTGTAAAAAAATGCTATTATACCTGGTTCACCTGTACGCCGATCCCGCCGAACAGCATAGTCCACGCGAGTCGCGCAGAAAAGCTGAGCTCACGCCGATATTTTCTGCTCGCGGAAAGAGCCGACATCATCGATGTTACCCAGAAGTCAGCTGGTTCAAGTATTTTATGCTACTAATTTCTTGAACAATCGACGTGTATTGATGTAAATATATAGGATAGTTCATGTACGTTTATATAATGAAATATGTGAATATAAACATTAATTTTATTCAATTATTCAATTAAATAAACTTAGTTTGAAAATGAACCAACAGATAGCTCTAAAGTATAAAAATTAAATTACAATCAATCTGTTGAAAATCATTTAGTAAATAAATCGCACTCTAATGGAATTAATAACCTACAGTAGAAAGACGACAGCGTCTAGTTTGTTATCTATCATTTGTGTTAGAATCTTGGCGCTAAAAATCTCGAAATCAACAGCAAAATGGCTACGTAGAAAATCTGATTTTATGAGAATAACCATCGGTTCTGCCTGCTCTGTCTGTATGGCATTATCAGCGTACATGTGAACCAGGCCTTACACTTACTGTGGATACTAGTGGAGGTGTACATATGAGAACAAGCGACAGTAAGCCAACCGCCCCTCACTTCTCCCAACTTCAACACATGACGTGTTATCTCCACTGCCCTTCACCATTGACAATATGGTTGTTTTGGCAACTCACCACGCGCGTATATATCACCCTTTGGAACTAAATGAGTATTCTGTATTTCTGTGCATCTAAGGATTTGTAAATATTATAAACTTATATAAGTTACGTATAAAACAGCTTTTAATACATCTTTTGCGAAATTAAATCGGGAAATTTTATAATGTTTCTTTAATGTTAGAATTATTTAGTTTATTAGTACGTAGGAAAATATGTTACTGGTTGTCGTAAAACATCATCCGATTTTATATAATACGAATAACACTGGTTTTGGCGTTAAAATGCATCACTGTGTAAAAAAATTTCTGGTAAACTTCCTAAACTGTATTGGAAGTTTTTAACCCGTATATAGTAGTTGAGAAGTTTCCACGCATTTGACTGTTTCCTGAGCCACCGTAGGAACGCTAGCATGAATGTATGGGAAATTACTTTACCATTCGCACTTTTTCAACCTACGTATATACTCACATAGCAAATTTGCGAATAATTTCTTAGAGTGGGTGCTAAATATAACAAACATTTTGTCAGTTTGTAGCGCTTTGTTTACCATATAATGAATTTAAAACGGAAAGAAAATTGTTGAAAAGTTTTCATCAGTATTTAAAACAGCATGATTTATAAATCCCTTACAAACTCGTTTGGAAATCCTTATGTATGCTGTTAACACCTGTTACATAAGACATTTAAACAACTATCATACCATTGCGAATATAGATCTTCTCACCCTATCACCCTGAAGTTAAAGCGCATTGTTAACATAACAATAACATATTTTCCACACAAAATATTTAGGAAATTGTGAATTTACCTTTAAGAATGGGATGGACCCGCGCGTCCAAGGTCAAGGAGCGAGGGAGATGTAGTGCCACGGGCACTCCGTAAGCATTCCAGTTCAGAGAGAGAACATTTTAGTGAAGTATTTTCACAAGTTATCAAGTTCTGCGGTGCCTGCAACAGGAAGCTGTATCCGCTCCAGTACTGCCCTCGGTGATTTCAGCACCGCGTGACTACGATAGCTAACTACGTTTGACGGGAAATACGTCCTGTTATTCACAGTATTTTCGTCCCATGACTCCTGGAATCACGTGCTGTATCACGCGCTATTTTCCCGTCACGTGATTTCAATACAACACTTTGGGGCCGTGTGCAAAGTTCCAGTTCATTGGTTGACACTCTAACCTTGCTCTCTCATTGGTGGGCGACTCTTCTCGTCCTGACTTCTCATTGGTGAGAGGCTGCTCATGCGCGACTTCTTGGTGGAAGGAGACTTCTCTCCACTACGCTCATGTTGCTTTATTATGCCACGCACGGTCTGAGGAGGAGATACTTCAGCAGAGGACACCAGAGACTGCACATCACCGCCTGGGACGACTCGCCTGAGCTGCGCTGAGACTCCACTCTCCTTCACCACCGCAATCACATAATGTTATTGCTTCCATTGCCATTATTAGTTTTTTTTATACTAACTATCCCATGTCGTCTTCCACCACATCGCCAAGTAAGTAAATGCATAATTAAAAGTGTAACAGTTTAAGTGTTTGATTTAATTAAAAGTGTTAAATTGACTTAGATTTATTCTTATTGAGTGTTTGTGCTCAGCCCTAGGCCGCTTGGGCATCACAAACTGGCGGCAGCGCTTTGAATAGTTACTCCAGACGGCTGTAACTGAACCCACTTAGAAGGGTTATAGGTTTATAGGTTATAGGTGATAGGTGTTAGGTCGTTGAAAACAGTGTTAGGTTTTCCGACAACGAATTGAAATTCAGTTGTTTTATTTTATTCGCACGTTGTGTTATGAATGCGAATAGTGAAGTAGTAATTGAGCTGAGCAGTGTTGCTGAGTGGGACTTTTTAACGTGTCCTGAAGCGTTTAGGACCGTGCGCATTTCAGTTGACGAATCTAATACGATAGTTTGTGAAAGAGGAGATTTGCAGGATTATTACGAACACGTGTACTGTAGGAAATCATATCGTTTTAATGTTGAGTATATCCACTGACCTATGACTAACACAGTAACTGGTAATGCTGATTGTGACGTAGATTTGGAAGATATAACACCACACACTTGGTTTAGAGTTGAATATTGCAGAAATTATCTGCATTCAGCTCCACTTCTTTGCTGTATTTTGCAAAAGCACTCAAGCGTTATGCTAAGGCGCTTATTATTTTTTCAGAGACAAGAATGGAAAGTAGTTGAGTTTACAGTTTTCAAAATTTACATAGTTTTAACAAGTAGTACTGAGGCATTGAAGGGTTTCGAAGAATATTCATATAAATTGATACAGAAATTTTTTCAAAAGCACACATCTTTTGACTTGTCTCATGTAGAGCCATTTCGTGCTAAGTTGAATGCATTAACTACAGGTTCAGGATTGGAAATAGCTTTCAAGGGAAAACCAAAGCGATCTTTTCCGACTCCCGCATATAAAGTATTCGAGTACGAAAATTCTTCTGGACGGGTAGTGTTGGAAATTGAAATTCGTATAGTGAAGAGGTTCATACCTCGAGATCATGATTATCCATATTTCGAAATAGAAAGGCTTGACCTAGTTGCGAACACAGAGTCTACGACTTCGCAAGACACGAACGTAAAACGCGTGCAAGCGTCTACTAGTTCACGTTCGGAACATATTGCCGTTCCTAAGAGAGACAATTTGAACACGATTCGTGAAACTAAACCTACAAGTAATAGTGCACATTACTATACTCCGAATAAACAGACTCACGATCGTAAGACTTGGATTCCTCTTTCGAAATTGAATGAATAAAATCTAATAGGTTGTAGTAACACTATTCTGGTTGACATGGAGGACGAAATACGTCGTCATCTAGCCCACGCGATACCAGAACAAGCTCAAGTACCAGCTCAAGTTAAAAATTTGGCGGTTATTTCATTAGTAGAAAAATTGACTGGCGAAAAAGGTTCGTTACCTATACACGACTTTCTAGAAAGCATAGAAAGTGCAGCAAGCCTAGGAAATCTTTCAGATAAGGACAAAGTAAAATTGGCAAAAATGAAATTGAAAGGTTTAGCGTCGCGTTTTGTTGCGACATGTCCTAGATTAAAAGGGGACATAACATTTAAAATGTTGAAAGATGAGTTGAACGACAGATTCAAGGAAAATTAGCCGTTACAATTTCATTATTACATGCTGCACAATGTTAGGCAGAAACAAAATGAGGATGTGCAGACATTTGCAGATAAATGTCGTAAATTATGTGAGAAAACAGTTCAGCATTTAGATGAACCTGAGAAACAGGAAATTTTTAATCAGAAAGCTGAAAAGAGGTTATTATCAGCTTTCACTGACGGGTTACAAGGTAACGTAGGTCAGCAGTTGAGATATAAGATACCACAAACAATGGACCAAGCTGAACGCATGGCTATAGCGTTAGAGGTTACAGAGGCGCATCAGGAACGCAAAACAAAATTTGATGATCCTCAGAGGAGGAGAAAGGTGTATAACATAGTCTCCCAGGAAACAAGTGTGGCACGGGGTAACACGAGAAGTGGCGAAAATATTTCCATTAACAGAGGTTTTGGAAGAGGTTATAACTCATGTTATCGTGGTTCGATTGATAGCAGTAACAGTAGAAAGAGTCTCCCGGGAGCAGGTGTTTCTCCCAAGAACATGAGTTACAGTTAAGAACAAGTTAATAACTGTAATATTAGATGTTTTAATTGCGGACGTTTTAGGCACGTGGTCAGAGAATGCCGATGTTTGGGAACCCCACAACGAGCCCAAGTACCTAGGAACGTAGGGCACGGCATTAGAGAAACTAGCGAGAATGCAGGAGATAATAACCCAAACCTGAGAAGCCGAGTGTCACGCCCGGGCACCACACGGCGGTAATTACAGTGGTAGGGGGAAAAGACACCATAGTATCAGTTCTTGTCGAGGGCCAGTCTCACTCGTTCTTGATTGACACAGGGTCCGATATATCTCTCGTTCGACCTAGAATCAGCGGGAATATTATCGATGAATCTCAGTTAGGAGCGATAGGCGTAACTGGAGACTCTCTCCAGATCGCAGGTATCCAGTATGTAGAGTTATGGGTAAATTGTCAATGTTACCCATATTGGTTCTTTGTGTGCGTATCAGAGCTTCCTTTCGAGGGAATACTTGGGACCGATTTTCTCCGTTATTGTGATGTCAGAATCGACTTGAAAGAACAGACATTGTATCTCAAAAACACGTTTGATTTAGATACATATAATTCAATAACTTGCATAATTGAGAAAGAGCAGCAGAAACAAGCTGAGAGCCTGGCCATCTCTGAACTTGTATCCGTATCTGTGAACGGTAATCAATACAATGACATGAAAATGACACAGCACACGATTCTGCTACCAAAATAGGAGACAGTGATAGATGTTGCTTTGCACATGGCAGATTGGGAAGCTGACTCGAAATTGCTTCTTATCGAACCGACATTGACGATTGTATCGAGCATCCGTGTGGCAAGGGCAATATGTAACTTAATTCTTACCGGTAAGAGCCTCCTGGAGAACGAGGTGTATTGTAGGAGCAGTACTGCTAGAAACTCTATAGGGACATGTAATAGATTCAGTGAGGCGAATCTGGAGGACGGGGTGAACGACCGTCAGGTTACCTGTGTAGTTGAAAAGAAGGCACTTATAAGGGTGAGTGACCAGTGTGTTATCCCCTTTGTTTCGGGTCAAAGGGATGCGTCCCAGTGTTTCGTTCCTCATCGCGATCACATCAAAGGGGGCAAGAGGACATGGTGTCCTAGTCGCGCGGAATATACAGGAGCTAGATTTGAAGTAGGCGGTCATGTCGAGAGGACTACTGACAGGGTAAGTCAATTCAAGGATTCAAGGAAACCTCACAGTGAAGGTTCTAGGAAACCTCACAGAGCGTTAGTAAAAGCAGTAAGGGCAGTGATAAAAATCATGAACATTACTAATGAGACGCTTGTCGTGCCAAAGGGTATGGTAATAGGACTTGCCACACTTGTCAGTGATGTTGCTGGAGTACTATGCGTAAATAGCGTACCCCGAATATCCGAGAGAAGTTGTATAAGTCTTGGGTCGGAACAAAGTGATTTAGTGTCGTCACAAATAGAACCACGGGAGAAAATCCTCGCATGTCCCTAGAAACAAAGATATAAAGTGTTCGCTTCCAGGCTCCGAAGCAGTAATCCCCTCGAGATGTGTTAGCCATAAAGTGAGTGAATTAGTTAGCGAGGTCACGGAACAGGACAGATTTAGTCGCTGTGTCCCCAAAATCAACCGAGGTAGTGTATGCCGAGCAGAGGCAGTTCCGATTCCAAATGAAAACCCCGAGTCCTGCCGTAAAAGTCTGAGTCGTAATAATTGTCATAAAAGTTTGAAAAGTAATAGTTGTCGTAAAAGTTTGACACGTGATAAAAGTTTGAGATGTCAGAGTAATGTGAAAAATAGTAGAAACATAGAAGTTAACTTTGAAAATACGCGCGTAAATGAAAAATCTTCACCGATGTTAGATTGTTCACGTAACATAGGAATAAATGAACCGAATTATGTACAGACTCAAGGTAGTCAGAGTTGTGAAACTCGCACGGAAAGTACGTGTAAATCATGGAATGGACAGAATAAAATATTAAATATGCCAAATTGTTTAGTGACTCAAGGTAGTCAGAGTTTTGAAACTCACATGGCAAATAATGTTGAATCAGTGAAGCAGAAGAGTAAAAAGTTACCAGAACTATCAAAAGATGAATTTATAGAGGTAGAGAAAATTGTTAGAGATAAGCTGAAACATTTGAGTAAGAGAGATTTTAATATAATGTTCCCAGTGTTAATTAAGTTTGCGTATATATTTCAAATAGGAGACAGTTCGAATTTCGGGTGCACAAATTTATTGAAACATACAGGAGAGGCCAGACCAATAAAGCAGAATCCACACTGAGTACCGCATGCATTGAAACCAGTAATTGCAGAGCAAATAAATGTACATGCTTGATAAAAATATTATTTCAGAGAGTAAATCACCTTGGCAGTTTTCCGTAGTAATGGTGAAACAGAAAAATAAAGATGGTTCTTTTGAGATGAGATTTTGTATAGATTTCCGTCAGTTAAATAAAGTTACGAAGCAGGAACCTTATCCAATTCCGAATGTCACGGAGACGTTAGATTCCTTGCACGGGTTGAAATATTTTTCAACATTGGACTTAGCGAGTGGTTACTTCCAAATTGAGTTAGAAGAAAGTGATAGGGAGAAAACAAGTTTTGCTACATTCATGGGGAAATATGAATTTAATAGACTCCTGTTTGGATTGTATAGTGCCCCAGTTACATTTGAGAAGTTAATGGAGAATTATGTTCTAACAGGATTTTTTAGGTGATCAGTGTTTAGTATACATTGCTGACATTATAATATTTAGTAGTACTGTGAGAGAACATGCCGAGCGCATGGGTAAAGTATTGGAAAGACTAGAGGAAGCTAATTTGCAAATCCAGCCTAGTAAGTGTTCATTTGTACAAGATAGTGTAGAATACTTAGGGCATATTGTAAGTTCAAAAGGCGTAGAACCAAATCAGAAAAATCTGCAAGCAAATAAAGAACTCCCCAGACCTAAAAATGTGACAGAAGTTCGCTCAGTGGTAGATTTATTTGAGTATTATAGGTAATTTATTCCGAATTTCGCGGATATAGCGAGACCATTGACGAAATTAACTAAGAAAGATGAACCATTCAATTGAGGGACAGAACAAGAGGAAGCTTTTAAAATGTTAAGAGAAAAATTATTTTCATATCCTATTATTGTATATCCAGATTTTTCACAACCATTTATTTTGAGTACCGATGCTAGTAATTATGCCATAGGCGCCGTCCTGTCTCAGATGAGGAACGGACACGAGAAACCAGTCTCCTATGCCAGTAGACAATTTAATTCAGCAGAAAGGAATTACAGTACAACAGAAAAAGAATTGTGCGCTTTAGTTTTTGCTACAAAACAGTTCAGAGTATATTTGTATGGGCGTATATTTACCGTTATTATTGATCATGCTGCATTGAGATGGTTATTGAATTTGAAAGACCCTAGTTTGAGACTCACTCGATGGGCACTTCGTTTAGCAGAGTTTGATTTTGAAGTAGTCCATAAATCGGGCCAGACACACGCGAATGCAGATTCTTTGTCGCGAATGGTAAATGCGATAAATTCAGAAAATTTAACTAGGGAAATAATTAAGAAAGAACAGAAGGAAGACGAAACATGTGTAAGTATAATTAATAAGGCAGATAAGGGAAATTTTTTTATTCATAAGGAAGGCATCATACACAAAAGAGACGAAGATAAAATTTTAGTAGTTGTTCCAAAGTCACTCGTGATCAGAGTATTTAGTCATCACCATGTCACTCCATTTTCTGCTCATCAAGGTGTGAAGCGAACTCAAAACCTCCTCAAATATTTTTACTGGTGGCCAACATTGAACAAAGCTGTAGATGAATATATTGTGAGGTGTAATGATTGTCTTAGGAGAAAAAGTACGAACATGACGAAAGCACCGTTAGGTTCTTTACCCCAAGTAAATTCCCCATTTCAGTTGGTATCTCTAGATATTTTAGGTCCCTTGCCGATGAATGAGAAAGGGAATAAATATGTGTTGACTATTATTGATTATTTCACAAGGTACTGTGAAGCGATACCAATTCCCGATCAAACTGCAGAGACAGTAACGAAATATTCTGTACAGCAAATTATTTTAAGGCATGGTTGTCCTCAAAGCCTGCTGACAGATCAAGGGAGAAATTTTGTGTCTAGGTTAATGTTAGAGACGTGCAAAGTGTTAAAAATTAAGAAGTTACAGACGACCCCTCTCAGACCACAATGTAACGGACGTGTTGAGAGACTTCATCGAACCCTAGCGGACATGATATCTCATTACGTAAATGAATACGGTAGTAATTGGGAAGAATATTTGCACGCATAAAGGACGGTCCCACATTCAGTGACTGGTTATAGCCCACATTATTTGTTGTATGGGAAAGAAGTTATGCTACCCCCTTTAGGTGAATTGAGTAGTCAGCCAAATGTGTTAGAGGGAGGTATGACAGCCAAGGAACACGTAGAAATTTTGAGTAATAAGTTAAAAGGAGTACATGAAGTAGCAAGCGAAAGGAATAAAGTAGCTTTAGAGAGACAAAAAGAGTATTATGACAAGAAGTCAAAATCACCAAATATTAAGGTAGGTGATTACGTGTATTTCCACACGCCAAATGTTAAGAAAGGCAGAGTATCTAAGTTTCATAAGTTTTGGTCTGGACCTCATAAAGTTTTGAGAAAACAGAGCTCAGTCACATTTGAAGTATTATTAGACAAGAGACAATTATTGTGCATAGTGATAGATTAAAGTTGTCTAAAAATTCTATAGAGCCAAGGAGCTCGTGTCTAGGCCGAGACACAACATGTAGGGAAAAAGCCCCGCGGATTATTGATGTAGTAGAAACAGTTGAGAAATTTTTGCGATAGTGAAAGTGATAAAGATTTAAGTGAAGAAAATATAGGCTCACAGTCAAGCCCAATTTTAGCAGACATAACAGAGTTAGTTGAAATAGGTGAAGTAGAGGAAATATGTGTTTAATGCCCTAGGGACGACAGCACCCTCGATGACAGTGAGTGTTATGATAATGTAGTAACTGATGACGTTTGGGAACCGTCGCGGTATCTAAAAGAGAAAATTCGTGAGAAAGTAGGTTAACCTAGTGTCAGGTATAATTTGCGTTCAAATGTAAGAAACCCCTCAGTTGAAGAGTAGGAAGCAGAAATAAGTGATGCGTAGCCTCAGAGTATACTATAACCTAAAATTTGATGATAATTACGAGTTCAATGCGAAAAAACTAAATAATAGGTATATTGGTTTGCATTGCAGATCACGCCAAAGGCGCTGGCGTGATTCTGGTCCAAGAAATGGACGTCGTATTAACAGGAGACAGATGTACAATAGTACTAGGCATACCTATAAGAAAATTGGAGAGTATTAATAAGGAGTTCAGGAACCAACTTAACATAATTAAAGGGATGAAGTTTTCTGGAAACCAAGAGATTGAAAGACCACGTTCAGAGCTAGATGTTCTTGATAGAATAATTGCAGAATTAGAGGACGAAGTAAATTAAATAACTTTGGTATTGCACAGAAAATCGTCTCGCGAAAAGAGAGGTTTGATAGATGCAGGTGGTAGTATTCTGAAATTTGATTTGGTACACTTACAAATGATGACTATGTCCGTATTCACCAAGTCACTAGTGAGTTGTGGACGAGACAAGAAAAATTGATTCGTATACTATAGAAACAATTAACTTTCGTGAAAGGGATGAATGCCAGAGTAGAGAAAAACTCGAAGGACGTAGGCATTTGAGCAAAAGAGTTAGCGAAAGTAATAAAAACTTTGAACCACATGACTGCTTGGAGTACTTTAACAGCATCAATGATTGGAAGAAATCACAGATTAACGATTAGCAATTTAGGGGAAGCACTTAAATACAGTAGTTTGTTGAGTGAATTAGAATTAACTCTTCAGTCTTATAAACAAAAGGTAATGAAAATGAAAGTGTAATTGGATATCATAGCGACTGGTGGGTTACCTACTTCGTTATTGACTCCAGGAAATTTGTCAGAAATTATTCGAGGTATTGCTCTTAAATTACCCGCGGACAAGACTTTGATAGCAGGAACTGATTTAGATCAAGTTTATAATTATTATGAAGTAACGATTTTACATGCACTTGCTACAATTGATAGTATACAGTTGATAATTGAGTTTCCTTTGAGATCCGCCAATAGGTATTTCCAATTTATAGAGCTCAACCTTTTCCCGTGGTTGAGAGAAATTTAGAGAGATACATTCAGATAGTGCCAGATGCACCTTATATCGAACTGCCAGAGAACAGGCAGTTTTATGTGTTAATGTGTGAAGCAGACATGAGTCAATGTAAAGGCGGGAATAATATAATTTGTCCAGCTAACGTCCCGACGTTTTCCATAAAGGTCCCGAATCGTCTAGTGAATGTAATATTGTCACAACCTGGTTACAATTATAAAATGTGTAAAAGAGAAGTTCTAGGTAACTCGTTCGTACCAGTGTTTATTAGATCAGTAGATGGTGATAGTTGGATCTATTCAGTACAGGGAAAGATGAAAGTTACAACAATGTGTCCTCATGAAAAGAGTGAAGCACGTGTTGTGGAGGAGTGGATCTCGGCGCAGGGAGTCATGTCCCAGGTAAGCAGTTGTCTGATAATTAATGAGGAAATTCAGTTGTTACCACATAGTAACAAGGTAACACATATAAAATACAAAGTGAATGACGTCAAGTTCTCTCCAGTTCAGTCCTTATTAACAAATAGTGAACAAGTGTTCGTTGCATCCATGAAAACTGACTTCAATATTAGTCTGTCAGAGCTAAATACAGAAGAAGATGTAGAGTTGAATCATCTCATGTCGGACATTCATGATTTAGAACATAGAAAGGTTCTGAGTCAACACATCGAACTCCACATTCACTACTTGGTGGGGTTCGTCATGATGGGATGTCTGGTACTCGTCATCTGGTTCCTGAAACGGCGCCTGTGTGAGACACTGACCAGGTGTTCACGCACATGCCTCCCACGTCGGAAGGTAGCTGAGGCCACAAAGCCTGCCCAACTTCCCGAGGATCAAGCTGATGCCATGGAGATGTGTGCTGTTTCGAGCACAGTTCCAGCCCTGCAGCCGACATCGAGGATGACAGCCACTACTTGTTTTAAGAATTCTATTTTACGTCGAAGTGATTAAATGTTGATGCCCAGAGGTAAGAATTAAAGTAGAGTCAGTGAAATCAGAGTATAGTGCGCGGAATTTTTAAAATTTATTGCTACAGCAAGTAATATTACACTAGGAATCTGATATTCCAGAGGGCAGCAAATAAAGTGTCCCAATGTGTTTATTCACTTGTTTAATTGTAATGCAATGATTGTTTGATTTTTTAAAGATAAATTAACTCAAATATAAAAACATTTTTTTGTAAGCTTAATGAATGAAAACGAGAATTTTAAATTTAATCAATGAACACAAGATTCGTTGTGTTATGAACATATATATATATATATCCCACAAAATGATATTTCTCTGTTCAATTACTCCATGAACATTACAAATAAATGATGATCGAACTATTTAATTGTCTTGGTACGCAAGACGGAGCTGCAACAAATATTTTTAATTAAGTGTTTATGTGTAATGTTATCCAATATGCATATTGTGTACCTGGTTTGTTTCAGCTGCACTTTGGAAAATTACAAAGGCGAACTTAAATAATGAGGAAGGTGACATGGTACTCCCCATTTTGAGTTCAGTTAAATTTAAAGTTATTTTATGGAAGAGTAATTATATAATTCCCTTTTTTGTAATTTTAATGATTCAGTTGACCGCGAGTATGGAAGCAATTTCATAAAGCTTCAAGAAAGAAGACTCTTGTGTGAACATCGCTGCTACACGATGGCTGTTAGTTGGTAGACCGTAAACCTGCATTTCCGTTGCTGGCGAGCCCACATCCTGTTGTTTCTGATAGAGCAGTTACACTCTCAGGCTCCTTACTTCAATCAGCTTCACTTTGATGACCAACTCACATATAGCTTCAGCCACATATCTTTCTAAAGTTTTGCTCAGCCCGAACAAAACTTTGCTAAAAGAGGGAGTGATGTAGTGTCACGGGCACTCCGCAAGCATTCCAGTTCAGAGAGAGAGAGAGAGCATTTTAGTGAAGTATTTTCACAAGTTATCAAGTTCTGTGGTGCTTGCAACAGGAAGCTGTATCCGTTCCAGTTCTGCCCTCGGTGATTTCAGCACCGCGTGACTACGATAGCTAACCACGTACGGGCGACACTAACACTCACGCCTAGAGCCTCATCGCTCCTGCGCGCATGACGTGCAGTGTTTCCGCCGTAACGCTGTACTGTGAAAATTACATCTGTAACATAGCGGTTTTAATTACACGCGATGAAAGACCGAGATTAAACTATGCTCGTATCTTTGTACTTTTCTCTTTCCGCTTGAAGAAACTGCATACACAAGTTTTAAAAATACGATATTTGACCAATTTAACGTTTTTTTTTCTCCAAGAATACACTTAATATGACAAAAGAAAAAAATAATAATAATAGGGGCATAGATAATAGTGTTTTATCTTTTCTGACAAAAATTCGTATTTGCAGAACATTTATTTACCGAGATACGCGTATTCTCACAAACAACTATTTCACAAAAAATGCGCCAGTCCATAACACTCTTAACGGGATTTACAACAGTTACGTAATGCGTATCACAGCATTTTAATATACAGCACACGAGCAAATTCGCCATAAGGTACGAAACTGAAAAAAAAAAAAGTATAAAACTCGTTAAGTCATACAAATTGAACCACGTGATAAGAGGATCAGATCAGTTCTCCGAGTGTACTAAATGTTAAGGCAGGAGTGTTTATTGTTGTGGGTTGAACTTCGCAGTAACATGAATATGAAGACAAAAAATGTTTGCTGACTAGGGAAGGGTGAAAGGTGTTTAAATTATATTATTTAGCGCCTTAAGAAATTAAGTGAGATAGAGATGGAAAAACGACGGAATGCGAGCGCGGGAGAAAACGGGATGCAATGCAGTATCTGTGAATGGTGTCATAGGAAATCGAACCTGGACAACCTGCGTCGGGATGGGAAATGGTGGAACAATTGTGTCCTCGCCATGCCCTCACTACGACACATTGAATAAAGTGTTGCTAAATCTGTTCACGGTAAAATGAGCACTTTTGAAAGCCCTGCTTAAGATTTACTTGTATGCACGTTGGGTCTTCTTCCGCCTTATGTAAAATTGACATTGCCATGGGCCTCGGCATTTTATTCATGCGTCGGTCAAGAGAAAATGTAAAATTTTTAAGAAAGTATATATTTTAAAAATCTGCTCAATTTTACACTTTTGTGCATTAAAAGAGCAGTAAGGGAAATAAATAATTTAAGTTATCACAAATGGTGACCTAACACTTTTTATTCGACGTTAAGATATGGAACTACTTTACATCCTTCGTTACCAACTTTTACTGGGCGCACGTCACTCAATGCGGCCGTTAAAATATATATGCAGGCAGGAGCAGTGATTTTGTAGTAAGGTTGGTTTCAAATGTGCTCACTAGGCGAAAATCGACTTTTTACGCATTAGAATCGAAATTTCCAAAATGATGCGGAAGTGAATAATCAAACCTGATTATAAAGATGACGGGAGCTCAGTAAACTTAGGAAAGTTCGCTGATATGCTTTTACTCCGTTAGTTGTGCACAAGTTCCAACCCAGAGTAAATTATGTTCGCTCGTGAGGGTTTGACCACTCTGGAGAGAGTCGTACTTAAGGAAAGGTTCGACGATTATGAAACGTGATTGTGGCAGTAGCGTTTTCAAATACTGACCATGCCAATTAAAAATGTAGTCTCGAAGGAAATGAACATACGACTGCCTTCGTACCTAATTACCAGTTGTCTGAGACCAGTTTGAGCAGACTGTCTGTAAGAAAGGACTCGAAATATTTCAGTATATGATTATGTTCTGCATTCGCCACTTTTAGTTGAAACTGTGAGGTCAAAGATAATCTTTTATATTCTATATTGAGTGTATGTGTGTATACGGTACATACGAACATAAAAGTTACATAGATACAAACATGTTGGACTTTACCGATTGCCGAATCTGACAATGGGAAGAAAACACCCAAAGGTTAAATAGTTAGCACATAAAAAGAAATTCATCTAAAAACAAACTCAAAATGTAATATTTATGCAAAAATAATGTACGTGAAATTTGTTTACAGCCTCCTCCCGCCAAGGCGAATCGTATTCAATCCCCGGCCGGGTCACCGGATTTTTGCAAGTGAGAATCGTGCCGGACGATGCCGCTAGTCGGCGGGTTTTTTTCGGGGATCTCCCGTTTACCCCGCCCCCTCATTCTGGCGCCGCTCCAAATTCAGTTCACGCTCCCTCATCGGCTCTCAATACCTCGCTGTTAAGAGCCGCCCAAATCTCTTCTCTTACTTGTTTACAGCCACACTTCGAACCCAGCGCATTTTCGCAACTTTGCCTCCTTTGCGACCCAGGTCAGCTTCAGATTTAAGGTTTTTTTCTTGGTTGTAGTTTTATCTTGAACGTAAGGAAGAGCCCTATCACTATCTAATGAAAGCCATATTGGTTTGAGAAAATAAAATTTCAGTTTTGCGTCCCGCTTCGTCATCGCTGCCCTCCAGTAATAAATCCAGTTTCCCTTCCCGTGTCAGAAAGGGGTTCCAAGACGGCGATGAAACAAGCTCGCTGCCTCTGAGAGCGAATCTCATTTCCTGGATCGGCTGATGGGTTCTCGGGATGGTAAGCGTTGGGTCGGGGGGAGGGAGGTAGCAGGTAGCATTTACAATGCTGATGGAGAAAGCGGGGCGGGTGTAATTCTCTCGGCACGAACGCCCCCTGCGCAACTGATAAGCCCTTGCGTTACCCCAAAGTGCCTCTTGCCGGAAGGGCTTCCTTTCTGCCTTTGTCTCTCTCTGGGCACAGCTCTACCCCCCCCCCCCGGACCGTCCAACGCGGGAATTCCGATTGCTTACACGATTCGCCGCCTAATTTACGGCACGAACGCGTTTGTATTCGACTGGCTGGGGACTGCGCGCGCTACTTCGATTGTGCCGCCTACGTCGGCGCCTTTGAAATGTGGCTCGAGTCCTCTGTGTTGCGGACTTCTTCCATTTGCGAGTCCGTATTTTCCCGTCGCTTTCATTTAACTTAATTTCCATACCAGGCCACCACGTTGTCTCATATAAAGAGTGTCAAACAAATGTGTTGAGTTGATTTGATTAGAGAGATTTGAGCGGGCCGACCTCCCGTGGCGAAGTCGGTAAGTGCGCCACGGAACTGTGGTGTGGCAGGCTGTGGGTTCGAATCCCGGGCAAGGCATGGGTGTTAATTTAAGTAAGGTAATTAGACTGTAAGCCGTCCCCTGCTAAGCTTTCAAGCATAAAACAGGGGAACGTTAAAAAGCCCTTTATAATACAACAACGAAGATTTTGGTGGCTCTGGACAACGAGGTCTTAGAGAGCCGATGAGGGTGAAATGATGCAAGGGCGGAAGAAGCGGGAGATCCCCGAGAAAACCCGCTGACCAGCGGAATCCACCGGCAAGATTCCCACTTGTCGAAAATCCGGGAGTGACCCGACCGGGGATTGAACCAGATTTGCCTGGGTGGAAGGCGAGCAGTCTAACCGCTCAGCCACCGCAACCCCATAAAAATGTTACGATTTTTTTTGTAAAGAAGAGAACCATGCGACTTAATGCTTACAAAATAATTTTCATCTGAGGCTCTAATAGCATTTAACATGAAATAATAACAACTAAAAAATGCTTCCTTTCTTAGAATGCCTAAAACTGTTTATCCTTATACTGTACTGCTAGTAACTTCTAGGAATACGTTTCTGGTGTCTCTATTTGAAGATGATAGAAAACCAAGAACCCATGCATTCATATTTCTGTTAACCATTGCCTCAATTGTTTGAGACACTACAAGTTATGTTTTTTTTTTCACTTCCGTTGGATAGTTTAGCAAAGTAGCATTATTTCGAAATCTAAATTTAGCTGACGATGTGGACGTATTGTAAATAAAGAGAAGCTCTGAACAGGTTTTGTAGGCTTATTATCTTTATCGCCAGCATAAATGCACATGCGTTATAATCAAGCCTAAAATTAAAAAGGTAATTAAAACACACATACAAAGGAAGAAACCATTTTTAACGTTAACACCATACATTTATATTTTAAAATGAGAGTATTTATAATCAAATTATGAATACTCACATTTATAAACGGACATACGTAAAACAAGTAAAAATCCAATTATAAAAAAATATTGTTAAAATTGTTGTTTACTTAACACCGTTGTTTTTAAATTTAGGCAGCCCGCTATCATATAGTACAGCGAAGAACTTGTACAGGGCTATTCTCCTAAGATTATTTCCGTAGATTCTGCACGGGTTAGCTTGTCATTTATCTAATTTATGGTCTAATCTCTCTTGGAAAGCTAGATTACTAGCGACGAGAACGCTGGTTCGACAGTCGGTTCTCAGTTATTGAAGCGAGATTTTGATTCTGCTCTTTTCATATTTCCTCTTCTATATCCATTGAACAGTCTTACATTAATATAGGTTAGAAACATCCAACGTACGACTTAAATTAAAAATCTGAAGTGTTAGAAAGTGTTTAATTACATTTTTAAAACACCGGTATATTTTGAAACTTTCCGAAAAAATTAATTTCGTTCACCGTGGCCAGAGCAAAACAAAAATTTTTTTTTCAACCTTGTTAATTACATATTTAATCCGGTTTTCCCGTAGTAAAATTTCTACATAAATTTATAACTTCGAACTCTATTTAATGTTTTCAGTATTTCATATTCTTGTAACATATTGTGATAGTCTATCAGAATTTTTAGTCGCAGACCAACAGTATTTTTCGAAAGATACTCAAAAAGTAGTAAAACCTCTTAATTAAGGCCTGAATATTAGATTATTATTTACATTTTTTTGATTTGAAACATTTCAGTAAAATTAGGCAACTATGCTAATATTCCATCTCGAAGTGTGTTATCTTCATTTGAATATATGTTAACTGCATTAAAATCATTGAAATATTCTATTTAATATGCAACATTTATTACGTATTTTCTATAAATAAACCGTGGTCACCTTGTTCCTGCTGGGTGAACTTTGAACCACTCGGAAATCTTGTTTTGGTGTCATTCAGCAATCAATAGCTACCTATAGCCCTCTATTTTAAATTTTGAATGTTATCTGCGCTGGTAATATTTGCTATTCATTCGCCAAATGACCCAAAAATAAGCATTTTGAGCTGTCGAAAGTGCCTTAGCAGGTACATAGTAATACCAGTTTAAAGTATATGTTTTCTTTGTAAAAGGAAAACCATTTTTTTTTCTGTAATTGTGTTTGTTTTACTTTTATTGTCGTTTCGATAAAACGAAATAATGTAACTAATTTTATAATAACCGATATTTCGGTAATCTTAATTTTTATTGCCGACTTCGTGTGGCGCAGTCGGTTGGTGCGCCACCGGTCTGGGGTGCGGGAGAATCTGGGTTCGAATCCCGGGTAAGCGATAGGTGTAAGTTTAAGTCGTCCCCTGATAAGCCTTCAGGCATAATGACCGGGGGACATTAATAAGCACAATAAAATTAATATTTATTAAATAAAATGTTTCCAGAAATTTGGGGAAAAAAAAAAAAATTTACATAGTTTAGCTGCATCATAATAAACGAAATAATCAATAATCGTACTATTCTGGGAATTTTTAATCTTTAAAAAATAACTTATTTTTTATCATCTGATACACTTGAAGTTCTGTAAAATAAATTGCTTTGTTAAGTTTGTGTTTTTTATAATTCTTGATTTAAAATACATCGAATACAATGCATTTTATGAAATACTACAGTGATATTAAATATTAAATTTTTGTTGATTTTGCTATAAAAATAGGAAGTTACATATTTAACAACATTATCTTTTCCTAACTTGGAATACATTTAGAGAACAAATATTTTTACTAATTGTTTTGTGTCAATCACTTTTCCTTGATTCACCTTTCATATCACCAGTATATTACGAAAATAAAATTTCTGTGATAAATGTTATTAAACTGCATAAAAATTGTTATTTCAATAAAATTTTATCATCATTTACTAGTCTTATAAGAAATTAATATTTTTGCAGTACTTTATTGTAATAGACGTGCAGTACGTTCGAATTATTTTAATATTTGGTAATATATTTTCGACAATATTGCTTATAATGCATGTGAATGTCACATGCTTATAGATTCATTAAAAAACTATTTAAATATTTTGTTTCTTCGCAGTGTTTCAATCTTCATAAATTGTATTCTTTTATTAATATCTACTGCTAATGAGACTTTATTTTAAATTTTCTGAGTGACTTCCTTTGAAATATATTTTCCGTACTCACAATTTTATTCCAAGAAATTGATCTATACTTTATTGCATTTTTTTGTAATCGGAAACTGCTTATTTGTGGATTATTTTTAGTATAATTTCCGTATCTGTATTATAAAGATATCTACTGTTGTAATATTTATTCCCCTGCACTTTGGGAAAGAAAAGTGTAATTTTCATTACATATTTTAAAATTTTTTAGCATTTCATTTTATTTTATTTCAGAATGTATACTCTTTATATACAAACAATTTCAATTATGAACATTAAATAAAAATACGAAACCTAACTTCGTGTTATTTCATATTGTTTCACATTAACTATCATTTAATCACATAACATTAATTTTTATTTTCTTGATAAAATTGTTATTAAACAGAAAATTTGAAATTTTCAATTTGGTAATTACATTACGTAAAAAAGTAATTTTAACTAATAGATTGGAAATTATTTTGATTAAAAGATCTGCAAATTTTTAATATAAATTAAAAATTAATAATACTTTTATTTTATTTTATGTAGATTGACTGAAAGAAAATAATAAAAATGGTTAAACCACGCAAGATATTAAATTATATTTTTCTTTGACATATTTTAATATATACCATATAATATCATTTTGTATATTACAAGATTATTTGGGCAGTATATAGTATTATTGTACAAAAGAAATATTTAAATACTTTCCTTCTTTTAATTTTAGGAATTTTTAATAAATATAATATTACGAAAAGATGCTTTTATTAAAATTTGATCAAGGGACACCAACAAATTTTTTTTGTCAATATGTATTAGAACGCAAATCTGTGTAGAATTCATAAAAAAAAAAATCATGATTTATGAAATAATTTAAAATTGAATAGACAAATGCTCATATATAATCTGGAAAAAAAAAAAAGGACAAATCAATGCAGTGGAGTAAATAATTAGACCTATTGGGATCCGTATTTATTTCGAAGTGGTTAATATACTCCGAAACTAGCCACAAAGGTATGTACAGTATATACAGCGAACAATTAAGTGATGCAGTTCATCTCGTCAAGTGTGTGCGTCTTTCGGGAACAATATTTCCTTCGATGGTCGAAGATAGGCCTGTAGTAGACAGGGGAGGGCACCTGGTCCTACGCAAGATTAATCGCTGTAAAGTGCTACTTGTGTGTATCCGCCTTGACTTGACTCTGGGAAGTAAACAAACTAGTGAGCCACGACCTGGTCCCTCGTCAAACATGTGCTGTTCCTGCGACCACGCCCATCAGCGGCGCTAAAAAGGTCGCCATAAAGTACCTGCCTGTGCAAAGAAACAGCTCCGCAGGCAATAAAGCTTCAAACGATGTTCACGGCGAAGGGAAAGGAGAGTGAATACAGTCCGTTTTCTCGACAATATCCGAGACAATCTTAAAGAAACTTACGCCCGTGATGTTCTCGCTCAGGACAACAGTCGGAATATTTAGACTGTCACATCTCGGAAATGTTTTAACATAGCCCACTGATATCAGTAGAGAAAAATACTTTATTCACGGTATTTACATTCGTTATTGTACAAATGGGGAACGGATTAACCGCTTAAAAATCTCTGACTTTAAACAGTTTTTTTTACGGAAAAACTAATTGAATTAGCGCGGGCAAGAATGTATGAAACATACTTTTACGCTTCAGCTTCTTATAGAAAGTGAAGTGTTAAAATTTTTATGGTCTGAAAATGTATAATGTATTATTAAAAAATATTTTTTAGGTAAGAATTGGCGTAATAGTGACATATTTATGTTTGTAAAAATTTCAACGTGTCAAATGTTTCAAGCCATGGGCACTGGTCACTAGATCAAAGGCAAAATAAATTATTAAATTAACATGTGCAATGTATAAAGATAACTACACCGACTTACTAAACTGACCTGCTATTAACTACAGTGACCAACTGTTGACTACAATGACCTACTATTAACTACAACTACCGACTATTAACTACAATAACCTACTATTAACGACAATGACCTACTCTTAATCACGGTTACTTTTATATTAACTACAGTAATTCACTATTAACTACAGTGATGTACTATTAACTACAGTGATCTACTATTAACTAGTGACCTCATAATATGGTCAACAGCTGTTAACGGGCACTTAACTTAAATATAATATAGATGAATAAATCCTTAGTTACCTTGGCCACACCTGGTCACTTCCCATTCTATGTCAATGTACAATGCAGTAACAAAATACCTATAGTATTGTCAGACCGAAATAATTAATCAGTATTCTTTGTATTCTGAAGCATCATCTTGCTTTCCAAAGCCAAAAGCTCGCACGTGAAAAGTTCTCATCGCAAAACTGTCTTGAAATGTTGGGAGGTTGCGGAATTAAAGTTACTCTCTTATTATCCTTATAATAAAGACAGAATGATGAGGTAGGTCTCGAAATGAGCATGCGATGTTGCTAAGTATGGAGAGCTCCTACTTCATTGATGTACGAAAAAATTTTGAACTGGGATATTAAATGAGCGCTGTCGTTTCATCTACTACGTTCAAAAGCTTCAACAACCTCTACCTCCATTTCTGCCATTTTTTTAAAGGCTCTCTACAGCTGCCATGCAGTCTCATTCATCTACGTAGACCCTTCATGACGACGTATTTATTAAACTATAGTGCAGTACACACGACCGAAAACAACGCGTAGTTCCTCGTAGAAGTTTTACATTTTAAAATACGTCTAAAGACAGAGCAGAAATTTTTTTAGGACAGGTGAGACCGCGAGTCTCATGTAAAGCGGAAAATTACCAACTACGCCCCCAACTCGACTGCGAGCGGCGCTACAACCAACATCCCGTGTGCTATCTTGACCACCTGCATGCCTTACCCACACTGCACGGCGCTATATTCCAGACAAGTTTATATTTTCTAGAATTGCAAATACGCAAAATACTTGTGTACTACTGTGCGACGTAATAATAATTGACATTTTAGCTTGACTGGAACTGTGATGTACACGAGGAACAATATACGTTTTCGCGTTGTTCATCTGAGCACGAGCCGCGGCAGACCATCATGCTGTAAGGCAACTGTTATTGTGAGCGGCCCGGAAAACATGGTTCATTGGCTCGCTACCTTGGCCGCTGGTGTAGCGGAAGGAGTGTGTACCAGCGTATAATGCGTGTTATAGATGGCGCCACAAGGGCCTTACTTCTGGGAAATTAACTACTTCTGGAAGGTGCAGAGGCTCACCATTTGTCGAAATTAAAAACTGACTGTTTGTCCCTAATGTTGTGGGGTGTTTTCCCCTTCCAGTTTGTAATATAAATCAACCCAGTAGCCAACTGGTCCCCAGAAACTCGGCTGCTGGTTTCCAGACACGTCTTAAGTTAATTATTTCTCATCATGCTGTAGGGCCCATATTGGCCAGGTTAAAAGTAGAAAAATGGACATTCGTGCCTGTCCATGTTGGTGGTAGAAATTATCCTGGTAGGCCTAGACAAATGCTTGGAGATGACTATTCAATTTATTAAAAATGATTAACAAAAGGCAGTTAATTCTAATAATGGGTTTGCTTCAGCCTTAGTTTGGTAACCAAAGTCGTGTTAAAAAATGCGTTTTCAGCCTTGATGTAGGTTGGTAATCAAAGTTATGTATTGAAACATATATAAAAGAAAATATCTAGTCTTTTCTAGTTTTGCTTTGTCCTGAAAAGAAGTAACTTTGAAATGAATACTTAGCGTCTTACATAAAAGGATAAAAATCTCTTACACGATTTCAATAAATACAAGTGAGAAAGAAAACAAATGTACCTGAATAAGAATATTACATCATTTTAACAAATATTTTTGGGAAGTACCCATACACATGAATATGGAACAGTTAAATTAACACGCGGTGTCATGAGAGACTTAAAAGAGTTAATGTTTTTAACACACGCCAAAAGTTGTGATTTCAGCCTTATGTAAAGTTGAAATCTTCATGCTGTGTCATGATGTTTTAAGGGCTGTTATAACATTGCCTTTTAACTAGCCTTGATTTGCAATCTATAAAAGTAGTTTTACTGAATAGTCAAAAATCTACCCAGTTTTAATGAATAAGGAATGTATGGAGTTGGATATATAACTGATTTCTGTAGCAGTATATATATACACATGTTGTGGAAGTGGTATTGTTGCTTTGCATGGTTTTGTATGGCATTTTTTAAACAGAAGTTTCAAATACTAAAGCTTTTCCCATATAGTGTGTGTGTTTGTAATTTCTAGAGATACTGTGCGTTTAAAGTACTTTCAAAGTTTTGTTTGCCGGTTTCATACGACTGGTCGCTTTCTTGCTTGCGTGGCGTTTCTCGTGTCGTCCTAGTTTGCAGTGAGCCCCACACAGGAATAATTAAAATTTCGAATAATATTTATTAAAATATTACAATGCTCTAAAAAAAAGTTGAAGATTGGCCATAAAATTTGTAACTTACAGTCAGCAAATATTTAACGTCGTTTATGGAGTAAAGATTGCTCCCCTAGTATAAGAAGTATATTTCAGTATCTAAGTAGTATGCATTTTTTTGTCTTGGAAATTCTTGGCCATTTTCATAATGAACTCCCAGGACTTTTCATGCAAGCCTGTGCCGCTACTTCCTCAAACCAATCACCAGAGATCAGCTCGTCAAAAGAATATACTTATCTTTGTTCTTTCGCGTGTTTAATCCTCGGGGAACTCGTCCTTCCACGCGGATGATAAGAAAATGAGTTTCTCATCATCCTGTTCTTTCTTACCTAGGCTAGGTATGCGAGCACGTATATAAACAGTTTGCTTTCTTTGATGCTCGTGCCAGCGAAGTTCCTGTCATTCATCGACAGAACGGTAATTGCGCATGCGCGCACTACCGTAATTTTCAGCGCCTTCGAGAGTTCCGCATCGAGAGGATTCTCTTGGCTGGCGGCGCCTTTTAATCTGGCGTCTAATTAACGGCAGCTCAGATGCAAAGGAGCGGACGCCCCATTTATTTTCCCTTTACCACACTATTAAACCGTCCTTAACTGCAAAAGCGTTCAGAGGTGGATACAACTGCACAAAACTTCAATCGTGACGGAGATTGAGGGGGTTTTGATTTTCCACGCGAACTACCCCAAACTGAACGTCCATCCTTCACGAAGTAGGTCAGGATTTACTATAAGTATAACGACGCGATAAACGCGAAACAAGGAACGTCACGTTTTACTGATGACAAATTGAGGATATACGAGGGGGAGTTCCCGGGTTTCGCTGGTCAAGAATTACAAGCCAAATCCCGGGATTGTACTTTCTGGGTCAAATGTCAAGCCTGCCATAAAATAGGCTTTCCGGACGGTGAATTCTGGCGTCAACATTTCCACACAGCGTATCCTACAAACACAAGGGACTTAAGTACACGCCCTGAGACAAACAATATGAGAAGAAAGTATTATTTTAGTTCGGTAAGTCTTTGTATGGTAAACAACGAAACAATGCACTGATTATTTTACTGATATAAGAATGCGATACCAAGCATATTTAGGATTCTTTCTTATAATTTTTTATGCAGTTGCTAGACATATTTTACATCAAACGCGAAAAGCAATTTATTTTGGAACAACTCTGAAACTAACCTCGTAATGCACTTCTCGAATTCTTTTTTGGAGCGGGGCGACTAGTCCTTATGTTTGCGATACATATAATTATTTATATTACATTTTTATTTTTGATTTATGGGGTAGACCAAAAGTTTGATTCTCTGAATCCTCATGTTACTTTGCTGTCTGGTTATATTCCAAGCCCCCTTGATTCGGCCATTTTTTCGCTTATGAATTTGTACGCGGGGGAGAGTTATGAACACTAATATAATGTTAGGGTGTTTTGGGATGCTTCTGATCTTTCTCGTCTTATTCGTTCCACAGCTTCTCCATCCCACTTCATATCACCTCAATCGTCGTCGAGACTTGCTGCGAACTATATACGTTTTCCTGTCGGGTTATCCAGATCCACTTAGCATCGGCTTTTCTTACAACGAATCCACGACTTATCTTCTTTGCGCAAGTTAACCTTAAGAAATGTTTTCTTTTAAGTCTGCTAGTCAACCATTTGTTTTGTTAGAGTAAACAAAGTATGTTCATCGTGTAGATCTCATTTAACACGGTCCACCGAAATAATTTTCTTACGCATTCATTTTAAAGATAACTATTAAAGATTTTTTCTACGTGGGTTATTTGACCCCAGTTACCAAACTGTTATTCCAGCGCATCTGTAATTTCCGTTTTTATTCAATAATATAAATACAGTTTTTAACTTAGCAATGCCTATTACCTTTATTGTGGTAGTCCACGGCAACATGCGGGAGCATTGAACTAACATATACATGGTCTTAGTAAAAAAAAAGTATTTCATTACAGAAAATTCCATTTACTCAATTAATATTCAAATATTTATTGTCATTATTTTTTCGACACGCCTTCTACAGTGCGCCATCTGATAATTTTCTGCAATGAACCGCTCTCTCCGTATTCCCGGATCTTTATCCTGATTTCGATGAAAGAAGATGACGTTGCCATCATTACTTGTGCTCTTGATCATGAACTAATATTTTTTGAGTAAGATTATTTCTGCGTTCCTCCGAGTGTCCTGGCCGCAGGAAGATTTCATTAATATCCACTCCGCTACGTGACAGCATAATAAAACGCTGCAGACACGCTTGAGTTCTAATCCAAACGAAAATTCTAAGGGCCTTTTTTTTATTTTTTGCAAATCGTCTTGGAAGTATGAAGGATTAAGTCGAAAGAAAGAAATTAAGGATATGTTTCACGACGTGAAATAAATCGTTCGGTAGAAGCAAGCTAAGTTACTGGACTTGAAAACATTAAAATTAGTCCTGTTATCGCAAAAAAAAAAAAAAAAAAAAAAAAATCTGTTTATTTCTGTCACACAACAATTAATAAAATACTATTATAAATATGCACTAATAGCAAAATGTTCATTTTTAGCAACGTAATAGTTAAAGGATATACGAATTCTGTTAGTATATAAATAATAGGAATTCAACCATGTTGGCGGTTATTAGATGTCCTTGGTTTGTTAGTGAAATGCAGATAACAGTGTCCATGGCATTATTATTTATTTGTGTCGCTGTACTATAACAAACTATATAAAAGTTTTTTCTAGAGCAATTAGATTGTAAATTGTCAGCAATTAAAAAAAATACTAATTTTTTCTTAAAACTTTAAGAATCAAAGGGTTTGTGAATTCTTAAGATATTTATAAAGATTTATAACAAGGAACGTTCTTCGAAACAGCAGGCGCCCGGTAGCACAGATTGAACCAAGGTTGCAATGAACCAACGGAACTCTGACTTTGGAAAGGACGACGGAATTTTCAAAGATACAAGCTATACTAGCCCAAAGCTAAGCATGTCAAAAGATAAACTGAGACTTGGGGTAGGCTGTTCACTGTAAAGTGAGCACTTTTGAGGCCCTAGTTAATTTTTCCTTTCAGCCATTTTTTATTGATAGTTTATTTCAACGTCGTATACATTACGTCGCGCAAAATTAAGCTGAACAAGATAATGGAGCAGTAGCTACATCATAGCGAACAACTCCGTTATGGGATTAAAAATAATTGTCCATAAAAACTTCTAGGGAATTCTTCTGATGTAAACCGACAGCTGTGCCAACTACCGACACTAGTATTGTGTGAAATTTAAAGTCGATGAATTGCTGGAACGCGGGTGCGAGTCCTGGAAATTTCGTGGATGAGGGGGGCCGCGGTGCTTTAGTGGTCAGACAACTCGCCTTCCACCAAGGCGAACCGGGTTCAATTCCAGGTGGGGTGGCCCCCGGTTCTTCGCATGTAGTAATTTTGCCGGGCGAGGCCGCTGGTCGGAGGATTTTACGGGAATATCCCGTTTCCTCCACCCTTTCATTCCAGCGCTGCTCCATACCTCGCTTTACCATCATCGGCTCTTATGATATCGACGTTAAGAGCCTCCCAAACTTCTTAACTTTTCACTCACTCATGGACGAGAAAGATGATCGCAGACTCCTAGCAGTGGGCTTTTTTTTTATATTCAGGATATTGGGTAACGCGATGAAAATTTTATGGTTAGTTGATTTTAGTCTGTTTTTGTTTGTTTAACTTTTCTGGCAGGGCAGGCGCCCTGGGAAAGTGTCTGTTTTCAAAAGTGTTGCAGCATCTTGAAGACTGGTGTGGTGAGATGAGGAGTGTTGACCATGGTAATCTTAAGAATTCATAAGAAACACAAAAATTATTTCACATATAAGTAATGCATGTAACAAAAGAAAGTAATAGGATAGGCCAAGGGGATAGGCGAATAGATAATTTTTTAAATAAATGAATTTAAAAATAATTAAATTTTTTCTGTCCTGATTGTAAATGTGCAGTTAGATTGTTTGAAAAAAAAAAAAAAAAGAAGTTGTTTGAGAGAAAAAATTACAGTATAGCTTAAAAATAACAAATATGCTTATGGAATGTTAAAAAATTAAAATGTAAATGCGTTGTCTACAAATATGTTGAATTGTACTAAGTGGTTAGATTAGATTTCGAATGCACTTAGTTAAATTGAATCCCTATTAGAAGGGAGGCAGAGAAAATGTTCAGAGCATGTAGTTAGGAAATAAGTTTTGTCTTCAAATAATATTTATTAATTTAAAAAATAATCTAAAATGTTACATAAGCAGGTAAGAGTAACTTAAATTGTTATATCTTAGTTAACCTTTAATTCCATTTTTTGTGTACGTGTTTCAGGGCCAAGCAGCAGTACACGCATATAAGCCACTCTTCTAGAATTATCATGTAGTTAATTGGCCAGGGTAATGTTTTTTGGATAACTTTTTATAACGCCTAGGGAGCTTTGGTTGGTTTTTCTAGTTGAGGGCTTTTGAAAGCTGTGGGTGAGTAGTCAGAGACCACCCCCCCCCCTGCCTTTTTTTCTTTCCGTCAAAGACTATTGGTGTCTAGTTTTGCTCAGACGCCGGAGTGCGAAAAGAAATTGGTATGTTTTGAAGTGGGCGGAGCTTTGGCAATTCCGGACTGATGTGAAGTGAAGACCAGCTCGTGCCCATGTGTTTGTTTCGTCCCTTTGTGACAGTAAAAATATCTATCCCTTTGAAATGAAACTGTAACTTCTCAATTTGTGAGGTGCAGTAACGAAGAAGGTATAGCAATAATTTTTTCTGTGGACTCTGGAAAGGAGCGCAGTGGCTCGAGCATTTCAAGTGTTAGACGTAGCTACTGGAGGATGAGATGCTTCAGGTGGCTGGGGAGCGGCAGCCGACATCGAATATAATCTATTCATGGTTTATTCTTATTTTTTGCATCAAACCTTTGAAAAATCTCCCCATGTATGACGTGTTTAGGTATTTCCTAAATACGCCATGTATCACAAGGGTTTTATACCTCTGTTAACATAAAAGTACCTGATTGTTCGTAAAATTAAAGAGCTGCCTATAATTAACTCATAAATTATTATATTTCGTCTATAATAAATACGAACTAAAGCAGTGAGAAAACATGTGTGTTGGTAATACCTAGGGAGAAATAGTTATCAAGCCAGATATTATTACAACTGAGTGTGCACGAATTCGGTGCGTTGACCTTAGGTAAACCTTAGTTAACCTTAGTTTGCACAAGGCGGAGGAATATTTCGGAAGTAGAACTTAAGCAGGACTTCAGAAAAGTCTGAATAACCGTTAATGGAGTTTTAAGATTATTTACGGTTAAGTTAATTTAGATTCACTGGATTACCCTTCTGTTTAGTTGTTTCGGCACAACATTTAGATATAAACGTTCTCACTGTAAAATTTAAAAAAAAAATCATTAGTGCACGCTTCACGGCCCACATTCCTCATAATCTTCACCTATACTATAAAAAAAAAACATGTCATAAAGTCTGTACTGATTTGTGTTTTTCGTTTCGTTTTTGTTCACTTACATTTTGCATTATATGACGTAAAAGCAAGTGGTGACTCACCTGGGAAGATATCACATTTTTGCAACACAAATCACAAAACGTAATATGGTTCTACACTGGTAGCTCTGCAAAAACCAAATATACATCATTCATACAACTCAGATGAATTCTTCGGGGGGAAAAAAAAATCCTATATTCTTCATAATAACCTAGTATTATTTTCTACCACATCAAAAGCAATGCCTACTAAATTGATTTAAAAAAAAAGTCTTTATGGAGTTGCATTATATTTGTCATTAAAAATAGTCGGGCTTTCTTCAGTACAATAGTTCTAATAGTTGGCTACAAGCCAGAAGAGATGACCACTTGCTACTGCGACAAGAACATAGAGCAGTCCCGAGCAATGAAAACAAACTTTTTGCTGATACACCATTAAAAATGATTTCGTAGTTTAAACTTATGTTAAGTTTGATTGTAGGTTCTACTGGGAAACAATCTACCTCTCCTAGAGAAATATTCCAAATATTCCAATTTTCATTTAAAAATTGTATGATTTCTCGCTCGCACTGCTCAATACTTGTAAAATATTGGAAAAATTGCACGCTCTTGTGCTGGAGCGAAAACAACTATGTCTTCGAGAGATAACTTAAATTTGTGAACATATTAAGTAAGTTATCTGCCCGGATTCGAACCGCAGTCCGCCCAGAGCTGATCATTGATCTAAACGTAAACAAATTGGCCAATTTTAGTATTTATGCCATCGAACCAAAGTTTTATTTTTGCAATACTGTTGCCAAAACAACAAGAAAAAAAGGAGGAACGATTTACATTAAGAACTTGGATAACAGCAGGCCTAACGGTGGGTTTACGATAAAAAGACTTAAGAATCAAGACTTGTGCTAATTTGCCGTGTACTTAACGATCCATAAGTTTTGCAATTTATGATTGATCTAGCAACTGTTAAGTCTAGCCAGCCAGAATCGTAGGAGACGAAAGCAGCCCACATAACCTGGAAAAATGGTTAAGAGTGAAGATTATATATATATATATATATATATATATATATATATATATATATATATATATATATATATATATATATATATATGGTTAAGAGTGAAGGTTATATATATGGTTAAGAGTGAAGATTATATATATATGGTTAAGAGTGAAGATTATATGTATATAATCTTCACTTTTAACCATTTTTCCAGGTTATGTGGGCTGCTTTCGTCTCATATATATATATATATATATATATATATATATATATATATATATATATATATATATATATATATATATATATATATATATATATATATATATGTGTGTGTGTGTGTGTGTGTGTGTGGGGGGGGGGGGGTTACTGCTTGTGTAATCGTTTTGAAAACTCGTGAAATCTTATAGAAAGGGAAGCTGATGCCAACATTGGGCATTTACGTCAGTAAATCTGAAAAGGTTAATTAAAGCGAAGTCAATAACTTCTTCCAAAAATAAAACATGACCATGAACTGCTTTTTAAATTAAGGTGATGATTTCTGATTTCTCTCGATTAAATAATTCCTTTCATACGATTTCACAATACGACATAACCTAAATACAAGTTGTTACTACCGTTTCCCGCCAACAACTGCCACTGTGCTATGATTGGCTACTTCGTCTTGACTTGTACTTAAGATATAAAATATAACGATCTCTTAAATCAAGCCAAGAACTAACCCAACCCGCCGCATACGACCCGCATACTGCAGCCGTAAACCAATACCCTTGAAAATATTGGTTCATATTCTAAGCTCACTGGTTACGGTTTCTGTTAAGTCAATCATAAACCCACCCTAACTCAGCTACCGTATAACATTAGCGTTTGTGTGGGCGCGCACTCATGCTTTAAATAAGAGTAAAAAGTAAAGAACAATATCCCTTTTAACACTCCAGTTTATGATACCTAGCGATAAGTCGCTTCGAGTCATCAGCTTACAGTATTTCTGTGCAACTACAATATGTTAGAAGCGTGTGCAGTGACCTCGTTCTCAAACGATTATTCGAAATTTACCGCAGGGACGATGGAGTACAAAGCTACAGAGTTTTTTTTTTTTGTTAAAGGCTGTTCACGATAAAGTGAGCACTTTTGAAATTAACATTAGAAAAAATCACTCCCCCTGTCTGCACCGAGAGGCATTCGCTCAGCAAAGTTGGTAACGATAGATAGAAAGTAGTTCCATATCTTAACGTCGAATAAAAATTGCTAGGTAACCGTTTGTGGTAACTTAAATTATTTATTTTGCCTTCCGTTTTTTTAATACATCGAAATGTAAAAAAATGAGTAGATTTATAAAATATTTACTTTCCTAATAATTTCACAGTTTCACTTGACCGACGGATGAATAAAGTGATGAGGCCCATGGAAAGGTTAATTTTACGTACTACGGAAGAATACACGAAGTGCATACAAGCACTTCTTTAGCAGGGCTTTTCAAAATGCTCAGTTTACCGTGAACAGTCTATAATAAGGGAAGGTTGGTCCTATTAGGACAAAACGGAGATTTGTACACAATTCTTATCCTTAAAGCCATTTCAAAATAGTACGAAAACGACTTTTTAATGCAGTTTCTATCGAATTATCAATTAATTATCCAACAATATTGAATACTCTCCTTTACTGTTCGATCGGAAACGATCCCCGTGCAATAATGCCTGCATAATCCTCCGAGTCCTGACAGGCTGCATGTGATGCACGCTCTTAAGGTAAAATTACCTCTTCACTGAGGTGGCAAACATTGTGCGAATGGCAACCGAACTAGCATATTCTTTCCAGTCTTAACGTGTAAATCCCCCGTGTTATAGGAAGAACAAACTGTCATTGCGGAATGATGATAGCGTACATGTGGTGGTTTCGTACTTGTACTAGTGACGAGGTTATGGCTGTTATACGCTGTACAAGGTAAAATGAGCACTTTTGAAAGCCCTGCTTAAGATCTACTTGTATGCACATTGTGTATTCTTCCGTCTTATGTAAAATTAACACAGTCATGGGCCTGGCCACTTTATTCATGCGTCGGTCAATTGAAACAGTGAAACTATTAGAAAAGTAAATATTTTACAAATCTGATCATTTTTACACTTCGATGCATAAAAAACAGAAAGCGAAGGAAATAATTTAAGTTATCACAAATGGTTACCTAACACTTTTTATTCGACAATATGGTATGGAACTACTTTCAATCCCTCCTTACCAACTTTACTGGGCGCATGTCACTCACTGCGCCCCGATAAAAATATATTCAGGTAGGAGCGGTGACTTTTTTCTACTAAGGTTGATTTAAAAAATGCTCATTTTATCGTGAATGGACTATAGTTACAGCGCTGTAGCTTGCCACCCAGTCAGCTGTAGTGCCGCACTGGTGGCCTATCTCCCAGGCTTGCCAACAACACTTCGCATCGTCCCTTCACAGCGCTTTTGTCCTTATCTTCCCTTTAATAAGGTGCCCGTCTACCTGCGGCTAATTTTCGCCATTGAGCCGTAGAAACAAGGCGCGATAAGGAAGACAAAGGCTCGCCCGTCGTCTACCTCATCACCGCTACATGCAAAGCATAGAACCGCCCTGTAGGGTTTCCTTCCTGCTCGGGTAACTTTAGCAGAGATTGTGTAGGCCTAATTTTATTGTTTACATTCTTGTAGCAAAGTTTAAAGCAGGGCCTTTTTAAAGTTTCGCAGATATTCAAGCAGGGTTATTTCAGTTACAACAGTCTGGACATGCCGGTTTTTCGTTATGTTGACGAAATAAAAATACGTAATATTTATCTCGTGTGTGCTAGGCTGAAATATTACTTCTATAATCGAAACCAGACTGAGCATAAGTGTAATCGTTTGCGTTATAAATGTCTATTTCAAATGCTCCGCAACGTAAATCGCTTATCAAGACGGCTGATGTAATAAGCTTACTTGGCGAATCTGTTAGGGCGAATAAGGTATTTGGGCGGCCTTTGCCTACTAAGGTATTTAGCGCTGCCGAAGGGGAATGTGGAGCAAACAAGATTAGCGAAGGGATGGAATATTTGGGGAAATGGGAAATACCCGGGAAAAAAGGGTCAAAATGAGAAAATTCGGGCTTGACGCAGCAGAAAATAGAGTGCGGTCAGCTGATTTTGGTGTGTATTTCAGGAATGAGTGCTCTGGCCACTACATCACTGCACTCCCATAATCAGAGAATGTCAGAGCGAGAGTGAACGATATTATAGAAAGGGGGCTTCATTTGTTTACGAATATAGAAATGCGGGAGGAAACTGTTTCTGCGTAATTTGCAGCGGTAACAGTAAAACTATCCTACTGTAAATTGAGTCATTTACGGCATTTATTTGACCTGAATTTCATTTAGATATCACAGTGTGAATTTTAATTTTAATTCCATTCTCTATTAATTTTTGCAGTAGTGGAAATATTTGTGTATGGAATTTTTCAAGCCTGCCCATACACCTGGGTTACACCTGGGTAAATCTGGTAACCTTGGGCTTGGGCTTGTTTTCCTGAGGTTGGGAGCCCAGTGTGTTTTGTTATTCCCTTAATTTTTTGGTACGGAGAAGTGTTAAACGGAGAGAGAGAGAGAGAGAGAGAGAGAGAGAGAGAGAGAGAGAGAGAGAGAGAGAGAGAGAGAGAGAGCAGTTAGTACTGGCGCAAAAAGATCTGAGAATTGGGGGCACAGTTGTTGGTCGTTAGTGACACTCAACATGTTTCAAAGAAGGTAAACCTGCGATATTTTTACGTCTGTGGTTTGGATGAGATAATGTGTTTATTATCAATACTTTGGCGAAGTTAACGCAGAATACCTTTTATTCCACTTAAGTACATAGTTACATGTTAAGTTACTGTATTTATATAAAAATAATATTTACGAAACATTATACGTTTAAGGTGACTAAGGAAACTGAAATTATTTAGTAGCATCTTAGAAATTTGAAACGAAAAAACAGCACATTTACAAACAAAGAAAATGTTGTATCAAACGCAAATTACTAAGGAACTCTTTCTGCAGTCACATGCGTAAGATTTAGGCCACCTGTCAAACGAGTACGCATTTTAACCAGGCATACAATCACGTTCATAAAGACACAAAAATTTACATCCCCACATCTGCGGAAGTAGCTATCCATCTAAATTATTTATAAACATACATACATATCCGTGCACGCATCCATATGCTATGCACATCTTGTCATTTCGCCCTTGAAAATGAGCCACAAATTGCCGGCGACTTTCTCAAGTAAACTCCATTTGCGTGCCTGGTTAGTGTAACGAAAATTATAAGTGTGATCACCCGAGCTGGTAAAGATGTTTGTGATTTCCTGTTTGTTTCTATCTTGAACTGCGTTTTTTGTTGTCTCCATCTATGACGAAAACAAATCATTGGTGAATTGTTGTAACTGAAGACTTCATTCAATAATAGGTGTTTCAGAATGGGTGGGACTGTGAATCTTTATCGCTAACTAGAAAGTTTCGTTTGATAAGTAAATTACTATTTGTCGTGTACGTACCTGTTTTGACTGGAGCGAATATTTTTCTTAGTTACAACAAATCTTGTTTTGGGACATATACAACACATGGAAGGTAGGTATTTATAAAATTAACCTACTTCTTTGGAAATACTGAGAGCGTCTTCAACATCAATATTTACTAACGGTTTCACGTTAACACCTGCGAAAAATCATATATTAACTGGTAAATATTTAGACCTTTCCGGTAGTGTCTTTGGTTAAAAATCGTTTGCTCAATAAAACTTCTGAACTGCATTGTTCTTACATATTTTAAATGTGTTGGAAAATGTTATACAACAAAATTGAAGTCGCGGTACTTTTCTGTGCGACGCAGGGATCATCTTACGAATTATTTGTTTGTAATCAACCCTATTCTTTAAGCGTACCGACCACAGCAAATTTGATGGCGTATTATCTGAGTCTGTTTGGTGTGGCATACGTCAGTACAGTTATCCCTCGCGATGGTTGTTGGGACAAGGGGGGGGGGGGGGATTTGGCGACGCTGATTTCCTGCGGACGTTTATAAAGCAAAACGTCGGATTCTTAACCTGTAAGATTCAAATGCAGAATCGTCTTACAAAAGCAACCGCCAGGGATTTTTTATACAGATTTTTATGAACTGGTCGCGAATATTTAGCCTACTTTCCGAAAGAAAGATAGGCTCATGAGATCACTTTATTGTGTGTGTGTGTGTGTGTGCGTGTGTGTGACCCTCCGTCCTAAAACGTTTTGAACGCGCCAACAGAAATTCATCAAACTCGGTACACACATAATATTTAATAAGGACGTCTGATTTTCGTTGCTACGCCATCGACTTATTATCAATATAGAGGCAATGTTAGAATCCAGGGTGATAATTAATATCGTGGAAAATATTTTACCGTTTTAAACCAAATTTTATATTTTGAAAGTGCATCACGCAAGCATTGATTTTAGAGGAGGATATCGTTGTTGGTCTGCCATTTTGGAAGCTAGCGCTACATGAATTTTTTTTACGTTATATCAATAAAAATCAGACTTGAAAGTAACGCTGTAATACTCCATGTAAATACATGCAAATCAAATGCGTGAGGCACTTATTTTAGCAAATAGTGACCATACAAATATTTATTGTTTATTTGCTACATATACCAAACTGTTCTGGCAATTTCGACCAAACTTTTTTATGTGTAAAGTGTCTGTTATATGCTTCATATATGCCAACACTAAGCCATTTCTGTTCGCCATTTTGTAGGACAACGTCACATGAAATTTTTTTTGTGATATATGTCGGGATTTAATAAACCGATTCATACCAAATTTGGTAAACAAGTAGTAGTACTACAGTAGGCCATGTCAATTTCTATGTTTTATTTGCAAAATGGTGATCATATAAATATTTTAGCTTATTATGCAAAAACTACGAAACCGTAACAAATTTCTATGTAACTTTGTGCGCAGGCAGAACCGATTACAACCATCAAATATATCTACATGAAGCCTCTTTGTCCGCCGTTTTGTGAGATAGCACCACATAAATAAATAGTTTTAATGTCGTATCGTGAAAAACAATCTATTTGTACCAAATTTAGCAAACAAGTATTACAACGGCAAGCAATGTGAATGGGTGTGTTTTAAGTAACTCAGGCCCTAATTTTCAAAATAGAGACTATACAAACATTTGAGATTCCTGAACTATATCTTTGAAACCATGTAATAAATTTCAACGTAACATTGTATGCTGGGAGTATACAGAATGTTTCAATATTGCATATCAATAATTTGGGGAACATTCCTCATATCTGGAGAATGAAAAAATGTTATATGAACATAGGTCCGCAAATTCTTTATTTCCGTACTACATCCCATAATATATAATGTACAGTGCATGGCCCGCGGGAATGCCATTGTAGCTGTAATTGGCAGCCTCATACCAGCCCCCGATGAGCTCTGATGTGAATACACTAGACTTTTGTTTGTGGGGACATTTAAATACACTGGTGTATGCAACCCCAATGGACGATGTAGGCACCTCCCGTAAATAAAATTGTAGTGGGTTGCGAAACAGTCAGTGATTTTCAGGGATTCATTAATGCATTCGGATATCCATGCAATTGCGGGTTGATGCATGTGTTCATACTGATGGAGGGCATTTTGAACATTTCATTTAGTTCCGACGATAAGCTTTCACACATGTGTAACTGATTCCTGTGCAGTTCCTATTGTTCTAGGTGTAGGTAAAAGTGTGAGGTATCGTGTATAATGAAAACGAACGCTTCGATGGCATTCTACAGTAACGTGATCCTGCCCGCTGGCCATACACTATATGTATTATGGGCTCTAGTACAGAAACGAAGCGTTTCCAGACCTATGTTCATATAACATTTTTCAACCTCCAGATGTTAGGAATGTTCCTCCGAAGTATTGACATGCAATATTGCCAAATACCGTATATTAAAACCGTCAAATATGTCTACACAAATATTCTTTTGTATGTCATTTTGTAAGCTAGTGCCACATGAAAAAATAGAGATTTTATGTCATACCTCGAAAACTATAAACCAATTTCTGCAATTTGGCAAACAGGCAGTACTACGGTAGGGCCAAACAATTAGTAAATATTAAGTGAGTCGTACACTTATTTTCAAAATGGTGGCTGTATAAATATTTTAGCTTAGTATATTATATTTGTGAAATCACATAACCAGTTTCAACTTAACTTAGTATACTGGCAGTAAGCAAGCATCAAATGGGATTTCAAATAAACTCTTTTCTCCGCCATTTTAGATGACAAAACCATATGTAAAGTTAAGCTTACAAATTTACTGGGCGCATAACACTCACTGTGTTCGTTAAAATATATGCAGGTAGGAGTAGTGATTTTTTTCTAAGGTTGATTTCAATATTGCTCACTTTATCGTGAACAGCGTTTAATCATGATTTCCTCTCTGTTGAATGGCATAAAACCTCCAATTTTTGATATGAGGATCTTCATAGATGTGGACGAAAAGGTTATATATTATCACATTTCATGATTGACATAGAAAGTGCCAGCATATAAAGTTAATTTTAAATTGTTTGGGACATGTGACATACTGCGAAAAAGTATGCATATGCCTGTTATATTTAAAATATATTACTAGCACCTTAAATCGTATAAACTTATATGTAGGCCTATTACAAAATGAAACCTTGTCTCACGAATTTTAGTCGGAATTGTATAATTCTTAGAGAGAAAGTAGTTCCATAATCTTAACATTGAATAAAAAATGTTAGGTCACCATTTGTGATAACTTAAATTATTTCCTTCGCTTTATGTTTTTCAATTCGTAGAAATGTAAAATAGAGCAGATTTGAAAAATATTTAATTTTATAATATCTCCACAGTTTCACTTGACCGACACATGAATAAAGTGATGAGGCCCATGGCAATGTTAATTTTACATAAGATGTAAGAGTACACTATGTACATACAAGTAGATCTCATGCAGGGCTTTTCAAAGTGCTCATTTTACCGTGAACAGTCTATAACGATGCTTATAAAGGGCTTAAGACATAATTGACCCTACCGCTCTCTTGGATCGGAAATCATGACTAACTATGCTTATAAAAGGACTTAGGTGCGTACTTGTACCCACCACTCTTGTCGACACCAGGGACTATGCATATTATACGAATTTGGTGACTATAGCTGCGGCGGAAGGGAAATGGCAGCCGACTATGTTTATAAAAGGGCTTAAGTTATAATGAGTCATATCACATTGATCAGTGCTACGAGCAGTGCCTATAATCCGAATTTGGTGACTATATCTTAAACAGTTCGGAAATGATGGCCAACTATGTTTATAATTTCGTGGGGGTGAGATATAGGCATATTGCACTTAAAACATGACCTGTGGTAAGGCAATCATTGTGTTGTACTTGAGGTCCGGACTGGTTACACGATTAATTTAAAAGTAAAATAATCACTCCTATGCATACTAAATCCAATATGGCGTCAAAATGTGCGAATAAACAACGTTTATTATTTTACTTAAGCATTCAACTTGAAAACACAAGTCCGAAAATATATAACACTTGGTATATTTACTAATACATTTAAATGCTTATAAAATCCAATGTAGCACTGATGATAGTCACGAAATCATATTTTCTGACGACATTTTCTTATCTGACTAAAAAATACGAATCTGTAGACACGTCACTCGATACACTTGTTTGCTAATGTGAAATAAAAATATATAAAATTAAATATATAACTTTAAGTATATAAAATTATGCTTTGCATATTTGGCTGTTGTGATCCCATAATTGAATTCTTCTTGAAAATGCGAGTTCGTAGAAATGTCGCTCGATACAATTATGTCTGTAAATTTTAGAAGTTAAAATAAAACTTTGATTAAATAAGTCTTTTGATTTATAAAATTACGTTTTACCTAATCAGTTGTTCTGATATTGTATTCTAATTATCCTTGAAAATGTGAGTTCATAGAGATGTTGCTTGATACATTTATATCTGTAATTTTTACAAGTTAACTAGAATTGTTTAAAAATCAATAAAGAAATTACTAAATCCATAACTTTAATGTATTTTGTAAATTATTAATAAACCTCTTTGATTGTTAAATACACTTTCCTTATTTTTATGAGTATGTACATTTAATCATTTTACTTTATGCAATGGGAGCTATAGGGTTTATTTTAAAAATACATATAAATTAGATATATAAACATTTTTTAAATACAAATATTTTTAATTTTTTTAACTACCCCTCAATCCCTATAAATCAGAATCACATATACTTCATTTACACCATTGCTCCACTACAAGCCCTGATAGCTCACTTGGCTTAGTGTGTCAACCATACTAGCTACCACAAGGTCTAGCAGTTCGATCCCACACCTCTCCACATGACTTTTTGAGTTCTGTGAAAAAATAAATAGTATTGCACCTGGTTGTCGCTCGGTGACTTAAACTACTGTAAACAAAATGGCAGTACTGCAAACCAGATTATGGACATACCAGTGCTCCTAGCAGGCAGCGAGGGAACTACAAAGACAGCGGGTAAAGAAGGCGACAAGAGAGAGAGAACTGGGGGGAGAAAGAAAAAAGACAAGATGGAATGAGAGAGTGACAGAACATGAAGAAACAAGATGGAACGACAGACATCCAAGATGGAACGAAAGAGCATGAAAATACAAGGATATATGATGGAGCACAATAAAAAACAAGTAATAATTATAGAGCATTAAGTAGAATAACTAAATGGCGGACGGAAACAGGATGGCGGCTAGAAACAAGTTGGCGACCGGAATGAGATGGCGATCCTAGATGTTGGTTAACCTTCCCATCCTAAGCCCCCAGCCCTTGTCCTGGAAACCCCTTTTTTCCATCTACTTATGTGATATAGGTAATAACAGCTCGTAAAATGGTATCATAAAAGACAAGATCCACAATTTAAAAAAATATATGTATTGAATTTTATTATTTTATGTACTGTAATTTCATTTGGTACAACTTGTTTAACAGATCTACCGGTAAAAAAAATTACTGAAAAACAGCGAATGATGTGGTTGATGAATCATTGGCAAATGTCACTGACTGTCGAATAAGTTAGGTGCTGTTAAAAGATTTAAACAGTGTTATTCTCACTGATTCAGGTTATGGATGTAGGCAGTACTTCTGGCAACATATACGAGGAAACAAAATTTTTGAGGTATTCAAGGTTGTGTGATTTTTAATTACGTATTTTGATAAAATGGCTAAATATATTTATCGGAAAAAAATGCACACATACATCTTAGACACAAATTTGTGGGGCACGTCTCTAGATAATATAGTCAGGTGTACATGTATTCAAAATTTTGTTCAAACAGCTCAATGTTCATCCGCTTAGTTGGAATAAACTCCTCCACACATACTCGCACACACACATCTGATTTCAAATAAATATTTTTACTACAAATAACGTCTTTGTTTTGACAAATGACGAAAACAGACAGCCTTCACACAAAGATTGGAACATTTAAAGATTTCGTTGTCCTTTATACTAGGGGCCCGCAGTGGTGTAGTGATCAAACTACTCGCCGTACACCCAGGCGAACCGGGCTCGATTTCCGGCGGGTCACTCCCGGACTTTCGCATGTGGCAGTCGTGCCACACGATGCCGCTGGTCAGCAGGGCCTTCTCGGGGATCTCCCGTTTCCCCCGCCCTTGCATTCACCATCATCGGCCCTCAAGACCTCGATGTTAAGAGCCGGCGGAATCTCTCCACTCACTCATACGTAGTCGCGTTCGAGTTTTAGAGGAGCGTCAATTTTTTATTTCAGAAATTAAGCCACTGCCCACCACTAACTGGCTGCCTGTGGCAGAGAGACGTGGCTGCTTGCGTGCTGGAACGTCTGCATTAACACTTTGAGAGAGGTATCGATTTTAAATCATTCAAGATAAGCTAGAAGTGAGTCGCTTTCATACACCTCAGCACGAACATCAGTTTTGTTGGTCTACACTGTACTGCGCGACGTCCATTACTGGCCGGCTGTCAGACATTATGATAGCTTTTTATCACTGTTGCAATTAGGCTAAAAGTTTTTTCCTACGTGCCATAGAAAATGACCTATCGTGTCTTTTTTTTTCAAGAGCAGAACAAAGAAATTATTGAACCCTGTCCCCAGCCAGCGGCGATTACAGAGTATAAGATTAAATATTATTATGAATGAATACATGGAATTATGAATGATATATGCTGTTCCCAGTAAAATGAGCACTTTTAAAATCCCTGCTTAAGATCTACTTGTATGCTTGTTGTGTATTCTTCCGCCTTATGTAAAATTAACATTGCCATGTGCCGCATCACTTTATGCATGCGTCTGTCAGGTGAAACTATGGAATTATTAGAAAAGTAAATATGTTACAAATCTCGTCATTTTTACACTTCCAATGCATTAAAAAAATAACTAAAAATATCACAAATGGTTACCTAACACTTTTTATTCTACGATAAGTTGTGGAAGTACTTTCCATCCACCATTGCCAACTTTACTGGATGCATGTCACTCAGTGCGCACGTTAAAACATATACAGGCAGGGACAGTAAATTTTTTCTTAAGTTAATTTAAAAAGTGCTCACTTTATCGTGAACAGACTTTACCAGCAGAGAGGATCTGCACCTGAAATATGTTTCGAAGAGTTTCTCAGGTTTGTACATCTGTAGCTCCAGGCACAACCTGCTTGGGTACCGCTGTAATTCCGTACCAGTCTCGGATTAAACGCCTTTCAGTGATACCGGATCATATTTCATAATACAGTAAAAAACTATATAAAAAGGCATACGATGTTATATTTGGTAAGGAATATAATTCCCTTGCATGGGTTACTGTGTTTATTTGCAGTGAACGTCATGAAAACTGCTGGCGTTGCGTTGCTAATATTAAGCCTTCAAAGAATTCGGACGTTGTTATATGAGGCCTACACCTAACTACATATATAGTACATTCACGGTTACTTCCGACTTTTTTGAAACCCCGCTAAAGTTAAACTTCCAATATTTTCCTCCACCTAGAGCAAACATAGCTTAACCAAATCTTGCGTAATTACACCAAAAGGACAACGTACTGAATTCGTGTGCACTTGCTTTAATAATATTATGCATAAGAACTATTTCTTACACAGCACTGTCAACACCCTCTTGTTCTCTCTGTTCTCATTAATATTAATTATAAATGAAATATTACAATTTATAGATAAAATGTAAGTAAAAGTTCGATTTAACAGAAAATAAAAAAATGTGATACACGAAATGTTAAGAGTGGAATGGACCCTGGGTTTTTTTGTGAAATAGTTGTTTGCGCGAACATGCGTATCTCGGTAAATAAATATTCTACAAATAGGACTCTTTGTCAGAAAAGATTAAAAAACCTTTATATATGCCCCTATGTTTTTTCTTCTGTCATATTAAGTGTATTCTTGGAGAAAAAAATCGTGAAAATGGTCAAATATCGCATTTCTAAAGCTTGCCTATGCAGTTTCCTTAAGTAGCAAGAGAAACGTACAAAGATACAAGTGTAGTTTAATCTGTGGTATTTCATCGCGTATAATAAAACTCCTATGTTACAAATCTGATTTTCACAGTGCAGCGTTACAACGGAAACACTGCACGCCTTGCGCGTAGGAGCGATGAGTCACTAGGCGCGCGTGTTAGTGTCGCCCGTATCGCTCCCTCGCTTCTTGACCTTGGAAGCGGGGGTCAATCCTACTCTTAAGAAACAAACTTAACATGTCGTCCATGGAGTGATTCAAAAAATGCGAAGGAACACCGAATGGACTAGAACTGCATTGATTTCTGGTGACGTTAGTATCACGTCGCCCACACTCATAGCCTGTCAAAAGTTTTAAATGAAGATGTTCAGTCTCGCCCTCTGGTTTACACTGACCCAGGGAAAGTACTTGATACTCATCTTAATACCGGAAGCTGCATTGACGGGACCAGTTTGTACCGACCGCTTGACGTCACTTACGAACTCTCCACGGAAGGTAATAATAAACTCGAGAGGGGAGTAAACCCAGGGCGAGGCAACACTCTCCGAGCGACGGGCTTTCCAGCTGGGACCCATAGGTGGCCGCCATCCCCGGACATGACATGAAATAGGAGACCCCAGGATGGAGCGGCGTTGGAATGCAAGGGCGGGGTGAACGGAAGTACCCCGAAGAAACCCGCCGGCAAGCGGTATCGACCAACACGATTCCAACATGCGGAGACCCGGGAGTGAACCCGCCGAGGATCGAACCCGGATTTTCGTGGTGGGAGGCGAGCGCTCTAGCCACTGCGCCACCGCTGCCCCTTCCACGGATGGCGAAAGGTGTAAAGTGGAGATATTTGCATTGTTTGGTCGTAGGGGTGTATTAAAAAACGCTGTGTGTAAACGGACGGGCAGAGGAGAGAAAGCGATAAATAATGAATATGACACTTCGCGAAAAAATGTGTGCCGAGTCCTCATTCCACTATTCGGCACACTTGACAATTTTTTGAACTAGCTATACAAGTCTGGCAAGTAAACGAAATATATCGTAGACATATGATAGTTGAATTTCATTTTCTTCTGTTAGAGTAAAGATTCTCGTACAAGATGTTTAACCAGGAGTACCTACTTTTTACGTATTAATATTTCATGTTCTTTACATTCCAGCAGCCAAATCGACAAGGGGTAAGTCTATATTGATGAATGTTACTCTAAACTGTATCTTCTACTTCCTTACAAGAGTCCGTTAATGTTATTGCAAGATAGCTGCTAAACTGAATAAAATTAGTGTTTTCGAGTTCGTGAAACCATGATTACGCGAGAACGTCTCCTGTATTTATACATAGTGTGAAACATATCGCCCGGCCGCGTGTGTCTGTGTATTCGGATAAGTATTCTAAACTACTTGGTGGATTTTGATGCGTTTTTCACCATCATTTAGAGAATTTCTTGAGGAGGGTTTACGTATGTAATACATTAATATTTAATATAAGGACAGTAGAGAAATATCGCCGTTTTCTTAAAAGTTGTAAAAAGCCGCTTTTCGGCAGCTTACATGGCTTACGCTGACTAAACCATAAGAGATACACAAAATTAATGTACTACAGAATTGTAAATCTTAAAAAAGTCTACAAAAATTCTGCGACAGAATATGTTTATCTTTTACGGATGACCCACACTAAACATTTTTGTATTTTAAAATTTGATTGAAAATATATCTTTTTGAACAACACAGTATTAATCCTTATCAAATAAAATATGTTAGTTACACCATGTCATTTTATAAGCTCGCGCAGATTTATTAATCACGCGCAGCATAATAATTTCAGTGGTCGAGTGAGCTGATGAAGAAAAATCTGTGACGGCACAATTTTCACCGCCGTCGGCTCTGTATATGTAAATCTCACTGGAGCGATGCCGGGGCGGGTCGCTAGGTATTTTATAATTGCCTGTCGACAGATGGAGGAATGTGTCATCGTGCCGACGGCTCATCTGTGACGTAGACGTCAGTTACGACGCAGTCGGCCGAGTGGTTCAAGTCCAACACCCTCCCCTCCCCCTCCTCTACGAATAACACGGTCTTGGAATGTCGCCAGTGTTGACCGTAGACTAAATATGATGTAGACCGCTTATTCGTCTTCTGTGCATGCACCCAACACTGACCTGCTCCAGCCATACACAGCTGTCAAAGTCACGTGGTCAACAGTGACGAATTTGTTTGTTTATATATTAACTAGCAACCCGGCCCGGCTTCACCCGGGTACTATTTAGTTTTTACAGCGACACACTAATAAATGAAATTGGAAAAGTCTTAAGATTCAAGACTTAACACATAAGACTTAAGGTTGTGGTAGGGGAAGTTGCCTGTGGCCCCACTTGATATATGTCTATAGCTCTATGGAAGAATGTAGCATCCTAACAATGAAATAATTATAACAATCAGCCCTGCAATTTTGGTAGATCATTGTTATAAAACAGCAAAATAGCTCATTTTCCCGAACTGATTCACTGATACCGTTAATGCTCAGCTTCTATACGTGCTACAGTAATTTTTAATACACGTAAACATTCCCCAATAATGCAGATCATAGCAGTAAACACCGCATTCAAATCTGTTCAGTGATTCTCGAGATTAGCGCAGTCATACAGACAGACGTGGACCAGGGAATTCCTTTTATACTATATAAGGATTTTTAAATGACAAGAACTAACCTACTATATTGATAAAATACTTTTACCAATTTGAATTCTAATTAAACTGTATTACAAATCAATCGGTTAGAGGAAGTATAAAAACTTTCCATTGTAATTGTTTATTAAACAGTGTTCTAACCTCAAATCCAATCTGCGCCATTTTTCTGCTAGCCGTATTGGCAGAAAGGAAGTTCAATGTTGGGGCACGGAGATTGGTAGTGCGCAGCCAACGAGATCGATCTACCTCGTATTTAGTCTATGATGCAAACATCTCAAAGCACTTGTCCATTCGCGGTCATTTCGCACTTTCCTGAAAACCTGCATAAGTTTTACTTTCAGTCTCTTCCTCCGCATTGTGCGAACAAAGCTCAACAAAGTCAAGAAAATTACACCCAAAGGACAATGCACTGCATTTGTGCGCCTCATTTTGATAATATTTTTACACGTGAGGACGCCTGAGGGGCGTATCTGAGTTCGTGAGGGTTGGAGGTCTTAATAGAATAAATGAAAGAAACTAAATTTGATCGCTAATTTATTCACTCTGCAATTATATACAGCATTAATTAGCTCTCTCCCCTTTTAACTGTTTTTATTTAACAGCAAGCGCAATATTTAATTTCAATTTATACTCTAATTAATGCAATTCTTAATAGTCTTTTTTGTTTACAGTCAATTAACGTATACTCATTATCAATACGTGTTCAGTCTATCTGATGCTATCATTTATAATGTCTTTCACTCACACATCTAGTCCAATAGCCCAGCCTGCCAGCCGCACACTCCACTGCTTGATACTCGCAGTCGCAGACTTCTCTTTCGTTGGTCACTGTTCGCCTTCTGCCGTTGCTCGTCTGCTAGCGCTCGGAACTCAGCCACTCATTCGTTCACCTACTCCAACTCAACTCCCGGCCCGGAGGCCTGCGGCGATATTTATAGGGCTTGCCGTGACATCTGGAAGGTTCAACGCACCCCGAGTTGCGCTAAGAATACGAGGTCAGTAATCCAGAGCATTCTTCAGACATCGTTCGAAAACAATACAACCAAGGACCGCGGCGTGCGTCTGTAAATCGAAACTCGTCATTTCCTTGCCTTCACCGCCGTCACTATTATATGACAACTCTCTTTCCTTCTCTTCCGGCGTACGATGCGAAGCAGTGAGCGCGCAACATTGTCTTGTATTGGGACTGTTTCTTACTACGCATTACCAACACACTTATCTCGTCTCTGTAATACAGGTATTATAATTTATAGATAAAATTTAAGTAAAAGTTAAATTTAACCAAAAATTATTTACTTGTATGTTAATATACGAATGAAACGCTTGAGATACACGAGATAATGAGGAAACAACCAAACAAGTCGTACGTGGCGTGATTTATCATAGGTTTAATTTATAACGTGTGAAGATACTGTGACTAGACTATATAGTGTGTTCTAATCTAAAATTCTATCGTCTTCCATTATGAATTCCGTATTGGGAGAAAAGCAATCTAGTGTTGGCACACGAAGTGGTTACCGCACACCTCGGGCGCGCCATCACCCTCTACGGTGTTGACACGTACGGATAGCGATGTAATAGTCGCATAATTTTGTAATTCGAATGAATCTATAACGATAATCGAATAAGTAATCGGCAAAAATAATCGATTGTCTTGTTCTAATCCAGACACAGCAAATACTGCATATTTGTATAAATTTGTTTGTAATAATGTCTGCTATTTTGAATAGTTGCTGTTTAAAATTCTATTCTATATTTTTATTGTTTTACAAGTGATTATCCAATTACTACGCACAGAACAGGACGTGCCGTGACACCAGGAACTACGGGTCGCAGAGTGTGCACGGCGACCGTGCTTGACGAGTCATTCCACGTGCGCTCCGCGGCCATCTCACCCAGCTCACGTCCTCGAGATGGCGCTGTTCTTGGGCTGTCGAGGACTCCATCCCCTTCCGTTCCTCTTTCCGGGAGCCATTCCCCGCGAAAAAAAATGAGGGTTATTCCGCCACCCTCGTTGCTTGCGAGGGTTCGGTTTTTTTACGACGAAGACATTCCCCCTCCCTCCGCGCTCTTCCCAAGGTTGGTGACCGGAGGAGGTGTGTACGGGAGACTCTTCCTTGGGCAAGGAGGAAGGGCAGACGTCTCTGTGTAACATCCTTGCCAGCAGGTGGCTTAAGCCCATGCCACACCGTCAAATTTTCCCGTCAAGTTTGATCGGATTTTCTTGGACAGTTGGGACGTCATTCGAAACGTTATAAACGCCGACATATTTGTCTGAAAGCGTTTGATGGTTTCAGTTTACATCAAACATTTAAAAATTGGACGGGTTCCAAAATTTCTTCGATGTTTGACGGGCCCAACCAATCAGAATCGTGCACGACGAAAATGACATCCAAATTAAAAATAACGAACACTTGCTGGAAACAAGATACGATATGAAAATAATTTATGTGAAAGCTGTCTGAGCACGAATGCTTTCTCCAGTGAATATTGCATTTAATATTAACATCTTTAAGAGGTTTTAAATTTCATTGTGGACAGACGATCTGTAATAAATCCAATCTTTAATTCAGTAAAAGAGTGAAAGTAAATTACAATATTCGTTACATTATTTCCCGTGATGGACTGCATGGAAACAGTCTCTCACTTTGAAAATAATGTTTGAATAAAAATTCAGATTAGATTCGCCCAGTAACAATTTGACAATGTGGCACATTTCTAAACGCGTTCAAGATTATACGATAATATTTGTCGGAAGGAAAAATTTCACAACCATGTCTCGTCTTCAAACTTTACTGTCGAATATGCTTATTTGAAGCGGAAAATTTGACAGTGTGAGAGGCGCTCGAGAGGCGCCGGGCGCCCGACGACAAATTATGTTACTTCCGACCGGTCATTAGGGAGGCGCGCACTGCATCCTCCACTTCCAGCAGATACACAGCAGCCGCGGTGTTGGTCCAAGGAGACACTCGCCACGCCAATTACGTCGTGCTGTGCCGAGAGACGACAAGACACGACCGCTGCGGGCGGCTCCAAATTGAATTTCTTGGCCGCGGGTAGAAATTGCTTCCGCAGCGGTCTCCTCGGCCTGATAGCGAACTGAACCAAAACTAATACATCTCCCACACTACCATTAATGGGGCCATTCTCAGCAAATTGCTGAATTCTGGCTAGTATCAAACCCATGACATAAATAACTTATTTTAAGGCTTACAATTTTTTACCTGCAAGTTTATACCTAGGGAAATACAAAATATGCTCCGGTCAAGGTAATTTAAACTGTGTTGATGAAGGAAAAAAAATAACAAAAATGGCTATGTGAGGGAATGAGTTTTTGGTTTAAGGGAATGACATAATTAAATAATTACAAACATGATATATTTTGCTGTTTACTATCTATTAAAAATTAGTTCACATAGAAAATTAGAAAACACCACATTAAAAAAATGTTAACAATTTAAACAGCAATGAAAGCATTACAGAAAATCTTGAAAAATCTAATTTTTCCAGTACACAGAAAGCAATCCTCATACCTGGGGGAGCATGGTCAATAGATATCACATCTTTACTTGCTCGTAAAAATCTTGCTAGGCCCAAACATAAATAAACAAATGTTTATATTTCTAAAAAATGATTTGAACAGTCTTTAAAAACAAAGAAAGTGTGACATAAAGTAGAAAGCACATCTCTGGTGTTGACTTACAGCTCCATCGCTTAAAATGTGTACAGTAGGCAAATTATTAAATTGCCAATGTGCCATGACGCAAACATGGACTAATAGAACAAAATGATTTTACTGAAAAATCAGATTAACCAGCAGAATAAATAACACTGATGTGTATAGTTAGATGCTGCCTTCCACTCCGAAAATACACAGACTGAATTTCTTCATTGTATTTACATGCATAGTTCTCACTGAAGTCTATGTGTAAAACTACAGTCCCTAGTATTAATTCACTCTTGAGCTTTGACATTTCTTTGTGCTGGTGAATAATGTTTGCTAAATTATTCAAATATCTATGCAAGGTTATTTCTAGTTGAATAGCCAAATCCTTACATTTAGTTGCAGTTTCCTTTTTCTGGTTTCTTTAATTTTCTTTCACTTCCTGTGCTTAAGATTATCACTTCTTCACTACCCCATTGTTTTACAGTAATTTCTTTCCCAGCATCTGGAACATCATACAAGAGACAGTCTACTTTACAATTGTTACACTTCCTCCTCAAACAATTGGGATTGGAACTATCGCAGCACAAAGATTGTAGAACACCATCTGAATTTTATATTGAAAAATCTTCTCTTCATACAGTTTCGCAAGGAGTTCTGTGTTAGCATGAATCATACATTTGCACGTTTCCATATCAGAATGCTTTGGGGCTACTACACAAAATGGTTTCATCCTGCAAAAATATGCGTAACTTACCCTTAAGGAACGTTTTCAGAAAAGTCCTGTGTAAATTCTGAAAGGTATTATTAAGCACACGCTTCTACTTAACTCCATTTTTTGGCAAGACAGTCTTTTTTCCCTGGACATATACGAGAGACGTTATCTTCCTCAAGAAATTTTATAACATCTTTCTTTATACAATTTGTTAACACCTTACCTCTAGCTTGGCACTTACTACTATTTGATAGTAAACGTACATTAATACTGGAAACTGGACCAAACAAGTAACTTAAACAACAGTACTGTTTTGCAGTTGATAACATCCTGAATTTTTTCAGCACTCTGTCTACAACAATTCTTTGAAGCATCTACTTACTATTGTGACTATGCCCTGCTCGTTTCACACTTTCTTTTAATCAGTATTCATGACTTCCCCAAAAAGGAATCTCTTTCTGAATTCTAACGACACTTTTCCACTCCTATAACCTTTGTTACTTTAGTTCGAGGAGTAAATAAATTCATCATGCTTTGAGTACTGTTTCTCAGATTTTTGGTATCTTTGTTTGCATCTCTCAGAACAGTTTTCAGCTTTCTTTTATTTATTTTTTTCGAGTTCCTTGATTTTTCTATACATAGCACTTCGGCTCCTTTTGACAGTTTTCCTTTCACGTGTTTTTCTTTATGTTGGTGGCTCAGAGTCATGTTGGAAACCCAACAGCATTGCCTGGTCTGGGTCAATAGGTATCGTATCTGTACTATGTGGGGGTGAAGAGTTTCTCAACATAACGGGTAATGGTTCTCGCGTAGTCTTTTCACTGTCTCTAAATTTCTTTGAATTGGTCTTTCATTGCTTTTTCTTGCTTCTGTGTTCTCTTAGTGTCGTTTCTGGTACACTCTTCCCTTTTCCTCCTGCCTTCTTCTTTGCATATTTCAGCCTTTCTTTAGACCTCATTATTTCTAATTTTTGTAGGTATTTCTTCATTTCTTCATGGCTTTTTGTCATACTGCTTTCGCATCATATTCCTTACTGTTCTTGATGATTTTAGAGATTAAAAATAATCTGTCAAAGAAAATATTCTTAATACAATACTGTCGTAATGTGTAGGGTAATATAGACTGTTTACGGTAAAGTGAGCACTTTTTAAGACCCTCCCAACAGGCATTGATCACTAATAAATATATTTTATTGGAGCCTCAGACGTTTACATTTGAGGGTGGTGAAATGTATACACTGTGTTTATTAGCCACATACCAATATTCATATTAAAAAGTGGTGACAAGATAGAAATTGACTGAAAGGAAAAATTTAGCTGGGCCTTAACAAGTGCTCACATTACCGTGAACAGCCTATACATGTAATATTTTAACCTACATATAAATAGGCGAAATATATCACCCTTCCTTCTAAATATTCTGCCATAACATAGCTATTATAACTGCCTAGCCTTACAATTTTACATAGGTATATTTAGGTTAAAATTATCTAAACCAAGGAAAAAAGATAGCAGGACTTACAATGGCATAGTTACATATTATTATATGAAATATATTAACTCAGACTCAACACTAATCTAATTCATAACGTATGTCCTTCCCTCATTTTCTGTGTAATTCCCTCATTGTGAGGGAATGATGGTGAGGGAATGATGAAAGTGTATTTATGTTGTAGTTACTCCAAAGCTGTTTTGGATTTGAGGTCGAAAAATCCTACAAGAAACTACACCAAAAATTTAATTCGAATTATAAGTTCAATTCTGTTATGTATTGCAATTTTTAAATTATGTGAGTGGAGGAAATGATGACATAAAAAACTGACATGTTTTACGTGATTAAATTTAAAAAAAAAAAACCTAACTGGCAAAAATACTACTGCCATGAGACTTTTGCTTCATAACTACCAACTGTAGGTCTAATGGCTGTCAAACAAACAGATGAGGTATATGCCAGTGCTCTCTTGTGTCAGTTGTAGGAACATACATATCAATGTGAGGGAATGATGTCAGATGCTGGGGGAAATATGTTTAGAAATAAATTATATGCTTGCAGTTAAAAAAAAGGTCCAAGCTTAGGTATTTTATAGAGATTTAGTTACTTTATACAAAGTTGTGTTTATCATAAAAATTTATTTTAATCTTCTTGTAGGAAAAAAATCTTAATATAGTGAACTAAAGTATGGGGAACAGTGAGGGAATGATACATACGATTTTAAATATTTTTTATGGTGTAAATATATAGTTTAAAAATTTTAGTAATGGTTGCAACTGCAACTCATGATAAGGATTATGGGGAAACCTGGCATTATTACCTAAATGAACATGCTGTATTGAGGGGGAGAACACATTTTCAGTAATTTGCTGAGAATGACCAATAATAGATTGGAGCATCACTGAAGGTATAGTTAACTTGAGATTTCAAATCTTTCTCACTGTAATCTTTAATGGCTTTGTTTTCTTTATAGTTCGAGACGAAACATGCATCTCATCTCATTTCACTTCATAATAATAGCAATTTATATACATTCACACTATAACAGGTTAAAATTGTCAAGTTAGCTTTGTACTAAAACTAACGACCCTCCCCGGCCTCGCTCAGGTGCGATCTACAAATATGGCGTTGTTTAAGTTTACAACAAGTATATACTCTGAATATTTAAGATAACTAACATTGGATTAATACTGTGTTGTTCACAAAGTCTTCGTAATTGAAGCCCTGTTTTTTAATAACATTTCAATAGACAAAAATGGTTACTGTGGGTCATCCTTAAAAGACAAACATGTGATACCACGGGCTTTTTTGTAGACCTTTTTGAGATCTACAATTCTGTAGTACATTAATTTGGCGTATATCTTATGGTTTAGTCAGCGTAAGCCATGTAAGCACCCAAAAAGTGGCTTTGACCGGTTTTATTAGAAAACGCCGACATTTATCTACTATCCTCACATAAAACATTAATGCATTTTATACTTAAACCTTTCTCAAGAAATTCTCTAAATTATGGTGAAACCACATTAAAATCCTAGAAGTTCTAGTTTAGAAACCTTAGCCGAATGCACAGACATACGTGGCCGGGCGACATTGTTTTATAGTATGTATAGATAACATATTGAGCCAAGCATCTAACTTAAAAGCTGCCCCACAAATACCTGACGCCTCGTACGGCACGTCCTAATAGCTTATATGGCAAACAGTATCAAACCCAGAGAAATGTAATAGTATAGTCCATTCACGGCTACTTCCGACTTTTCTGAAGCCCTACTAAAGTTCTATTTACGTGATATGCCTCCGCGTCATGCAAGCAAAGCTTAATCGAGTAAAGAAAATCACACCAAAGGGACAGCGCACCGCTTTCCTGCGCGCTCGGTGTAATAATATTTAACATAAGAAATATTTGTTACTAGACATTGCCAACACATCTGTTTTCTCCCTGTTTTTATTCATATCAGTTATATACGAAATATAATTTATACCTAGATGAAATAAAAATAAAAGTTGAGTTCAACAAAAATAAAAAAGGTATTTTATTTTAAAACAAGCTTATAAGTATATTTAGTAAAACAACCAAATACTTCATATATGGGGTGATCTTTTCACACGTTTGATCAAAAAAGTGTGAATAAAACACGAATAGACTATAAAGTACAAATATTTTACAGCCAATACTAAGATAAACTTTTTTCAGGGTCAAGTTGTAAGAAACCAATCAAGTAAGGTCAACTTATGTTAATACGTCCTGTCCACACTACTTACAACCCCTCTCCCCCCCTCCAAAAATTCTTTCTCGAATCCCACCACTCCACTTCTTATTGAAAATTGCGCCTCTCGCCACAATTACGTCTTCATTTTAATATGAGTGATTTCGGTGGTGAAGAAACAGTCATATAACAGCATTTTTTAAAACTTAAAATTGGTAAATATATTAGATAATTTAATATATTTTATAGATATTTATTATAATATTATATTTATGTAGTACTCGTAACAAAATAGCTGCTAATGTTAGAGAGATACAGTGCTCTAGCAGGCTTGATCACCGGTCCAGCACACGTTCTTCTGCTCAATAAAAAAATGATAAAATCTTTTGAATATATAAAATGCAATCGGAATAATCTGTTATGCACACAGGACACTCAGGAATGGGCAAGGCTCTTGCTCAGTGCACCATCGTATGATTGGCAAGCGGATTGAAGACGACTAGGGGAATCGTAAACACTCGGTGTCGGGATTGAACTCGCGCGACCAAACACTCCTGTTCTCACGTGTTCAGGGATGAACCCAAGGAACGATATCACAATGTCAAGCTCCGCACTGCCTGGTTCGCGGCAAAGCTTGAGATCACTGGAAGCAATGCCTTGTTACGCCATCCTGTCCTCCACGCGTTCTGTAGACTACTGTGAATATTTACGTTACCTTGGTCATAATTTGCTGTATCCAAGCATCGATGAAGTGACACTCCGTTATTGCTAAGAACATCAACATGCTCCTATCGGGTCGGCTATTCACTGTTAATTGAGCCCTTTTGAACTCAACTTTTGAAAAGTTGGTAACGATGGCGGGAAAGTAGTTTCATGTCTTAACGTCTAATTAAATGTGCTAAGTCAACATTTATGATAACGAAGTTATTTATTTTACTTTAAATTTTTAATGAAAATAAGTTTAAGAACTAGCAAACTTATGAAATATTATTATTTTATAATTTCACATATTTTCTCTTGACCGACGCATGAATAAAGCGATCAAACCCATAGCTAGGTAAATTTTCATATTGCGGAAGAATACACAGACCGCATATAGGCCATTCGCGATAAAGTGAGAACTTTTGAAAATCCTCTCATTTGGAATAATAGTCAATAAATATATTTTATTTTAGCCTTATAGACGTTAACTTTCGAGTGCGGTGGAACATACACACTGTGTTTATTGATTACAAGGCAACATTAAAGTAAAAAAGGTGTTCAAAGCATAAAAATGGCTACAAGGAAAAAGTATCTAGGGCCTTAAAAGTGCTCACTGTACCGTGAACAGCCGATACAAATAAATCACAAGCAAGGCTTTCAAAGGTGCTCAGTTTACTGTGACAGCCTGTTTAAATCGTGTTGGCGTTTATATTTAATCTGCGTTCACTCTGCTGTGTATAAAACAAAATGGGTCTTATCAGTTGGTCATGAAATATATATGTATATAAACATATATTGATATAATTAATGTATCTGCAACTTGTAGCGCTAATACGTTGGGTAAGCCAGAAATTATTATGTAAATATAGATATAATATTATGTGAAGAAAAACAACCTCCTTACAGACGTCCACAAAATAATTATGTAACACTTTGTGGTGAGCCAAATATGTGACTTATATGGGGAAGACCTTTATGAACGCCGTACATATTCAAATGAAATGTACAATGTTATGTATTCCACAAAGTTGTAGGCTGCCTCAAATACCACCACATAACATCTGCATAACTTACAAGTAAACAGAGTATGTTGGCAATATTTATGAAAAAATTAGCGAGTGAAACAGAAATGTATTCCGCCCCCGGGACATGTCTGCTCGGCGACTCTCGGCTCAGTAACCAGACGTAGTAGGCGTAGAACACTCGCGTTTACAGTCCCACACAAGTAGCAGGCAAGCAATTATTTGCTACACAACTGTAAACCTTACTTAACATAGCTAAGCATATAGCAAGACAAATGGTTTATTACTCTGAACTGAAAATGACTGAGGAGAGGTAGGGTAACTGTGCATTCTTAGAAAAGATGCCAGATGTGTCAAATTCCAGCGATAATTATTTATTGAAAAACATTTAAATATTCAATTGCAAATAAAGCTTATCTGTTTTATGCTGGAAAATAGTCTAAATAAATAATCCTGAATGAAAATCGGCAAGATAAAGAAGAGTATTTAAACTATAGCTGCCGTTAGGAAGTGGTCATATTTAACTGTCTTTATCATACCCTTATGTGACACGTAGGTACAGTCTGACTTATCATTAAAAAATATGTAGTTCTCTCACATTAACGTAACTTGAATTTAAATAAAAATAAGTTATATGTGCCTCGGCTGTCTCAGTTACGTAGTAACACTTAACATCTCACTCAGGTTAATTATAATTAAAATTGTGCTGAAGCTATTAATGGCGCCTTGCCAACATGGCGTCGTATGGAACGTTCTACACCAACGGCGTTTCGTACTAAAATTAAGTTGTAAAAATCATATACTGGATGACGGATGCAGGACGGTGTCTCTCCCAAACGGAACTGAGGTAGTGACTTAGTTACAGTGTGCGGTGCTGTTTAACGTGGCTCGCCGACTCACGGACGTTACGTAGTCTTAGATAGCTACCTAGTCTCCTAGCAGATGCTTAAAATGATGCGGAGGGGCTTACCAGCACACAACTCGACGCAAAAACAAAACTTAAAACTATAGCAAGCTGTTAGAACTATAAACACCCTTACAACAAAATATAAATCCTTCGCTACGTCCAACTTCTGGACGCACGTCCTGACCTAACTTCGAAAGTCGTTGAAGGATGGCGGCCGAGAGAGCGAGATTACAAACGACTGGCCTGGCCCAACCCTATTTTAAGCTCTCTAGCCAATAGGAGCGCAGGGTTCCAATTTATTAGCCAATCGCAAGGCTCACTAAGTAACAAACGGAAATGACACACTCCAAAACGGCCTAAATCCCTATATCATAGAGTTACGGGTCTCGTAGAATATATCAAAATACAATAAAATTCCCTGAAACAATCACAATAAAATGAGACCAAAAAAGAGAAATATTTAATATTTAATTAAAATATAAACAAAAACAAAAATCTAACTATACCACCCAATAAACGTAAATTATTGAGCCATTCGTACATCTACGTTTAGATATCCTAGCCATGCGAAAAATAAAAATAATACAAATTATGAAAACAAACATATGTGAAACATAGGCAAATTACAAATCTCATACGTAAAAGGTGTCAAATACGTGAAACATACATTAATTATGAAAACCGGTGCAGATTGTGAAAAATGTTATGTTACAGTCGCATCTTTATCAAGTATTTTTTTCGTATGACATTTATACGTGAAGTTGTTCTGTTTAGTTCCCTGTCGGTAAGAGGCTACGAGTGCGGCAGGAATGAATATTTTAAATATGTATGCAGCAGCCAACATAATTTTATTTATTTTTTAATTCCGAAAGTATTCGCGTGAATGTAAAGCAGCTATTGCGGGGTTACCCCACGACATTCAGCCAATCCGTTCTCGGACGGAAGTGTATTCCACCGCAGGTAGCGGTCATACGTAGCCGGTATTGTTGTAATTAGCCGCACATGTTTATTCACGTGGTCTCGGTGGCGATGGCGGGGCGGGTGTGGCGGAAATGGGAAAACGCGTTCGTTCCCGCAGCTCATGCCATTTTAACTCTTCCCTGCCCCCCCCCCCCCCCGTACACGGCGCCCCTGGCGGACGAAACCTGCGCTCGCTCGCTATGTAATGGAATTACCCGCACGCATGCTTCGTCACAGGGGTTTGTTGTGGGGGGGGGGGGGTGAGGTGATACACGGGATGGCTCTAGGGGACTCCTGTCAGACGCAAAAGCGTGTGGCACAGGTCGTTTCATTGACGAAGTGCGAAGTGATTCCCTGATATCAAGAAGAAGGAGTCACGGCATCCCCTTTCTATAACGACATAGAAGTGCCGAGTCTACCGATCAAGCATAGAACTATTAGCAGCCACTGTTTTATGACTACGGAGATAGTCCTGCTAGGATCAAGTGCGCGAGAGAGAAAGGACGACTGTTTCTACGAAATTTGTGCCGAGTTTTTGTACACGACAGCTTGCGGTTTGATCTTGTAAATGGTTGTATTTCATTCACTCACGTTATCTAATATGCAGTGAAATAAAACAAAATCAGTTCTAACAGCAAGAAACTTTGTAAATTTAAAATTATGCCTAGTATTATTGTGTTTCCTTGCACCCATTACGAGGCATCTAAAATGAGACTAGGACAGTGTACTTGTATGAGATAGGCTCTTATGTTATGGGTAAGTATCGCTCATAATTTAACACAGTTTTTGTATGATCATAATGATTTGTAGCGAGAAGCCAAGAAGACGTGGAAGTACTAATAAACTCGTCTTGTTACAAAATAATTTTTAAGGAAAGTATGGAAAGGTAGAAGAAATAATATGCTTACTGTAGGGCCTACTGACGACAATGAATCAACGCGCACGTGGTATTCTGCTACGATTGGTGTAAGGTAAATGGTTAGTTTTGATTGTGGGTTGCATAGATACGGAAAAATAGGCGCAGGCGACTCACCCGGTATATCTGTTTCAAAATTGTATCAGTTAAAAGAGCGATTGGAAATCTCAGAAATCGGAGGTAGTGGGCAGACATTATTTAATTTTTAAAATTTGTTTAAATTGAAATAATTTTTGAAATAAAATATTTTTTTTATTACAGGTTTTCATAGGCCGGAGAGGGGATCAATACGTCCTCTGATGCACTGGGAACCGAATTGCCAGGCCGACAAATTTAAGAAATGTTTATAAAATAATCTCTAGGCAACATTACTCGATTACATTGGAACTATGGTCTACGGTGACACTCTAAACCGATATAATTATTACAAAACCAGGGTGGCGGGCTGTTATATTAAAGTTGGTTTATTAAAGTATTTTTGTTAAAATAATTTATATTAAATTACTTTCTATGGACGACAGGGGCACGAACATACAACAAGGCATCGAGCCCTGGCTGTGACGCAAACAAATACGGCATACTGCACCGACCAACATGGTCACTGCCCGCGCCTGCCAAGATGGCGTACAACTCCGAGCTCCAATGCATGATGCATGTGCCCGAACCGACATGTGTACACTACTAGAGACATTAATTTCTCCCAGAAAGGGGTAAGGGGAGGTAGAAAAGCTGGGGTGGACTGGGATTAAGCATTGCCAAAGCACAGACAAATTATAATTACATCAAAAATAATTATTGCTTGGCCTTTAAACATAAATATGTAACATTTAATGCTTATATTTTCGAAATACCATCAATGTTTTACATACAAATATTTAAATATATAATTGAAATACGCTGACTTATATTCTATTTCACAGACAAAATCAGATATTGCTGTCACTATCTTAATGTGTAAAATATTAGTTTGAATTTTCGTTTGATTATAAAAAATATATATATACGGACCAATATTTTAAATCATAATTAAAAGCTTCGATGTATAATACATGTTTTAGTTGACAATTTTATCTACGAATGTTGGGGGAGAGAGGAGTTACAGCCCTTATATCTTCCTCTTCGCTACGTCCCAGAGTACGACGTACTCCCAAAGACCAGGAGAAATGTTGACGCCACTGACACGGAGAACAAAAGCCAGAGTGCGCCACAGCTCACAGACTCGCTTCTACTGTCGGAGATTAATGTAATAAGCTTACGAAGTAAATTCCCGGGAATAGAAAACCTGAAACCGCTTAAATGCAGGCACCATCGGAATTAATAAGCACCGGTATTATAAGACTTAGTTTAATCTCGTGAACCGACAAATAGAAACGGGAAATGAAAATTTTCTCGCTACACAAAATTGCTCAGATATAATCCATTAAAATTTTTTACACTTTTTAGTTTCCTAAATCAAGATGAAACGTGGAGTAAAAGCTTTTTTTCTCGTCCTTATTAAGTAATTAACTTTTCGTATTCCTGAATTTGTGATCTAAGTTAAAAATGTGCGTGGCTGGAAAGAATACATGCAAGAAATATACGTATTTTTCATAAAAAAAGCAATACCCCTTAATTTGATACAGCAATTTTTCTGGAATTTTTAAGTTATTGGCGTGTGATATTGGCATGGTTTTAATAAGGCTTCTAACAGAGAAATACATTTTTATAATTAATAGTTGGGTCAAACTAAGGGAGTATTTGTGAAATACGTGTGCCATGTGGAAGATGTGAGGTTGGTCTTTCCAGTTATTCTACTGGTATTCCTACACATAGGAATTCTTTTCTTGGAATATGTATACCCGTACATAAAACTAAATAGAAAAAAAAAGTATTATCTGGAACATCTCTAATTTAAGGGCACCTTAGTATTTATCACTGTTGCAAACCAATGCAGCTTATGTATTGTACAAATACATCTGAGAAAAATTAATGTATTTTAATATAAAATGGTTACTGTGGGTCATCCTTAAAAGATAGCCACATGCTGTAGCGGACTTTATTGTTGAACTTTTGGAGATGTACAATTTTGCAGTACATTAGTTTGGTGTATATCTTATGGTTAAGAAAGTGTCAGCCATTAAGCACCCGAAAAGTGATTTTTCCGATTTGATGAGAAAACGTTGACATTTCTCTACTATCCTTACATAAAATATTAATGTTTTATATAGTTGAAGATTCCTCAAGAAATTCTCTAACTGATGAAGAAAACCGCATAAAAGGAATCAATTACTTTAGCAACCTTAGCCGAATAACATACACACGCATCCGGGTGACTTTGTTTTATACTTCTATGTATATAGTCAATTCCCGATTGGAAACGATTAATTAAAATCGACCTTTGAAAAAACACGCTAGGCATAACATGTCAACATGTTTTTTCAATAACCTGTATTCCACAAATATATTACACTGTGGTTAACTTCAAAGTACTGTATTATTCTATAAATTAAACCTTATCCTAATATCTTCTATAGCTAGTAATATTTATTTCTTTTTAAAATATGAATTAACACCACCGAGTGCAGCGACATGTTGGCAAAGACCGGTAAGAAATAGTTCACAGTTAAAATATTATTTTAACCTCGTTTTTTAGTATACCATTTGTAAATTAAAAGGTGCCTATTGAAATATTTAGGTAGCCTCGATGGCAACATATCTCATTTTTACAGTTTAAAATAACAGCGGAAAATATCGTCAATGGGCCGTAATGGTACCATGTGGTTTTATCGAGCTAGAAAGCAACTGAAAAACTGTCTGCTGGGCGAGGCTTGTCGGTCTCTCTCTCTCTCTCTCTCTCTCTCTCTCTCTCTTCGTCTCTTTCACACTCGGGAAATTTCGCTAGTAATCAAGGAAACTATACATGTTTTCAATTGTAGCATATTTCATACTTATTACAGCAAAATAATTATTTTTCAATTTGTAATTTACAACTGAAAAGAGATTTTAATGTTTCAATACTTATTTTAATATATTTAGAAATGATGGCGGGGCAGTTACCTAGTGAAGTTGGCAGACCTGGCGAGCCATGACATGGCGTGTTGGTTTTTGTCAAATGAAACGTAAATTATTCTTACTCCAAAAAATACTTAAAATTACCATATCACGTTTGTAGACGTGTTTTTTAAACCTACCTAAGCAAGCTACGAGGTTGTGATAAATCTGTGTTTCCACGACAGTAATAAATATACTGTGACGTGTGTTTCGTTAATAATTGCGTCTGTGAAATGGCGTGCATTTGCGCATCGTGCTCGATACGCTGGCTCTGTGCGTGCGTGATTTTAAATATTTGATTAGCACTAATTTATACGTTTTAACTGTGAGCTGTTTTCATGACTAAGTTAATTATTTACATCCACGTCTGTTTATTTATCACAACGTTGTACCTTTACCCTAAGGCGTTTGAAACACAGTCGTGTAACGTAATTTCCCACAATCCCAGAAGAAACATACTATGCCCAGCCCGATAAATTTCAATAAGCCTAATAAACAGTAACCAGCAATGCATAGAAATATGAGCGGAATAAAAGTTATCGTAGGCTTATTTGCGTGCATGTTCACCGCTATCTTTTAAAGTTTGTATGACAAAAATAAGCAACTCGAGATGCGTGCTTGAATTTAATGTGCCTTTTTCGCTTGACTGGTTGTTCCTTCATTTTAATATTTGTTCCAACTGAGGCCGTCCTTTTAAAGAAATAACCCAACACATATCAATAACAAAAGGATAATTAGTACAGCCCTTTACCTCGCAGTTGTAACAGTGTTAAACACAGTCGCGACAAAATACTAACGTGCATTACATGTATTGAGTTATGTCGTGGAAAATAAATATGTTAATGTAAATAACCGTAAGAGCTGTCGTCAATTCAGGCATTTTTAAAACGTCATAAAGCTGACCTAAATAATGTTAGAAGCCTAAACTGTGAATATTCATACGGAATAATTTTTGGAATATGACAGAATTCTTTGAAAAGCTGTAAACAGTAAACAACACATTTGACAGGTATAAAAGTAGAAGTCACATTTCAATGTTTATTTTTAGGTGTAGCGAAAGTATACGAATATATGTACACACACACAATGGATTGTAAACATTGATTTTGACAGATGCTACATGGCAGTCACATGGAAATGTTTGTTTACATTTGGCGGAAGGATACGAAACGTGTCTGCAAGTAGATATTTAGCAGGGCTCCGAGAAAGTTGCTTCCAATGGGGAATGGACTATAGATTAAAAATAAAGAAAATGGTAAAAAAAAAAAAAAAAAATCACATTGTAGAGCTAGCCTGCGCAGTTTCCTTAACAGGCAGGACAGCAAAACAGTACGGTCGTAGTTACATATATGGGCAATGAAGTCTCGCTGTTGCAGATCTAATTTGCACAGTAATCCGTGATGACGGAGGCAATGCACGCCGGCACAGCGCCTTGCGCGTAGCCTATGAGCGATAGCGCATTGGGCGTGAGTGGTATTTTCGCCCGTATTGAATGTTATTAAAGCAAACGATGCTGTTCTCTGGCCACCGCCCATCCCTAATTTTCTGATACATATGTCACGATCGAGAACGATCGATTGTCCTAACCAGGAGGGCACTGTCATGGCAAACGTGGTATTGCTGGGTGCCAACTTCGATACGAGCGGCAGGATACTACTCAATCACGGCCGTGAAATGGTCGAGTGGAGAGGGGCGGTTGGGGGAGGGGGGAATTGGGGGCGCAGCCAGACTATAAAAACGAGGTCGCCAGAGTGTCGGCCATCTTTATCCTTCACCACACTCCGGGTCACTGCGGCGCAGGGTTCTGCCGCCGCTGACCGACTACGAGCTCCAGTGATGAGAGACGACAACGCGAGAGGAGGTCGACCACGAGGGGATGCTGAGAGGCCTTCTCAACGGTGCGGGAATGCACGCCCCACAACATAATATTAGTAGTGGTATTTTGGCGAATCTGGCATAACGTATTTTTAATGGAAGCCGCAGCGACTTGTGCGGCTGGTCTCGGACGAGCTCGGCAATCTTCGGCTCGACTCAGGGGGTGCTCGGGATTCTTCAGCTCGGGTTTACCGAACGTATCCGAAGGTGCTCCGCAGTTACGTCCACTAATGTTTCTGTTAGCCATATTGGTTTTATAGGCATAGGGTATGTCAAATCGTAAATCTGTATTTTTATTCGATTTTATAATTTACTTTTAGTTAAAAAAAAATTTTATTTTGTGTCGAAATAGTACATGGAGTATAGCAAAAAGTTCTCTCAACTACATTTCCAGACCCACTTTTTCGTTTATCTCTCTTGCCTCCCTCATTCAATATATTTATCTTATTCCATCTCTTTCTCTCCTTTCTCTTTCATACCATCTATTTCGTTTCTCTCTCTTACTTCCTCATTCAATATCATTCTCTTTCATTCCACCTCTTGTGTCTCGCTCTTTCGTTTTTCTCTCTTTCTCTCTTTCATGCTTTAATTTCTCTTTTACTCTCTAATTCCATATTTTTTTCTCCTTTCTCTTCCATCACATCTCTTTCGTCTCTCTATCTTGCCTCCTCATTCAATATCCTTATCTTTCATTCCACCTCTTGTGTCTCTCTCTTTCTCTTTCTTTCATTTTTTTCATTTTCTCATTCCATCATTTCTCTCCTTTCTTTTTTTATTTTGTTTCTCTCTTCCTCTCCGAGATTTTTCTCCGAATGCTCTCAGTTTTCCATCTTGTCTTTCACTTTACATCTCTTTCTAACTTTCTCTCTTTAATTTTTTTTATTCCATCTCATAATCTCCATTTCTCTCGTCTCTCATTTCATCTATTTCTCTCTGTCGCTTCTATCTTTCTCTATATCAGTCCATGGATTTTCTCCTAATCCTCCCATTTTGTTGTTGTTTCGTTTCTCTATTTCATTCCTTCTTGTCTTTCACTCTACATCTTCGTTTACATTTATCTCTAACCAATCATCACCCTTCATCACCAAAGCACTGCAGGCACCTTAACATCCAATGTTTCACCCACTGTAACTCATGCATGCTATTTTACTCTACCAACCATCACACTTTCTGCTCATCTGGTCGACACCAGTCAAATATACACTGATCACTCATACAATCCATTACATAACTCAAGTCACAACAGGCCACTCAACACCCCATATCCTATAACCTAAGAAAAACTCAATTCAACTGCACCTCCCAATACACCAAGCACAATATCCATCATAACTCGAGCAACTATTCAGCTGAGGCCAGCCAATAACTAAACACCCATTGTACTTGTTCTACCAACCAACACCGCTTATACCTACCAACCATACCACCCACTATAACTCTAGTATACCTCAACCATTCGTCCACACAGATCATACAAAGCAAACATACAACCCATACCAGTGACACAATCAACTTCTCATACCATCCATCATGCCGATTGAAACCAGTTAAAATACATTGACCATCCATACCAAACACTTTAACTGCAGCAACTCAAGCATGCCTTACCATAACATGCACACATACTGTTCACACCATTCGACATACACCAACAAACGCAAGACAGATATTCTGGTAAACATATTACCCTACATACCATTCATTAGTGCGTTTCATGTGAAGCGAAAAATAAATGGCCACGAAGGAACTGAGAGATATTTGGACGGAGAAATATGTGAAATTCATTTTATATTTTGTTTGTTTTATAGTTCTTTCCAGTCGCCATTAGAGTGCTTCTATCCCGTTTCAATCCGCATTCAGTGTTGTTTACACCTTAGTCCATGTTCGAAACTTTACCTTAAACACTTATTGTCGACACGAGTTCACTCCGAGTTCGCTACGAGTTGATTCCAATCCGAGTTCGATCCAGTACGAAATTTTACTCTAAAAGCACTACATGATAACACAAGCGTACTGGAGGCGTAGGCGGAAGCAAAGCACGCTCTATACAGGTAGTTTTTTTTTTAGGGCGGCGACGCAGCAAATTGCAGCTGATGCACGCAGGCCCTATGTAGCGCCCAATGAAGTGGTCGTGATCCCTTACTTTATAATTTTCGTGTGTGAACAGTGATTCACATTAGCAGCAGCTTGTCGCCTGTGAATAGCTTGACTTTTCTGTGGGGGAGAGCTGTATCATTTGGTTCGAAGTGGTGTAAGTATCTTTTACTTTTGTGCCAATATCCACTATGGTGCCCATAAATTTCTTTTCCGCATCTTCCCCCGAATATATAATGGCCTCCTGTCTCAGCTTGAATGTTAGTGCTGCTGGAATTACACTATTATCGACTTGCACGTAAATACAAAAACTGTAGGCGTCATGCTTCTGATAGTTATATGTGTAGGCATAGCTGGTGTCCGGGTCGCAGTTCTGAATCGGCTTGAGTATTGCCTAGAAATCCGCATATACGACTGTTGGCTATTTATTGATGTGGTGGTAATTCTTGAATTTCAAAACGGGTGGACTACCATCCTTCCCTGGCTGTGTCATTTATGCGCGTGGTGGAGTATTTTCCTTGCAGTATTGCTTGTGTTGCTGCCCTATCAGCCCAGATACTCGTGGCATGTCATGGTAGAATGTGAATCAGCGCTTACATATGTGGATCTTGTGACCATGGGCTGTCAACTGCGATAATACCAAACGGTCGAAAAATCTTAATGCAGCAATAATTAGTGTTCCTATCTTCGGCGGTGAGGAGAAGGAGGTCGATGTGCTGGCCCTTTTCTTCTCCAGCTACTCGTATTGGATACATTTTCTGGTTCTCGCCTATACCATAAATGTTCGCAGACACTGAAACTTTGTTTTTCTCGAAAACTGTGATATGCAGTAGTTGTGTAGGGAATTCGAGGCCTGAACAGTCAAATTTGGTTTCGAGATCTTTGTAGCTGTGGTCGATTTGCTGACAAATTTTCCCTTCTACAAGACCTGCTAGAGCGGCCCATTTAAAGCACATATGGTCGTTTGTGTTTTGTGAGTTAACCACAACCTTCTTGTTCATGATATATTCTGGCAAGTCAATGTACTACGAGACTCGAAGGAGGTCCAGCTTGTTTATGCGGAGTTACAGGTGATTGACTGACGACAGCGTCCACCCCAAACCACGCTCTTTGTATGCAGCTTCCTCTTCACATATTTTTTAAAGCTGTATCTTAACACCTGCCACAATATCGCTAGCATCGATTACTGCTACATTTTTTTGTTTGTTTTGAAAGCTCTCTTGTCGGTTCCTTTGACGAACTGTTCTGGCTTCCTATGGTTACACTCAACACACACATTAAATTAAATTAGACCCTGCTCTCGTACTTCGTCGGTGAGCTGGTCAATGATATTTTTCTTCATGCGAGCCAAAAAATTACAAATATCTTTTGACGAACCACTTAAGTTTTCAGCCACGTATGTCTTTAAATTACGTCGGAAAGCAGTTTCAGCTTCCACGAAACCATTGCCATTAACAGCTCCAGACCCAGCAACGATTCTTGGACGCGATGGTCGCTGGTACGAAGGTGGAATAACATATTGGAACCTTGATTTTGCAATATGTACACTCATATATTGTGGCGAAGGAGACTGTACACGAGTGATTTTAGTAGGTGAAGATCCTACAGCTTTGTAGGTTTTCGCATGTCTTTGCAAGTTTTCGCGCCTAGCAAATGACAATCCTTAATCCATGCACTTGTGCACCACTCGATCTGTATTGATCGCACAGCCATACTTATCGTGCCTTCGTGAATCGTGTTTCAACACGAAGGTTTTATCGCAGAAGTGACATGAGTGATGATGTAATGGTTCAGTAGATGGGACCGTTGTAATTGAAGATGCCGACGAGGGTACCACGAACGACATCGATAGCGATATATGCAGCTCATCTGGGCCGCTAATCGGACAGCCAAAGACGAAGTCGAGACTTCGATTGCAGGCACGCCATTAAATGCACGCTTCATCGTGATCTCTGCAAGAAAAAATAACTAACAGAATTAATACACCTGATAATCGAAATGTATAAGGGATCGGTATCATACAAAATGGAATATACTCAGGTATATTCACGATCATGAATGATAATTCCCTATAGAATGTTATGGAAGAGTTGGCCATAAAAATGAATGCTTACCAGTCAGAATGCTAAGAAGGTCAGGAGAGAGAAGACGATCAGTCACCAGTCGCATCAGACGAAGAACTGAGACGATGTGCGAATATGTCCGCCTAAAATACCCCCAGAGCCTGAGATGTCACATGAGCAACAGCCAATCATGAACGAGCAATGTCTCGTGGCCGCAATGTGGCACACTTAAAATAATTAACAACGAATGAGCAATGACATGTGAGCGCCATGTGACACACACATAAAAAAGGTTATACGCATACATACTGGGACCAACGACAGCAAAAACCCGCTCGCCTGTAAATTGTACTGTAGGGACAATACACCCTTGTGGTGTGTTGTGATTGTAATTTAATTGTTTGTTTTCAGACACTCAGAAAAACGAAGAGACGCATTCTAAGTCACCAAGAAGCTTGTTTATGCTAATTCCGCCTCTGCTTCCGCCACCGCATGCTGCGCAATCAGCTTCGCCTCCGCAATCAGCTCGGCCTCCGCAATCAGTTCCGCAGTTAGCATTGCATTCTCCGCCCCCACCTCCGCTTCCGCCTTCAGAATGCTTGGGTTATCATGAATGGTATGTTGGGCAATATGTTTTCCAGAATATCTGTCTTGCGTTTGTTGGTGTATGTCGAATGGTGTGAACAGTATGTGTGCATGTTATGGTAAGGCATGCTTGAGTTGCTGCAGTTAAAGTGTTTGGTATGGATGGTCAATGTATTTTAACTGGTTTCAATCGGCATGATGGATGGTATGAGAAGTTGATTGTGTCACTGGTATGGGTTGTATGTTTGCTTTGTATGATCTGTGTGGACGAATGGTTGAGGTATACTAGAGTTATAGTGGGTGGTATGGTTGGTAGGTATAAGCGGTGTTGGTTGGTAGAACAAGTACAATGGGTGTTTAGTTATTGGCTGGCCTCAGCTGAATAGTTGCTCGAGTTATGATGGATATTGTGCTTGGTGTATTGGGAGGTGCAGTTGAATTGAGTTTTTCTTAGGTTATAGGATATGGGGTGTTGAGTGGCCTGTTGTGACTTGAGTTATGTAATGGATTGTATGAGTGATCAGTGTATATTTGACTGGTGTCGACCAGATGAGCAGAAAGTGTGATGGTTGGTAGAGTAAAATAGCATGCATGAGTTACAGTGGGTGAAACATTGGATGTTAAGGTGCCTGCAGTGCTTTGGTGATGAAGGGTGATGATTGGTTAGAGATAAATGTAAACGAAGATGTAGAGTGAAAGACAAGAAGGAATGAAATAGAGAAACGAAACAACAACAAAATGGGAGGATTAGGAGAAAACCTATGGACTGATATAGAGAAAGATAGAAGCGACAGAGAGAAAGATATGGAATGAAAGATAAGAGATATGGAGATAATGAGATGGAATGAGAAAATGACAAAGATAAACGAAACAACAAAAATTGGAGGATTCGAAGAAAACCTATGGACTGATATAGAGTAAGAGAGAATCGAAAGAGAGTAAGAGATGGAATGAAATAATGAAAGAGAGAAAGTCAGGAAGAGGCGTAGAGTGAAAGATAAGATGGAATGAAAGAAAGAAACGAAACAACAAAAATGGGAGGACTCGGAGGAAACCTATGGTCTGATATATAGAAAGAGAGGATCGAAAGAGAGAAAGAGAGAAACGAAAGAGAGAGACACGAGATATGGTATGAAAGAGCGAAGATATTGAATGAGGAGGTAAGAGAGAGAAAGGAAAGAGCTGGAATGAAAGAGAAAGAAGAGAAAGATATGGAATAAGATAACGATATTGAATTAGGGAGGCAAGTGAGAGAAACGAAAAAGAGGGTCTGGAAATGTAATTGAGGGATTTTTTTTTTTTGCTATACTCTATGTACTATTTCGTCACAAAAAAAAATTTTTAAAAAAATTTAATAAGATTTTGTTTTCATTGAATAAAAATACAGATTTAAGATTTGACATATCCTATGCCTATAAAACAAATATGGCTAACAGAAACATACATATATACTTGAAGAAAATTAGTGGACGTAACTGCCGAGCATCTTCGGATACGTTCGGTAAACCCGAGCTGGAGACCCCCGAGCACCCCCTGTGTCGAGCCGAAGATTGCCGAGCTCGTCCGAGACGAGCCGAAGCCATCCAGCCGACCAGCCACACAAGTCGCTGCGGCTTCCATTTAAAATACATTATTCCAGACTCACCATAATACCACTACTAATATTACAGTGGTGAGTCCGATTGGGGTAGCTGTGGATATCTAAAGGATTGTTAGATTGCTTCAGTAGCAGCTATGTTTGCGGAGTAGTTACTATTGAGAGTTGATAACGATTTATTGTAATAATAACATATTACATAATCAGTTAAGTGTTATTTATATAAAGAGTAATCGTATTATAATTGTGTCATTGTTAGGTATGTTGTGTTTCACGACCATAGATCAAGTTGAGAAGAGCTCATAACTGAAATATAGCTACGTCCCTAGTCTATTCCCTTAATTACACTTGTGTAGGAAAAGGTAATAGAACAATGTGCCTTGGACGCGAAAAAAAAATCTAGAGAGCATGTATTAAAAACAACGATATCTTGAGCGCCCCGTGAGCGTAAAACGAGGTGAAGATGGAGCAGCAGCGGAACGCGAGGACGGAGGAAACGGTAGCGCCCCCGAGAAAAGCCTCCAGCCGGTAGCAACGTCCGCCACGTCTCCTACAAGCGAAGTCCGGGCGACCCGTGGGGAATCGAACCCGACTCGCCGTGGCTGGAGAGGAGTAGTCCGACCGCTAAACCACCGCGGCCACACCTTCACGACCAAAGAGGACCTTCCAGATCACGTACGACTGAAGGGTTCTCGTTTGCTGTGCATGCTGCGGCGACAGGTTCGTGTTGCAAGGCGGTCGGGACGGTGATAATGTTCAGCCACCTTCTTTACTACATTTATGAGCACCTTATTGGTCACCACATGGTTCACAACCAACCATACTCATTTAAGTGCTCCATATGACGTAAAACACAAATTTTTTATGACAAATTCAGCAGATTTGTTGAGCTAGCCCACGAGGGAGTTAAATCTGGGGAAATAAATATTTCTAGCATTAAAGTCATGACTGATAAATATAACTGCGCGGTAAAACTGGAAGAAAAACTGTAAAGATTCATTAACATTAGCATTGGGTTAATATCAATTTTAATATATATAATCATTAATGTTACGTTTAATTAACCCTACATCTATTGTCCGCAGCACGACAGCAAATATTCTCCACCAGTTCAATGGAGTGGAGATATTTGGTCGCCTCTTAACATCGAGGTCTTGAGAGCCAATGAGGGTGAAGTGAGGTGAGTATGGAGCAGCAGCGGAGCGCGAGGGCAGGAGAAACGGGAGCTCCCCCGAGAAAACCCGCCGACCAGCGGCATCGCTCGGCACGATTCCCACATGCGAAAATCCAAGGGGAGGGGGGAGGGGCAGCCCCCGCCGCGAATAGGATCCAGTTCACCTTGGTTGGAGGCGAGTAGTCTAACCACTACTCCACCAGCTCGGTACTTGCCACATAGAGGTGACGGAACACCTGATTTGTTTGCCAAATTAGTCTTTAGCGCTCCTTTACTTAGCTGCCGCCACGCGGACGTTTTAAGGTGGTTGTCCTGCAGAACGTATACTACGTGTCCGAGGTCTAAAAGCGGGCAAGCGCTAAGGACGACCCAGACATGCACATCAGGCACTTCATAGCCTTTAAGCACAAGGCACTGAACCGGCTCGGAAGTATTTTCGCCGGCAACGCGACTCTGAAAATTTCAGCGCCGACGCTATAATTTTCTGCATTAATAATAAATATGTTTTGAACGTCCCTAAAAAAAACTTTATAAATAGTGCGTTGAAATTATCATACCTTAAAAATTGACAGTGAAAACTTTTTTTGTAGCTATTTCAATCCCGAAAAAAATTAGAAGACGGAAAGCAAATACGTATCTAGTGTACGGACGTAAGAAGTTTATAAAATATTTAATCATTATAGCGTTAAAAAGAGTAATTTATTTCAAAATTGTTTTTACTGATACTATTTAGACCGTTCGTCAGCCTAGACAGGTCGACATAAGTGCTGCAGCTAGTTTCGTTCATCCAAATCCTGGGATGCGAATTTTCCAACTTCTGTGGGGGGGGGGGGGGGGGGGAATCGCGCACTCTGTAAAATACTATCAAAACAACTTGTCTTACCTCCACAATCGACAACACAGATACTTTCCGGTACTGCTAGCACTTGAAAAACGATTAGATAGCCAATCCTCAAAATCTGAAGCACTACGCCAAATAAACTTCCTGTCCAACACTCTTTCTGATACCTCTTCGGTTGGGCTAGCAGCAGCTATAGGGGAAGCTAAAGGACATTCTATTGCCGAAGGCTCCGCCTCGTCATCTATAAAAACCCGAGGTGCATATTCCTCTAACAATACAGTAACACTCATACTGGAATCAGAACTAGCAGAAGTTAGTTACTCAAATGGCAACGACTTGATAATGAACCTATACCACTGCATAAAGAACAGATGTTCAGGACACACCCGACAATTTCGCCTCTGTATAGTTCGCACATTCTGTAGTGAGATATATGTCAGTCAGAATGCAGCGAGAGCGCGAATACTGGCGCGAATATGTAATAATCTTCTCTGCTTTGTTATCGCCGCTCGCTACGCCAGACAGAGTCCTCAACGCTTCTTCGCAGCAGACGAAAGTGTCGCGCTACTGCTAACAAGCCAGTAGGAGAAAGAACCGGCTCGCTGTGCCCAAGCCCGCGGGACATGTGCATGGACCAGCGTAACATGCGTAAAGGATGCGCTGCGGTAATTAGGAGTGGGGTGGACCTCCGCGTCCAAAATTAAGAAGCGAGGGAGCGATACGGGCGACACTAACACGCACGCCTAGTGCCTCATTGCCCCTAAGCGCAAGGCGTGCGGTGTTTCTGTCATAACGTTGTACTGTGCAAATTAAATATGTAGCAGTGAAGTTTTATTACACGCGATGAAAGATCACAGATTAAACTACGCTAATGTCTTTGTACTTTTATCTTGCCTCTTAAGGAAACTGTATGGACAAGCTTTAAAAATGCGATATTTGACTATTTTCACGAATTTTTTTTGTCCAAAAATACACTTAACATGACAAAAGGGGGGGGGGGGGAATAGGGGCATAGATAACTGAGTTTTATCTTTTCTGTCAAGAAGTCTTATTTGTAGAACATTTATTTACGGTACGCGTATTCGCGCAAACAACTATTTCACAAAAAATGCGGGGGTCCATCCCACTCTTAATAAGGGCACCGCATCGGTATCCAGTAAACTTGGCACCCCTTATTTCACCCATAAGAGGTAGACCTCGTATTCATCTTCTGCACATGTACCCAACATTGACTGACCTCAATCATACACAACTGTCAAAATCACATGGTCAACAGTGATGAACGTGTTTTTTATATCAAAACTTTTAAAGGACATGCAGTATTATATTAATAAAATACTTTTTACCGATTTGAATTCAGTGAAACTGCATTACAAATGCATTAGAGGTAGTATAAAAACATCTCTAAGCCCTTGTTTACAAATAAATTTTCTAACCTAAAATCCAATCCAAGCCGTTTTTACTAGTCGTGTTGGCAGAAAAGTGGCTCAATGCTGGGACACAGAGACTAACTGTTCGCAGCCAGCGAGATCGGCCTACCTCATCTTTAGTCTTTGATTCCACCACCACCGACAGATCTTATAACACTAGTTCACACTAACTTTTGCGACAGCAGCCCTTCGGCTCTCATGCCAGGTGCACCTTTTCAACAGTAACTGAACTTCTTCTTCTTCATCCATCAAGCCCTTAGACATGTTAAGAACTTCAGACTTGAATTATTGCTGGTCTTCCCGTCGTTTCTTTGATCTACCCACGCCAAGAGAACTATCGACGCCTTGAAGGGAACCACCGCCATCACGAGTCCCGAGTCTTTGATCGGTCACAGGACAGAACCTCCCGTGGGAGCCAGCGGATCGTGGAACAAGCCAAATTGCCACACGTTACCCTAATTTCCCATATGCTTTTCACCGCATAGTGAGCACTTTTGAAAGACGTCTCGTTTGGAATAGAAGTCAATACATATATTTTATTTCAGCCTTAGACGTTAACTTATGAGTGCGAAGGCATATACACACTCTGTTTGTTATTTACATGGCAATATTAATTTTAAAAAGGCGAATAAAGAATGAGAAAATGGCGTAATGGAAAAAGTACCTAGACACTCAAATTTGCTCACTTTACTGAGAACGGCCTGTAGTCCTGGGAGTGGGATATCTCGGCGACGTTTAGCAGCTGAAAGCTCTAGCGCAGACGTACCATTCCTGCACTGTTCGAGAATGAATTCAGGACCCACTCAGTAACAAAGTGATTAACAAACTCGAGAGTGTTGCGTTCGCATACTATGGAGTACAGAGCTCTGAACAACATTGTCTTGAGAGACGATGGGGATAAAACGAGATGGATTTGCAGCAACGCCGGAATACGAATGCGGGGTGAACAGGAGATCCCCGAGAAAAACCCACACAATTCCCTCGTGCGACGGGAGTGACCCCGCCGCCGCTAGTCGAACCCGGGTAGCCTTGGTGGGAGGCAGGCACCCTAGCCACTACATCACCGCGGACTTTTAAACTACTGTATTTGCTTACTTGTTCCGAGCGTGTTATTACAGCCATTAACAAAGCGCTGCGTATTCGGTGTGATCAACGTTGAAGGCTGTTCATGATAAAGTGAGCACTTTTGAAATCAACCTTGGAAAAAAGTTACTACCTATACTGCAACGGGCACTCTGAGTGACAGGCGCCCTGTAACGTTGCTAACGATGGATGAAAAGTAGCTCTATAACTTAACGTCGAATAAAAAGTGTTAAGTAAACATTTATGATAACTCAAATTATTTCTTTCGCTTTCTGTTTTCTTAATGCATCGAAGTGTACTTTTCTAATAATTTCACAGTTTCACTCGACCGACGCATGAATAACGCGATCAGGCCCAGGGCAATGCCGATTTTACATTAGGCGGAAGTAGATAATAAGCAGCGCTTTTTAAAGTGATCATTTTACCGCGAACAGTTAACATTCATTCATTAACGAGAAGTGCACACACGCTTGCAAATAATGTTATATAGTCCATTCACGGCTACTCACAACTTTTCGGTAGCCCTGCTAAAGTTTTTCTTTCAGGATATTCCCCTGTCCCATTCAAACAAAGCTTTATACAATTTTAAAAATTACATCAAAAGGACAACAGTCCTAATGTTTGGGGACTCATTTAAATTATATTTTGTGTCGGAACTATTTCATACTAGTCATTGCCAACATAGTTATTTTCTGTCTGGATTTATACATATTACGGGTGTTTAAAAATTATAATTCCTTTACAAAATACAAGTAGAAGTTAAACCCACGATAAGATACGTTTATGTTAACGGAAGCATAAAACGCTTGTGGTACATGACATGTTTAAGGAACCACAAAACACGTCACACACAGAGTGATTTTTCAAAGGTTTGATTCGAAAAATGTGTAGATACCGTGAATAGGCTATATTCACAAAGATACGCTAAACACACCGGGCACTCATTCCGTGATGTGCAATCACAGTCTGAAAGTAGACCCATTCTTAATTTTCAACACGTCCTCAATCGTGGAATGGGGGACCGAACGTGTTAATGGAATGCGATGCTGTGGAGTGAAGTTGCTGGAAGCAATTTCGGAAAATGAGTGATACGCGTGGTATTCCTCAACCCCCTCCCCCCTTTCCCCGCCATCAACCTCCACAAACTTACTGACTATGAGCAAAGTCCTGAACTATAGTAGTAGAAAACAAGAAACAAAAAAAAAACACGCTTGGTGCAATACAGAACGTATACCTCATTTGCGTAAGCGTAATACGCACATATCTTGCGTAAGGCTCTTAACTATTCGCGCCAAGCTTTAATATACTTAGAATGAATTTACACAAAAATATTAATTCGCAGTAAAATTTATTAAGGCTGTTCGACGACGTCTTACAAGTTCTGAAAATTCTGTACCTACTCCTATGATTATTTTTATTTTCTTAGTTCATTTATAAATAAAAGCTTGGCTATAAAATTTTTTTTTACAGTTATTTTACATCTTAAATTGATAGGATCGCGGCTGAGAACCTACGAGGCGAATTGACAAGAGAACGACTGCACGCCAATGCAGTACCTTGCGCATAGAGACGATGAGGAATGTCATACGCTCCCCTACGTCGCCCTTAACACTCTCGTGCAGTTCTAGGTCTCGGACACGCAAAATATCTGCAACCAGGCGGTGTCCTTTAAGTTCAACTCGCGTCCTGCTGATAACATTTTGTAAACGAACATATCTAAATGTCGACAAGAAATTCTTATGAGGTCTCTCAGGAGGATTAATTAAACGGAAATTCTTGGCGGGAATTGAGAACCAGCTAATGAAATCAGGAATTTTCGAGAGGTTTGTAATTAATCCCGCGCAAATTTTAAAATGTCGATATCTATACATGGTACATTAAATTAATTCCATTACAAAACTTTTCGTACGAAGTTAGTTATACGATGTCAATAAACGCAAAACTTTTTTTAACTATTAAATTTTTTTAAGTACAGTAATGTAAGCAAAACTTATATTAATGTTAGACATTCATTTTATTTTGTTAGTTTAGATCCATTTATTCCGTTTTTATCGTCTTGTCTGTGGTATGGCACATATCAAGTAGTGCAGCCAAAACACATAGGTCTACTGAGTTTGCAAGCTTTCTCAAATCTCCCAGCGCTTAAAGAAAAAGAAAGAATTTACGCCTTCCTGCAAGACGTTATTCCGGCAAAACCAAATTTCCTTATCACATATAACAGTAATTAACACAAACTTAAATCTCTGTCTGTCCGAATTAAGGATCCGAAATCATCGTAATAGGTTTATCTTATTTCGCAAACTAATGACGAGTTATGTGTGTTCATTTTTCTAGCCACTATTTTGTCCATAACAAATAACTTCTGCCTTTAATATTAGGAAACGGTGATGCTGACAAACCTACCTATCCGAAAGCAGGTTCAACTGCATGGCCCCTACTGACAGTTTATCTCAAACATGTTTGTTGCTTACATCCCCGCATACACCTCAAATAGCAAGGGCCACGCCGGCTGAGCGGTTAGCCTGCTCGCCTCCTATCAATGCGATCCGGGATCAATCCCCGGCCGGGTCACTCCCGGATTTTCGCATGAGGGAATCGTGCCGGACGATGCCGTTGATGAGCAGGTATTCTCGGGAATATCACCCCCCTTCATTCCGGCGCTGCTCCATACTCACCTCAAACACCCTCACCAGCTCTCAAGACATCGATGCCAAGAGCCACCCAAATCTTTTCACTCACTTCACTCACCACAGACAGCAAGGCGCCACGCAAACGTCACAGAAAGTGTGTACATTTCAGGCCACTTAATAGTGTTAAGTTTAACAAATTTATAATTGTGTAAGTCTCTGAAAAACTCTAGGAATCAATTCGCAGACATTGCACAGAGTTTCATATTTTTTAAAGAAATTTTTTCAACCTTTTTTGCGTAATTACTTATTTCGGTCATCCCAGTATAAGTAAACTGAAAGGTACTATCTGACTTATATGTAAATTAGCAGCCCACCATCGCTTCGCTCAGGTTTTATGGAGTTATTGAAATACCTACCTATATATGCGACTAACCGTGACTATCTGCGACTATCCGTGACTACCTGCGACTATCCGTGACTACCCTTGAATATCTGTGACTGCCTGCGACTACCCGAGACTACCCGTGACAACTTGCAACAACCTGCGACTACCTACGACATCCGTCACTACCTGCGACTACCCGTGACTACCTGCAACTATCCGTGACTACAGGCTACTTTTTGTTCTAAATTAAATATATCCTATGTCCATCTGGAAGAATGTAGCTTCCTAACAGTGAAACAATTATAAGAATCGGCCCTGTAGTGTTGGTAGAGCATGCTTAGAAAGCAGCCAAGTAGCTCATTTTTCTCCGACTTGGTTCACAAATTTTCACATTTCTCTAGATTTAAAAAAAATTTGAACATAGACTATGACCATCTGGAAGAATGGCGATTCCTTACAGTGAATGTATTATAAGAATTAACCTTGTAGTTACCGAGATTAGCCGTTACATATAAATACATAAACAAACTCACATTACCTCTTTATTATATTAGTATAGATAAATAAGTTATTTGAATATTTTTATCACGACCATGCTGACGTGTGTTCCCTAATGGTACAAAAGAAATGACACACACGCATCAAAACTGAAAGCTTCCAAAAAAAAAAAAAAAAAAAAAAAAAAAAAAAAAAACATGACTTACGAGAATGACAAATTCATCTCACACACAGTAAACAATTAAGGAATTCCTTATGCTGGGTGAGTGAAAAGTATCATATACAGTTGTTCATTTTTATGATTCACAGATGTCTTATTATATTCAAAAATACATACCAGAAAATGATGTAAAATAAATTGTTTAGTTCACTTTAAAATTAATGGTTTTTCATCTAAAAACTGAGTCTTACGGTGCACCTCTCAGAGCGGTGATCAGTTTCATTTTCACAATTCAGTCAAATCATACAGTTTAACGATGTTAGTACTTTGGAAAGCTATCAAGAGGGTGACTTGATCGCTAGCGTACCCCACTTCGTTAATGATAATATCCCTCCTAGTCTCAAGCCCATAACTTCTTCGCTGTAAGACGTGCATGCTAATGACTGGTATCAGGCCGCATCGATTTTTGACCCTTTGGTTCGTACAGTTTCTTCACATTAAAATGGAACTCGCTACTTTTAATCCAGAAATATTACGCCGTCCTATCATGTTTCGAGTCATATTTCATCATGTGGTTGTATACCTTAAGAGCTGGAAAAAGAAATAATCAATCGTGATTTGAATCTTCGCACGGCAGGAAAAAGAACAGAAAACCAGAGAAATTAGCGAGAAGAAATAAACCCTTCATAAAAGGGTCTGACAGCTCCAGGCATAAAAGTTACTGGTTTATTAATTTAATTTTTTGTATGTCTTGTTGATTCACATTTATGGTGCATATAAAACCAGAAACAGTTACAGTAAAGTAGGAAGGTAGTTATTTGTTTGCTGTAATAACTAATTAACAAGTAAATAATTTGCCAAAAAGTAGTATACTTTTCAAAAAGTATATATTATAAAATAATTAAAGGACAATATTTGCTTAAGGCAGTTAATTTATAATCTGTCATCCGTCAGAAGTGATTTTCGGGAGGTCACAAAAAATAAACAGTTAACTCATTTAAAAGTCCTTTGTTAACAAGTATTTTTTCACTGATAAAACAGTTTTTTATACTGCAATGAACTATAAACGAAGCATAAACTCAGAAATATACAAATGCTATAGTAAATAACCCATATATAAGTACAATTATGCACCAAAACCGCGGGTAAGGTGACTTGTGAATATTATAATTTATGATTAATCAGTTTTGGAGTAAAAATTCTCAAATGAATGTTATAAGCAGTCAGGGAAATAAGACTGAAAAATTTCATGTATTCTGCTATTGAATTAAATCAACATTGAATATGTATCTAGGTGGAAACAAACAAGAGCGTCCGAAATCACAAACGTACACTTTGTCAGGAAAGGAACAAGGGGTCACTACACACGAAGGGATCACTGCCATGCACTGTGATGGCGATCGCATTTAACCGTTTCTCTTCGGTTGTTGACGTTGTTGAGTTGAGAGCTCTGGGCAGTTCTTACCAACGTCTTGAGATCCGATGTTCACGTTGTTACGTTCGCCTTGGCTGCGAAACTCACGCTGTGTTTCATCTGACACTTTGAGTGGTATTCACAATACGGCGATGTGATGCGATGCGACAAGCAGTAAGCGGTTTTCACAATAGAGCGTCGTGTCCGACGCTCGCCGCTTGCGACGGGCGTTATTTGCGTCTTCACAACAGAGCGATGTTCTGACGCCGGCCGGCGGCGACACAAACCGTGCTGCCATCTGTTATCATTCAAGGAAGCTCGCAGTGAAATGCTAAAAACGAACGAAATGCAGTGATGTTTCTAGTATTATATTAAAATTCAAAATGTTGTTGTAGAACATGAACGACTATTCAGGCATCGGAACACATTTTTTTCCCCAAAATGTAGGTAAAATTGATTAGTATATCTGCAAACCGTTTATGTCTGTTTTTAGTTCTTCATCTCAGTTTCTCGCCAGTCCATTATGAAGTACAGAAACATTATTCTTCTTATTCCCCGACGCTGGCGACGAGAATCGAAACCAATGTTCGTCGCTCGTGCAACGTTCTCGACGCTAGCGTCAAGGCTCTGATTGAATGATGCTCGACGCAACGCTCTATTGTGAAAACCGCTGTAGGCAATCAGAGCGACACGAACGAGGTTACTGAAATAAACTAATGTGTTTCTACGCACAGAAATTATTTCACACAACAATTAATGAAATATATCTGAAATATGTATTTTATCATGATACGCAATAATTATTCTATTTTGTTGATTTTAAATTTGATGCGGTCTTCTAACAACTTTCGAGAATAAGTTAATAACTGTTTATATTCAGATTTGACGGAGCCTAAGGGTGGGTTTACGATTAAAGACTGAAAAATCAAGAACTGTATTTATTTTCTGCGTACTTAACGAGTCATCAGTTTTACAGTTTATGATTGGTCTAGCAACTGTTAAGTCTAGCCAATCAGAATTATCGGATACCATTGGGCATTTACGTCGATAAATTTGCAGAAGGTAAAATAAAGCAATTTCGATAACCTCCTCCAAGAAATACTGTAAAACATAACCTCGAGCGCTTATTTAAATAAAGAGGTATATAATACATTGCTTACGATTTCACGATACGACATAGGCCTAATCTAAATCCAAAATGAAAATACAGTTTCCCGCCAACAACAAATGTCACTGCACTCTGATTGGCTACTTCGTCCTGACTTGTACTTAAGAATGTTAGTCAGGGTTGTATCCTTTCTCCACAACTTTGTAACATCCATGGTGAATACATAATAAGGAAGGCACTTGATGGTTGGAATGACGGTGTTTTGGTCGGTGGGAGAAAAATCAACAACTTGCGTTTTGCCGAAGACACCACCCTTCTGGCCAGCAGTGAGGATGAGCTAGCCGATCTGTTGCTCTCTCTTGATGACAAGTGACTTATTACATCGTGTCTGATGTTCCAAAATATGCCCTAAACATCTGCACATAGTTCTTAAAATTTAAAGGAATTTATTCGGAACCTTTCATTATACTGAAATAACGTCCCAATATCCATATAAAACATGGGTCTGAAAGTGCATTTTCTATTGTCCGCATCCCCAATATCATTATCATCGGTGTTAGTGAAAATATTACCCATTACACTCAACATGTAAAACCAAAATAAAATACTCAGCATCCAAACGTTTCTTTAGTATTTCTTCATAAATATTTTCATAAACTGTACTTTAAATGTTTTACTAAGATGCCGTTAGTTAGAGACATAGCTTTAAAAATTACAAGGTTTACAAAATTGCAAGCGGGTTTTCTCGGGGATATCCCGAGATATCGCCGACATGGCATCTCTGAGGATGCGCAGCAGCCCTGGGTGACGTCCTCCCTACGTGTAGGCACACGGCTTACGGTGCTGACATACAGCACAATGGCACTTGACGGACGTCTCACGAGTTCTAGCTAACCTCTCTGATAGCTATACAGGCTCATAGGCCTACTAGTGATGGGTAGTTCACGAACTACCAGTTCATTTTGAACTGGTCTTGAAAAAGAACTAGGTGCATAGTTCACCGCGACATAAAAGAACTAGTCTCTTGTGATATCGGTCAGTCATTCTCTCAGTACCAGTAACTACGCCAGGTGCGCCATTGCGCATGCTCAGATAATCCGTCTTTCGTCGCTCCCTGCAGCTTTCCACCCTCCGGCTATCCTATCCTCCGTGACTGGCCACATCGCAACGTTCATATTTCTTATCTATCTGCCTCTGTCTATCGGTATCTTTGTTTTAGCTCGTTCAGAACTGCCTCGAACTGTAGGGATCGCAGAGCAGACCTACCTAGTTCAATAGTGACATGAGTCGCAAATCGGTCGGGAACTGCAGTACACACAGCGCGAGACAGTTGGCAGACATGTGGCCATGCAGCGATCTTTCGTTCTTTCTTACTTTCTCGTGCTGAGCCCAATTGCGTAGTTCGTTGCACGCCGGTCTGCAGCGCGAGGGGCTCCGGGTTCGAGACCCATTCAGGGCATGGATGCCTGTATCGTCCATTCAACTTGCTTCATCCTCATCGGCACCAAAGACCTCGCTGTTACGGTGTCGTGAAACCCCCCCACTTACTCGCACTATAAATACGATGTTGCCAGACATACGGAAATTCCCGTATCTGTAAGAAAATACATCTGATAGCCGCATTAATGCGAGTATAGCCACGACAGGAAAATAGAGAAAAACGTGAAAAACGACTTTTTTCTATTATATTCACTCAATATTTCCGATATAACTTTTTGACATTATTTGCATCATATTAAAATTAAGTTATTTTTGTAATTAAAGTTCTGTTAAAAAGTTTCTAATACTGGTACGAATAAATCCAGTGTGTTGGAACCATTTTTGTTGAGTTTGTACACGCCTGACTTGGAAAAATTAACTTTACACCTGGTTGTCTCTCGCAACACAGCCTAATATAATATTGTTGTGGTAGTTACTATCAATGTCAAAAGTAATTTGGCTTTAAATTACACAACATAGGCGTGGATCACACAGTATAAAGATATCTTCACTATTCATTTATCTTCTATACAAAGAAGAAGTAATTTGATCTACACTAATTCTTCAGAAATTAATTTACAAACATCACTTATTTGCTTCTCTTTCCGTTTCACACTTCCTTAGATTCTTCTGGAGAGGGGAAATGGAACTGTGCAAGAGGAAACAGAGAAAGACCTATCTAGTTCTTGGACCGAGGTGACACTTGAGCTCTGCAGTTTGCCAGTATGCGTGATCATTCGACTGTGACCTATATAGTTCAAAAGAACGGTTCCCAATGCACTGTTCTCAAATGTGACTAGTTCGGAACGACCTAGTTCATTCCAGTGAACTATATTTCCCATTACTAAGGCCTACTTATTGTTCTAAACACCTCGCGTCTTCGTCTCTAGTAGACGGCCTGCACTTTCAGGGGCGTGAACTATGATTTCCCTATGAAAACCACGTGGTGGAATTTGGTGCGCGACTAACGGGTCACCCGGGAGGAGGTTTGCTATCGGTTACTTGGAACGTTTGATGGCGATGCGAAATTTAACACCTCTTGCACAGCCCACCCGGGCTGCCAGCCTGGCGTCGCGTAACAAGATGTCCGTCTTCTTCCTTGAAAATTTAACTTACCAAAGTTCTTTAAAAGCTGACTAATCACGAGTATTACAATTCAAATTCGTACGTACTGCCGCTTAAAACTGCCCCAACGTTCAAAAATGCAGTCATATGGCCTTGTAAGTACAAGTACGCAACGTAAAATTAGAAATACATATAAATACGCGGCAAAATAATAATACCGTTAAAAAATAATAGATATCATGCACACTTTCCAACCAAATATTTAAATTTTGACCACAAAAAATAAATTAATAACGTGAAAAATAGTATTAAAGCGTGTTAAACACAACAATTACGTGTTAATTATTATTCATTCTTATAGCTCGAAAAGCGTGTGTTACATAAATAATCAAAGTTATCACATATTGTTACCTAACATTTTTTTACTCGGCGACACGATATGTAACTAATCTCCATCGCCACCATCGTTACTGGTCGCGTGTCCCTCAGTGTGCCCGTTAAAATACATGAATGATGAAGCAGTGACTTACTTGTTGGGTTGATTTCGAAAGTGCTCACTTTACCGCGAGCAGCCTTCAAAGTTCTGCATGTTGTACAATCGGCTGCACTGGCGTATTGGAAGCGACAATACACACCCTCCACAAACCTACATACAGTAAGCTATAGTGTATTCGCGGTTTCTTAACACTTTCTGAATCTAACCTTTGGAATATCACCCCACACATGACGCGTTTGGTTGTTTACTAAATATGTCATGCATCATAAGCGTTTTATGACTCTGTTAACATAAAAGGATATTATATTTCGTTAAATTGTAGTTTTACCAATATTTTATAAATACATTATAGTATTTAATTCATATTACATATATGTATAAAATTGTAAGAAAACACGTGTGTTGGTAGCGCCTAGTAAGAAATACTTCTCATATAAAATATTATTAAGGCTGTTCAGGGTAAAATGAGCACTTTTGAAAGCCCAGCTTAAGATCTACTTGTATGCACGTTGTGTATTCTTCCGTCTTATGTAAAGTTAACATTGCCATGGGCCTCATCACTTTATTCATTCGGCGGTCAAATAAAACTCTGAAATTATTAAGAATGTAAATGCTTTACAAATCTGCTCATTTTTACACTTCGATGCATTAAAAAGAAAGCAGAAAGCGAAAGAAATAATTTTATGCTATCACAAATGGTTACCTAAAACTTTTCATTCGACGTTAAGATATAGCACTTCTTCCATTCATCGTTACCAACTTTACTGAGCAAATGTCACTCAGTGCGCCCATTAAAATAGATGGATGCATGTGCAGTGTCTGTTTTTCTGAGGTTCATTTCTAAAGTGCTAACTTTATCGTGAACAGCCTTTGGAACTGAGTGCGCACAAATTCGGTGTGTTGTCCTTTGGTGTAATTTTTTTTAGACTTATTTAAGATTATTTTGCACGAGGTGAAGCGAAATCTTGGAAGTATAACTTTAGCAAGTCTTCAGAAAAGTGTGAAGTAACCGTGAATGGATTATAGTATCGCGAGGGTGTTTTTTTTTTTTTTTTTCGCTGCTGCCGCGTGCAGGAGAGAGCCGACACGTCGAACATCCCCTTGCAGAGGCAGGCGTCTCGTCGCGATACGGGCGCACGAGCCTTCCTTCACCGACGCCTGCTACTGGCGAGTGAACCGCAGACGTACGTGTTCCTTACACGACTCTGGTAACCCCACCTCTCATCCCCCCCCCCCCACTCACAATAAAAGCCGAGCAACCCCTTTACAGCGAACCTCGCTTTCGCGTACGTGCCTCTTGTGCGTGAGTTTCTGTGCCGTCTCTGGCTGCCGGCGAACTGCTGTGACGACGTGTGCTTGCAACCACAGAGTAAATAAGGTGTATACCAGAGTGGCAACAGCAATGTTATTGGGGGCGGTCGCTAATTCTTTTGGCCCTCTCCACGCATACCAACTTAGACGGCACAACCACTGGCATTACTTCGAACTACGAAGTTGGCGCTACTGAGTACTTGCAATGCTTATGGCGGATATAACCTTGAACTTCTTAAAACTGCAGTACAAATATTATTATAATCACACGTACCGTTCAATATCTTTAGGAAATTTGTACACTTGTGGACTACCTTCAACAGTGGAATAAAATGAATTATGGGTGGGATCAGAAGATTACGATGTGCTGCCAAGAATTGCAACGCATTTCAGAAATTCAAACTCATCCTGGCATTGCGCTATCGTCAACAACAACAACATGGCCAGGCAACATAACAAAAATTAAGAGAAAAAAATGTTTTGCGTAAACCTGCGAGAATGCATAATTTTTTAAAATGTATAAAAGACTTCAACTTCTGCAGTGTAACAACTAGGAAACTATTTGTAATTTCTTTAATGGATATCAAAATATTTCACTATAATGCGCGTATGTCTTGAGAGGGCCTGAAAAAATAAGTGACCTGTTGTCCCCTATTCTGTGAACACCCCCTGCTTGCAATTGCAGCAATCTCCTATACTCTATTCGCGGTGTCTTAACACATTCTGAATGAAACCTTTGAAAAATTACCCCCTGCATGACGTTTTTGGTTGTCTATTAAATATGGTATGTAACAAGGGTTTTATACTTCTGTTAAAGGCTGTTCACAATAAAGTGAGCACTTTTGAAACGAACCTCAGAAAAAAGTCACTGCTCATGCATGCATATATTTTAATGAGCGCACTCAGTGACAAACGTCCAGTAAAGTTGGTAACGATGGATGGACAGTAGTTCCATATATTAACGTCTAATTAAAAGTGTTAGGTAACCATTTGTGATAACTTAAAATTATTTCTTTCACTTTCTGTTCTTTTAATGCTTAGAAGTGTAAAAATGAGCAGATTTTTAAAGTATTTACTTTCTTAATAATTCCAAAGTTTCAGTTGACCGTCACACGAATAAAGGGATGAGGTCTATGGGAATGTTAATTTTACGCAAGGCGGAGGAATACACAACGTGTGTGCGAGTAGATCTTAAGCAGGTCTCTCAGAAGTGCTCATTTTACCGTGAACAACCTAAAACACTAAAGAGTCTTATTATTGTTTAAATTGAACTTTTGCTTATATTTAATCTATAAATTATAATATTTCGCTCATAATTAGTATGAATAAAAAGAGAAAAAATAGGTGTGTTGGTAATGCCCGAGAAAGGAATGATTCTAAAACAAAATATAATATCGCTGAGCACTCGTCTAAGCCCAGTACACGATATTTACAACTCTGTATTTGCTCATTAAATAACTAACCTAGCACGAGTTTTCAATTTATCAGCTACAAAACACCAGTAACGATGTCAGTGCTTAGACAAGTTCACAGTGCTCCGAAGTCACCGGTAGAGGCCATAACAGCTGAAAATGCTAACAACGAATTCAAACTGTATATCTCGCCGATTCTAATTATAAATCTAATCTTACATCTTAGGCTATCTTTTATGGATTACATAGTTATATGTGTCATTTCACATATACGGCGCCTTCCTAAACTATTATAAAAAGTCGATTTCGTCAGTGATTTACATATGCATGTATGTATGTATGTATGTATATATATATGCTATTCATTAACTTCTCTGATTGTTACATTATTTTAAACCAATTATTACTCCAGCTTTATTAACGTTGTAGATAAAAATGTTGTCCGTCTTCAAATAAACGTGTAACTGTGGGTTTAGTTAATTTTACTTATGCGAAAACAAATGATACGGATAGGTTTTTTAACAATAATAACATATACAACATGGGGTGACAGTCCCAACAAAAATAATTTTTCACTCCTACGGAAATATTTCCATGTGTGTTAATGAGTCAATGTTTGTTGTAATGCCATCGTTGTTGTTTTTTTTTTTTTTTTTAAATCTAATATGCAGAACTTTTGCACTGCTTGTCATTGGAACATGAAACACGGGCGAACTGCCGTTTTAAACTCGGAAATACGAAAGCAGAAGAGTATCAATTTTCATTTTGAACTTTACGCTCATTCTCGTGGGGGAAAAACACGTTAACATGCAAAATACGAGCCTGCGTCGGCTCAACACCGCGCACAGTTCAGAGGGGAATGCAGATGGGGTCTCTTCCGCCCTCTTCCATTTTGTCAACGACGTAGATGAATGTTAACCGAAATAATTCATTGAAAGTACGGGAACAACGAACTCAATGTCAAAAACTTTGTATAATAACAAAAGATAAATGCAAGACCTCCATGACACGGCAGTGAAAGAAACTGACTACTCGCTAAGGCAGCACCCAATGACAGAATAGAGAAGGCTCCATACGCATACTGAGAGAAAACCGAACAAAATATTTGTTTGTATAGAGCCAAATATATATTTGGTTTCCCTAACAAAATACATTTTTGAGCAAACAAAATTTTAAAATCAATAAAATTACTTTTGTTCGTATAAAAAAATATATGTTTGAATAAACAAAATAGCTGGGCCAAAATAAATTAGACTGTCAACTAAAATGTTTTGTTGGATCGACTGCATATATTTGTTTGGCCACTCGTTTGACTGCCTTCCTTCGAAAATACTGCCCGAGAGTTTGTTTGTATTTTTTGTGACAATTAAGATAGTAACCGTGTTGATTAGTGCATCTATTGATGCTCAACAATGGTATAAACTCATTAATAAAACAATGCAACAAAAAACTGACAAATAAAGCTGTAAAACTTGAAATGTTTGTTTTCCCACATTGCCCAATATTTGCAGTATTTCTATTCAAAGATTTCCGGAATTATCCGTTGTCACATTAGCAGAGGTTACCAAGGCGTACCGCGCTCGGAAGCAGGCAATAGAGGTTCGATACCCCGTAGAACTGGTGAGTTGTTTTATATCACCACAAACTGTTTAGTGTACGTGTAGCCAAACAAATCTTTACTTGCACCAACCAAATCTTACAGTCTAGGGCAACAAAATGAGAACAACAATATAAATTGGTTTTCAGCAACAAAATATTTCACTGCCCCTATACAAACAAATAATTCGGTAGTACCAAACAAATCTCGTTTAATTCAACAAAACCTTTTCCTCCATGTAGAGAGGACTGCGGAGTCTAGTCTATATATCACTTGACTAGTGACCTTTTCCTATCCTTACTTATTTTTCATGGCTAAGCAAGAACAAATTACCCGGATAACTGAAAATAAGTAGGCCTAGCCCAAATTGTAAATATTATATGCATTGGTTCGGAAAAGGCTATATTGGTACAAACACATGAAATAATAAGAAAACGACGTAGAAAAGAAGGCAGTGCACGCTCCTCAGTGAATACGCAAAGGTATGAGTTTGATCCCCAGCTGATCCGTGTAGGAATTTTTCCATGTCGGAAATATGGCGGACGTATCTCCCAACGCAAAGGGTTTTTCTTGCAGAACTTCTGTTTTCCCAAACACTTCTCTCTGTCGCTTCTTCAGATTATTATTCCCTATCATGGTTCAAAGATGAAGTGCCATTCAAAAACTGCCGTCATTTTAATGGTTGAACCCCCCTCCCCCCGCTCATATACTGAAGAATAAGTTTTAATTTAATCAAAACAAAATTTGTTTCGTGCAACCAAACATATTGATTGTGTGGGGACTGTTAAGTATTTAATCGCCGAAACCAAATTACATTTATCCGTATTTGGTTGCCTCAAAAGTGTAAGATTTGGTTGGAGAAACTAAAGATTTGTATCGTTATACTTATATTAAACATTCGGTTATTATTTTAAAAAAAAGTGAAGGCGGACCAATATTCGATTACGGAAAATTTGCGGCTAAATACTACGCCTCAGCATCATTAACCACGGTGAATTTTGTATGATACTTAGATATTTTGTTTCATACATATCTAATTCATGATATTCACCTAAAATATTTTCAAGTTTTATAACTTTACTGCATGGCTTTGTGTTGAAATTGTTAGATTGCGACTGTTGATGCTATTATAAGCATTAATAAATACACTAAACAACACTGTTTCTATGTATCCTATTTGTAACAGAAATCGCGAACAAACTTTCGAGACGTAATTTCGAACGAAGGCCATCAAATGACCCGATTACCCTACAGCCAACCAATTAAACGCCAGCACTGGACCAAGCTAATTTTCTCGCTGCAAGAAAATTTCTGTAATAATAAACACGTCTGTTTATTCTAGCATATCAAATTCTTATTTTTCCGGCAACCAAACCGGTTACTCGAACCAACTTGTAAAATAGTTACGTGTACTAAATACATGTAGATGATATCGGTACAACCACATTAATGTTAGACTCAACAAATTATTTGTATTGATTTATTTTGTTGGAGGGATAGAATGTTTATGTTAGGAGAAACAGCAGATTAACTGAGTAAACAAAACATTGTCCAGTGTAAATAAATTCTCTACAAACAAATTCGGTATGTATTTAAAACGAAATATTTATCTCAGTGTAGAGTGCACATTCGTACGAGTTTTGTCACCAATACTATCATAATGTATTTTAAGGATTCGTAGAAAGAAAGAAGATTTCAGTGTAACATGGCAAGAGTTTGGTAGACATTGCTACAACAGCAATAGAAGTAGTTGGGTTTGTCATTGAGGTTTGAAAAGAACGAAACGAAAGGAATATGAATCAGTGATGCTGAGAACCTACGAGAGAATGTAATAAATTGAGCAAAATGGTACATTCTTATAACTATATCAACTAAATACAATTTATCTCTACTTATATTAATGCAATTGGACATTACATTTCGTAGTACACGTGGAGACTTTCTTGTTTCACGCACCATCAATTTTTATGTCCAGGTTTTGTTTTATTGCCATTATAAGTCGATTTTTCATAAAATTTGCACTCCAACAAGTGCAAAGTCAGAGGATACAGGAAATAGAGCCATTAAATAAAAGCAGTTGCATTATTATTGAACTATATAATGAAAAGTTAAGTAAAATACATTTTAAGAGTACCCGTTTACCCGATTGAGTTAATTAAATAATTCTACATGTAATTCCACTGATCACGTAGGCCTATCAATTAATAAAAACTAAATGAAACACATCGGGTTGAAAAGTTTAAATGAAGCAACTCAGTAATATATTTCATAACATTTGACAAACATTAATGAAATATGAGTGATAAAATATATAACTGACAATAATCTCTAACTACATTATCAATAAATTTCAAAACAAGACACATTAGCTATTTTATTCTATACCGTACACCAGAATTTAATATGAAAGATAAGCGGATTTTAACACCTCTCAGTTCATTTTGAAAACAGTCTCTACTCGAATACAGACAATTTAACATAGCTAAATCATGCGTGAGAATTGCCCCTCTGGACAAAGTTAAAACAGAATTGACTCGTTGACAAACTAGGGAAGTAAATAATTCAGCGCGCAACAGTAGAGGAGTGTCGAAAATTCTGAGTGCTTAAGCAATCCGCTGAATATTTACGCATAAAGGCTGCACGATAAAGTGAGCACTTTGAAATCAACCTTAGAAAAAAGTCACTGCGCCTACCTGCATATATTTCAACGGGTGCAATGAGTGACATGCGCCCAGTAAAGTTGGTAACGATACGGGGAAAGTAGTTCCATATCTTAACGTCGAACAAAAAGTGCTACGTAACCATTTGCAATAACTTAAATTATTTCTCTCACTTTCTGTTTCTTTTTTTTAAATACATCGAAGTGTAAGAATGAGCAGATTTGTTAGGTATTTACTTTTCAAATAATTCCACATTTTCACTAGACCGACGAATGAATAAAGTGATGAGACACACGACAATGTAAATCTTACATAAGGCGGAAGATTACACAATGCGCATACAAGTAGATTTTAGGCAGGGCTTTCAAAAGTGCTCATTTTACAGTGAATAGCCCACACAACTATTAATAACCGTGTTATTTCATCTCACATCGGTGCCCGCCCGTGTGTTATCGAGCAGTACGCATTAAATTCAGAATGTAAAGGCAAATAACATTTCCTAAAGGATTTCATAATATCTTTCTTTGTCCAGGCATATCCCGAGCTGAAATTAGAACAAGGGATGCAGAAAATATTATATCACTCGAGAACACATGGGCGATGGAGCAACGTTCTTCGTCCATGGCCTTTATATTGCTCTGTACACTAACGACACTCGAGAGCTGGAAATCGCAGTGTGCCGAGCTCTCGTTGTCGACATCGCTTCTCCATATTATGCGTTACATGAACACTCTTATGACCCCCACATCTGGGAAGCTGACGCTCCAGGAATAGAAAACAAGAACCAAAGAATTTGCAATTTTATTACGTGTATATTCCACGTTTATACTTTAAAAAAATATTTTACGAATTTTGGATTCCCCCCCCCCCCCCCAGGTCGAATGGGATCGACACATGGAATGTAATATACATTTACTAGATTAATTTTTCTAAAGGCTATTTACGATAAAGTGAGCACTTTTCAAATCAAGATCTAAACAAAGTCACTGCCCCTGCCTGTATAAATTTTAACTTGCGCACTGAGTGACATCCGCCCAGTAAAGTTGGTAACGATGGATGGAAAGTAGTTCCATATCTTAACGTCGAATAAAAAGTGTTAGGTAACAATTTGTGATAACTTATGATTATTTCTTTCATTTTCTGTTTTTCTAATTCATCGAAGTGTAGAGATTGACAGAATTGGAAATGATTTACTTTCTTAATAATTTCACAGTTTCATTTGACCGACGCTTGAATAATGTGATGAGGCCCAGGGCAATGTTAATTTTACATAAGGCAGAGGAATACACAACGTGTATACAAGTAGATTTTAAGCAGGGCTTTCAAAAGTGCTCATTTTAACGTGAACAGAGCCTATATACGGTTTTCAGGTGTTGCAAACAAGAAACTTTATTACGCTTGATGTTCTCAGTCGACACAGCACTTGTTTCATTGTAACTACACCAACTAACTGTAGTCTTTGTTTACGACTATGGTAATATGAACTAATCATTATAATCCATTCATGGTAACTTCGCTCTTTTCTGAAGCCCTGGACAAAGTTCTGCTTCCATGATATTCCTCCGCCTCGAACAAACTAAGCTTAACTAAGTTTAAAAAATTACACCAAAAGACAACACACCGAATTCGTGCGCACTCAGTTGTAATAATATTTTGCATAAGAACTATTTCTTACTAGGCGCTATCAACACACACGTTTTCTCACTGTTATTACACACATTTATTATGATTAAATAGTATATTTGTAAATGGAATATAGGTAAAACTTAAGTATAACAAAAAATAAGATACTTTTACGTTAACAGAGGTATAAAACGCTTGTGATACATGCCATTTTTAGGAAATAACTTAACACGTCATACATGGGGTGATTTGTCAAAGGTTCGATTCAAAAAAGTGTGAAGAAACCGCGTAGAGACTATGAGTGACCAGTAACACAGTTTATAGGCTGTTCACGGTAAAGTGATCACTTTTTGCAGTCCTCTCATTTGGAATAACATTCGATAAATATATTTTATTGTTGTCTTTGACGTTAACTTCCGAGTCCGGTGAAATATATAAATTGTGTTTGTTACTCGCGTCGCAAAATTTATTTCAAAAAGTGGTGGGAAGATAAAAAAAATGGCTGATAGGAAAAAAGTAACTAGGGCCTCAAAAGTGCTCACTTTAACGTGAACAGCCTATACGAATCAGTTCCCCACAACAAAGATCATTGACCCCTGAATCTCGCAGCCTAGAAATTATCTTGACGTACGTTATACACACAACTGTGCGCACTGGGTCTGAACATATTAAATAATAATTGAAGGAACAGTCGATTTAAAATGGAAATTAATTATTGCGATGTTACTGCCAAGAAAAAATGTATTTGCAATGTCAGTACACCAGAACAATATTCCACCCACACGTGGCAGAAGATCCGGATACCGTTAGTAAAAGCTGTTCACGGTGAAGTGAGTACACTAGACGCAGAATAACTCCGAGGCTGGCCGACCGTTACAAATGGCAATATCAGTCGTGCAGGAGGAGGCGAGGCCGCAGAGCGATAACGCGTACTTGACACCAGCACGGCTGCGCCTACTGTACCGAGTGAAAATGCAGTCCCCTTGTAGAGTCTGAAGCAGACGTAGGTATTGCGAGCACGTCCACCTTATAGACACGCTTTCCTTTGCAGTTCTTATCCGAGGTTGGTGTGCGTGAAGTTCGTCACTTATTCAGTCAGTGTTCTGTCACCCGTAGGAGACGAACACAGTGAAGTACGTGCAGTACAACATTATACGTGAAAAGGTGAGAAACTGCACGCACAGGCGCGAGAAATGGTTTACAATGTTCTGCAGTTTATGGGAAACGAAGCGAGATTGAGGGAACCATCCATTCCGCTTGAGAAATCGCAGCTGAGAACACCTAAGACGACGGGTGTGTCTCGTACCACAGTGCAAAACAATTCAGAGGAAAGCAAATCAGAAATAAGCAGGCGAAGGAACGTCTTTCTCAACACCCAACAAGAAACGGAAGGAAACCTCTAAATACGACCTTGATACCTTCGACTAAGTTGTGGTACGACGCCCTGTTTACAATTTCCACCTAAATGAAAACCTTGTGCCGACTGTCGAGACTCTAAGCTAAAGGATGACATAAATTGCCAAGGAAGTAATTCAACTTTAAGAACGACTCTGAAGAATCTAGAATTTAGGTGGCAAATAACTAAATCTCAGCGCCTGGTTTTAATAGAAAAATCAGATGTTCGGCAGAAACTTATAGAATATATCAAGATAAAACTTCTAACAGTTCTATAATTTGATAAATTTATAATATTAAAAATTTATATATCTTATATAAAAATTGATACTATGAGACAATTTTTTATTAGAATTATTATTTTTTATTCGATCAAATAATTCATCTATATTTCTAAAAATTCGTAAAATAATTTAATGCAACCACTTAACTATGAGTCTAAAAAATTGTATTAAAATATCGAAACAATTTCTTGTTTCTGTAAAATCGTTTACATTATCCATTTAATAAAATAAAAAATTTATATATCTTCAGTGATATTTTCTTTCAAATAATCATAAGTTAAATTTCGTTGGCTAATTAAAACAACATTACAAATTGTACCAGCCTCAACAGCTTTTTTAAAATCTACACAAATTTATGATGTTGCAACAAACGAATTCTTTGTTAGGAAGTGTAAAATGATCGGTAACGCTCTCTCATGCATCAGACACCAGTAAACCTGTGTTTGTGTATGATAATGTTCACAGCAGCTCTTTATGAGACTGCGGGACAAATTCTTGACGATAAAAGATGTCTCTTACCACGTGACAAACTTTCCTATTTGACACTGTTTACTGCCATCTACAGCGAATACCATTCAACTCACTTCCGTTTTCAAGTGTACTTAAATAAGTGTCTAGCCATTTGACACGCCGTTTAATCACGCGCCTGATCCAATGAATGATTAATGAGAATGATCATATTATGAAAGTGCATCGATAATTCTTGGAATGTAAAATTTTAGAGGAGGGGGTGGTGGTGAAAAACACTTGAAGAAAAAATAATTCCCAACGCACCCGGCTGGAATCGAACTACTAAACTGCGAAAGGCGAGTCACGCAAGATGCTGCATTGAATTAAATTATTACTTTTAGATGTGATTATTTAACGAAGGTACATAAGCAGACTCGTTTTCGGAGAGAAAAATAAAACGGAAAGTATATCTCGTTCATTAACAAATCATTAGTTCTGTCCACGTAAGAGTCCGTTGTTATTTCAATCCATAATCCAGTGATCGTGACATCCGGCGTAACGAACTGGTAATCAAAATGTTTTAATTAGCATTTCCGCATAGAAACCGCATTTGCTCAGTTCTGGATGAAAAATCTGGCTTTGGGCAGGTAAGTTATCTAACCATTATGAAAGTTAAAACCGCTCCCAATAAATTCAGCCCGTTTTCCATCCATCCCTAACAATAACCCGCTGTTCATACGCTCACTTTTTAAGGCCCTCCCAAAAGGCATTAACCATTAACAAGTATATCTTATTGTAGCCTCTGACATTAAATTTTGAGGGTGGTGAAATGTATACACTGTGTTTATTGGTCACATTGCAATGCGCATATAAAAAAACAGCAGGACGAAAGGAAAAATTTAGAAGGGCTTTAAAAAGTGCTCACTTTGTCGTGGACAACCTATAATAAAATGCATGCGTTGCTAGTAAAATATGGCTAACTTTCTCTTAGATTATAAAGTAAAACTGACAATAGAATAGGAGATTAGCTGATAAATAGATTAAGTATGGCAATAATGACACATGGGTGACATTTATTATACTGCGTCGAATGTGTTAAAATTACCACTTGCTACAATTGACGTTCTTAAATCTTGTGTGCATTTACGGAAAGTTGAAATGGTTATATATGGCAAAATTATTTTTCGTTAGCGTACAGTAAGAATCAAAACACTGGTAGAGTATTGCCACCCATATAATTGGTCTACATACTTATGATACCGCCCACATTTCTGCAAACAAAAACAAAGTTTTATTACAAATGTAATAGAGAATTCCTCCAGAATGTGGGCAGTTTCACGCAATTACGGTGGCCAATATGGAAATATACCTTTACGCATGTACGAGAGTACCTAAACCGTACAAACTGTCAGCAATTCCTGCGGGAAATCCTTGTCTTTGGAGAGATATTTCAGATGACGTTGTGACGGTATTAGAAATCAAACACGTAAATATAACAGCAATTTCCTTTATAATAGAATAACACAAGAGCAGACATTTACCAGAAGGAAGCTACTGAAGGTTACATTTGTAACCAAGGTGATGTGACCTATGGTTGCGTACTGAGTCGTGTGTCGTCACAGGTGTTGGACGGCGGTCAGAGTGGAATGGGGTGAAGGTAGAGCAGAGACGGAACGCAAGGACCGGGGAAACGGGAATGTTCAGAGGAAACCCACCAGCTGATAGAAACGTCCGCCACGTTTCCCACACGCGACAATCCGGGGTTACTCCACCGGGAATTGAACCAAGGTGACTTGGTCGGAGGCATGTAGACTGACTGCTACACCACCTCGGTCCCTTTTATGACGTAGAACACTGACAAAAAAACATGCAGTGCCAAGAACGAATGGTGTAGATTGGATTTGATTTGATAAAGGCTGCCCATGATAAAGTGAACACTTTTGAAATCAACCTTAGAAAAATGTTACTGCTTCTACCTGCATATATTTTAACGTGTGCACTGTGTGACATGCAGCCTGTAAAGTTTGTAAAGATGGATGGAAAGTAGTTCCATATCTTAACGACGAATAAAAAAAGTTAGGTAACCATTTGTGATTACTTAAATTATTTCCTTCATTTCCTGCTTTTTAATGTGTCGAAGTGTACAGATTAGCAGTTTTGTGAAATATTTACTTTTATAATAATTTTATGGTTTCACTTGAACGACGCATGAATAAAGTTATGAGGCACATGGCAATGATAATTTTACATGAGGCAGAAGAACACAAAACGTGCATACAAGTAGATCTTAAGGAGGGCGTACAAAAGTGCTCAGTTTACCGTGAACAGCCTACACTCGTGCATGACCATCTTTGGTTGTGTAAAATATTGAAGTTGCAGTGATCTGTAATATCTAACTCGGCCATCAGAGTGAATTAGGAGTTCCACAACGATTATAGTGATACGATAGCGTTATAAGGCGCGCGAGGAGCGTCAGAAAACCCGTAAAAAGATAACAGCATAATTTTGTAATTAGAATTAATCGAGTACGATTATTTTTATCGAATAAATAATCGGTAGAAATAATCGATTGACTTGTTCTAATCCGTACATAAACATTGAAAGCACATACTGTATATTTCTATACATTTGTATAAAATTATTCTCACCAAAAATTTTTCATTTATTTTAAATAATTCCTCTTATTTTGAAATTTTTTTTTCAAAATTATATTTTATAGTTTTAATAAATGTGACACATGTAGGTATCTGCAACGTTTTGTTTTGTTTAATTATAAACAGCTGAAAATCGTGAATAATAGAATTGTTTGAAAGTAATCGATGAATCGATTATAATCAAATAACCCAATAATCGATTATTTTACAAGCTAATATCACTTCACTATAAGTATCCGAAAACAGAGTACTGTATGTCTCGCGGACACATCAGACAGTATTGCCAGCACTTGAAGGAGACGGACAGGTACCATGACGAGGGTATGCATTTGTCTGGCTTGGAAAAACAATAAAGTCCAGTGGGACAGCAAGTACCAAATGCAGGTGTGTAACCATTACTAAGACGGCAACGTACCCGTTTCCCCTGTGCTTTGGTCAGTTGCCACCATGCGACGTGCTCTCAGACCGTCGCAGCGAACAGCATCATACGCCAAACTCATGTCGACCATTCATGTGACTTATTATGGAAACAACCTAACCGCCATACAGTGGGTGATTTTTGAACGTTTTATTCCAAAGTGTGAGGATACTGCGTATAGACTATACGCCACTTTAGCACGACGCACACGTACACACAGCACATACCTATATCGTCCGTCGACCATCGATCTCGTACCTAGGTCGCCGTGCGTGAATTATTGCCTATGTGCCAGGCGTTTAATTACTATTGCTGAAAATTGTTTCCATTATGAAGGAAAACGATGGGTCTTGGCCAGTTGCAGCATGACTTCCATTTCTGTTAATCTGCACTAAGTTAACCGATATCAATCTTCGTTTGCAATAAGAGGGTGGCCACTTATATTATTTTAATTTAGTCGGGAGGCTTAGGTTGAAGATCTCGATTGCATAAAACATTGTTCCGCGAATTGTAATTTAATGTTTCGTTATTTATGATATTTTGCAGAAATACTATTTGTAAACTCAACTCTCAACGCCTGATTTCTTTAACCGTGGTGGTGGGGGGGATACAGGATGTTCCCGCTGCATGCTGGATCATTCTGTCTCGGGTTCAAAATAAAGGCACCAGGTTTCGTCACCCACCACTAGCCTCGTCAAGAACGTTGGCTCCTGGTGATACCGCAGCAAATGATGGATTGGGAGGCTCATCCGCAGACTTTTTATCTTATCCGATAACATCTTCATCACCAAATGCGCGCAGACTTTCCAGTACCCCAGCCTGTCATGTACAACTGCTTAAATGCTCACATGGCTGACGCAGAGCTGACATGCCATCATGTGCTGTGTGATAAGTCGACGATCACCTTTCACAAGTGACCCCTCCTGTTTAAATGAGGTTATAATGGCGATGAATGACTGCGCAACTCTCGGATTGCAATGACCATCAGTGAACAGTCTTCCTTGACACCCGATGTTTTCCATAGATGGCAACCATCCTGCGATAAACGTATATGACGATGGTGTCTTCATCAGTTAGGAAACGTATAACCACATGTTGATCTTCCGCAAACGATATTTAGAGTAGAAACACCCCTGCCCCTCACTTCACGTGTGACCTAGGCCTACCTGGACTGCCAGCTTACTCGTACTGTTTATAACGTCTTCCTATCTCCGACCGCTAAACGTGATGGCAATGTGATGCGCACGTAACATCGATGAAATTACGCGGTGTCTAACATCACGCTCGGCTTTTGCGTAATGTTCAGGGTACTTACTTCCTCTACAACCCTTGTCACATTTTCACTTGACCAACATTCGTGAATATGTAGAGCTGTTCTTATACCTAGAACGTAATCTGAAGAAGAAATGTTCTGATTCATTTGAGGATGAGATTGACTTAAAACACGCAAACGTTCCGATAACTCCTGCAATCAAAATAATAATTGTTATACTCGCTTTGGAGGACCACTGAGTCGTTAACAAACATGCAAATAAACAAGTGCTGAGCCTGATGCTTCAACGGCAAGTGTAAAAAAAAATATTCTCAGTGAAGCAACAGTCAAAAAGCAAATAGTTGGAGCTTAAGTATGTGTAAACTGTTCCGTTTAGCCCCTCAGATCACCGAAATTATAAATCTATTTTGTACTTACTTCAACTTATATTTTTTAAGAAAATAAAACAGTCCAAGTTTCAGAAGTAGAACAGACAAAGCTGTATCTCAGGGTCAAATGAAATATGAATATTACTTTTTTATTTAATAATTTAATCTGTTCACACTATTTATTTGAAGTATAATCATCATGAACGTTATCAATGAACAGTAGGTTGAAAAAAATTATTATATATCTATCCAAAATGGAGATCAAACGTGTCTAATCCTTATATTTACTAATGCTTCAGTGTTTTCTCCAATGCATGGCTAAAAAAAACTTCAACCTACATTCGTCACAAATATTTATAAACTTCAAAATAAGAACAAAATGCAGAGATTTTACCCGTTTCCCTTAAGATTTTTTTCTCCTGCCGGCTTTATTAATTGGGAATTAAAAATACTTGTCAAAATATTTATAAATATTTTTTGTGAAGAATTTTGGTGAACTTGAATTTAAATGGCTTAATTTCTAGGGCGTTGAAGCGAAAATATTGTCAAGAAACTGTCAGCACACGGGAACCAGCTTTCATTGCTTAATAGATGAAATACGGATTAAGGTGTAGACGAACAAGGTTTTAGTTCCAAGCCAAAAATATTTACTAATTGCATTTTGATAATTTAGTATTGAAGGCACATTCACTGCCAGTATTTTAGGCGCAATTAGTTGCAGGAGAGGGATACTAGAATTTACCTATATATAGCAACATATGTAACACATATAGGACTAACGTTATGAAAACGATAATGTAAGAGCCACGAGTATGGGAAAAAACTGATACCAGATACGTATCTTGCTATTGGTGGTATATTCAATAACTTCTTATAAGAAGGAAGAAATCAGGATTATCTATAAGGATAGTTCATAAGAAGAAATTATCACCAAAACCATTACTTTCTTTCACATAAATAGATTTCCGCATACATATATTGTGACGAAATAAAACTACTTGTTAAATCCGAAGGGAAAAAAAGCATTTGCAGGGAATGATTTTTTTTTCAACTTGATAAGAAGCATTTAATATATATTCCCTTTCTTTCGACATTTGACATTTGTGTCTACTTCTTTTTTCGTTCTTCAGAGCGATGATTATTTCTGAGTCACATTTTCTCCAGAATTTCATCTCCCTCGTAACCCTCCAATCTCTCTTTAAATGTGCAATTTTCGTACCTTCAGCAGCAATAACTCTAGCGTTGAAGCTGCCAAACTTAGCGACCTCAGAAAAGAAAAAAAATCTACTAAATCAGAAAATAACGTTCCTCTGGATGAAATGATTTATACCGTAAATCTGGTAGCATAAAAACACGAAATTGTTCCTAGGATCTTTGTGTTTTATGGGTTTCCATGGATTTATTTTTAAATGTTTTCTTAAATGGCCAATAGTACTAAAAAAAAAAAAAAAAAAAAAATTCCCAATCGGTTCTGCAAATATTCAGATTTCAATTCGAAAATGCGTGTAAATAAAAAATTACATACGAACGGAATGCGCATTTAGAAATGCCGAAGTCAATGTCTGTGACCCAGATCTAATTTAATTGTTGCGCGGAATAATGTTAAAAATTTAAGGTCATTATTAGAAAATATACTTTTAATTCAGTTTCAAAAATAAACATAATTAATATATTTGTTTTTTCAAAGTACGTTTATTACTAAAGTCATTTTTATTATCTGGCAGTCCCTTACGCTAATTTATTTTTACTTTAAACTTATGTGGAGATTTTTTTTAAACCCATGATTATTGACACGCATTGTCTTTTATGCCATTGTGGGTCGCATGGCCCTACTAAACATGTTAGGAGCATTATAAGGAATTAAATTTCCAGATTTACCAGCCATTACCTCGTGAAGCACAAACACAGGACGTGAGATGTACATACGGACACACAAGATATTTTATTCAACAGTGACAGGTGTTTGTGGCTGCCTTGTTTCGCTGGAACATGTAGTACAGACGTTTGTATCGCGATGGCATGATGTGGTGCAATTCTGTTGATGGAAGCTCGTAACTACAGAGCACTCGGGAACTTGCGAAGAGTAGCAATGTTTTCCATCGCCACTGCCGCGAAGGTCCGCTAAAGAGTTCGGCAGTGGAGTCGTGGAGTCTGTTGAGCCTGGCTTAGGCCCGGTTGCACCATCATGGTTCGAAACTCGATTCAAGATAGGATCTAAGATCGACACAGAAAACTTTTGCACCATTAGAGTTTATAGCTGGACTGGAGATCGAGATGAAATTCATTTCGAACTGCCAATTCTGGCGATCCTAGATCAGCAGTCATCATCGACAAATGTAGTTTGAAAATGAGCCAACAGATATAACTACGTTCGAATATTACTGAATATTATTCAGTACAATTTGTACAACAATAATTCACTTAAGAGCGCCGTCTGCCTGGAGCAAAATTCGCAGTTACGCTATGAGCTGGAGTGGAGTGGCTTTAGCTGATGTGCTGAGCGGACAATCTCGAAAATAGTTCTCCCCTCGCTGTCTCTTCACCCACTCCATACCGCTGGCACACGGCCGCTCTCCTTCTTCCCCTTCCAGACCCCAGCGAAGGTCATTCCTAGAGTTTTCACCCGCCTGTCGCTATCGTACGTGCTTACACACACACACACACACACACACACACACACACAACAGCAAGCACTCTGCCGATGATCCAAAGCAGTGTCCTTTCGCTTTATGTCAGACTTATCTAACGATGTTTAATGTGTGGAAATCAGATAATTTAATATGTTGTAACGATAGTTATGAAACACGTTAGCATACTAAAGGTTATTTATGATGGTAAAAACAATGGTTTTAATATATTGCGAATGCAATGAACACTAAAAAAAATTTAATTTCGCTTTTTTAACCCGACTGTATTCACATTTTCCATGCCGATTCATTTTTTTGTTTATTCTATTAGTCCTGTTCATCCCATATGGAGTAAAATGTCAGTACATAGGACACGTACTTTCTTCTTTTAGGTTAATTCAGTTCTCTATAAATCCATAATAAACAATTATCAACTCATTTATTTGTCAACATTGCCAACGGATGTCATTTTCGTCATAACATTTGACTGGCTAAACATTACTGGTCAATTGTGAACCAGGTAAGCACAATATTTCTGGTTTTGTGCAGTATCTCCTGTATGCTATGCTTATGTATTTTGATTGTGAACTAACCTTTACTGTCTACTACGCTATATATTACTTGATAGTTTGTTAAGTGTGGATGTTCTGCGTTCGTTCTGTACCTTTGTGGCCTCTTTTTGTCTTGTCAGTATAGAGTTTCCTGTTGCAATATACACAGTCCAATCAAATTCAAAGACATGTAATACACATACTACATCATTGTCATTAAACTATACATTCATCTCCACTTCTGGAATCATTACAGAAGTATCCCCTTGCAGGACACTTCGAATGGTTACCGAAGACATGAAATGGACCATTGTGAATATCACTGCGTAATTCCCTTATACACTGCTCTTCGTTTATTCCGACTTGACTTTCCCTGTATTTGATAGCTCCAGTGATGGCACAACGAAGATGCTGTAGCCGGTTTGGCAGTGCTTTCCTAAGCATCATTGGATTATCTCCAAGATGCATTTTTGTCTTCGAAGAAATATATTATAACCATCTCAGAAAATTCCTCAATATATGGTTAACACACACTACTTTTTGGATGACAAATTCAGGACCCTAAGGTTTAGCTTTCTCAATCTGGCGTATGACACTACTATCTCCATCGCCTAAAAAAAAGATACATTTATTAAAGAACTTGCCATACAATATTTCATATTTTATTATTATTTAGCAACCGTAATATATATTTGGACTGGCTTTACCTTTCAATCATGTCCATTTATATTATATAAGACATAAAATTAATGTTAGTAAAACCACATTAGTTTAGCAATAAATGTAAAAATTACTTTGCTTTTTATGTTTTTACCTATAAGCTGGTAATATTTAACTCCATGCATCGCCACACTTCACTTGAACCCATCAACAATACCTGCTTCCATTGAAGTATCAGATTTATTCCAGTTTTTATAAACAACATGATCACTAGCAGGTAGGTTCTTTGTCTTAGAGCGAGCACAGATGAAGCAATATGAGTTTCTGACGCTCATTTAAATAGCGTTGATTTCAGACGGTGTCTCAAAATTATTAACCCCTCTCCCCCTTTGGTCAGCCGATGCGGCTGACTGTGTTTGACGCAGGGACTGCGGCTGCCTTCACCTGCTAAGCAACACGTACCTGACACCGAGATACTTTCCACTCTAAAAACCGTGTTTAAATAAACTATGGAAATACACAAATGACAAATGATTTTGAAATTTTGGTGAAAAACTAACACGACTATTAAAAACTGACCAAAAATAATGTCCCACACTGACTCTGCGATGAATATTTCCTTGCATGGGCAAGCAAATGTCGTCCGGCGCGGGAGAATTTCACACACATGCGGCACGACCGCGGGCCTTCTCGCCACTGGGATGCCAAACGTCTGGAGGTCAAGCCGCGCCACTTGGAGCGCCACCGGCGGGCGACGTGTTTGAGCGATGTGCTAGGTCACGTGGTGACCGGCGTGACATCACTTCGTGCGGCCGAAAGTTGCAACGGGGAATAATTTGTGGCAGAATAGCTTAGAAACATCTTTGTACGGGGATTGACTGTTCATTTTCAGCCACCCCTCTAAGGATTATTGTTATTTGCATGTATAAATACACCGGGCGCTGGCTCATTCGGCAGAGAATGACAGCCCGGGGTCTGCAACGAACAGATAAGTAGCTAGAAAAATTGTTATGATATAAAAATAGGAATTATGGCCCATCAGGCCGAGAGTAGGGACATATTTTACGTCCGATGATAGATGTTGTAGGCGCTAAGAGTGCATAAAAAAACTTGAGATTGTCCACTTTCAAAATGATTTTCGGCACTTAAAGTTCAATGTTAATATCTTTTCTTGGTTGCCGAGTTTAGAGAAAACACTTAAAAAAGAAATAATGTACCTGAAGTGGAAATAAAAATAAAAAAATAAAAATTTAGTCAGAGTTTTGTAAACGTTTAAATACACATAAAAAGCATAGCAAAATAATTTTATTGTGAAGTTTAGCCATATAGCAGATATCTTAAAATTTTTGTAAGTCTGTTTGAAACATTTTGCAATTTTTTTAAAGATATTATTTAGCCATTTTTGGCAACAGTAGAGTAACATGAAAAAATCAAATATCTTTTGAATGATATCGAGCTATGTTGGAAACATAAAGTTTTGTCTAGTCATTTAAATATTTAGAAATATAGTCCTGAGGACTACACAAATATATTATAGAAATTTGTCGATATTTCTAGGGCTAATGCAGATAGGGAAAAGTAAAACTCATGCTTTTTTTTTTTTTTAATCTTTCAAAGTCTTTTAAATATCTTGTAACTTGATATGTAGTCATGTGGACTGCCGCTAATCTTTGAATTCTCAGGTACTTTCTAAGATAAAAATAAAACTAAAATTTGTCTTCCAGAATGAATTATAGAAAGATAATGTATCGCAATTTTGAATGGCAACCTAAAAGAAAAATTTTATTGCGCTTTCAAATGAAAGTTCTTATTATTATCACTAGCTAGAGATATCTAGTCAAAGGTTTTGAATGCACCTGAATTGTTTGTGCATGGCGCCATTTTAAGAGCTTCAAAAGATATAAAGATTTATTATATATATATATATATATATAGTTACGTGCTGCAGCTGGCGCCGGCTCGGCCGTCCGGCGCCGTGGGAGGTGACCCACCTCGACCTCCCCTCTTCTGGAACGATGCGCTCGCAGCCGATTGTTTCCCTTCTGGGAAGCCCGTGAATACCGACAGCCGGTCAGACTTGCTGGCGTCACAGACCTCCTCTCGCCTGCTAGAGATTCCGGTACGTTTAGCGACGACGCAAGAATGTTCTGGTGAGACTGACTGGCGCCCCGGTCCTCCCTCCTCGGCGCCACTCGCGAGTTGGAGAAGATTCTGGGTGACGGCCTAGACGATATATATACTCCCACGGCCCAGCGGTCGGCAGTCTTTGACGGAGGCTACCTGGCTGAGTGTGCGCAAGCGAAGTGAAGTATGGACGACGACAGGAGATTGCGGGACAACGGCGGGCGTGGTGTTCGTGGCGTAAATGGATGAGAGGGCATGAAACCGACGAATGAAGCCTACTGTACGTGAGGGCGCTTGGATGACTCTGAACATTGCGACTGGCGGGACATGGACTTAACTGAGGTCGGACTGAATGTAAGTGTAATACGGATTTTATTGTAAATATCCGAACTGTCAAATATTGACGCATAAATTATAAAATAATTGAGTATGTTGATACACAGCTTATTGGGACTGATCTTAAATTATTTAATTTCATTGATTTATTTGTAGTAGTTATAAAGTTTATTAAATGGTGTCAATTGCGAACAGTTAGTGATATCCATTCCTTGTGAAAGTTGAGTTGAGAGAATTTTTGCTGTAGTTATTGTAAATAAAATTAGAAAACTAGAATTATTTATTTTATTTGATTAAGACCTCCGTCCCTTAATGAACTTGGTTTAGCCCACTTAATTTCTAGAGACGGAAATTGTAACTATATATGTATATAAATAAATAAATATATATACATATATAGTTACACTGTATTTTTTGTACCAGAATATTCGAAAAGAAATTATTTCGTGGTAAATGAAATTAATCAAATTGTGTGTTTTCTATGTTTGCTAGTTGATAGGTATGCATGCGTTTGCCCTCCTTTGAGGAACAGTTTTTAAACTCATTACGTTTTTCAGGTATTTCAGGTTTAATGTAGGGCAGGTTTTTATGTCCCTTTGTCACATCCTTGGGACAAGGACGTCGCAGTTTGTCTGAACACCAATAATGCAAGCCCGAAAGAAAAATATGTGCAGTCACCAAATAATGAGCTTATTTCCATATTAATGACACGATTTATTAATAAAACAATATAGGTGATTAATTTACACGAAACGCTCACAACCCCCGACATTGTGTTATAATTTCCGTATGACTGCTTACACCATGCTCCATCTGTCACTACAGCTATAAGCGGAATCCCTGCTTCATCAACAGCACCTGCAGCCATTGCTAAGCGAGCATCATCTTTTACTGCTGTTTCCATTTCCAACCATACTAATTCATGTATAGTATACTGTAGCTTATTTTCTAAATTGTAGAATGTATCTTTTTAACACCAAGGCATGTCAAGCGATGATGTGATTTCTTCCATTTAAGTAAAACTCTATACTGTTATAAGTATACTGCTGGCCCAGGCAGTGTTTAATGTCCATACAGTTCTTGTTTGCCCTTCTGAGATTAATTTATCTTTCATGCCACACATTGAGCATTTAAAGTGAAACACACTCATTATACCTTTTTCTTTCTTCCCTGATTAGTTTCATATTGTCAAATGAACAATCGAATTCCCTGTTGTGCCTAATCATTCGTCTTATTTCGTCGAATAAGTGGTTGATCTCAAATATCCTCCGCCCAGTCAGTGAATGTTCTTCAGCAGCACTAACCGAATAAGAATCGTTTTTAATTTCTAGTCCATCGTCTTCGATGAGAATTTGATGTCAGGTTTCAATGCCGCTCAAATCGGAAGAATCACCGGTACGATTCTGTTTCCTGAAGGGATTGCATTACTGTTGATCCAGGATGAACAACTTGGCTGGGTAATATCTGTTTGACGGACAATATAATTTTCTCTGAGACTCTGGACAGTCGTGTGGAGTTGAAATGATTGAAGAGCTGAAAAAAAAAAAAAAAAAAAAACGAATTACTTGTATAGACAATCGATATAATTTTTGTTAAAGGCAATTAATTAGTTAGGCCTGTTTATTATGAAGGGCTTGAGTGCCTACACAAAATCCCACCTGTTAGCTGATATGTTGTTGCACGTTGGTGACAGACTGTCTAAAGCATTTGTTTCACTGACTGGTATACGTTGGAGTATTGGAATAAAATCTGGGTTGATTCTGGAAGAAACAAATAAGTATTCGGTTATAATATTAACTTATTTGAGTAAATAATCGATTGTACAATACTAGTATATAGGGCTACTTGGATACAAGAACATATAAAATAAATTATTTATTATGGCTTCATTATGACTATCAATTATTTTCATTGTACACTAGACATATAGACAATACTTAGCGGTATACTTATAAACTTAGAAGACACTTTGCAAACAGAAAGTACTCTCACCAATATAGGTATAAAATGCTAATTGTTGTGCAACATTTATGAACATGCATTATTTTTAAACAACTATACTACTATATAAAATGAAATACTGTCATACAATTTATTTTATTACTGATTTGTTGATTACATTTTAAATATCCAAGTCAAACGATTTTCTAGGATGGGTTATGCCAAAAGCAAAAGAAGTACACCCATGCAATTAAGAGGGCATGGAAAAACGGTAATAAATATTATAGAAAAATGCTTCTATTCCACTAATAAACATCAAAGTATAACTAGAACATTACAAAAGTTATAATGTAACAATTTCGTTTCTCAACCATCACTAACATTATCACTTGTTTTTCTGACAGTTACAGAATCATTATGTGGTGAGCCGCTATTTTGTTTCCAGCATTCTATTTCAGATTCTTGTTCATTGTCATCAGTAATCCTGAAACCAAAGTTATTTTTTATGGACTTGATAAAATTATAATCAAATAAAACATGTTACATAATAATAAATTCCTATAGGCCTACCTTTTTTTCTGCGGAATTCGCTGTAGCATCATCTGCTAACAGTTCAGGGCGCAAATATGTTATTATGAAAATAAGACAGGATTACAGACCTTTCCATATCTTGCAAATAATATCACACACTGAAAATTGCCATTAACTTCCATAATACGAGGTTGAGAACACACACTTCATTACATTGGGAAATGTCACTGTTTCAAATTACCTGCATGTAACATGTAATCGGCTGAGAATAGGTATTCTAATTTTGAGATCAAAACAATTTCGGGTAGTCTACCTGGTTCGAATCCAGTTAAACATTATGTTTTATTCTTGGAGATTATGACAGAATTTTTGAGGTCTTAAAACTTTTTCGGATCCGATGTTCATTTTTCTATTATTTCAACAAGACACATAGTCGAACGTCACCTGATTAGGCCTAACATTAATTTTGTCAGTTTTGTAGACCCCTTTAATTTGATGTCTAATATAAATTGGTTGGGTAGAATGGGTTAATTTTTTATACCTTTGGGAACATGTTTTTTTGGTTATGTCACTTAATTTACTTGTTATTTAAAATAATGCTGTAAGGAACCCAAGTAAATGACTAGCGTTTGCGAAATGCGAACTGATTTTGAATAAAAGTTTAAAATTGGAAATTGGAACACGCGAAATTCTTCATTGTAAAATCGACCCAAAGAGATAAAAAGGAAATAGGGTGTAACGTACACACACGTAACACACACGCACATGGACACACATACAGCATGGCGATTATGCGAGCCTATTTTCCTTCGAATGCAAGCTAAAACATATAGCAAGCAAATACAAAATTTGAAAAAATTGGAAAACCTATGAAACTTTGTTTTCTTATCATGTTATTATTGAAACTATGTACAATTATATTTATTTTATAAGGCTTTACTACCTAGAATCATAAGAAATATTTTGTCCAATATATTTACATTATTATGACATATGCGGCAAGTTTGGTGTCATGGCGCCAGCATGAGGGGGGCTGAGGGGGGGACCAATACTCCCTTTCTTCCCTTACTGTTATTTGTTCTTCTTACGACGAGCAGTGATATACAATCTTGTTTTATTCCATTTTCTGTACTCCTTTTTTTTTATTCATCTTAGAATGCATGATCTACGAACCGTTCAAGTAAACAAAATAACGATCATAGGTATATTTAGTGTTAACGAGAAATAGCCGTAGCACTTGACGTAAACGTGCTTCACGGAGACTGGCACTATTATTTTTGGGCTGTTGGCGCCCTGTCGTGCTCCGCCAGGGCTGCGCGAAAGGGCTTGGCTCCTGTCTCTCAGTCAATGTGATTTCGTGAGGACGAACAGAGGTGGTTTCGTGTCTCGCGTGGTAGTGACAAGGGAAAAGTACATGCACGAGCAGGCAGTAAGGTCACGCCAGCCCAAGCTCCGCCCTCCCCCCCTATCCCAGTAAACCCTTAGACACGTCGTGAGGGGAAGTGGCCGGCAGGCCAGTAGCGCTGAGGGCGCCACGAGACGGTCGGCGATTCCGCCGATGCACTTATAGTATTGCGATTTTAAATTTTAAGAGGCGACATACCGATTAAAATGCACGTGCCAATGCAGGAAGTTGTGGGCCGTACCCGACACCTAGTTTAATTCAAATCGGATAATTTTTAGTGCACGGAAAAATGCATAAAAAAAAGAGCGTTTTCATGAAATTGGCGAAGTCAGAAAAGTATATATGTGGGTTAAATGCAGCTCAAATGCACCTGGCAGTAGTAGAATGGACTATTTATTTCTTTCCTGTGCAAAAAAAAAAATCCGAAATGTTCTATACTTTTTGAATAAGAGCTATAGAATAAAATATCGCCATTGTCTTCATTCCCATAACCAGACGGCGCCCTTAAACAGATAAAACATCGCACATCTAGTTCTATTTATAGTGAAAAATACTCCTACTTCCATGACGCCCTATGTTACAAACCAATAGCAAAATTTGTCTCATACTTAATGCCGATCTCTCACTTTGAACCAAGATCGACGAATCGGAGATTCAAAATCATGAAATTTCATTGGTGAAACTCTTTTACATTGGAACGAAGATCAAACTGGCTCGTGGTTCGGAACTAGGATCATTCGATCTCGGATCGGGAAAGATGATGTTCCAACCGAGCATTAGTCACGTCTTTATCTTGAAACGCCCAAGTGTCCCCACGGTGCATTCACGAAGGTAATCGAGCTATTTCCCGTGTACGTTCTGTGACACTCTTGCGCAGTGGGAGGGGATCCCCAATCTCGCGCCCCGCTGATTTCCACCGACGAGAGGGAGAGCTCTTAGTATGGCGAGGCAAGGACCAGCCTGACTCGTCCGGCGGGGGTAGGAAAGAGCAAATGAGCCAGCAGGAGTCTGTAGGGTCAGAGAAGTCCGCCCCTCCCCCCTTACCAATACTAGCATTTTCATCCCCGTCCCTCACTAATAAAGAATGTGGATCCTCGCCCACATTTCTCCCGTAAATTTAGCCTTTTCTATTAACACTTTATCAAAACACTCGGGGAAATTACATGGGGAAATTATCGCTTGCAACAAACTAGATTCGAAAATTTTGTGTCTCTCTGTACAGAGCTGAACATTTAACTGGCCGTTGCTACTTATTGCTAGAGACCCGAAAATTTCGCGAGTTAATTAAGGGCATGTTAAACTTTATCCGCATGTACAACGAAGTTTCGCTTCTACTGGACCACAGTTTGTTAGACACGTCCCGGTCGACTTTCGACCAATAACGAACCTGTAAAGAAAACAAGGACCGAATCTCGTGTTACCTGGTCAGTGGTTAAATTGGAGCAACAGCCAATGAACAACTAATTGAGGCTCGAGTACACAAAGTACTGTGGAGTCTAGCTTGTTGCCAAATGTATCCGCGACATTTTTGGGTCTCTACTTATTGCTTTCCCAATGTGTTTCGTTCACTCATCCACAGAGAGATCAGGATTACCTATGGATGGTTGTTGATGCCTGGTGTGTTCAAGGGCGTGGCCATATTCACTCCCACCTATAAAAGCAGACCAAATAAATAGTTTTTATCGGTTTACCAAGTTCATTCTCGTATTTTATTATCGAAGAGTGTTTTTCAACTCTGTGACAATATTTTGAGGGACAGATTTTCGTCTTACGTTCCTTGCTGATCAAACTTCATAATAACATTTATTATACGAATATATATGACTTTCAAAGTGAGGGAATGCTTTTGTAAATGCTTGTTAGTATTTGAAAAGAACTTACAGCGCACCATCACTAGTCCTAATGATCAAGAATAAACACAATTAATATTTTTATAACAACTGAAACACTACAGACAGTATAACATGTTACATATGAGTAGGGGAACGTAGGTTTGGGCACAAGGTGCTGGGGGTTCGGAGCGCCGAAGCCAGGGGCCGCCATGTTCTGACCTAGCGGTGGCAGCCATATTTGATCCATGTGACCTTGACCTTTGACCTTTACCCGATATCCTCTAACCCCAAAAACAAAAAATTGTCAACAATTCTAAAAAACAAAAAAACCAAAAAGGTCCAAAAGTTCCAAAAAAATAATTATTCAAAAATATTGAAAATTATTTTTAAATTACTGAAAAGGATCCCCAGAAATTTCCCTTTTCCCCCAGAGAAGGTGACTGGGATTAGCGACTCAGGTGTCAGGGATCAGCAACCCAGGACCACGAAGGCAGGACTTAGGACCCATGACTTTTGACCTTGGCCTTTTACCTTTGACCCCAAAAATCCAAAAATGGCCCAAAAAATTCCGCAAAAATTATTATTAAAATTATTAAAAATTTGTTATTAGAATTATTAAAAGATTAGTAAATTTATTATTCAAAAATGTAAAAAATGATTTTAAAAACTTAACTTTCTGGAGGTTACCCCTCACCCAAACTCATTTCACTATCTTGGTAGGTGCAACCAACGACCATCTTGGTAGGCGACCATCATCTTGGTAGGCTACCACCATCTTGATAGACGACCACCATCTTGGTAGGCGACCGCCATATCGGTAGGCGACCACCGTATTGGTAACCCATCCTCCTTATTGGATGCAGGTGACCTTCACCTTGATCCTATGACTTTAGAATGATCTTGAAAACAAAAACTCGAAAAAATACATAAAAGTCAACAAGCATATTATGTTGCAGACCAGAGTCTACTACCACCATATTGGATGAAGATGACCTTGATCTTGACGCAATGATGTTGAATGACCTTATAAACAAAAACCCGAAAAATTGCATAAAAGACAACAAGCATTTTACATTACAGACTACTGCCACCATATTGGATGTAGGTGACTTTGACCTCGAACCCATGAAATTAAACTAAAAAAAAAAAGAAGAAAAATTCAAAAAATTCCAATTATATGCATTTCAATATATGCAACTTTGTCGAAGGTTATAGTATTTTATGCATCTCGCTATTTCCACTCGAGTTGTCCTTGTGCGAAACTATTGTGACATTTATTGCACCACCACACTGTGCAGAGCAGTTACGTAGGTAACTACATTTTTGAGGGCATGTACCTGAAGTCATAAGAGACCGGCTCGCAGCAAACCCGGGAATAATGACAAATGCACTCCACCTTTTACAGGTCTCTGCATGCCTAAGTAAACTATCGGTACGAATAAACTGCTTACCGCACTTGTCACACAAATATGACATACGGCAGGGAGTCGTAACACAATTAAAGCACTCGTGTTGCCGTACATTATGGTCGAAAGTAAATGTCTTATCACAGATGTGACACTGATGAGGACGTAGTGGTTCAGGCAAAGACTCAGGTGGACCTGTTGGAGATGTAGATGCTGGAGCTGAAGAAGCAGGTAACACCGGCAATGGTGTTCTAGGTACCACTGCTGTGGGTGCTCTCAGGAAGGCAGTTATGGCCCCGATTGCGACCATGGCTGCCCAGTCCCTCACTTCCTCGATGCACGTCTCCTTGAATGAATTCTTTCTCCTGTAGGCGGGTGTAGCTTAGCCCTGAGAAGCACTGAACTCCCGTGCCTACCTCGGACGCACACTTAACTCTTAAGTTAGGAAAAAAAAAAGGTTGATTTCAGCGTACGTGGTAAGGGATTTAGTTGCCTGGTACAACTGAACGGTATTTTAATAATATAGGTTAAGTATGATTTTATTATTTTTCCAAATTAACTAAAAAAAATTTTCACACGTAAATACCAATATTTGAAGGGGATCTCATGATCTAATATCAAAAGTAGTTTTTGGTATCAAGCTACTTGTATATGTTACACTGAGCATAAAGTTTGTTTTAGGCATCAAATTCTTCTTTACGATATAAGAGCAAACAAAAGTTTTGCTGTCACGAAAATGTTTTCTTATTAAAAAAAAGTTGAATTTTTGCTACATGAATCTATTTTGAATTTAATGTGACGTAACCCATATGTTTTAGCAAAAAATATGCGAGGTATTTCATTGCTTTAAACAAACAATTCTCTCAGTATTGTGTTATGCAACGACCAATTGTAGATTTAAAAAACTGTCTACTACAAAATGCTCGCTACAATTTAAAGTAGGTACCTAACCAAATAAACTGCCAAATTTAATATGGAATGTTATTAGTACCGTCATATCATGAGTAAATTCAACTTCTATATTCATCGTAATCTGAATTAATTTAAAAAAAGTTGTTATGTAGACAATTAAAACGAACATATTCAGTGTACGTACTTTCTCCATTTAGGCAACCTAAGTTATATTCAGATGGCCTTTGGAAATTAATATATATATATATATATATATATATATATATATATATATATATATACACCTAACGTTTTAAAAAAATACTTTGTCACCAAAATTTAATTTTCTTGATAAACTACACAGGGCATGCTACCATATTAAGTACAAGCTGTCTGAACAGAAATCGTTAGAAATATTGTCTGCTGGACTAAATTCATTAACACTTTTAGCGTCCCTGTAGATAATCAACCAGAAATTATTTATTTAAAAAAACCTTACGTTGTCTGTGTTGTGTGAAACTATCTCTGATCAGAGATGTGTACTCAGGATTGTGGCATATCCTGTGATTTTTTTTCCCCCAAGAAAATAATACGAAAGTAAATTATAAAAATTATAACAATTTCATTATATTATTATATGTGTAATAGTTATAATTTTGGTCATTGAAACATACTTCGTTTCATTTTATGTGCATTAGGATATGAATCTAAACTGTAAGAAACTATTTGTCGTGTATACGTGCAGTGACAAAGCGCGAATGGTAAAATATTTTCTCATACAATCATTACAGTGTTCCTACGTTTACTCAGGAAAGAGTCAAATGCGTAGGGAAGTTCCCAACTTTGTTATAATAGCAATGCTACCTATTCCCATATTTTCAGCCTGATACTTAGTACGATTTCCATACACTTTATAGTTTAAAAACTTCCATTACAGCTTAGGAAGGTTAACATATTTTTTTTTACAATGTAGGCCATAGTAACATATTTACGTGTTCTAACTTTTTTTCAAATTGCCACATAAGCGATACAACTATCAGCTCCAAGACAACGTTGGATTTACGTTTGGCCGAGGGCCATGCGACTACCATGAAAAGTAAACTAAGCAAGGCTTCAGAAATATTCACATAAACCGTGAACCACTTGCGACTTCGAGTCGATCGCTCCTGATAAAGCAAGTGTACTTACATAGCACTTACCGAGACCTCGTTCCCTTTCTTTCGCAAGCTGTAGGGGAATGCAGGCTATAAAGCTATCCTCAGTTTAAGAGCCTTGACTTCGTTGCCCTTCGGCCTAACTCCCCGAGTGAGGCAGGCCGTAAAAACGTCCACGTTACGAGTTGAACTGTATACTGTGCGTATTGGTTCCCGTTTGTTCTGCTCAATTTATAGCCGCCTGGAACAAAACAGCGGTTGGGGAAAAAGGATAAACTAAACCAACCATATTGTTTGAGGTTACTGCCCAAAGTAATTTACAAAGAACGATCTATGACGTCCAGCCAAGCGATACGAAACAACTACAGTTTTCATAATAGCATAGATCTAATGACGAGCGGACAAAAGCACGGTAGTAAAAATGTAACTCACTAAAATATTTATCTAGGTGCTCAGTTATATTTCAACTGGGAAAGTAAATATCAGCTCTGAACCAGTGAAAACGCTGGAATGTCCTACAAAATTTGAAATATTGCAACACTGTAAAAAATTTTGTAATTTTCACTGAGAAATTCTTGGTGATCTTACAAATGCTTGTAACTGTACAAAGATTTCTCTTGTAAAACTACAAGGGCCGTGTTTGTAATATACCTCAAGAAATGTTTTTACCATACTGACCCGTTTCCACAAGCTTCAGCAAAATGGCGGACACTCAACAACGTAAAACCATAGCCTACATATGTAGCTGTTTGTGCAAAAAACTATGGGCGATGTAAAGCGTAGCTGCTTGCCAGAAGAAATGTATTGCAAGTTTGAAACACTTCACACAACTCAAATAATCATAATAAAACGACAACTTCAATAAAACGTGACCGTATTATTCATTAACTGTCAATGTTTCCTAGCTATACATAACACTTAATTCGGCTGTCAATACCTCGCTGTTAAGAGCAGTTCAATTCTCAACTCAACAATACAACTCTTAAAATGAAATAAATGTACCTATTCTTATTAACCAAATAACTTCATTAATATTTTGTAGGTACTTGCAGCTACATTTACTGTAAAAATAAGTATTTAGTTCCTAAGTCAAGTTGGTCTTGTGGCCGAGGGTGCCGGCTAATGATATAGGGGTGTAAGTTGCTGGCAAAGTGTAAATTTTCTATTCTTAAATTATATCTTAAAATATTTTCGTTGTTCACTGTTATTAATTTTTCACATTTGTTTTCTAGACGAAAAAAAAAAATTAATATTATGCACACTTCTCAATAATGTCAGTTGTAATACAAGGTTATCCTTAATAAATGCCTTGGAGATTTTACAGAGGTAAATTTACAAAGAATTTTCTTGGCAATTGGGTTTCCAAGGAATTTTCTTGTAAAAGTACAAAACAAAATTAGAGTGAAATAAGCAATTTATTTAAATTGTTAAACTGAGTACGATCTACGTTAGCATGGAAACGAAATTCAGGATGAAATTGAGAAAATTTTATGTATCTGTTCTATGTTAACAAGTTATAGGCCAAATCCTGAAAACTTTCATATAAAAATGTTACAATAAACGTGTACAAATATCAAATTTTATGTCACACTTATGGACATCATGCTTGCGCATAACACAAATCAAGTCTTCTTTCAACAATATTAGCGATCTTATAGGTAAAGGAACTTGGCATGTCGTTAAAAACTCATTTATCTAAAACCAAGTATAAGTTTATCCATTTAAATTGTCCATATAATATCCATTTAAATTGTCCCGAAATTGATGTCTCAGCTAGGCCTACGCACAGACGGGAGTTTGCTCGTGCAATTTTTTTTTCTCAGTCCAGAAAATACTGTGATTGAACTGACTCTGTTGCGAAGCATTTCGGAACAATAAGTAAGCAAATACCTACAGTATGCCATGATAGCACTCTGAATATTCGACCTCGTCGACTATAAAATGGGAGATTTAAAACCCAGCCAAACGCCTAGCTACGAAAGTGGTTCCAAAGTGACTTTTACAAGTGTGGTCGCAAATGTACTTTCGTATGTACAGATGTTTTCTCATGACCAGGGCGCATTAAATGTCGACGCTTGCAGAATGTGGTTTTCCCTGCCGTCGGAACCAGTCGTGGCAAATATTTAATTTCCGAATCAGCTCTCTGCGGTGCCCCTGTGCTACAACACAAGCCAGCAGTTTACGTGTCTTCACTGAGAATGTTCAGGGATCGAAACTTTATGGAAGCATGGTCATTTTTTGCGTAAGTTATCCAACTTTTGCCTAAATTCACCAAATGAGTGTATTGGTTAAAGTCGTTACTCAACAAAATTGTGGTAAAGAATTTAAATTTGGCTGCAGTAAGAATATACATGTATCGGCAATTACTTTTGGAAACAGAATACGTTTTGGATTACTTTTCGAAAGAGCCATTAAAAAAAATCACGATACCTGGACCGCATTTCACTGATTGTTTACACATAATGGGAGGAACGAGAATATTAACGTTTTATGACCAAAATATTTTTTTTATTAGTCAACTAATGGAAAAACTTCTTTATATTTGATATGAGCATTGGCGATTTTTTGCGATGCATATTAGATAAGTGGGACAAAATTTCGATACGGAGCATGTTATATCTACCGTTTTATTTTGTGCCCAGCTTTGTGTTGGTGCATGTAGTTATTTATGTATTCGTGCGGGCATTCGGAGCTCCTGAACATGCATGGTTTGAGTGGAAACAGGCAGAGCTTGATGAAGAGGGGAACGACGGAAGAAAAAATTAAGTTGAAACAAACCAGACTGAGTGGAAAATTGAAGTCAAAATGCGTGACCACGAATGTGCTTTTCACATACATATTTTTTTCCCCCCTCGGCACTGGAAATCGTCAACTATTGCGTCTCTGGAATCCATTCCGCCAAAGTCAGAACCGAGTTAAAAAATACGTAGGCTGAAATTCGGCGCCCTTTTGGTTAATACCTATAATCCGTTTCTCCCTCACATCAAATTGTTTTTTATGCTGTAAGAAATGAATTATGCATTTGAAATTAACATTTGAAAAAAAAAATTCCTTTCGGCATGAAAATGCATATATTGGCAAAAACAAACGCCTCACAGGACGATGATAATTAGCTATATTTGAAAATGATTAATTATTGCGTCTGCAGTCCAGATTAGGCCTCTTATTGTCTTCAATACGCGGCATGTATTAGTGTTTCTCTACTCGCCCGGTCTAAGCCATTTCGAACTCAATTTTTAATAATTAATTTAAAACTGAACGCAGAGGTGTAAGGATAGCTCTCACTTTGTTGACACGTGGGTACTCGTAGCTTGGTACAAGCCAGTGTTATTTTTAAAATTGTCACGGAAGGATACACAATGTCCAGAAAGAAGTTACCAAGCAAGGCTTGAAATAATGTTCACTTTAGAGCGAACCAGCTATAAGCAAACGTGTCTGCAATATCGAGGGATGTAATGCAGTATACTCACGTGCGCCATACTGCAGCCACATACCAAAGAAAATATTCCCAACCTTATGGTATCTACCAGAATCTAACCACCGAATACAAGCTAGAAAATCTTCCGTAGTCACGACGCGGCAAAGCAATTTGTTTCAAACACCTGTTTCTCGAAGAAGGCACTCGTCATATAGAATAAACAATTACCCAGAGCATTCCAAATATTAAAGGGAACATAACAAATATTTTACACTTAGCACAGACATAGAATAAAGAAAATAAATCACTAACAAGCATTAATTTAAAATGTAGGTTTGCATTTCACTCTGCATCGTTATGTAGAATAAAATAATATGTTAATAGCTCTTTTCCTTTACATAGCAATATAAACCAATTTGAATAGCAAATTTCTCGTATTACTTTGCATATGGGAACGTATACAACTTTTAATATGGGTAGGAGTTTGTAATCTAACTTTACTCATTACAACTTTGACTACGACGGTGCATGAAGGCCAACTGACAGGCTACAGTGGAACAGCTCACTATCCAAATGAAGCAGGGGACATTCAAACACGTGTCTACCGCAACAGTTCGGCGAACGCTTCTGCGAATGGGGCTCCGGAGTAGACGGCTGGGAACTGCACCCATCTTAACACAGGTTCATCGTCGAAAACGACAGGAATTTACTGAACAGAATGGCGACTGGATCGCTGCTGATTGGGGTTAGCCTTCTCCCACGAGTCACGTTTAAAGTTGCATGGAACGGATGGACGTCAACGTGTCCAGCGAGAAACGTTGTAGAACCGACGCCCTGCATCCATTGCCGGACGAATACAAGGCAGTGGGAGCAATGTTATGGTATGAGGAATGTTCTCGTATGTCCCATCATATGCGTGGGAGACAGTCTTGATCGATTTGGTTATGAATCCATCCTCGGCGATCACGTACACCCGTACATGATGATTTTCTTTCCTCGAGAGGATGGGATTTTCCAGCATAATAATACACCTTGCCATACACAGCTAGAAGTGCCCGCACGTGGCTGGAAGAGCACGATCGAGACTTCAAAGCTCTTCCCTGGCCCCCAAACAGCCCCGATCTCAATCCATTTGAAAATCTGTGGGACCACCTCGATCGTCGTGTTCGCCATCTGTCTCCATCTGCAACGCACCCTTCAACAGTTGTGGGATGCACTGCAGACAGCATGGCTCCACCGTTCCTCCACGTCTTCCAAGCAGCCGGGACGTCTGCTCTACGAACAAGAGGGGCCCTTTTGCGGGGCACGGGACTCGATGCAATGTTAACACGATTAGTCTCAGCATCTTGCATTGTGTATAATCTTGTGTTCAATAGTATAATGTTACAATATTCATCCCAATAAAAACGTTACAGTGATGGAGGCGCTGTATGAATACTTCCTCTTGTAGGCTAGCAGTCAGTATTTTAGCGGAAATTAGACAATTTTATTCTTCTGTTTATAGTAAGATTAGAGCCATAGGCAGTTGTAAAGTTTCAATATCAGTCACAGGTGGCCAGGCAGTCCAAGGTAAATTTTAAACCCACAGCCACGTGCGCAGGACAATTAGGAGAGCACGTCAGCACTTGCAATCGCGACTGCCTTGCATAACTTGCAATTCCTTGCGCACCCAACAACACACGTAGAGCCACACCTGCACGCAGTTTATTAGTGTAGTGTAATAAACTGCTTGCTTTTTAAAATATTTAATTCATGTTTTTCAACAGAGCTGCTCTTTGGCTCAGCAGGTCTCCTAAGCAAGGAGCTTTAGTGTGTTCCTTTGAGGAGAAAATCAGTAGACTGCTTGTAGTTTTAGAAAGTAATTATAAGTACTCAGTGCACGACACACAGATCACCATTTTCATATGAACACTCGCAGTAAGACAGCTTCATAACCATTTAAAATTAGATACATACGAGGTAGAAAAGATTTTGAAAGAATGCGAAATAGCCTCTCACAGTAGACACGATCTAACACAAACTATTTTAAAAACTACACAGAACACTAATATTGAATATTCCTTCAACACCAGCCCGGACGTACACAACAACACACCTTAATCACCTACCTCAGTACACACATTTCCACCTAACAATACATATTTGATATCTAGACCTATCTCACAATTACAGTCAAGCCACATATACGAACACATAGACACACATGCACAGGCCACGTAGATCATTACAACATGAACAACACACAATCCATTCACATTGTAGTCAGCCAGCCGGAAAAAAATTCCTACATTTAGCGGACAGAAACGCGAGAACATCGACGAATTTTTAGACCAGTTCCAGGGGTCAAATGAAATAAATGGCTGGAATGAAACGGACAAATGTAAACAAATTAAATTTTATCTCCAGGGCACAACCAAACACTGATGAGAATCTTACACACAGAAATAAACTCGTGTGGCCACAAACCGAGGCCTATTTAAAGTCAATTTTCATGTACACAACTCAAAGTTAAAAATAGCAAGCAGCTCCTGTACAAGAAACGGCAGGCATTAAATTAAGGGTGTATGCAGCTTGTAGAGACCATGCTATATTACGGCAGAAAATGTCTGTGACACAGACTTTCTTACAATCTTGTGCAATCCACAACTACCATCTGTTGCGGAAAAAAAATTAGATTAAATAATGACACCAGTCAGCAGATGTCAGATAATTTGGAAAGGGTAGAGTTCGGCCTTTACAGGTACCACCAAGCAGTTGCTCAAACTCCACACAACCCCACAGATGAGATACTACACAATGAGATCGGGAAGTTGAAACAGGAGATCACTAGTTTAACTATCTCACAGCTACACAGACAGAACGAGACACGCAGATGTCAGGCCTGTACCGTGGAGTACAAAGGGGTAGGCCATTAGTAAGATACACTCAACCATCCACCAGGCAGTTCCACACACACACCAGTACGACTGTAGGGGTAGGTACGAACCCAACTACACGCCTCAAGACACGCGACAACCAATTGTTATCGTAAGGTAATGTACATTTGCAAATCATTACCCACAGTTCAGTCAACCGAGGTGTTTTCATGGCTCATACTATAACCAGGGACAAAGAGGCAACAGGCGGCAGGACCAAGACACTAGGTTTTACCAGCCAGTGTCAAATCGTTATCACAGGACACGCGACAGTTTTCAAAAAACTAGGTAACCAGGGGGCCAGTTCGGTTTCCACCATTGACGAAAGAGAACAGACCAAGCTAACTTGTAGGACGATTTTTAATAAGGTTAGTAAGAATATGTCATATGTGGAAATTGCGCGGTATAACACAAAAAGCGAAGGGCATTGTAACCATCACAGTGAGGAAATCCGACGTCAGCCCACAGGTTGTGAACAGGCATGACAAAGTGTCTCACTCGTTTCAAATTCATTTCAGCCTGCCACGCGACAAATAAATTAGGATGCCGCACTCAGAAACTACACGCTCAGAAACCCCTACTCTGCAGAAATGAAACACCACAACACAGCTTCAAGGGAAGCATGCCTCGCCAGGCGTTCTCATCGCTCAGGTGGCTGACACAGTTAAAGCACAGCATGGCAAATTGCCGGAACCAATGTCGTTTATAGGGCTGCACAGTTTAGATCTGATGACATACACATTGTGGTTTTATCCCAGCTATAAAGTGCAGCATTGTAAATTATTTCCCAACCAGAACTTCGAGTTTCACACAAACATTGGGGACAGGTTTCGTAGTTTCAAAAACACATTCGGTATTGGGCACACCAAATTACGAATCAGCAAACATGACACAGCACTCTGCAATGCTCGTAGGACAGATACACAAGTGGAATGCATGGTCAACGATGATGAGACGCTTAGGCTGATGCTCTGAGCCGAGTCTCATTCCAAAAACAGGGGTGTACACTAAAGTGCATTGAGGCATGAATCGAATTGCCGCCAGCATACATTCGTATGTCGACACCACGCATTCAGGTTAAGATAGGAGGCAAGTCTTACTATGTGTTAATCGATATCGGATGTTCCCATAGCTGTATTGCATCCACACTCGTATTAAACAGAAGCTCGAACCTATTACAGAGCAATTCACAATTGTTGAGACGACACAACAGATGGATGCACCTATATATAAGACACAAATTAAAGTACGCATTTCGGGACACACTTACCCCCAGGAATTTTTGGTAATCGACAATCTCAGAATGGATGTTATATTGAGTGTCGACTACATGAAAAAAACGTCGTTCCATTTCTAAACAACAATATCTTATTTATTCATGGAAACAACAATGACAAGATAGTTTAAGTACCTATTTTTTAATCTTCAGTAGAGAAGGACAATGCAGAATCTATTCAATCTTGTATCAATAAAATTGAGTCAATAGAATATGGCGAGAAATAGCCATGCTTATCTAGAAGAAACAATAAATTAGACAACCAGGAAACACAGGCAATTATGGAAATCATTCACAAATTTATAGATAGATTCTCCCATTTTATTTTAGAGCATACTGAGATGAAAAATTACCACATTAAAGTAGACTGATTCTCAGAAACCAATCAAAACTAGGCCATATTAAATAAGCCCTAGGGTTAGGGAAGATCTTTTAAAGCTAGTTAATGAGATGGAACAAGCAGGTATTATTCAGAGATCCCATTCACTATTTTTGGTGCCAAGCTTAGTTATTCCCAAGAAAAATGGTGGAATTAGATGCCTTACTGATTTTCATAAACTTAACCAGCACGTGACACGTATTCAGTACCCACTCCCATGCACCGAATATATTTTCACCACATTACAGAATTCCAAATTTATAACTAGTCTTGATATTTTCTCAGGGTTTTATTCTATCCCAGTGTGTAAGGAAGATAGATACAAACTACCTTTTTCTATAGACAGTCAGTTTATTCGTGTATTGCAGAATGCCAATGGGGCTGTCCTCCTCCCCTCAACACTTTCAACATTTCATTGATATTCTCTCAGGGCCCTTGCGCTGGAGCAAAGCCAAAGCTTATATCGATGATATCATCGTATTAGGAAATACATCTCACGAACATCTCAGTAATATTACGAAAGCGTTCAAAGGTTGCATCAATTTAATGTCAAGGTTAATGTTAATAACTGCACATTCGTAAAGCAAGAGAGAAAATGTTAGTGTACTATATAACCCCTCATGGCATTGTTTCAGACCCAGAAATGGTTCGATCCGTTCAAAACATGTCACCAGAAGGTAACATCGAACAGTTACCCACATTTTTGGGGATAACCTCATATTTGCATAGGTATATCCAGGATTATGCGAGTAAGGCAGTGCCCTTAATAGAATCGACAAGACAAGCAAATACTTATAAATGGGAACAAGCCGAGCAGAAAGCATTTGTAGAACTCAAACAAGCTATACAACAGGCACCCATTTAAAGAAAGTTGAACGATACTAAAAACACCACTCTGGCATGTGACGTGCCGAAAAATGCAATAGGTGTGGTGCTCATGGAAGAAGACTCCCACACCAAGAACCGACACATAATAGCTTTCGTGTCCAAGAAATTGTCTCTGAATGAACAAAAACGAAGTGTTTTGTAATTCAAACAGACCATGCCTGCTTAAGGTATTTAAAAACTATGGCAGAACACAATCTGCGGATCCAAAAGATGGCGATAGCCCTATCAGAGTATGACTTCAAACTGCAGATAGTAAAAGATAAACTTAACGTTCTGCTTGATGCGTTGAGTTGTTTTCCCACGAAAGGTGCAGCACCCACACAGATAGTTCAAGTTACCCACACACAGTACCCAGTCAAGTTAGGCATGTTAAACTGTACTGATTTATATCAGGCCTTAGCAGAGAGCTTGTATCAGGATCAAAACAAGGATACCGAAGTAAAGAAAATCATTTCTAAATATGTTATTGATAATTAGGCCTACATTAAAGCCCTACATTAAAAATGAGCTCCAAGTAAAGGACAAATCAGTTGTTGTTACAATTAAATGGCGAACATCTTCCTGCCTATGCCATTGCAAAAATTATTTCACACACATTTCAAGTCAATGTGGAAATTATTACGAAAGACAACACAAATAAAATACGCGTTACCATTATCAATCCTTTACTGCTGTGCAGGATTATCATTTTTTTCTAACAAGGGTAAAATATTTTACTTACCAGTTTAGAATCACGAACAAGAGTAAATCAGAATTGACACGGAACCACACTTACAGTTATTCCAGTTAGATGACAGTACATCACCATTTTCAGGAGAGTACCAGAATGACTGTCATATTAAAAAGGTTAAAATTGCATTAACCGATCGAGATAATGCTGACCCAAAATCTAGACAATTAGCAAGGAGGTATGGTATTTCAGGAAACAGGGAGATACTTTTAAAAATCAACATCCCCGTAGGAGGGAAAAAGCTTACCCTCATACCCAGTTACTATATTAAGGAAATAATTACTGCCAACCATGATGCGGTGGAGGCCATTTCGGTAGATTTAAAATGTTGCAGAAAATTAGGAATGCATACTACTGGGACATGAAGCAGTCCGATGTGAAAGAAAATGTGAAAAATTGTCAAATATGTCAAAAAGTGTAAGTATCTAATGTTAAAACTTATGGGTCAACTTTAACCTATCAGGCCGCCTTCTCTTTCAAATCTTGGTCTTTGTAAGCTAAATAGCCTCTCACTTGAACTCAAAATGGTAATAATTATATCCTAGTCATGACAGAATTCTTTAGTAGGTATGTAGTAGCTAAACCAGTCAGAAGTATTGATGCGCAAACTTGCGCTGATTTTATTAAAGAAGTTATCCTTAGATACGGCTGCATGGCACAGATATTGACAGATCGCGGAACTTCGTTTGATAACGAATTAGTATCACGTCTGTTACTGAGTTCAAAGATTACTAAACTACAAACAACGCCATACAACCTAGTACGCAACGGTTGGGTTAAATCAACGAATAAATTAATTGGGATGCAACTTACAGCACTTGCCCAGGAATACCCACACAATTGGGATCAGTATCTCCAGCTTATCGTTTTCAACTGCAACTCGTCTGGCAACTCTAGTACTAAGTTTACGCCATTCTACTTACTGCATGGAATGGAAGCAACCCATCCTTCTCAAGTCATTACCAATACATACTCAGAGCGCAGTGACAATTAGTGTAAACAGCTCATTAAGGATAGGGAGCAAGCTAAGCTCAATATTATTGCCACACAGCGGCAGCAAAAAGTCAAATTTGATAGGAAGTATCGAGAAAATAATGTTAAGGTAGGTGACTGGGTCTGGCCCCATATGATTATTTGTTGTACCAATTTGCATTTTTAAGTTTCAATTATATAAATATCTCTTACATAGTTAACATGTGCCACACAACACCGTTTAATTGTTTATTGTAACATTTTGCGCATTTTTTCTTTTTCAGCACTGTGTTCTATTAGCACAGGCAGTAAGTACTACACTTATCATTCTTACTGCAATTTTTCAGTATATAATATGTATATTTTTATTAATTATGATTTCAATTAGTGTATATTACGCAATTCATTTTTAATTTTTCTTCCCAATTAATACCGTCTCTAATTGTTTCTTACATATGCCGAAAAACTTTTGTATCCCACTTTAACGTAATGAAAGTTCCAATCTATCTTGCACCTATTTGAACGATCTCCACATAGTTTGCGAGGACACTTACTTTAATTACACCACTGCACGTGTCGCATCGATGAGGAAGTAAGCTCCTTCGCCCTGTCTCTCTGGAGAGGGGTCAATTCCTGTTGCGCTGGCCGACGCTCTACTGCCTCGTACACCACCCCTTTATGTTGCTCCTCACTGCTCCTCCACGCCTTCCAAGCAGCCGGGACATCTGCTCTACGAAGAAGAGGGGCTCTTTTGCGGTCTCGGGACTCGAACCCGCACACCTGATAACCTGATGATGGAGCGCTGTCCTGGCACACTTGCGGTGAGGGGAGCTAGGGAGTAGCGAGGGTGGCAGTAGGCGTCCCTGTATGTCGGCAAGTCGCAAGATATGTAAGGCTGCTGGGGCCTGACGATGCCTCCAACCTTTGACCCACTCCGCCGGTACCACTTCGAGGGCACATCGACGCCGGAGGTCGGCGCGAGCAACTTGAGGGCAACACTTCAGGGCGAGCCAAGATACTGATATCTTGGAGAGACGTGACCAGATCGGCCAAATCCACCACGACAACAGGACATCACGAGGCTGAGGAGCTCCGGCCAGTGTCGTTAATTACCGATGGTAAGGAGATATCCGGTTCTGGGTGCAGGATAAATCCGGAAACGATATTACGTGCAGTGAACCCTATAGTTCCCTATTAAGAGCCTAATATTTGTTAACGTAATTGCAGCTTGAAAGAGTCAAGTATTCATTCAGTATTATTTGTAAATGTATTTGAAATATTTTGTTGCATGGGGAGTAAAAAAATAATTAGTAGTGTGTTTTTGTACTTCTCTTGTTTCATTGATTAACTGATTTCTACCCAATTATGGTAACAATTCATACTTTCGTAGACTATCTGAATTTACATGACTTAAAGGGGAAGTCGCATATTTTCAAAATAACAGCTATGTAATTATTTTCGGTTAGAGTGCCTTAAGTCCTAAAGAAATTCAAACAAAGTTAATGACCCTGCAGTGTCTATGGCCAACATCGAATGAGTTAATTCATAACCTTTTTGTCAGTCATTTAAGAATATAACATCACTCGAGAAAATGGCGCTTTTGTGCTATATGTCGGGGACCACTCAACATATTCAAATAAAATTTGGCATGCAAGTATTGCTTTCCTAGGCCAGGTAAAAATACATGTTTTAATTGGTTCAACCATTTTTTCTAACTGGGGAAATATAAATAATTTAGATACGTAACTTATATATATTACATAATTTAAAAAAGTGAAACTAAACATTGTGTGAAGACAATATCCATAAAAGATATTCCATGTGACTAAATAAGTCTCTCTCCTGCCCACCATATTGTAAGATAGAGTCAGGAGAGGAAACGGAACTTTCATTCCGTATTTCAGGAACCAACCATCTTGATTCTCACCAAATTTTAAACGAAAGAAGTGCTACAGTAGAACAAGTAAACTTGCATACTTGGTGATTAGGTAACCTGTTTTTCAAATAGCAGCCAAATTATTAATTTAGATAAATTTTTCATGCATATCAGAAAATATAACCAAATCCAACCAAATTTGTGTACTGACACAATCATATATGCATCTACACAGCCTCTTTTTTATAGGTGTTTTCTTACAATAGCACCGAATTAAAAAATAAAGATTTTATTTCATGTTTCGAGAACCAATGGACAGATTTTCACGGAATTCTGAAAACAAGTAGTGTTATGGTAGGTAATGTAAATTTAGATGATTCAAGTAATTCTCACACTTTTTTTTTAAATGTCGGCGTTGTAAATATTTTAGTTTAGTAAACCCTTTCTACCAAAACATTAGGCAAACTACAGCCGAAGTTGATGCTTTGAATTCTGCCTCTGTAATGCAGTTGATTGCACGTCATCTTACGGTAGGAAGGTTTCTGGGTTCCAATCTCAAATAAACCACATGTCTGTTTATAATTTTCCCACTAGTTTTGCATATGTTTCTGGTTTCATATCTTATCATATCACTTTCAACGAGATCTATAATACTTGAAGAATGTTACCAAAAGTATTCATCCATGTAGAGTAAAGCATACCCATTAGAAATATTGGTAACTGCTTGTTATTATTTTTAAAGACAGCACTTTTGTCTACCTACAGAAACAAAATTGTGGTGCGTAAAATTTATTTCTCTTAAACACACGCTGCCGAATTATTTGTGATGGAAACAGAACAATATTTGTCACGGAATACAAAAATCACCCATTTATTATCAAATAAAAACACTTGTTTTGGCCACAATAATTTGTCCTGTGTGAAACGTCTCCCAGTGATGATGGATATTGGAAATATTTCACGCGTAATCATATTCATTTATTAATTGCAATTTCCGAAACGGAAGAAAATTTGTAGGATGATGGTGATGTAGACGTCATTTTATTCCAGGCCTGGCGTAGTGAGCGGAGGTTACCCATTTTTTAGAATGAAATATCACCGTTAAAATGCGAGAGCGCTTTCAATTTATTGCAGCAGTCTTTTATTCCCAGGGCGGACAAGCACTGATATGATGTAATTTGTTTCGGAATGCATCAGGGAATTGCTCTGTGTACCGGAGATAGCCTTATCCAGTCAGTTACTCTGCTAGTTACGGCCTGCGGGGTAACAGGGCTAGAGAAAACTCCCGCCTGCCCTGAGCTGGGATTACAACGGACACGTTATAAATCCTCTGCTCCGCCTATCGCTTTTTAAGAGTAATTCCCGTCATCAAACTTTTTTCATTTATGAGTTATGCCTGCTTTCATCTCATCGCTCTTCATTAAATATTTTTTTTGCAGGCGCGCAGTTTTGTAGCAACATCAGCAGAAATTACACTCACACGTTAACTTCACGTTGAGGCGACAATATCTTATCCGCATGACTTTAAACGCGAATCTGATATTTGATATCGCCAGAATAATTAACGTTCCTTCCCAAGATAACCAAATTAGAGGGAAAATCTAAGGTCGGTAGATACAAAACCTTGCTAATTTTTTCTGGAATTACCAGCGAAGACACGCAAGCATCTAGCCAAAAATTTAATTGACGCTACCGACACGAACCAAGTTTACCGAACCATAACATCTGTTAGGCGCTTCGTGGAACCGGCAGGAATTCGATTGTGTTTGCAAAAGAATGAAATATGAACTATTCGGGCAATCAATTTTCATCTAGCCGAGTCTCAATCCACATATTTATATGAATTAATGTGATCTTTCATTTCTGTGAAACAATTTTACCAGCCATCTTCTTGCATCGTTAAAAATGCTAGAATTCTAATTTAAGTGTCATTAATGCTCTCACTGGACAGGTTTTTATCAAATAAAATGTTCGACAAATTTACGATATTATGTTGATATAAGCGAGTTTTATTCTGAACATGATTACAAAGATCAGCACTCTAATAAGTTATCATTTACTAGCTTCCAAAATTTCTTGTCAAGTCCAAATCCAAGTAAAATATATGAAAGTGAGAGAAATTTTTTTGTAGTCTAAATCCTGCTTTTAAATTAACTAATTGTTTTCTACTGAAAGAGATTAATAAAAACCTAGTTTTTTTTTTTCAAGAAATTGTATTATTGTCCATGAACAATTAATTTTTCTGCTGAAAATTGTTGTTTGTAACAATAAAATTCCTAAACAAATACTTGTAGGAGCAAAAAAAAAAAAAAGTTTTAAATGTCATCTTAGTCTCAGAAAATGTTCACTCCCCAGTTGACAAAACAGCTGCGAGCGCATATTCATGCACGAGGAATATTCAATTCAACGTGCTTATAACAAATATTTAACTTATAATAGCTCGGATTAACAAAACATATTTTCAGTTTTGCAATTATTTTTATCATCAGCGCAACGTACGTTTACTGTATAGGTTGAAATTAAAAATTTGAATTTGAAATAGTTTCCGCTGTATGAGTACAGCGCCAATTGACCTTCGGACCGCTCCAACTTTCGCATCCGATTACGAGATGAACACATCCGCGTGGAAAATGGTTGCAGTGAGTGAGTCGCCAGCCACAGTGTTCAAGTAGCAACGGCGCGAGACCGTAGACTACAGATCAGGTGGACTGCAGTCGCGTGTGGTGAACTGTTGCAAGGTAAGCTGACGTTAGCTCTGTGCTGTACCCTGTTGGTTGCTAGTTTACACTTCCACCAGTAAAACGTAGTTCGGTAGGTGTATGATGGGTCCCTTGCCTGTTCGTTGTGAATGGTTGCAGTGAGTGAGTCGCCAGCCACAGTGTTCAAGTAGCAACGGCGCGAGACTGTAGACTACAGATCAGGTGGACTGCAGTCGCGTGTGGTGAACTGTTGCAAGGTAAGCTGACGTTAGCTCTGTGCTGTACCCTGTTGGTTGCTAGTTTACACTTCCACCAGTAAAACGTAGTTCGGTAGGTGTATGATGGGTCCCTTGCCTGTTCGTTGTGAATGGTTGCAGTGAGTGAGTCGCCAGCCACAGTGTTCAAGTAGCAACGGCGCGAGACTGTAGACTACAGATCAGGTGGACTGCAGTCGCGTGTGGTGAACTGTTGCAAGGTAAGCTGACGTTAGCTCTGTGCTGTACCCTGTTGGTTGCTAGTTTACACTTCCACCAGTAAAACGTAGTTCGGTAGGTGTATGATGGGTCCCTTGCCTGTTCGTTGTGAATGGTTGCAGTGAGTGAGTCTCCAGCCACAGTGTTCAAGTAGCAACGGCGCGAGACTGTAGACTACAGATCAGGTGGACTGCAGTCGCGTGTGGTGAACTGTTGCAAGGTAAGCTGACGTTAGCTCTGTGCTGTACCCTGTTGGTTGCTAGTTTACACTTCCACCAGTAAAACGTAGTTCGGTAGGTGTATGATGGGTCCCTTGCCTGTTCGTTGTGAATGGTTGCAGTGAGTGAGTCGCCAGCCACAGTGTTCAAGTAGCAACGGCGCGAGACTGTAGACTACAGATCAGGTGGACTGCAGTCGCGTGTGGTGAACTGTTGCAAGGTAAGCTGACGTTAGCTCTGTGCTGTACCCTGTTGGTTGCTAGTTTACACTTCCACCACTAAAACGTAGTTCGGTAGGTGTATGATGGGTCCCTTGCCTGTTCGTTGTGAATGGTCGAGATACATCCAGTTTCCCTGGGCTCCACAGTGGTTACTGGTTCCTGCTGCGTCCACCGAGAATGTACAGGAGTGAGCAGGCACCAGCTTACCTTGCAACAGTTCACCGCACGCCACTTTCCCCCCCTTAAAGGCCTATGCTTTTACAAGGAACAAAATATTTAAGCGTAACTCGAATATGCCATAGTCGCGTTACATCTTGTTCGGAGGAAATATACCAACATTTCCAAAGCATGTATGTACGTAATGAGCTAACCTTTGTCGAATTCAAGTGGTTTTCACAGTATAGGTTTTTTACTGCTCCTTTCAACTTTTCTGAAGCCCTGCTCATGTTCTACTTTCAAGATATTCCTCCGCCTCATGCGAACAAATTACGCCAAAGGAACAACGCACCTGATTCGTACGCACACAGAGTGATATATTTTGCGTATGAACTATTTCTTACTAGGTATTACCAACATACCTATTTCTTCCGTGTCTTAATCATATTAATTATAATTCGAATATTCTAATTAATAAAATGAATATAAGTAAAATTGTGTTTTACTAAAAAATAATAAAGTAATTTTATGTTAATGCAAGCATAAAACGCTTGTAATATGTGGCATATTTCGGAAACATCCAAACACGACATTCATGGGGTGATTTTTCAAAGATTTTGCTCAAAAAGTGCGAATAAACCGGGAATATAGACTATTGAACATTATTAACTTAAGCAAGTCATTCAAAATGGTTTCACACTTCCTCTGACCTAGTTTTTATGCACATATAATATGCTTCAATTATGCCGAGTATTTTGTTTATGTAGGCCGAAAAAAAAACAAAAGTAAATAAACACTCCCGTTTCTGTTGACCTGGCGGCAGGTCCCAACGGTGGGCTGGAGCATGTTCAGTTTTGGGTTCAGTAATGGCGCGGCCGAGGGGGCGAGGGGCCCATTTGTGCCCATACAGTATTTTAAGTGGTTAGGCTCTGAAGGGTATATCTGCCAATTTTGGTCCAGATATGTCGTACAGTGTATATCTGTATAGAGAACAAACACACAAGCTTGACTTATATATATATATAAAGATACATACAGAAAGAAATACATTCACATATATATATATATATATATATAGAAAGAGAGAGAGAGAGAGAGAGAGAGAGTGCGAGATCTTTAAAAATACACATATGTGTATAGAGATATAGATCTTGAACTATGTCACTAAAGTGCAGCAAATGAAACCACCGAGAGAATATTTCCAATGGATACGAGTCGGAAAAGTATGAGTGTGGCTGCTGTATAATCAATCGAAGCGTTTGAAACATCTGCTGCTTCGTGATGCAGCTGGTCACTTATTCAAACAAACGACGGTCGCACTGATTCTATTACGGCGTGTTTGTGTTCTGTCTACCGTTGCGTACAAACGCAAACATCGTTACGGTAAAAAAAAAAAAAAAACAGTACGACGTCCCACCAAACAATTAAACGGAGCACACAGACTAGCAAACCGTGGTGAAAATTTGTGTAAGTGTCGCTTGTCTGGGTAGATCGAAATTGTAAATAACTATGAACAACTGAATATTTTTATTTTGAAGATTTTTCTCGCGTTATCATGCAAATCAAGAAATCCACGGAATTAATTTAAACTTGCTTAAAGATAGAAATTGTAATTCATTTAGGTGTAGAGTCACGAAGGTTTATTAAAAATGCCACGATAAAGCGCGTAAATCAAATCAGAACTTTGTTCATTTAAAAATTAACAGTACCTGCCATACCTAACGCATGTTATGTTTTTTCGTTTAATTTTATTTTCTGTCAATAAATCTGGCAGCATAATTTTGGAGAACAAGTTTGCGGTTTGGTTTCGTGGAAATATTTTTTTTCAACTAAAACTATCACCATATTATTAGATGATAATTAGAACAGCGATACCCGTAACAACGTCAGATAATATATGGTGTCGAAGCTCTATAGGGCTCTCGTGGGCCACTAAATTATAGGGTAGAATGACGTCACCAGATGTTGAAAAAAAAATGAAAATAATGCTCATTAATAAAGAAAGCTCCATATTTTCTAAACAATATAATTTTATCTTTAAATAAACTTAAGTCACAAGTAAATTAAGTTTGATTAATCTAATCATTCATAAAATATATAATTTCAATGTAGGCATGCACTGTCAACGCCTGAGCGATGGGGTATTTTGTTTCCGTTGTTATGTTTGTTGCTGGAGATGGTAGAGTTGATGTTTGCAATCAATTGCAGGAATTGGAATTGAGTTTTATTGAATTTTCAAATGCTTATTGCTTAAGGATAAATGGTATAATAGTTATTGATATCAACGACAGTGCCCTTTTAAAATAAAGGAAAATGTACAATTAACATTTTAATAAACGATTGTGCAGTTAACAGAGTAGCCAACCTCTGTATTCTGTACCATCAGTTTTTAAACATTTTGTAAGATAGCGCCACATAAAAAATTAAGTTTTATGACATCTCGGTAAATAATTAACCGATTCCTACCAAATTTAGCAAACAAGTTATACTTCGATAGGTAATGTGAACTGATATGCTTTTGAGAAAATCAGAAACTTACTTTTGAAATGCCGGCCATATATAAACCTTTTTCATTAGTATGCTGTATACACGAAACAATGAAACCAATTCCAACTCAACTTCGTATATGCTGGCAGTATCTAAAGGCTCTTCACAGTAAAGTGAGCACTTTTAAAGCCCTTCCAAATTTTTCCTTGTTGCCAATTTTTATCTTTCTGCCTCTTTTTAATATCAACATTGCCATGCGACTAATAAAGACGGTGCATACTCCACCCTCAAAAGTTAATGTCTGAGTTTGCAATAAAACATATTTGTTAGTGGTCAATGCATGTTGGGAGGGCCTTAAAAAGTGCTCACTTTATCGTGAACAGCCTACTTACAGAAAATGTATATATCTACATAGAGCCTCTTTTGTCCGCCGTTTTGTAAGGTACCGCTACATGAAACAATCAACCGCTTCCTTCCAAATGAGGACCAGGCTATTCATTTTCAGAACAGCAGTCATATAAATATTTTAGCATTGAATGGTATCCATGCGAGACCATGTAACCAATTTCTACTTAAATTTGTTTACTGACAGTGTCTATGCTAACAAAATAAGCTAATACACAAACATTTTGTCCCCCATTGTGTCCTATCTCGGGAATAGGTTAATTGATTGCCATAGATTTCACGCTACAGGATATACTTTTGTAGTCCATCTGAACTTATATGACAAAAGCGGTAGTCACATTTTTCAAAATAACAGACATGTAAATATTTTATTTCAATACGCCATATCTCCTGAACCGTTTCAACCAAACTTTGTAGGCTAGCATTATCTATGAAAAACGTAGAATGTGCTCGCACATAACCATTTTGTACGCCATCAGTGCAGAAGGCATCACATGAGAAAATGTTATGCCATATCTCGGGAACCAATCAACCGATTATTACCGAATTTTGCACACAACTGGCGCTACATTACGCCATGAAATTTTACATTTATTAAGTATGTTTTGTATTATTTACAGAATAGCGAGCATCATTTAGATACATTTGCCGTACCAATTAAACAATTTAACAAAATTCTACCAAATTTTGGCTGAGTTTCCTTTAGAAACTTCAAATCTGCTTGTAGAATCCTCTTTCACTCTCCTTTTTTTTTTTTAAAGATAGTACAAGTAGAATGGTGGACATTTGTGCCATATATTGCAAACGAACCAACTAATTCACACAAAACGTTTTACACGAGTAGTGCTACAGTTAACTTATAAGTTTTCAGAGCAGCAGAAATTGTTTCGAAAATGGTGGCCATGTAAACTATTATTTAAATTTCTCTGACTTTGTAGACTTAGACAGGTCCTTAAATAAATGGAGGTCTTAGATAAATAAAAGAGTTAATAATAATTTCCTAATTTATTTACAAGCACTGCAAAGAAAGTACTCTCGACTTAGTACATCGCAATTTATTGGTTTCACTTGCTATTTACAATTAATCAATTTAATCAATACAATTTACAATCACCTCAAAGAAATTAATGCAATCACATAACTAATATCAGTCCCAATAAACAGTGTATGAAAATCTATTGAAATGTTGTACAAATTATATGTCCATGTTCGACAGTTCCAGCATTTACAGTAAAGTCCGTATCACACGTTCATACAGTCACACCTCAATTGAGTCCACACTCCATCAGTCAGGAATGTTCTAGAGCTCTCCGAGCGCCCCAATGCACAGTTGGCCCTCTACTCGTCGGATACCACGCACTCTCGTCCGTCCACACAGCACGAACACTCGTCTGCAACCTTGTCGCGCCATCCGCCGCCATCCGATCTTCCCCGTTGATGTCCCTCGCTCCACCAGACTTTACCCGATGTCCCTCGCTCCACCAGACTTTACCCGATCTCCGCAATTCAGCCTGGTGGCTACTGCAAAGACTGCTGACCATCCAGCTGCGGTGTTACAGGCTGTTCGCGGTAAAGTGAGCACTTTTGAGGCCCTAGTTACTCTTCTCTTTCAGTCATTTTTCATCCTTTAACAACCTTTTAAAATAATTATTGTCACATATGTAATACATACAAAGTGTATATTCCACCGCACTCGAAAGTTAACACCGTAGCCTGAAATAAAATATATTTATTCTTTATTGTTAAAAATAAGAGGGCTTTCAAAAGTGCTCGCGTTACCGTGGATAGCCTATATCAATAGTGTCGTCGGCCATAGTCCTGGACCTTTTCCAAATGCTGTGTTGCGCGGAAGGACATGATAATCAGAAAATTCTTGCTCATTTCCTCAAGTCGTTAACTCCTCCGGCACGGTCAGGGGGGAGGAGGTGGTATGACGTCAGCTAAGTCGGCTGTCAATCATTCCCCGGCCGTCGAGCGACGTAGTGGTTGAGCGGGTATGCCGTGGAGGTTGGGAGAGAAGAGGTGCGGGAGTCTGCGCTTAACACTATGGAGATAAGTTTGTCAATATATCAAACAATTCGGCCAAATTCAACCAAACTTTATAACCTGACAGGATGCATTAAAAGCCTCTCCCAGCAAACATAACTTGTCGGTGAAGTTTCGGCAACTTGTCGGCCCGATACCATGACACAGTGGGTAACTGTCGTTTATATGCCTGAAGTTAGCCAGCTGTCAACGGTATGATGTCATTTTTTTTAGACATATTGTTAACTTTAAGATAAAGGCAATGACCCATTTCTTAAATAAGATAACATGCGGATATCACAACAATTATGTTGGCCTGATAGCTAGAGACCTGCAAAATTTCGCGTTATTTTCTGTTTGCACGATAAACTTCACAGTCTTATATATAGTCGAGCCAGGGTCATTTGTTTATTGGCTTCTGCAGAAGTCAGGTGCCATTTTCCTTTCGACTTGGCTTAACGCGATTGGATCATGCTGTCGTTAATTGTTTCTTATTGGTTGAAATACGTCCGGGTCGTGCCTTACAACTATAACCCAGTAATAAAACTACTAGAAATGCATAACGTTTCGAAGTCTATTCTGTCCTCGAAAAATAACCGGCATTTGCAGGTCTGTACTGATAGCTCACAGCTAACCAATCGCCGACATCTTTAAGAATATTCTGTGCCAATTCCGACATTGTATCTTTGTCTTCTAAGTAATCTTGAGAATATATAGTTGATTCTGGCCAAGTATCGTTTTAAAGACAAGGTTCTTTAACACTGGAACGCTCTTTGTCTTTTGTCTGCTTGCCATACAAACTATCGACAATTGTCAGGAATATGCAAGAAGACAGCTAGCTGTCAACGACATGACTTATGTTTTGAAACAGATTATTAGCCATCAGCGTAATTGAATGGCCCAGTGTATTTTTATATTAATATATGAATATCACTAAAATTATCCACACAATAAACAATGAATTACATACATTCATACAATAACTACATTTTTAGTTTTACAACTTATATGCTCTCACATTCATTGCATGTTTATTATACGTATAGCGTGAACAAGAAGGAAATGTATAATTAAATGTTATGAAATATTTTATAGTAATATGTCCATCAAATATCCATATATAATTTCAATTTTGTTATTTGTAAATTGCATTGTGTAGTATATGTATACTAAATTATAAAATAATATGTTTAATGAATCTACGAAACCACATAACCTACCATTTTAATATACGTAAATTTAAAGGATACATATTGATTTACAAAAATTTCGAGTTTTTCATTTCCAAAAAAATCTATATATCTTGTATTTAACTGATGGAAAGGTAATAACGATTAAGGTTATTAAGTGCTGTCTGTAAATTACATGTACACCAATTACTTATAAAATATACTTATATGTTTTTTATTTCTATCTATAAACTACAGTTACACTTACACGAATAACATATGTTAAATATAACATAGACCTACATAAGTTTTCTGAGACTCGTGTAAATTCGTTCAGAAATTTATTTCCTTGGCAATAGAGTAATGACAGCCTCTATGAGACCCTGCCAATTACATGGTTGCTAAAGTTTTGCAATATATGAAGTACACTAAACTATATAATTACATGGGTATTTTATATGGCTATATTTTCATCTAATTGTTAAAATATGTTTCCCAGATACCATAAATACTGTATTTGCTGCGGCATCGTGCTGGGTAGAGAAGAACTTCTTATTCTTTATAAAATTGTTTTTCTATTTTGGTTCATGTGCAATTTTTTTAACACTAAGTATATATTGATTTTCCGTGCACTAACCCTTAAAGAGGTGAAATAGCTAAGTGAAGACTGTTACATAATAGTTGAAAAAACGTAACCAACTGACAGATATACAAACATTAACAAAAACTATTTTATTTTTATGCCTCAGAAGAAGTTATTGTTACATATTCTACGTTTTAAAATTATATGTTATATTTTCATGGAATTTGTACATTTCTTTTATAAAATGATCGGTGTCATGATGTATTCAAAATTACTGGATGAAATCAGTAACTTAATTCGTGGAGTATAGGTTTGCATACTGAATGGTCAACGCAAGGTTCTACGCTCGAATCAGAAAACTATTTGCTACCTAAGACGTTCAAATAATAAGGTTCCAGCTACTTAACCTAGGTGACTATGCTTGGTTTATATAATTAATAAAGTTCCCTTATAATGTTTTTTTAGAAGAAAGCATATGCATTCGGGAGTATTTTAAAACTTAATTACCTTGTACTTTAGATTATTTCTTCGGGATTTGAAAAATAAATGCAGGCAGTCGTCGCACCAGTAACCTCACTGATGAAGTTCACGCGATCCAACTGCTTTGAGTATACAAGTACTTTCACATTAAGCAGAGCAGAAAAATGCCTGAAGTTTGTGCAACTTTGCCCGCCACTGGCGCAGACTTGGGTTATAAATGCTCTCAGGAGCTCGGAGCCTTGATGGATAGTACCTAGCGCAGACCAACACTTTAATATGTATTAGACCCGAGGAAGGTTGATAAATAATAGTTTGGAAGTTTTTGCTTTGAGCAAGTGTGCCCCCCCCCCCCCCCCCAATCTTGGGGAACTTTTCCTTCTTTTTTCTTCTAGGCCCGAAAGTTGCGGCGAGTGTGCTCCTGGTAGCCGGGCTCCTAATTTTCCGTCTTCCGCACGCCCCAAGAGGTATTAATGCCCCGTTAACTTCGACCTTATCTTCACTCCGAAGGGGGACCGAGGACCTTTACGTTGGTCGCGTCTCTTCCTTCCTCTCCCCTACGTGGGAGCTACCACGAACTTCGGCAGGCGCCACTGGTTAGCAGGGAGGCCGGAAGCCAATTACACAGCCTGGCGAAGTGGTCACGATCCAATACCATGCGGCCGGCCTACTGTATTCGGGGCAGATGATAGCGGAGGAGGGCGGGTTAGTTCCGCACGAAGGCCGCGGAGGGGCGCTGCAAGCGACAGGATGCGGCCTTGCCCTTATTACTTCCTCCAGCAACAAGGAGTCTCCGTGGAAGAGGTGGAGAAAAAAAAAAGCGGGAGGCAGAGAAAAAATATGTCCGTCGCCTTCGCCGAGAACTTTAGAAGACTATGTGCAGGGGATTGGGGACGCCACACGCCCAACAATCCGGCCACGCAACGGGGACGGGTACCGAGGAGAGAAACTGTTTGGCAAAACTTGAGGCAAATGTGTTCCTTGCTCTCGGTAGCTTGCGTCAGTCACGAGGAAGACACGATCCACCGTCCAGTACCCTGGGATGTGGAAAATTCCAGGAGTTTTTCCGGTGCGGCCCTGATTAGATTCAAAAGTGATTTCACTTTTACTACCTTCCGCGTGTAATCTAATACCTTCAGCGCCGTCCTCCGAGAAAATCCGATGCTAGAAAACTTATCACTTTTTAAGCAGCTCTCAAGACTTCGTTGGATGGAGCTGCGCGTCCACGGTCAAAAAGCGAGGGAGCGATACGGGCGACACTAACACGCACACCTAGCGTCTCATCGCTCCTATGCGCAAGGCGTGCAGTGCTTCCGTCGTAACGCTTTACTGTGTAAATTAGATTTTTAACCGTGGGACTTTACAAGCGATGAAAGCCCGCAGATTACACCACGGCAGTATCTTTTTACTTTTCTCTTGCCGTTTAACAAAATTGCATACACAAGCTTTCGGTATGCTATATTTGACCATTTTCACGATTTTTCCCCCCAAGAATACCCATTATATGACGCAAGTAAAAAAAAGGGGGGCATAGATAACTGTTTTTCATCTTTTCTGACAAAAAGTAGTATTCGCCCAAACAACTATGTTACAGAAAATGTTTCAGTCCATCCCACTCTTAAGAGCCGTCCAACTTTCCCATATCTCTCTCTTCCCCCCTCTCTCTCCCCCTCTCTCTCAACTTTTTAAACATTTTTTTTCAACGACTGTTTAATCATTATTTTCTTGTATGACTTTATGTGCGTGTTTTTTTTTTTTTTCATCTGTTCTCCTAAGTACTTATTTTATATTGAGGCATGACAACATTTTGGTGAGACATAATCTTCATCTTAATAAGCTGCAACGTACTATCCTTAACTGACCTTAGCAACAAATTACAGAGTTCACGTACTATTAAAACTAATATTAATGCAAGAAATACGACTTTAAAATACGTGTTTAGTACTCGATTTAGTCAAAAAAAAAATTCGACCAATTCGAAGAAAAATTTTCCTTTAGTACAAGCAATTGTTAAGTAAATATTTATTTCCGTATTTAATGATATTATGCAGAGAACGTTAAGTTATGGCCAAACTTTACTGGTTGTTAGTTTATTTTTCTTATTTAACTCCTGCACTGAAAGAAAATATTTGTTAGAGGATGCTTTCCAAGGCGAAATTTTGTTGCTGGTAATAAACAGATTGTGGGACCCAATAACACGTAGATTGACAAGTACCCAAGCTATTTAGTGCTCACTAACATATTTGTTTATTAGCACTAAATTTACCGACTGCCATCGAAACATTTAGTTGGCAGCAATAGTATTAATGCCATCTACAGTAACAACATTTTACTGCGACTGCAAAATTACATCAATTATATTCCGCGCGTGCTCTCTGGCTGGCATATCCGAAGTGACCACATTCTGCCTGGTCACGGCGCCATATTTGTCCGTGTTCGTTTCTTTGCATCAGGTTGCGAACTAATTCATGAGGGATGTTCTTAAGAACACCGTTTATGTCATTACTTCCTTTTAAATAGGTGAATATTAAAAGGAAACGATTCCAGAAAATTAACTTCCCATGAGGCGAAGTGTGCATGCCTTGTCGTGTGTGCCACATGTTAGACTTCCTTTATCTACATGTTCCAGAGAGTACATTAAACTATTCTCGCATTTGAGAAGACTAAGGTTCGATTGTCCCTCCTGGCGAGGTTTATTTTAGTTTTTCATTATTGGTGACCACAAACGCCATTTTGCAGCTGAAACTAAATAATGGATTTCCAAAAAGCCTTTTGTTGGTGCTACAAAATATTCTGTAGTGCCTATATTGACAAAATGATTTTGTGACCACCAATAAAATTTTGTTGGCCGTCACAAAACTGTTTTTTTTTTTTCCTTCAGTGTATGGTTTAGTTAAATAAGAGCTTTACACTAAAATTTTAACACAAAGGAATATTTATATCAATTTGAAAAGTATTTCCAGAAATACTTTGCTAAGGGTTCCGTCTTCTACGACGTATTTATCACGTCAGAGGCCCATAAGCGCCTATGCGTCAAGGGTGACCCAGGAAAGCGATCAAATACAGCCTATCTAATCGCCTCTACAGTTTGGGCTCCTAAGCTAATGCACATTATTTCTGTCGATGTCTTAATCTCTGTGAATTTTCACCAGTGATCCTGCCAGTTTACAGCATGATAATAAATGGGCATATTCAGGCGTACTTCACTTCGCTGTACAACTTTAAATATTCTTTAATGCAATGTTTCATACCAAAGTATGATAGTGGAAACCTAATTTTAAACCAGTTTCGCTTTGAAAAAAATGCACTTTAGATGCAAAAATAGAAAACGGAAACTAATACACATAATTCTCCTTAAGCAGACGTTAACCAAAATTACTAAACGGTTTTGAATAATTTTTTTTATTCGCCGTTGAGCGGAATACTAGTTTGACCCAAAACTGCAATTTTAATGTAACTCATAGTCTCACTGAATAAACTTGCAACAAAACATAATTCTGAATTAAAGAAAGTTGGCATAAAGGCCACAAAAGACGTATACTTAATTCCTCCTTCGAAGTGCACAATTTACAGTAATTCACCAAATACTCTCTGGATCAACCTACTGCGTCTTAAAAAAAAAGAGACATAATTTGTCGACCAACACTTCTGTTTTAAACATTTCATCATTTAAACAATTTCTCTACTATAGGCAGTTCGCGGTAAAAGGAGCACTTTTGAAATCCCCGCTAAATATCTACTGGTATGCACGTTGTGTATTCTTCCAACTTATGTAGGATTAACATTGTCATGGGCCTTATCACTTTATTTATGCGTCGGTCAAGTAAAACTGTGTAATTATTAGAAAAGTAAATATCTTACAAATCTGCACTTTTTTTAAACTTCGATGATTAAAAAAAAGCAGAAAGCAAAATAAATTATTTAAGTTATCATCAATCGTTACTTAACAACATTCGACGTTAGGGTATGGAACTATTTTTCATCCATCGTTACCAACTTTACTGGGCGCATGTCACTCAGTGCGCGCATTAAAATTTAATGCAGGAAGACTAGTGACATTTTTGTAAGGTTGAGTTCTACAGTGCTCACTTTATCGTGAACAGCCTTTACCTGGTTTTACACAAAACTCTGTTACGAAATATTTTGTTATTATATATTTTGTTCCGAATACTGTTAGGAGACCGGTAAAGTAGTGGGGACAAAACACTTTTAGTCGTGTAAAAAGTAAATTTATGAGGAGTTCGAGATGTTCACTTAATCAGAATATACTTGTTTACCTTTTAAATTTGGAAATGATTTCGTCTAATAAGTAAAGGATAGGCCTACTTCCCATTGCGTGTAGTATAGTTACATCTGTCGACGTTAATTAAATTTGTAGAACCTATTAAATAAGTGTCTTTTTTCCATTTGTCACTTTAATAACCACCTCATTAAAATGACCCAGAGACGAAATAACGTCTTAAGCAAATATATTCTAAGAAAATGTTCGAGGGATTATTTTTTTTTATTCTCGAATAGATTTACGTTTCGCTGGATTCTCATTAAGAAATTCTGCAAATATTTAAATTTTTTATTGAAAGAATCCAATGATATCTGGCTACATTTCGTTTGCGGAGAAAAAGTCCTTTTGGGTGTACTTTTCCTCGAGAGGGTTTCATCCTCAGTAATCAAGAAGTCGGGAAAGACAGCGGGAATTCCGATAAAAAAAAAAACAAGCACAGTTTGCGACACTTCGCGCAGGCAATGGCGACAGTAAGGCATAGGCTAGGTTCACAGTCAAAATACAGTTTGCGACACTTCGCGCAGGCAATGGCGACAGTAAGGCATAGGCTAGGTTCACAGTCAAAATACAGTTTGCGACACTTCGCGCAGGCAATGGCGACAGTAAGGCATAGGCTAGGTTCACAGTCAAAATACAGTTTGCGACACTTCGCTCAGGCAATGGCGACAGTAAGGCATAGGCTAGGTTCACAGTCAAAATACAGTTTGCGACACTTCGCGCAAGCAATGGCGACAGTAAGGCATAGGCTAGGTTCACAGTCAAAATACAGTTTGCGACACTTCGCTCAGGCAATGGCGACAGTAAGGCTTAGGCTAGGTTCACAGTCAAAATACGTAAGCGTAGAGAATAGAACATAACAGTATGATGTCCAGACGACCAGAAATATTGTGCGAAATTGATTCACAATGAAATACTTATGCATTATTTTTAGCCAAATGGAATTTTGCGATGAGTCTGGCGCCAGTTGGAAGTGTTGATAACTACTGGATTTTCGTAACAGAGTTGTGATATCGTGTTGAAAACTGGCAATGATTTAAAATATTTAGCATTCTTGCTTTTCTTAAAAACCTTGGCTTTTGCGATCGTAAAATGTGAATAACCCTTACAAATTTCTACTATAGGCTGTTTACAGTGAAATGAGCGCTTTCAAAAACCCTACTTAAGATCTACTTATATACACACACTGTGTATTATTCCACCTTATGTAAAATTAACATTGCTATGGGCTTTCTCACTTTATTCATGCGTCGGTAAAATGGAGCTGTGAAATTGTCCAGTAAGTAAATATTTTACAAGTCTGCTCATTTTTACACTTCGATGCATTTAAAACACAGAAAATGGTACAAATAATTCTAAGTTATCACAAATAGTTCCCCAACATTTTTTGTTCGTCGTTAAGATATGGAACTAATTTCCATCGATCTTACCAACTTTATTGGGCAAATGTGACTCAATGCGCCAGTTAAAATATATGCACTCAGGGCAGCGACATTTTTCTAAGGTTCATTTATAAAGTGCTCACTTTATCGTGAACAGTCTTTAGTTATTATCTTTTAATGAATAGTGCAATGGGAGAGAATGACAAGATGGAATTTTTGGACATTCGCCTTTGCGATGCAGATGTCAGATTTTTTTCGTTCTCAGTCCTGTTTTCTCCATGACAGACATCTGCATCGCAATGATGAATGTCCAAAAATCTCCATCTTGTCCAGCCTTTAGTTAACCATCTCCTGTTCTTTCCTCTAAATTTATAATATTACGACATTTCTTCGTTCGTGCAGCATAACTGTTCTTCCACTTTTAGTAAACAACTTCGTTCAAAATTATTTACTCTGCTTTGATCGGCTGTGTCCCATACGCCTTCACAAGAAATGAAATATAGCCATTTCCTTTAAGTGATACGTCGGGATCTCTCATGAGCACACGACCTGTTCCGCAGTTGTGAACCAATAGGTTTGAAAACATGGTGGTTAATTCGTGTGCGCACTACCCATGTTCTGTGGTTACAGTTATTATTTCAATTGTGAATCAAGCTGTATTTCACTCAGCTCAGGAGCAAAAGGAAATTCCTTATGGGAGAGTTTGGCATCGTGACGCGATGTGCGCTAGTGATCCCAAGAGGTCTACTTTGGAGAAACACAATTTATTTGCGTGTAAATGTTCGTGTTTGGCTCGAGTAAACAGTAGATACATAGCTGGTGTTTGGATTTGAGCTTCCGTTCACGCACTTGTTTACGAATTTAAGCGCGTACTTAATTTGTAGCCAAAAGGAAGTTTCGATTCTGTCATATTTGATTAAAGTAGCTATGTAATAAGCATACAAAGTTTTGTTAAACTCAGTTTTACGACCGAATATTAACCAACTTGTGGATATATTTAGTTAATTTCCCCCTGTAGCGTAAAGAAATAATAGTATTGTTTACGTAGGTTCTAGCACAGTACAAATAGGAACATAAAACAATACGTTCATTTTATGGGAATTTCAATCATCCAATTTGTTTATACGCAAAACGAAGAAAATCCGGTACACATGCCACATCAGCGATACCTGGCTGCCAAAATATCAGCATTGAGCTACCCAAGCTGAGTAGAATACACCTAATAGTCAATTAACGCTTTCTTCCGACGTTTCTAAAGCCCTGCTAAAGGTCAACATCTAAGATATTCCTCCGCCTCGTGCAAACTCACTTCAATAATACTTGCAATGAGAACTATTTCTTACTAGACGTTACAATCACACATATTTTCTCTCCGTTTTTATTCAAATTAATTATAAATTATAATTTATAAATAGAATATAAGTAAAATTTCATTTTAATACAAAATACACAGAATACAGTACTTTTTTGCTAACACAAGTATAAAACGCTTGCGATAGATACATGGCATATTTAGGAAACAACCAAAAGCGTCATTAACATAGGATTTTTCAAAAGTTTGATTCAAAAAGTGTGAAGAAACCTTGAGTAGACTATAGTAAGTCACACACGTAAGCACTCCTGTTTTCCCCGCAGCGGGACACGAACCGCTACGCGGAATCGATACGGGACTTCCAGGCTCGTGAATGCATTCGGAGCTAATTAGCTGGCAATGCTAATATTTGCCGTGCGCGTCTGGATTGCTCTGACGTCACGGTGCACACATTCCAGCCTCCTCCAACTCTCCTCTCTCTTCTCTTACGCCATCGTCCTTACCGCCCTTGTCCAGTCACTGTATACCTTGCTCGCTCGTGCCGAAAACAGTGGAGTACTAAATGTAGATTCAGTCCGCTGTATGCAATCGGCGGATCGGTACATATAATTGATCCATTAGGTTTCATCCAAGGATCAGTGCAAATAAGTAAGCCCGTCGCAGGAGTAAAATTTTATGACACTCATTGTCAAAAAAATTATTGCACCCACAAGGAAGTGTTGGATTCCAATGCTATTTGGAAGGAAAGAAGTCACCAAAATCATAAAATGATTACAAATGGAGACTACGCTCCACATACATATACCAGTGTGGTATTAGGTCGCCATGTTTGCGAGTACATTCCAAAAGGTGTAGCGGCATGGAGTTATAGAGAGACTTCCAATGGTGTCCTGCAATAGTGCATCCCATGCAGTTTAATGTTCGCTTGCAGTTCCTGTACATTTTGTGTCAGGGACGGAGTAGCGATAGAGCGGTCAACAGCATCCCTCACATTTTCAATGGGGGATAAGTCTGGCGAAGCGGCTGGCCATAACAGAGTATCTGCAGCTTTAAGACACGCTACGAGACGGCATAGCGGTTTGAGGACGAGTGTTGTAGGAACAGAGAACTGGCGTGGGTGTTCACAAACGACAGGGCCACTGGTTGCAGGACCCCATGAAAGTATCGTTGGACTTTGGGCTTTCAAAGTTCCCGTAATGAAGACCACCTGTGAACGGGCCGTCGTACGAAACCGCACCCCACACCATGACACCGGACCGTCTGGACGTATGACAACACGCCGTTCATATTGGGGGTGCCAACGTCGCCACAACACACGGAATGCGTTGTTCGTCACCCCAACATCAAGACAAAAACGGGACTCCTCTCTGAAGAATACTTGCTGCCATTCTGGTTGGCTGCGTGACAGTCGGTCACTACACCACTGGAGTCTATGGCAACGTGGATGTAGTGTTGTGTGCAGTGGTCGTCCTGCGTCGTCCAGCCATCTGCCAACGGTGCTGGCACTCCCGGGATGCTGCAGGGTGGATATCACTGCTCGCTGTATGTCTGAAGTCGTGACGGTCGCGGAGTTCCGCGCATGTCAAGATAACCTGTCGGTTCTCCCTCGGTGCCTTTCTTGGTGGTCTGCCAGAACCTGCGTGTCGTGTGCGCGTGCCTTCCTCTGTCCGCTGGCTCTAACAGCGTGCTGCAGTACTGTCCGCACGACCGGTATGGCGCGAAACACAGCAAATTGACCACCCAGCTTCCCGCAGCCCTTCCATGCGACTCCTCTCCAAGGCATCCGAAGTGTTGTCGATCTCGTCTCCCGAGGCATACTACACTTTGTAATGGCACTATATTCACGACAGCTCCAGTCAGAATTCAGAATTGAAATCATCGGGTACTGTGTAGGTGGTTTCATTGAATTGTGATTATATATATATATATATATATATATATATATATATATATATATATATATATATATATATATATATATATATATATATATATATATATATATATATATAGAGTTTTTATTGTAGTCAGGTTAGTTGATGATTGTGTTTTTTACAATGTTAATGTGTTTTAAAAATTTGAGTATAAATAATAATATAGTTCGAAAAATATATGTTTTTCCTTGTACTTATTTGGTAAATATATTTTGTGAAATTTGATGTGGTGATGATATTCACCTTAGCCCACCTATGCTTAGTATGCTGACCTAACCTATTCGAATTCCTATTTAATTATTATTTCAGATTCCAAAATGTTGTGGAGGAATAAAATGTACAGATTTAATGGGAGTAATCGAATACCTATGTCTCTGAAATTTTCTTACCCCACTATTGAGATGTCTACTGTCTAATGTAATCCCTGTGTGCACATCGGGATGCTCTCCATAGCCCGGCAGGTTACGGTGACTGGGCCCACCCCTGATGACGTCACATGTGAGATCGAGCATCAAAAGTGAATCATCTGAGTGTCTCACCATGTCAAACCTACCCACCACTTTCATTCCTGTAGATTGCTTCTTTGTGTGTTCAATTATTTTTAGACGGTGAGTGTATTTGTAATTTCTGTCACAAATTCCACAGCCTGTAGAAACTGATGGTAAAGACTGTTCACAATAGAGTAAGCACTTTTGAAATCAATCTTAGGGAAAAAGTCACTGCCCCTGCCTGCATATATTTAGACTAGTACACTGAGTAACATACGCCCAGTAAAATTGGTAACGATAGGTGAAAAATAGTTCCATATCTTAACGTCGAATAAAAACTGTTAGTTAACCATATGCGATAACTTAAATTATTTATTTCGTCTTGTGTATTCTAATGTATGGACGTATAAAAATGAGTAGATTGGTAAAATATTTACTTTTATAATAATTTCACAGTTTCGCTTGACAGACACATGAATAAAGTGATGAGGCCCATGGTAATGTTAATTTTACATAAAGCGGAAGAATACACACCGTGCTCACAAGTAGAACTAAAACAGGGCTTTCAAAAGTGCTAATTTTACCATGAACAGCCTATAATAACGTTCAAAGCATTTTCCCCTCTATGTTGCTTGTAATAATTATGATCAAGTTCTTTCGGTATCAATAATTTACCATTTTTAAGAATTAAAATACAGTTTATGGCAACGATACAGAAAAGAGAATCCGAATGACACAAAATTTGATGCTCGTCGTATAAAAAGGCCATAATAAATAAATGCTATACAACAACTTCAAATACTAATAGCTTTCATTATATCTTTGCTTAAAGAAAAATAGCCAATGTAGGAAAATACATATTCGAAAGTAAACTGAATTTTATCACAAGGTCTGAATTCTGTTGTTTTCTAAACACACACACGTAAAAAAGTTTGATTCAGATGTTATGCTAAAACTGCATAACAAACGGATTTTATCACCGCTCAAAATTAAATTACTTTCAATTTATACTTGCTGTATGCGTATTTTAACGTGAATTAACAGTTTTGCATCCATCACTCCCACCCCCTCCTCCCCCCGTAATGAAAGTTGTCAGCAAGCTAGTACATACATTCCCAGAGTATCATCGACGATAGATCGCATATCATGTCAATATTGACGGCCTCGCCAAGCAGTCACATTTTCTACAACACACACAAACACACACACATCACATACATAAACTGTGTAACCAGCGAAGAAATCAGATTGGTACGCCACCAGCCGGTCACTACACGGTTTCTAGGCAACTGCATGCAGTGAATACCTGCATGAGGATACAGATAGGAATGGGAGAGCAAAGGGAGATGCAAGATTTCTTAAGCAAATTTTAAAATAATTTTCAGTATTTCTCAGTATTCTTTAGCCTACTTTCCGTGGGAAAGATAGGCTTATGCAATCGCCTGAATATCTGTCTGGAATGTATGCCCCTCCCCCCAATAAATTTCAAATCTGGTAACCGAATTTCACGTAACTCGTTCCACATATTATTTAGCAAGTACATCACGCTTTTTCAGATTTCGATCATGCCGGGTATTTATTTTCAAATGGCGGCAATTAAATGTTTAGGGCACTATGTTATATCTCAGGAACCATTTATCCAATTTAAAACAAATTCAGTGAGTTGATAGTTCATTATGCAAGTACCACACCTATAAAGTGATAGTGTTATTAGTCCGCCATTTTGTAAGATGGTGTAACATGAAAATATTAAGAGTTTAGTTTATATCTCGGTAACTAGGTACTAAACCGATCCCTCTCAAATTAAGCATGTGAGTAATAATATTATAGGCGATGCTTATACTTTCAATTTAAATGAATAAGACTTATTCTCAAAATGGCGGACATATAAATATTTTAGAGTTAATTTACTAAATATACTATATCGTTTGACTAATTTAGAACAAACTTGGCATGCTGAAAGTGTCTTTTACGAGTATCAAATATGTCAATACATAGTTTAATTTATACATACATACACTCGCAATTAGGCTACCGCCCGGTGGCGAGCTCTCTAACCTCTCCTTCACCCAACCAACTCCTTTTCCACTCCCTTCCTGAACTTACCAACTCCTCTCACAGATACCAATTCCTCCCTCAACACATTCCACTTCCTCACAGACCTCACAAGCATGGACTGCCTACCCCGCTCCGTTCTCCTCCGCACCCTCTGAAACTTCTCACTGTTGTTTTCTCTTCCTCTAAATACCCCCTTACTTAGCTTGCAGTGTAGCCCTCCCCACCTCCCTCTTTATTCACCATCCTGTACATCCTGACTAGCCATTCAACTTTCCTCCTGTCCTTCAATGAGCTCAACCCCATTAATTTCATCATCACTGATGGTCTATAGTACCCTTCTTCCTCATCATCCTGCCCCTGCCTTCTCCACCTACCCTTCAACCATGTTGCTGCCCTTCTCTGCACCTTTTCCAGTTATCGCACCTCCACCTCCACATATGGGTCCCATACTGCTGCAGCATATTCTAACATTGGCTGTACCACGCCTTCTCCTTCACCTCACAGCTGACTCCCTTCAGTACCCTTCCCAACATACCCACAGTCCTTCTTCCCTTTGCAACCACCCTCTCTACCTGTTTTTTCCATCTGAGGTCTCCCTGCAGTATAATCCATAGCTACTTATATTCTGCTGCTTCTTCTATACCTTGTGCCTCCCGTCTGTACGTGTCCTTGCTTATCGCCGTCTTCCTTTGTCCGCCATTTTGTAAGATAGTGCCATATGAAAAATAAAGTTTTTATGACATATAGCGGGGGAAAAAATCTATCGATTCTTACCAATTTGGACGATCAAGTATTATTATTGTAGGTCCTGTAAACTAAAATATTTTAGAAGGTCAGACACTTATTTTCAAAATGGCGCACAAATAAACATTTTTAGATTACCATGACACATCTACGAAACCGTGTAATAAATTTCAACGTTGCCTTTGTATGCTAGCAGTATTTATTACGACCACCAAATACTTCTACCCAGAGCATTAACTATCCACCATTTAAAAAAAATAGTAACACACGAATAATTCAAGTTGTCATATCTTGGAAAACAATCAACCAATTGCTATCAAATTTGGCAAACAAGTAGTGCCCCAGAAAACACCGAAAATACGGGCCGGAATTGGACCTGTAAAAGCTAGCCAAAAAACTTCGGCCAGCCGATACCGGCCCACTGTCTTATGCCGGAAGCAGCTCGATGGAAATATGGACTGGCGGCTGACTGTTGGCCGACAGTGTCGGGCCTGCGACTGCTGGATGTTGCTACGATGCCGGGCCTGCAGCGGCATGATGTCCAGAAATAAGCAGCATAACCATGAAAAAATACCTTAACTTTTCGATTAAGATTTTAGTAATTATTATTTCTTCTTTACATATACTCATTTAATTTACTTCTCAACACATTGTATCGTATTAAAAATCTTTTGCTTGCTGAGTGTGGGATTCACACTGGAGATAACAGCCTAACACGCTAACCTATACACTGTGGGGTAAGTTGCTGTTCAGGCACAGTAATTTATAATATATACGGACACAATTTTTTATAAAGTAATGTATAAATTCCATCTCAATATAAAAATAATTTTAAAACACGGATTATTTAAAAACTATTTCTTCAGAGGTTTGCAAACAAAGTATTTTAGGTTAGTTTTTAATATATCGGTTGGGTGGTCGTACAAATGAAAGAAATTTCAAAGTAAACAAATGCCATGGGCTACCACATTGCATACACATAATCACGAAAAAAAACATGGTAATCTTTGGCACATGGTCTCAAAAAACACATCATGCCATTAACAGCGAGCTAACATCTTGTCTATTCAAAACACTTTCCAAAAGTTTGTACGCAAAAATACATCATATTTATATCTTTATTGTGATAAAGAGCCTTGCCTCGAAAATGCTACTGGGCCGGAATAAATAAGATTGCTGCCAGCTTACCGGTGATATCTATCTGTTATCATAAAAAATACAGCGGTCCATTGTCTTTTTCCTAACGGCGAACATTTTGTCACAAAAAGACATCACGCCATTGTCAGATGGCTATTTTCTTGCATTGAAACGATAGTTGCAGACAGTACAGGTACCATTCCGACAATATTCCGACACTTTGCCGACAATACTCCGACACTTTGCCGACAATACTCCGACACTTTGCCGACAATACTCCGACACTTTGCCGACAATACTCCGACACTTTGCCGACAATACTCCGACACTTTGCCGACAATACTCCGACACTTTGCCGACAATACTCCGACACTTTGCCGACAATACTCCGACACTTTGCCGACAATACTCCGACACTTTGACGACAATACTCCGACACTTTACCGACAATACTCCGACACTTTACCGACAGGTTGTGTTTGCTGGGGCGGTACTACAGTAGGCTATGTAGGCAGGTGGCATGCTTGTAATGTGAGTCAGCGAGCGGCTTTGAGATGAGCAGCTCACCCCATTTATACAACTGAACCAACTAATGGTAGAACTGCTGTATCAATGTCAACTAAGGCCAGTTAGCCTATTAATGTACTGGTTTTTTTATGTAAAGTAATTTATTTATACCCTACTAACATTCCGAGTTTTATTCATCCAGGAAGTGCCGTGGTGGTGTAGCGGCTAACAGTGCTCGCACAGGTTCAAATCCGAATTTTTCGTAGTTAAATAGTAGGCTTTTCCTGGGTCTTTGATATCGATCAATAGTATAAAAAGAAATACTAGACGGCCTTAAAATACATATTTTGAGCTTTTTCCTTTTAGACACTCTCATGACTGTAAACACTTTGCATCTGTGTCCGATTAAACAGTACATTATATGCTACTTCGAAGAAAATGCCTGCTTCTTCTGTGAAATTTTTAAACTACCACTTATTCGTGTAACTCTTTTGCCAATTTAACGCATAACATTTTAAAGCATTTAACACTCTTTAACAAGTAGGTAGACATATTTAATAGGTTTCCGCCAAAACTGCATTGTCATACCTGATATATGTGGAAAGGTTTTTTGTTACCCTGCTAATAAACAGCATTCATATCTGTCTATAAACATGCTCAGGGCACTTTTTGGACAAACTTATTTCTACCTCCTATACACCTGGATCGAACAAGGTGGCGCAGGTGTAAAACACTGAACTCACTCCCAGGAGGACCTGCGTTTGAATCTCGATCCGACTATCCTAATTAGCATTTTCTATGGTTTCCCGAAATCGTGGCAGGTGGAAAGTTAGATGTGATATAAACGGCTGATCAGAAAAAAACAATAATTAGATATGGTTACGAAGGCAAGATAACTGATTATCATAAAATTTAAAGTTATTTTTTAACGTAATCCCTTCTTGGTGAAATGTTAAGTCACTTTACATTTTATATTTAAAATCGTCAATGCCATTTTTTAAGTTCCGACATATTTGTGAACCACCCATTCAAATTAATGTTATTTATTCAGGTTAGTGAATCGTATTGTATAGTTTCTTTTAGTTCATGTTACGTAATGTTGGCTCAGTACTCTCCAAGGATTACTTACCTAACGGACACACTACTCTAGGTTACTGAGTAAAAATAATATTGGAATAGATAGGACATTAATATTCCGTGTTCAGTCCTCGCGAGAAGCTATGTTTTATACGTTGGCCAGATCAGATTTAGTAATTAATGTAGAGTAGATTGCAGATGATAATAAACGGAAGATAAAGCTGATTTTACAGAACATCCCAAATTGTGATTGAATATGCAAGTGATGCATACCTTTTTCACAGTCGCGCACTATGATCATGATAATTGCAATTTAAGAAACTATTATTCAAAAAATTTATAATATGAAGTGTATGAGGGAGAAGCGGTATTAGGCAGGCAAACACGTTTACGATGTACTTATGTAGTTTATCAATTAATTCTGACTAGGTAACTTAGACATACAGATATTATCCCAACATAACAAGCACTATGCTCTGTCGTGTGCTAAGAAATTGGCTTTATATTTATGTCACTAGTATAATTGAATTGTTTTCATCAAAACTGAATCATAGTGTATTTTCGTGTGCGACTTGTTTTTAGTAGTTTCTTTTTGGCGCAATCGTGTGAGTGCATAAAATAATTATGAATAAAAGTTCGAAAAGATGAGTAAGGTCATTGATCTCAATGTTTAAAATTATTTGGAATTTAAAATTTTCTGTTCTTTCATTTGCAGTACACTTAACGTTAAAAAATATCACTCAGAAAAATGTCTAACTCCAAAAAATAAATAGATCAAAACTTTTTTGCTGTGTCTTATTTAATAGTATGTATTATTATATCATATATTTTAATATTGACTCAGATCAATAGTTTTTACTCGCATTCGAATATAATATACTTGTAAACGTATGGTTGTAAGACACAATAATGTAATAAAATGTACCTGAAAATGTTAATTCTGCCACTGAAAATATTCTTAGACTTATTGTAAAAGTCAGTAAATTAAAATAATAATTTTTTTAGTTCAGAAGCCGACTACAACATAGTCCAAGGGAACCGAAAAAGGAATCGGCAATAGTTTTTAGTAAGTTACCATTTCGGCATTTGCCTGGAGTTATTTCAGGAAACAATGGAAGGTTGAAATGAGGATGTCCGGACAGGGATTCAAACCCCGGCCCTGCAGAATGATAGCTCAGTGTTTACTACTATTACTACTTGCTCGGTCAGTTTTATTTTACTTGTTCAGCTTTCATTAGGGCAGAAACAACTAATCAAGCTTAGTCAGTCAACGAAGAATTTAGTTAGAATGTGAATGTCAAATAACGGTATTTATCAGTGTTGTCATTAGATATAGATAGGCCACATGCATACACATACACACCGCGAGCCAGTGATATTAGTTTAAAATGCATTAGTCACATTTTCAATGCTGTTTTACACTTGTTTCAATAAAGATGTATGAAAACTATAACCTACTTGCACAACCACGGAAAATTATATTTATACATCAAATAATTGTGACTAGCAATTCGTCGCATCCACGTATTCAACCCAGAAAAAAAATCAAATACTGCTTACAAGCATAGTTTCTAATAAGTATAATTTTATTACATTTCGTCTTTAAATGGTGCAAAAATTTCGCGATATTCCATTTATAAGCTCTCAGCTATAATTTATTTCTTTTTCCTTTGGAATACTACTGCATTTGCGTAAAATTCAAACCGATTAAATCTATGATTAATTAGGCATAACCAACAATATTGACATACCTTTAATCAATTTCGAAAATCTTTATAAGGACCGCATATTTCTGTTATTAAATATTATTTTTACTTACCTTTTTTTCTTCCACCACGCTGTTTTTCAAACCTATCTATGAAGACGACATCATTACTGTAATTAAAAATTTCAAAAGTAAAAGTTCCTGTGGAATAGATGAGATCCCTATGACGCTGCTAAAAAAAAGTATTCTTATTTAATAAAACTGCATTTGACTTACATTTTCAATGAATGTCTTACCCAGGGAATTTTTTCTGATAGACTCAAATCTGCAAAAGCAGTACCAATACATAAAAAAGGTGACAAGGCATTGATGGATAACTATAGGCCTATTGCCCTTCTTACGTTTTTAAAATTTTTTTTAGAGAAATTGGTAGCAAATAAACTGACCCAATTCTCAATTTAAAAAACAGTGTTATTTCATTGCATCAGTATGGCTTTGTAGAGGGCATATCCACAGAACAAGCAATTTAGAGTTTTACTGAAAAAATATTAACTTCTTTTGATAAAAGACAATTCTCAACAGGTATATTCGCAGATCTTTAAAAAACTTTTGATTGTGTCGACCACAGTATTTTATTGCAAAACTTGAACAGTTTGGAATAAGAGGCGTAACCAATAATCTGTTTAAATAACATCTTGAAGACAGAAAACAGATCACCTCCATAAGATATTATGACCAAAATCATATTGCAAATGTTATGTTCAATACCAGAACTATTCGAGTAGAAGTGCCACAGGGATCAATACTGGGACCTATTTTTTTCTTAATATTTATTAATGATTTTCCAGAACAAATAACCAACGGCTAGGTTATAATATTTGCGGATGAAGCAAGCATTTTGGTAACTAGTTCAAATAACGCTGTTCTTGAAGGACATATAAAACAAACTGTGATTGAGATGTCCAGTTGGTTCCAGTATAATAAATTAATATTAAATGTAAACAAATCTGTGCTCATGAGTTTTATGCAAAGAAATAAACATACAATGAAGGATGAAAGATTCACAACAATAGAAAAAGACGGGTTACAAACAGTAAATAGTGCTAAATTTCTAGGGGTCATTGTAGACAGTAATTTAATATGGACATGGACTGAGCATGTTGATAGTTTCTGTAAAAAATCGAGTTCAGTGTGTTTTGTGGTATATACCTTAAAAAAATATTTGTAATAATAATACAATACTTGTATACTATTTCTCAAATATCCAGTCCGTAATAAATTATGGAATCATATTTTGGGGTAAAACGACAAAATGGAAAAAGGCTTTTAGATTACAGAAGAATATAGTGAAATTAATAAGTAATAAGGAAAAAAGAAGTCATTGTAAGCCGCTAGCCTATATAATAAGTATACGATCTCTGTCTGCCTGTCTGTCTGTACGTCCTTAATACCTCTAAGTCCCTTGAAACTCAACAGAAGTTCTTCAAATTTTGCAGAGCGAATCCTTAGGGTAAAATACAGGCCAAGTTCGAATTTCAGCAATATCAGATTACGCAATCATTATCTTTTTCCCAAAAACTAATTTTTTAATTACTTTTTCCCCTATGAAATGTTTTGTATTAATGCAAAGAGAATATGGCATAGAGATATGAAGGTAATGGAATATCAATTTTGTATACTTTAAATGTCTCGCGTCAATGTTGAGTTAATAAAGTGGGGTCACAATGGCCCAGTGGATAGAGCGATTCCAAGTGAGGCCTTAGTGGCTCAGTGGATAGAGAGATTCCAAATGGGGCCACAGCGGCTCAATGTATAGAGAGATTCCAAGTGGGGCCTTAGTAGCTCAGTGGGTAGAACTATGTTAAGTGGGGCCTTAGTGGCTTAGTGGATAGAACTATATTCAATGTTGAGTTAATTTCACATCATATTTTTTTTCTGTCTTTGTATGATAACAACATTTTGTAACATAGTAATTGTTCTAGGCACGTGACAATACTAAAAACACAGTCAGAGACTAACCCCTAATTTATAAATAACAAAATTATCACCCTACCATGGCATGTATATGTACCGTAGTATCCTTTTTTACATGGAAAACATTAAAAAAAGTAAAAAATAGCGATATACACCGTTACTACATCAGACAAATTAATCATCTTCACCTATTCTCCTACAGAACCTCAAAAATTACATCAAATCCATACTATGGTGGGGCAAAACTAATCAATTATTTTGCAGTAATTAAAAAGAACTGTTAAATCCTACTTTTTTAAAATAAGACCTTCTATGACGCAGATCGCAGAACAAGACTGATATAAGGAGACTTCATGTAATACCTCGTGTTTCAATCTAATGTAGACATGACATATTTATACTTTAATATCTATCTGTATATGAATTGTAATAACTTATACTGCAACCGAACTGCAGTCTTTACATGTTTGTAGAGCTCCTAGAATTAAGAAGTGTGTAAATTATATTATTTATCTGTTATATATTTTTATATTAATGTAATTGTGTGCAAATATCCATATTGCATAACAAATATTTAAAAAAATAATCATTGACAAGTCCTTTTCAAAGTGTATTGGAATACGGGATGCAAATTTATTAGTATTCGTCTATTGAATTTCGTCATTTTACGGCTTTGAAATTAATAAAATAAAACACGTTTCGAAATTTCGGGTAATGGCAATCTAAAATACAACCTTACACAGTATCTTAATTCTACCCTGATTTCAAAATATGTAACGGTTTTCACAGTATCTCTTGCACCACGAACGTCGATTTCGCGGCTCGCAGCCACGTGTTCCACGCCCTCTTAATGGGCTAGACACCTATTCCTACATTTCAACTAAACTTTCTGTGCTGGCAGTATCTTTTACAATAATAAAATGTGTCTGCACAGAACCTCTTTTGTCAATAACCTTTTAAGATAATGCTACATGTTCAAATAAAGTTTTTTCACATCTGAAGAAACGATCAACCAATTCCTACCTAGTTTGACAATCAGGCAGTACTATTGTACGGGATATTGCGGCCATGTAGATATTTTAATTTATTATATATAAAATGTGCCAGTACATAACAGTTTTGTTCTTTATTAATGAAAATAGCACCACATGAGAAAATCGAGTTTTTATGCCATTCGTCCGTGACCAATCAACCGATTCCCGCAGAAATTTTCACACAAGTAATGCTACACTAAGTTACATAAACTTACACGTTTTAAGTGTGTCTGATATTATTTACAATATAACTTTAATATTAAAAATTTGATAAGTTGTTCATATCCTGAAATAAAGTCGCCAATTACAACTAAACTCTGTATGCGGAGAGTATCCATTAGAAGCATCATATATTCTTATAGAGGCTCTCTTTTGGCCACCTATTTGGAAAATTTATTGCCTGGTTCTAAAATGTAACATTTGTACCTTATCTCAGGAACAACCTAACTAATTCCCACCGAATTCTTTCACGTAAGTCATACTACAGTAGGCCATGCAATCGTATATAATTTAAATATGTCAAATATTACTCAGAATGGCAGCAATATATATTGTATAATAAGTTTGTCGTTAGTGTTAAATAATTTGACAAAGATCAAACAAACTTTGTATGCTGGCAGTATCTATTGGAAGCATCAGATATGACTGTACAGAGCCTGGTCGTAGGCGTTTTGTACAATAAAGCCAAAAATATAAATTAAACTTTTATACCATATCCCCGGAACTAGTCAACCTATTCCCACCAAATTCTGCGCAAAATTAGAGCTACGTACATGATTTAAGTGACTCGTCCAATTGTTTTCCAAGTGGTGTTCGCTGTAAATACTTGAGGCTGGTAAACCCAGTCTACTAAAACTTTAGATTGATTACAGCCGAAATTGATGCTCCGATTTCTACCACCGTGATGCAGTTGGTTGTATGCTATATACAAGCTGTTCTAAGTTCTAGTCTCGGGTAAAACTCGCACGATTGTCTCACTTGTATTGCCTTTGTTTCTGTTTCCATATTTAATGAAATCGCTGACAAAAAGACGTCAGAACCTACTTACCATCTAACCTTATAAGAACTTCATCAAAATCATTTGTACCCATGTAGAGGAAAGTAGGCTCATTACTCATATCGGCAACTCCTTGTTATTCAAATAAATTGCAAGCAGTTTTAAGTTATTGCTACTTAACCTTCTGTTATTGTGTACATAAACACTGAAATCTAATTAATTGTGTAATATTATTATAACATCGACTGTGGACTGGTTTACAACGACTACACTGAAGTTACATAAAATATTTAATAGGGATTTCATTGACAATAGATATAAGCTGTTGGCGAGGTAGGGCTGAAACACGTTATCACTCAATATATATATATATATATATATATATATATATATATATATATATATAATCCATATGTATTGTTACCATAGGCTGAGGATTATGATAGTAAACGACGAAGAGCACGCCAAGTTCAAGCTGCATCTTGAGGGCACAAGTTTATTTTGTCGTGTTCATTAGCATTTGGCACTGTCGTGAGGATAAAACTGTCGTAATAGTTTGTTTGAAATGTCGTCTTAAAGAACGAGCCTGAAATTAAATACTTAATATTGTAGTTATTTTATATTGCTCCCTTTGTCTTTCGTTCCAGGTAAGTTATCCTATCCTCAAAAATATAATTTTGAACAATTCTCTTTTACGTGCTCTTGCTAACACTTATTCTTACTTGTATTGTAGCTCACTTAATCCAAATTCATCTTGAAATCCCGACTTTCTTGTTAAATTTATATTCGTAATTCTGTTCAATATATTTATCCCTCCGTATGTTATTTAAACTACCATCATATTGATAATTATATTATTCAATTCAGTAATTCCATACACTATCCATAACTGCTTTCGAAGTTGTCTAGAAACTGGCTTTCATTTTCTTTTGATCTAAGCAATGCTGCCTTCAATAAGTTGATTTAAGGAATGATAATGTTGCATTACAGACTGTAGTTACATACAGAACTAAAGGAAACGTATGTTGCCTTTTATATACAGATTCTATTCTGCGTGAAATTTTAGGTTAACTAATTCAGAGATAAAAAGTGGGAGAGAATGTAATAGTTTGTTAATTAATTTCTATTTTAACGCCTGTTTATGTCGACATGGCAATAATAATAATGTGGGAGCTAGCGCACCTCAATTTCCATCGAAAAATCGCGGTTTTTTGCTCCAAGATCAAGGCTTTTGAGGAAAAATTTAAGGTCTAAAACTTTTTAAAAAGGATTTCTCGAAACTAAGATTTTTACTCCAAAATCAAGCAATTTTACCCTAAAATCAAGCAAATTTACCAGTTTTTCAAAAATGGTCGCTTAGGATTTGTATCAATTAAAAAACAAGCAATTTTACCTCAAAAACAAGCAAATTTTCACGTTTTATAGAAATGCCAATATTGCAAGTTAGTTTATGCCAAATTTATGCAAAAAAAAAGTATGAAATATTATCTTATTATTCTTTACATTTTATTCGAAGTTCTATTAATTTTTTAAAAACTTCTATTTGCTCTAGATGTTCACCAATATATCGAAGTTCATATTTATCGTCAGTGATTTCTAACAATGATAATTGTAAGCTTTTAAAATTCGAATGACATTTTCGAACCATATTTTTAAGACCTTAGGATGCATTATCTAATTTATAGGAAGGCGGCCTTGAACCACTGCCATCATCTTTTAAAATGTTGCCAAACTGCATGGAAACAAAGGCATTTTTATTTTATTTATAAAGAAAATAAATTTATTAAGAGAAAGAAAAAAACTCATTTAGAATTATGAAAAGGATTTTTTATTTGATCAAATAATTAATCTATATTTCTAAAAATTCGTAGAACTTTTAAATGTAACCACTGAACTATAAGTCTAAAATATTGTATTAAAATATCAAAACATTTGGTTGATTATTCCATTTATTAATTAAAAAAATGTATATATCTTCAGTAATTCTTTCTTTCAAATAATCATACGTTAGATTTATTTTACTAATTAAAACACAATACAAACCATTCCTGCTTATTCAAACTTTTTATTAAAATCAACAATAATTTATATATTTGTTTTTTCTTTAACAACAGTTGATTTCTATGCATGCAATCTATAACATATAACTGTCTTCGCCCAAAAAATGAATAATAATTGATATTGCCATCAAAGTTTAGAGTTGGTTTATAATAAAGTTCATTATTTCTACATATAGTATCTAGGTTTCTTTTTGAATTTCTAAAATCACATTTTGTGACAAAAGGAACATTTTGTCAAAAAGCGCATTTTCAATATCTAGATCCAATTTAATTTCTACCATTTTTAACATAAATATTTTTTACATTACAATGGTCAAACATAGAAGCATGGAAATACTGTTGAGCACGGTTTTTTCTATTATTTTTAGAACCTACAATTACAAAATCGGGCATGTCAAATTGTAAATTACTAAACTGATCTTTTATATCAAAGTTATGAACAGGTGATCCAGCAGGAGCTTCTTTTTCTAAAAATTGCCAATAATCAAAACTAATAGGAATTTTAGGGTGTTTGTATATTATTTCTTTAATTCCAATTGCTGTGTTAGATTCGTATTCAATAATAGGCCAAATAATTTCTAATTCTTCAATAACAATTTTTACCTGGATCAGCATAGCTTTTCTGAACCGCATCAGCTGCATATTTTGTTTCATAAACAAATAGACAATTGTTATCAGATGAATTTATAAAAAAAAGTAATTTTATAACCGCCTTTCCAATAAGTTTCATTGTTGGCATGAATAAAGCCAAACAAATATCTCAGTTGATATGCTATTACATTTGTTTTATGACTATGAACAGATTTTACTCGGTGTTTATTATCAGCACCAGAAAATTCTAAATAATTCTGTTCACCTGGGGATTTTAATAAAGCATTCATTATTGTTGTTATACCTGCATTATCAACAGCTTCAATAATATTCTCATGTTTTGAAATTTCTACTTTAGAAAACTGAAAAGGAAAAAAGTTCGAACAAACATCGACATTATCTTCTTTTATATATTTTGCCGGATATTCAACTTTATCTATCTTTTGTAATTTATATTGCACATAAACATAAGCGTCATTTGGAAAATAAAACCCATCATCTATAGGAATATCAAATTCGATTCTATTATTGTAAACATTTAAATTCCCCTAGTTTGATCAGTTGGGGGAAAAGTTAGTCTCTCGAAACTCTCGATACTTTTATAACTCATTTAGAAGAAGAAAATGATATATAAATGAAAGATTCGAAGAGCATTTCTCGATGTTAAATTACTCATTGAAAGATACAGAAATTATAAAAAGAACAATGAAGTGGAACATGAAAGACATAAGATGAAAGAGCTGCCATTAATTAATGAACTACGCAATATTGGTAAAAAAAAAAAAAAAAAAAGCAGAACAAGTTACTGATGAAAATAAAACTGAAATAAATACATTAGTTTCTGTTACGGTAAAAAAATTAGATTATCCACCTACTTAAGAAATATCATTTGAAAGAGAATTATTCCCAAGAAGTCCTAATGTAGAAGAGCAAATGGGCATTGTACCCATAAAAAAATCGACGCAGCTCACGTCTGATTCTACTATAAATCTCAGAAAAGAAATTGCAAAAAGTATAAATGCTATTGATAAAAAAATTTGACGTAAATGGAGTTGGGCAAGATTTTTACATTGGTGATACACAAGTAACGATAAATTATGATACACTATTTGTTTAATATAAAGAATTTAAATTAACACCAGGACTTTGTAATTTGTTAACAGAAAATTTACCAGAAGCTCTTGCATGTAAATTTGATAATGAGGATTATGAAAATTATGCAGTAATAGTTAAAACAACCAATGCTGCATTCAAACAATATAATCCTAATAAAAAGGTAGCTTCGAGTGGAGGTTAGAAATTCGAAAATATAATTGGACCAATTTATCATAACTATATAAAAAATCACATTCAAGATCAGAGCCAAACACACCCAAAATAATGATTTCTCCAAGAACTCCTAGATCTGGAAAAGGAATAAAGAATACAATAATTTACCAAAAGAATATGTCTGGTTGGATGATATGAGCACATTGGTTGATAGAATATTAGTTATTCATGGTGAAGAAAATGCTGGAAATGAAAATTATTACAATGAAAAAGTAAACATAATGAATATGCTAAACAATACATTTTCTGATTTTGTTCTTAATAACCATAAATAAATTCATTATCTTATAAGAGTTTTAAATGCAATTCCACATTCATTTTGGAATTCTGAACACCATGGCAAAGGTATAATAAATTGGGCATTAAATAATTTAAATTTGTCCGAAATGCATTTACCTGGCTATAATTATTGTGGTTTATTTACAAAATTAAATGAATGATTAGAAAGAGGCGACAGTGGAATAAATAAACCAGATGAAGCATGAAAATATCACGATATTGCTTATAGAGACCATAAATATTTAGAATATAAACATGAAGCTGGTAAAATTATACAAAAAGAAGCTAAAGAAATGATGTTAGATAAGAATACTCCGATTGGAGAAAAAATTGCTTCTGCTGCTGTTGCTTCAACTATGTCTACAAAAAGAAAATTTGGTTGGGGAATTAAATGTTTTATTAATTACATATTTTTTATCTCATAAATGAAGATAAAAAGCTTAACTTTCGACATACCCATTGGTCAATTAAGATATTTCAGTATAGAAATTTTTTTAACAAAAGATCAACTTGAGAAAAAAATTAAAAATTAAAAGAAGGCAAAAGTTTCTTACTAAATTTGGCACCTACAATAATAATATTAAAAAAAACTCAAACAAAAATCTGGAGGTGGTTTACATCACGGATGATTTTTACCAATTTTAATTGCAGCTTTAGCTGGTGAAGCTACTGCAATTTATAATTCTGTCGAACAAACTAAAAAAAAAAAAAAATTAGAAGAACAACAGAGACACAATTTAGCAATGGAAAATATAGCAGGAAGTGGTGTAGTTGCAAAAAAAAAAAAAAAAAAAAAAGAGAAAGGCAAAAAAAAAATTGAATGTATTGCCACTATCTAATATCGACATTGAAAAATGTGTAAAATATTGAATATTAAAAATTTCACAAAATTGAATGTGCTGTGGTTAATTTCAACATTTCGTCAAATCCTGGAACTCATTGGGTTTGTTATTTTAAAGAAATTAATGTTGTTTACTATTTTGATTCATTTGGAGTTAATATTTCTACTAATTTAACTAATTACTTTTAAAAAAGAAATATTTATTATAATGATGAAAGAATTCAGTCAGTTATTTTTGGACATCTATGTTTAATCGTATTACATCTTTTTCTGAGAGAATTAAATTCAATGATATAATTTCTTTTTTGGTAAATGACATACATATTGGGGAAACCATTATTGAAATCACTAAATAGAATTTTTGACACTAGTGCCTATGCTTTAAAATCATATGTAGATTCACAATGCAATTCCAGTGTTTGTTCTTTACAAAGTGAACTATCCAACTTTTTTGATTATACAAAATATTATGTTTCTTTTCTAGGATGTAGAATTGTTAATATAGGTGAACCTATAAATAATAAAGACGCGGTCAATAAAATATTTTTTTGATATACATATAGCAGATTATGCATTAAGAAAGGACTTAGATTTGAAATATATAACTATTGTTTCTGATTATGCTTTAAAAGAAGATGTACATTTCAGTAATACTATTGCTGATAGTATAAAATGGCATATATACCATATATATAGATATATAGTTGTGTAGAAAGATATAATTGACAATGAAAAACAAAATGTGGAAGAAATTTGCTTGGAATGGCAATTACAAATAGGTAAATATAGTAGATGATCTAGCGAAAGAATACAATAATACCAAACACAGAACCATTGGTATGAAGTCAATTGAAATTAATAAAAAAATTAATGAAAATAATTTGCGAATGTGATTACTAAACCGAAATACAAAGTTAGCGATATCGTCTATGCGAGTAAGAGTAAATGAATATTTGTAAAGGACAGCTAATTGGAAAACATAATTATTTACCATTTTTGAGGTTTTAAATAATGATGTCCCAACTTACAAACTGAAAGATGACAAAGGAGAAGAAATAAAAGGCAGTTTTTATGAATACGAAATTATGAAAACCAACTATCCTGATGAATATTTGGTTGAAAAAGGCTTAAAACCAAAAGGCGATAGACTTTATGATAAATGGCTGAGTTTTGATAACTCGCATAACTCTTAGATTAATAAAGCAGATGTTTTGTGAATTTAAATATTTTTATATATTGGTGTAATTGCTGGTTACACCATTAATTAAATGTAACTATAATTTTCGTATTGTTATAAGTAAGTGGTTTTTTACTGTATTTCCAAATAATAATTGTTTTGTTTCATCACAAGATTCCGAACTACCAGTGTTGTCTAATTCTAATATGCTTAATAAATCTTTATGCAATATTTTTAATTTATTTTCAGCAATGAAGTCATCCAAAACTTTAAATAGTTTTGTTCGCAGATTAGATGATGATTCATCATCATTACTTAAAGACACTGGTTCTGGAAGAACTAGTTTTAAAGAATACATTTCTGCTAAATAATTTGTAGTTAAATCATTGGTGCAATCAAAATTATTAATTGAATCATATCGTTCAGATGTTGCAAATGTATATATAATCACTATTTGTTTTCTGCTTAACTTTGTCTGTAAATTTCTTCATATTCATGCTAAAAAGCTCTATAATGTTTTATTTTCTGCTCGTGTTTAAATTTTTTTTGCTCTCCTGTACTTAATTTTTCTTGGAATTGTAAAGCAAGTTGTTTAGATTTATGTTATATCAATTTTATCTGTTGGTCTTTTAACTCAAGCGCTTTTTTCAATTTTTAAAGCCATATTTTCTCATTGTTAGGAGAACTTCTTTTGTAACCCATTGTTTACATTTTTTTAGCTTCTTCCTTTTTATAAGATAAAACTAAATAATAAAACCGAGATTCGTTGATAAATATAGAGGATTTTTCGTTTCCAACTAACCCCTCTAAATTGTCGGGGTTAACCATATCTTCGAATTTCCCTTTATCCTCTTCATAGACATGGTTTCTTATGGCTTTATCAGGATCTCTGTATTCTAAAATATCAGCAATATCCTTTCCTTTAAACCAAGGCTCATTATTTTTTCTAATACAATAGATATATTTTTATTATTAAAAGTTAAATTATTTAAATAAAATCATGTAATTGATTTATTGTTATCTTCTAGTTTTAAGTTCTCTAGTTGTTTGCCTATTGATTCGGCCATATTGTAAGTAGGAAAATATGTTTATATATATATTTTTTAAAATAAAAAATGAAAAATTCATTTAATCCAGATTCGTTAATTGTACTCAATTCGATAAAGATTATTTATATAATTAATCAATTGTTGATTTGTATAATGATTTATGGCAATATTAAAATAGTTACAAAAATACTCAATGTGGCCATTCAATGTTTCCTTTCATTCTTTGGTATAAATTGATAGAATTGGGAATATAATCAAATATCAATAATTCTTTGCAATTTGGATGTCTATCTTCAATTCTATACAATTGTCTTTGAACATATTTTCATTAAATTCTAATGACATAGTAATCAAATTTACAATCATCATCAAATAATCTTAAAAGAGCAAAAGTTGGATCCAAATTTTGGTTTTGCGTTTGTTGTACAACATGAGGAGCCATTACTCTGATTTCTTCATTTCTGCGAGCTATTATATCGAAAGCCATATCAACAGTCCCTCTAAAATTTTCAATATAATCATCTTAAATTTTATTTATATCTTTTAAATGACTAACTTTAATTTAGTTAATTTTTATATGCTCTATTTGACCTTTAAATAAATGCCTTACATCTTCTTGAATTTTATTTTCACCATGTTTTCTAATTGATGAAAGAACTTCTCTAGTTACATATTTAGTAAATTTTTCAACTAGAGGCATGATTGATATAAATTTTTGTTATTTATGTCTAGAATTGACTCCATTTTTGTGTGCGAAATTAAGCGCAAGTGTAGTAGGGGAGTAGTAATAAGTATTTTTGCTAGTATCCTTTCTAATAAGAAAAAGAAAAATTAAAGAAAAAAATTAAACAATATAGACCAAATTCATTGATAAATATTATATGTTCTTGCATATTTGAAGGGCTGAATGGTTCGTTCACTCCTTAATGGGGCAAATTTTTACCGCCATGGAATTCTTCTTGTATTTATATAACTCTTAAGGAGTTAAATATTCTGTCATTAACGATATCTTTCAATTTATTTATGATTTTATTATAAGATTCACACTTTATCCCAAACAGTGAAATGCTTTTTTTTACCAACTCTAGTTAATTTATTTGTAAATTTGTTATTTTCCATAATAGTTTTGTTGCTAAAGAAATACAGTAAACAATTTGTATACCTAAAAGCCAGCTATCATATTTGGCAAATTAGGAAATTTCTTGCTAATTGAACTAGTTTCTTTTATTCGGAAACTAAATTCGTATATTTCAGCAAAATATGCCTTTTCATAGATGATAAAAATTTTTCCCGAATATGGATTAAAAACAGCATTAATTTTATTTTCATATTGTAATCCAAATGAAGAAAACCCTTTAGGATACCCATTAATAGGGTGATAACTTGGACATCCATTGATTATTTTCTTGTCCTTCAAACTTTTTGCCCAAACATTTTTATTGTAAAAAATATACAACTCACCATCAATAATTAGAAATGTTTTTACATATCTGTCTTTGCATAAATCAATTTGTTCATTTTCATTAAAATTATTTGTTTGGGGTGAACATACAAAACCATAAAAAGTTTTGTATGTTCAGAATGTTATCTGGTTGCAAATCAAGTAAATCATTGTTAAGAATTGAATACATGATTGCATTTTTAACATTTGCATGTTGAAGACCTAATGCATGACCAATTTTGTGTATCAAAACAGCCAGTAAATTAACTTTATTTTCAGGAGTGTTTCTCCCTCCATTATAGCAATGTTCTTGTTTATTGGAATGAATTTCAAGAATACTTTTTATTTTATAAACAAGCATGAACTAGGCCACTACCATGTGGAAATAATGTATAAGGGCAAAATCCATGTTTTTTTCTGATATTTATGTTGGCCTTATTTGTATGATATAACAATGTCTGGAGATTACAAATCGTAAAAAAAATTCAAACTTGTATAATTTTGCCAAAAGTTGAAACCCTATACAGCTAACATTCTATTTGATTTGTTTGCATATGTAAAATTCGATTTTAATGGTTTTTTATTCCAAATTGTGGTTAATGAAATGTCAACAGATATCTCATCCTTAACACCACATATTGGCTTATTGATTAAATTAAGTGTTTCTTCATTGAGTTTGCCATTAATTGAAGAAATGTTGTAATATTAATGAAATATTCTTAAAGAACTTTCGAACTTATCAGTATCAATTTTTGAAAGCGAATTTGCATCACTCTTTAGATATCCGTATATATTTTAAAAGTTGATAACACATTCTCTTCGATTCTCTTTTTCGGCAGCACAAAATTTATATTTGTGAAAGGAAGAATAATTATATGTCTTCATTTATGAGCAAAATATTTTCCTTAGGAAATTGCAAAAGGTTTACGAGCAACTAAAGGTAGTGCCAGGGACATGTTTTTTTTTTTTTTTTTTTGGGGGGTTTAGAGATATTTCTATCATGCCAGTGACACAATTTTTCTGGCCTTAATTAGCACCATCAAAACTCCATTTGGAGAAGCCCCTCACTTCACCACCCACTGGCTATTTTTTATAGAGAGGTTATTTTTTATTTCTTATGGTACCCCTTCTCATATAGTGAGGCGCCATTCACTATATGAGAACACTCCAGCTTATACATCTGTTATAATACAAGTGTAGTATGGAGAGCATTTTTTTCCTGAAGGTTGAGTTACTATTTTTATTTCCATTGATACTTATACATTGCTGTATGAGCAAGATCAAGGTTTTTTGCTCACCGCAACTAGATAACAGCACTGTCACAGTAAAGCTCCTTACTGTTGAGGAAAATATAGACAATAATGCAATAACGACAATTTCAAACTTGAGTGCTGTCATTGAAAATAATGAAGTTGACACTATTTCTAGAGGCCAATATGATGTTGAATCTTTAAAAGAAGCTATAAATTCAATCGATCAATTTTTAACAAATAACATTGAATTGACAGCAGACAATGTGTAAAAAAGAATAATGATTAAATCTAAGTTTGGAATTAAATTTCACGATCGACCATCTGATACGTTTAGTTTTGAAATAAATATGATTATTGAAAAAGACAAAATTTTTATTCGCACTAAGTTACCTAATTCTAATTCATTAAAAAATATAATTGTGAATTGTAATTTGGTGTATGGAATGTTCATTAAGTATGACAAATATAATCACTTAGAATCTGATATAATGGCTATTTTACCACCAAAAACAATGTTTGGCTTTAAAGATCATATGAGTTATGAACTCACATATCCAATTTTATAGAATCAATAATAAACAGTTTATTCACATTGTTCTAGAAATTAGGTATGAAAATGGTAAACAAATTGATTTTGATGGTGCTGATATTGACACTGTTTAAGAGATTAAAGATGTTTAATATATAATATAGAAATTAATAATATAAAAATGCATTAAAATTTATACATTTTGATACACATATAGTAATGTATATATTTTATTTTCTAATATGATCCTTTTATTATCATAAGGACTTAATGAAATTTTAGTAAAGTCTACTCTATAAGTTTCATCCTTTTTGCTTATTAAATTCATTGTTCTATATTTTATTTTCTCTGTAAACAAACAATTCTTATAGCCTTAAAATGCAATTCTCTTGATAACAACAAACTTCTTAACTCCTCTTGATCTTTTGTTTTCTTTATCACCAACTCTACATGCATACATTTTTTTCTCTTAAACCAACAAATTATATTAATTTTTCCCATTACATTTGTCATTTAACTTACCTACAGCTTTCTTATTTATTTGTGGTATGTTACAGATATTGTAATTTGAAAAATCACTTGTATCAAACTTTTCTATCATCGACTTAATATCTTCATAAAAATCTTCTGTTTTATGTTATAAATGTAGGAATCTGTGTCTTGATAGCATGATTCAATGTTATCTCCATAATTTGGTATCATCACTTTATAATGAAAATCTTACAATAACTCTTTTGATATGTCCAAAATTGACATACCCACATAAATAGGCTTATAAAACTTTAAACTTGTTATATTCATATGTATAGCTGCAAGATTCTCATTAAATGTAAAACTTATTTTGAAATTTGCCTTTGCTACTAATTTTTCACATTTTCCTGCATCTGATATTAAGCTTATATCTATATGTTTCTTAAATTTCAATTGTTTTACCAAATGCAGAATTATTCATCAACTTATAAAATCTTTTTGAAAGCATTTTTTTTGCATTAGTACTCATCTCTGTATTCAAATCTATGTACTTTTTCAGACAATTGGACTGATCATGTCAATATTCTATATATTTGAGTAAGTTTTCAACAATTATTTAAATACTGTTTTTAATTACAATAGTGTTTTTCATACCTTTGTATATTATCAAAAGTTGTTAATAATTTAGACTGATTTTTTCACGGAACTATCTTATTTTCTGGACAAAATGGAAGAGCTTTATGTAATTTATGCAGTTCTTGTGGATATTCTAAATCAACTTCTAATATATAACCATAATTAGAATCATCACCCAAATGTAAATTTTTTCAATCCAGTAGTTTAAACCATATAAAATCCATTCGAAACCACCATATGGTAAATATTGAGACATCGCTCATCCGTAAAGTTTATTTGCATCGACATTTGCTAAATTGTTAGACTCTTGATTTGGATTAAAATCTTCTAAATATTTGTTATTGGCTTTACCCTATCGCTTACAACATAGCGATATTCCACATCTAATTCCTTTTTCAATCATTAAAATCATATCATAATTGTGTAAAAATCCAATGATTGTTTTGTAATTTTTAACATTGCTTCCGTTGATAGTGCAGTGCATTTATACAGTTATTTCTAAAATTTTCAAATATATCTACTTACAATAATACATCACATTTAAAATATAATCATGATATTCGCCAAGATTTTTAATATTAATTTGGTTCCATTCATATTATGTGTGTTCATAATTGTCACCAGTCATATCAGATTCACTTAATTTGTTGTAAAATTCGCTCTTTGGTGGAAGGTTCAGTTTCTTCGAATTTCTTCCAACTATCCATTTAATCATACGGATAAACACCCTTTCTTATAACTAAATCACCTTGATCTTTTAGAAAAAGCTTTTGGGTGTGCTTCAGTTGTTCCTTAATTAAATTAGATGATAATTTATCTAACATACTGGCCATAAATTTAAATGTGTCTATAAATCACAGTTTTAAAATTTTGAGTTTTTCCCAAACTTAATAAACTTTTCTTCTATATTTTCAATTAAATATAAATTTTTATCATCGTATCCTAACTATTTAACAAATAATAAGCATCATGCCCGGATAAATTATAAAAATAAATTGTAACAAAATTGGGAAATTTTAATTGTAGATTACAATCATTACATACAGGATTAATGAATTTTCCACTTATGTGATCATGATGACGTACTTTTTTACTGTCCTCCATATATTAACATCCATATGTAGTACATTTTTTTTTATATACTATACAATATTTTTTCTTCTTTTGTTAAAGGATGCACTGGTTCAATTTGTGAATATATTTCCCCAATTTCTTCCACTTCCCTTTTTATAGATTGTATAAACATCTTATGAGCATTTTGACCTCGATATATTACCAGTGGCTTATAAACACCATAGCTAGATACAATATAATAGCAAAAACCGGATACTTCGCATAGTTAATATTTCATTGCGTATGATTCGTCATTCAATTTTTAATCAATGTTATTTATTTTTTTATCAGTAAGTTTACATTTCTCTTTAAGTATTTCGTTATAAAGATCATTGTCGATATCATCTTTGGTTAAAATTGGGTATTTGCTGATTGATGAAATTTTATTTATTTCCCTTGGATTTGGCTTAGCTGTTGATATTTTCTTTAGAATTGATTCAAAATCTGCATATATAGCAAAAGGAACTATCATTGTATGTTTAATATTTTTAAAACTTATTTGTTGGCCTTTAGATGGTAAAGTTATTCTTACCAATTCATTTTTAAAACAGTCTTCTGTATGTTTATTTAATTTCTGTTGAGAATAAAAGAATTGAAGGCATATATCACATATATAACTTTTTTTTTTTTTTTTTTTTTTTTGCATAATGCAACTTTGATTAATTTTAAATCCAACAGTAACACGAGATTGTGTCATTTTTGAAATAAAGTATATTTATGTGTTTTTCCTTTTTATTTTTTGTAAGCTTTAATGGATATACATTGAACTTGCCATCTAAAGAGTATACATTTATAGAGATGCCAATTTGATTTTCTATTCTTGGTATATCGTCAATTTTAATTGGATATTCATATTTATCTAATGCTTTGTCAATATTAAGCCCCACATTTTAATATTTAGATAGTCTTTGTGGGTCTCTTTCGGCCGGAAACAATGCAGACTTTATTGTCCACAGAAAACATTTCTGGTCATCATTTTTCAAATTAATGCATGCTTATAATTGTGTAATTCTTGCTTTATAATTTTGTAAATTTTTATAATTTCTCCTTCATTTAATATTGTATGATTATTATACTGAAATATAAATCGTTCTACTTGATTATTTTCTTGTTTGAGAAATTGATATTTTAATGTTAGTTTTTAGCCCCCGAAATGTTCTAAGATTATTGTGTATTATCTCAAATGCCTTATTTTTTACTGAAGTTAAAAATCGATTCTGATCTACTAAATGAAAGGAATTTGCAATGTTATATATTGATATCCTGCCTTGAAAAGCTTAATTAAGTAAGTAATTTTAATTGATTCTTCTATTTATTTTGTTAACAAACAAATTAGTAGAATAGGGGAATATTTCCTTTAATTCATTTTTATCTTGTTTATATAATTAATTGATATTGGCATCAGCTGAAGGTAAATATGTGAAATTATTCTTTGTTATCCATTCTGTTACCCGCTTACTTTTATTTCTGGGTTTAACAATTAATTATTTGAGAATGGAATTTTTTTTCTTCAATTTCTTTCTACTATCTTTCTGATAATACTTCATTGTTATTGGCATAATAAAATGGCAAATTTGCGAAGTCACTTCTTCTTTGCTCATAAATAATAAATTGTATAAGAGTTCTAATTAAATCATCTTTCCTTAGCCAGGTTATATATGTAATTACACATTCCCGAGCTATTATTCTCAAATCCCTCAATGTCCTATTGCTCAACTCAACTGCGATATTGTTCGTCGCCATTATTACTGCCTTTATTTAGTAAGAAAAAATGCATAAACATTTTTAAAAATAAAGAAATGAAGAATTGTAAAAAATAATGAAAATACTGGAATGACATTGGAAAAGTGCTTAAATTATATTGATAATAATTGTTGAAATACTTAACTTATTGTGTGATAATATTTCATATTACAACATTTTCTGCATATTGTTGAATGTTTTCTTTAGTGTTTTTATTAATAAAAATAATATTATAGATTAATTCTCATTACAAACTGTGCATGTTTTTGTTGGATGATTATCATTTGGAATTTAACTAAGAATATCTATTGATGCATTGTGTGATTTAGTTTTTTCTGCTCTTTGAGATATGTAATGCAAACATGTTTTCCACATTCACATAGTATTTTCTCATTAAAACATCTGTTACATATTGTTGTAGGTTTGTCTACAGTTGCTTTATGAGGATAAAATGACTCGATAGATTTATTCTCATTACATACTACACATGTCATATTTGAATAATCATGTCGAATTCCATTTGTAATGTGCGATTTACTATATTTATGGTTTTTGAGATATAGTTTAGAAACATATTTTCCACATTCGCATAGTACTTTCTCTCTCTCTTTTTTTTTTTTTTTAACTCATATTGGTTTTTGGTATATTCAGCAGAACATTTTTTACTGGGGTTAATAATATTATCTTTGGCGTGTTTATGTGGTGAAAAACATTCTGTTTAATACTTCGCCACATTTTTTACATTGCTTGGATATGGTATTATTTTCCATTTCGAGCATAGTTTCCATTTTATTTATTAAGAAAATTTATTTATTAAGAGAATGAAAAAAATATTTTTCTTTAATAATTTTTTTTTTTCATAAATAACGCAAAAATGGAGGCAATGCCCAACAAGTTGAACAATTCGTTCGAATTCACCAAACTACAAGATCTAGAAAAAAATTAATAGTTTACTGCTACAGATTTTGAAATTTATTAATCTAATTTTAGTAAAATAAATAACTGTATTCTAGATGGTAAATAAAAATTTCATTGCCAGAGCGCTATGTGACAATATTAGACAAAAGTGCCTTGACACTAATAAATGAGAAGGAAGTGTTTATAGCATATGTATATAGAAATGAAAAATGTAAAATTTATACATGCTCTAAATTTCTCTTAAATATGTATACAAGTTTATATTAATTCGAATCTTTTTAATTTTTCATTTGATTTTTAGCTTATTTTGCTTGTTTTTGGCACAAATGTGATTGATTTAGATTACTAACTTGCAAAATTGGCATTTCTAGAAAACGTGAAAATTTACTTGCTTTTGAGATAAAATTGCTTGTTTTTTTTTAAATTGATACCTATCCTGGGGAACCATTTTTGAGAAACTGGCAAATTTACTTGATTTTGGGATAAAATGGTTTGATTTTTGAGTAAAAATATTAGTTGTGAGATTTTTTTTAAAAATTTTTAGAGCTTAAATTTTGCCTCAAAAACCTTGATTTTGGAGCAAAAACCGCGATTTTTCGATGGAAAATTGAGGTACGCCATCTCCCGCATTATACATCTTCTAATACTCAATAGGCATACCAGTGGTGTGGGAGGTTAAAGAAATCTTGATAAGCCTTACGTTGAAAGAATATATTTGATGTTACCAATATGTGAAAATATTATTTTCATCAATATCGAGCCTTCACTAATATATTAAACAAATTGTATCAACATTTTAGTCACTTGATTACGGTACGAGAAGATCCTTGTTCTTTATCACACGCTGCAAAAAAAAAACCCTTGAATTGTTCTTTCTAAACACTGATCATTTTAAATGAATGGCGACTATATGAATATCGATAACTTTGTAACAGCAGCTGCGATCCACAGCGATGAATTTCTCCTAAAATTTCCAAGGTTCTCAAACAAGCCGCGCAGCTCGTTACTAGATCCACATGGTCCTGGAAAGGCCGAGATTTAATTTCCTCACATTGTAGTCGGTCCGGCGAGCAGCGATTAACTTCCTTACGGCAGCGGGAGTTTGTTAATTTACGAAACGCTGTACGTTGTAGCCCGACGCGGGGCTCGTCTGACACGCTCGCCCACACAACTCGCCAGTGACGAGCTTGCAGATTACTATTTGGCTAACCTGCTTTCTCCCTTCCGAGTTTTCTCTGCCTATAAATAAAGAGCGCATTGTTCCGTAGAGAAAAGTTGCAGGCGGTGGTTCGCGCACTTTAAAACTTTGCGCCATTACGATGGCAGGATACGCATTAGCGGGTAGTTATTATAGACTGTTCACGGTGAAATGAGCACTTTTGAAAGCTCTGCTTAAGATCTACTTGTATACATGTTGTGTATTCCTCCGCCTTACGTAGAATTAACATTGCTATGGACCCCATCACTTTATTCATGCGTCAATCAAATGGAACTGTGAATTTATTAAGAAAGGAAATAGTTTACCAATCTGCTAATTTTTACTCTTCGATGCTCTAAAAAAACAGAAAGCGAAAGAATTATATTTGTGTTATCACAAATGATTACCTAACATTCTTTATTCGACTTTTAGTTATGGAATTACTTTCAATCCATCGTTACTAACTTTACTGGGCGAATGCTACTCAGTGCACCCGTTAAAATATATGCATGCAAGGGCAGTGACTTTTTTTCTAAGGTTCATTCCTAAAGTGCTCACTTTATCGTGTACAGCCTATACGTACTTAGAACCGTTGAATTGCTCTAATGTAGAATAGCTAAATAACGAAAAATACTCCGCACGTTGCTACACAAAAGCCATTTGTTACAATGTATATTTCGTAATTTTATTTGGCGGTAAAATGGGACATTGAAAAAAAAAATCGTGTTGGAGGTGTAGAAAGGTTTGGGTGGCTTTTAACTTAGGGTCTTGGGAGCTGATGAGGGTGAAGCGAGATGAATATGTTGCGGCACCAGGATGGAAGGGCAGGGAAAACGGGAGATCCATGAGGAAACCCGCCGACCAGCGGCATTGTCTGGCGCGATACCCACGTGCGACAAACCCGGAAGCGACCCCGCAGAGAACCGAACCCATGTTCGCGTTGTTGGGAGGCAGAGCCGTGACGCGTGTATGTAGTTAAGTGTGGGGTAGGTTGTATACCAGCCGTTCACGGTAAGCTGAGCACTTTTGAAAGCCCTGCTTAAGATCTACTTGTATGAACGTTGTGTATGTTTCCGCCTTACGTAAAATTAACATTGCCATGTGCCTCATCACTTTATTCATGCGTCATTCAAGTAAAGCTGTGAATTTACTAGAAAAGTAAATACTTTACAAATATGCTCATTTTTACACTTAGTTGCATTGAAAAAAATCTGAAAGTAAAAAAAATAATTGAAGTTATCACAAATAGTTATTTAACACTTTTTATTTCATGTTAAGATACGGAACTACTTCCCATCCATCGTTACCAACTTTACTGGGCACATGTCACTCAGTGAACCCGTTAAAATTTATGCAGGTAGGATCAGCGCCTTTTTTTTCCAAGGTTGATTTTTAAAATGCTCACTTAATCGTGAAGAGCCTTCGGCTGTCTTCTTGCTAGGATGGGACCGCGGTGTCGTAGTGGTTACACTTCTAGGACTTAGCAAAAATGAGTCGTGAGTGAGTGACAATAGTTTCTACTTAGCCTCTAGAATTGTATACGTAACATTTAGTTCACGTTTGATTAACTCTCTTTCTCTAATCCATTCTCAAAATGGTTACATAGTTTTGCGCTTGGAATAATAGTAATAGTTAAACATAAAATCATGCTTTCAAATTGCTACAAGGCTGAGAAATATTTGCAGAAAATGAAAATATTTCCCAACATCATAAATGGTAAAGCGGAATATGTAATTTTTTTAAATACCTAGTAGAGATGTTCATTTTCCACGTCGCATTAATAAGAAAAGTCGAAAGTTTATATATTTAATTGTGTTGAGAATTGTTACAAAGCTTCCTCTCCTTTATAACGTTGCCAGAGAGCATATCATCTTGTGCCAAACAAAATGTATCAATAATGTTAATGAAACATTCTAATTGACTTTGCAATTCAGTTTATTCTGTATGTAACACTTGCAAAAAAAAAAAAAACAGAAATGTTTTTTCCTTACTCGCAGTTCAAAGCCATGATCTATCCTCCGGGTGGTGACCAACGGAAAATATTTTTGCTTGCTGTAATTAGCCATCACGTGTTTTACGCCTACCAGACACACAGGTGCTGCTGCACATAGTAATTAAAATTATACAAATCGCGATACAGGAGTTTCCCTTGTAAAACTTAAGTACCGAGGTTTTCCTTTTCCAGTCCTCGTAGTACGTAAAAAACGCAACGTATCTGGGCTCGCTGGCATACAGATCAATAACGGAAAACTTTCTGATTCGGGTATTCCTCAAATTTAACATTTGTTTGCAGTAACGGTTAACTTATGACAAAAGTTAAAATCTTTGAAAGAGGGGAATAAATAATTTAGTGGTTGTCCCATTTATCTTGACCACCCATAATAACTCTGTACCGGGGCTCCAAATGAAAAAGTCTTCCATACAAAAATGGTATAACTGGAAGGGTAAATAATAATGCTGAAGAGTCAGCATTATAACATAATTAATTGGTAAGATAGAGTACTTACAACAGTTATTTCAATGGCATCATTCGTTAAACGTTAAATGAAACACGTCAAGACCTATTGAAAAATGAATCACAATGTACCAGTCTAACATACAGATTGTTAGAAACCATCTCAGACATTGGGGCTCATAAGGGTTCATGAAGGCCCGTTTTGTGATACCTTGCGTCACGATTGCGCTGCATGGTACAGTACGCTCTGCATTTGATGTAGATGTGATGTAAACAGTGCGGGTAACCAGAGCTGCCTACCTCATTCCATAGAGGCTGCGCTTAGAGGAAACAAAGGAACACGCATGACGTGACGACTACTCAATCAATCAACCGTGTGCAGTCGAATACAGTACACTGCACGGTCAGAGTTGTTGTAACGGAAATGTACTCCAGCAACGAGAAGGTAGAAATGCTGCTCATCTATGGAGAATGTAAGTTAGCAGATGAAAGTGTTCGTATTATTTTACAGTACAGTATAGTTCGATCATGTGAGTTGTACTTACATACACACAAAATTCTGTTATTACCATTATCACTAGCTTAGTTTGTTCATTCGTCGATCATTCTGTTGAAGGTCGGCGTAATGCTCGTCAGGTGGAGCAACTCCATAGAGAGCGATACCCTGACAAGACCCCACCGTTCATACGGAGGTTTTCCCGTCTCGTTGGGAGGCTTTGTGTAACAGGCAATTCGAACCCACAGTAACACAATAGTTGTTTAACTCGCACAGATGAAACTGCTGAGGCTGCTGTTGTCGCTGCTGTATCAGTTAATCCACACGACAGCACACTCCAACTTGAAGCCAACACTGGCATTCCGAAAACGAGTTCACATCGCATTCGTAAGCGCCATACGTTCCATTCCTATCATGTACACTTACAGCAAGAATTTCATGGGAATGATTTCCAAAATCGTGTAGAGTTACGTCAATGCATCAACTTATCGCTAACCCAATTTTTTTCCCTATGAATCGTCGTTCTCTAATTCAGGTCAAGTGAATACGGGGAACATGCATCATTGGGCCGTCGAGAACCCACGATGGCTTCAACAGGTGGACCATCAGCCTCAATGGGATGGTTGGCAATACGGTTATAAAGCCGCATTTCGTGAATGGTAACCAATTCGACAGGGAATATGCAACCTCCATACAAACAATTATTCGTGGTCTTCTGGAGGAGGTGCCTCTAAGGAACAGAGTGATAATGTGGTACCAGCACGATGGATGCTTAGCACACAATGCTATGTAAGCATGTCGTGTTGTGGACCGAAAATATCCTGGTAGGTGGATTGGTCGTGGAGGAACAGTTCAATGGCCTTCTGGGTCTCCTGACCTTAACCCCCTAGACTTTTTTTCTATGGGGTTACCTCAAAGGCGCTATCTATCGAGATATTCCAAAAAATCCACAGAACATGTAGGTACGCATTGCGTGTGCTTGTAATAATGCTCTTCAGCAGGTAACACTGGAGGAATCAGTGTTGTCATTCATCAAGCGACTTAACTTGTGTATCGCTGCCAGTGGTCACCACTATCACATCTAAGGTGAAAATTCCACCTCTCGCAGTATCCATATGGACAGTAATACAAACGGACAGTAGAGATCCCGCTTTCTGTGTCGTAGTGTTCGTGTTATGAAAGTGTACATTGTTCTACATATTTAAATAGGTCTTGGCGAGCTTCATTAAACTTTTGACCAACACGTACAGTATACATGGCACCATTTTCAAAAATCTATAACTGATGCTAGTACTCGTATCTCAATAATGAAGAATGTTAGAAGACTGATTCCCCACTAGTATTATTTCCCCCTTCCAGTTATCAATTTTTGTATGAAACTCTTTTATTTAGAGCCCCGGTACGGAGTTATTGTGGGTGGCCATGATAAATGGGACAACCTGTGCGTGTGAGTATGAGTGTGTGTATGTATGTGTGTCTATATATATATATATATATATATATATATATATATATATATAAACAGAACAGCTACTTTTTGAAATACTGGACTGAAAATGATAGCCTGAGTATAACTGCTATAGGCTGTTCACTCCAAATTGAGCACTTTTTAAGGGCCTCCTAACAGGCATTAACTACTGATAAATATATATTATTGCAGCGTCAGGCATTAAATTTTGAGGGTGGTGAAATAAATATACTATGTGTATTGGTCACATTGCAATGTTTATATTAAAAAACAGCAGGAAGATAGAAATTGGATGAAAGGGAAAATTGCGCAGGGCCTTAAAAAGTGTTCAGTTTACCGTGAACAGCCTATATCACTGACTATCAGTGGCGTGAGAGGTGTACAGGTGAAGCCATTTCTTCCCTCAAGGCAGTGAACCTGCAATAAAAATTTGCCATTTGATTTAGCAAGTTTACAGTGACCAAGTAAAACACATATACGGTGGATGAAAACAGGAATTGCTAACGACATAATTCCCCCTTCTATGTTGGATAAGTTTCGTATCAATATACGCAAACAGAGGAGAAACCATTGAGACTAAAAATTGCAGTGTTTATATTTGTCGTGGCTGTTTGATGTTAGCTCTAAAGAAAATTCAGCCGCAAAATATTTATTATGGGTATTTAAAAAAATTTATATTTTGATATTTTTTCTAACTGCATGGGTGGTAATTTTCCCACAGGGCTTAAGTGAAAATGCGGTGCAAGTTTTAAATTACAGGCAGCTGATGTGTGGTTGGAATAATTTCCAAATGTCTGACGCATTTTCATTCCACGGCCCTGAAGAAAAAATATCGCACGGTGAGAGCCAAGCTCAGTCTTTTCGCGATCTCCTAGCACCCGCGGTAGTGGTACTGGTCGCAGCCGAAGTGCCGGGTGCCGCAGATCCAATCGCCATAAAACAGTAGTGCTGATCTTCCTGCGTCGCGCGGCGTGATTGGTGGGCACGGTCGCCTGCCAAGCGTGTGATTGGTCCGGCCCTGCAGTCGTCCCTGGGAACACGGGGGAGCGACGAGGCCTTGCCTGGATGCGGGTATTTCTCTAGACTTCCCTCTGCTCGAACTCGCGCCGGTACTTCCGCAGTAAGTTCTCGTCTGTTGAATAATGTCACAGAATGGCTAATGACCCTGTCACACTGTCCAATTTTACCGTCAAACTGCTTCCAATAAGTTTGGTCAAATAATGTTGGACAGTTATGACGTCATCGAAACGTCATAAACGCCGCCACATATGCCTGAAAAAGCTGGACGGTTTCAGTTTCCATCCAATATTTGGAAATTGGACCGGTTCTAAAATTTATTTGCTGTTTGACGGTCTCAGCAAATCAGAATCGTGCACTACATATACGGAAATAAGAAACTTAAAATAACGAACAATTTCTGGAAAGGAAGTAAGTTATGAAGATAATTAATTTAGGTAGACGCTGTGCGAGCATGAATGCTATTTTAAGTGAATATTGTACATAATATTACGAACTCAGAGGTATCAAATTTCATTGTGCAGGAAACATCTCTAACAAATAAATTTTTAATTTAATAAAGAAACGAAAATAAATTACAATATTACTTACATTTCTTCTTGTAATGGACCGCGTGGAAAAACAAAAGCAATATCTCACTATAAAAATGATTTTAAAAAAAATTCCAAATTAAATTCTACCCGTAAAAATTTTTTTGGCAGTGTGGCACATATACAAACGCATTCAAGATTATTTGATAACATTTGTTGGAAGGAAAAATTTTATAAAGTATTTTGTCCCTAAATTTTATTGTTAAATATAGTTCAAGGCAAAAATTTGATAGTGTGACAAGGGCTTAAACTTACAGAAGAGAAATTGCCGCACGCGTCGCGATATCCAATAGCGTTCCTCGAGAGAATAGCTTCACGCTCTTGACAACGAGGCGCGGGGCCACCCGCCATGCATCCAGCCGGCACCCGTGCTGAGAGGAACCAGCCAGGCGCCAGCCTGTACAATAGGAAGCCTCGCTCGCACAGTATCAGGTACAAGGATCGTCTTAAAGCAGCCCGCAGCCAATTGCGACAGCCACTGTCGCTAGTTCTCCTAACGACCGCCTTCGGACAGCGCCGAGATCCGTACCTCTGTGCTCCCTCAGTATCCCCTCCTTTTTCGCTGGCCTGATACCCTACCTTTATTCCCCACCTGTCTGCGTCACAGCCAGGGGAGAGTTAATAAATAGGGTTGTTAAACCTCTCACCCCGTCGATTTAGTCGCCTCTACAGCTTCAAGACCCATCAGGGCTATGTCAGTCATGGGGCCGAATCGTTGATTTTAACCATCTAGGGCACACGCCGCATTTTAGGCTTCACAAATTGTCAGTGATGATATAATTTCAACATATTAATAGTTATGCTTAGTGGCTGGCGTGAACGGCAGTAAAACGGTGAGTTCTGGAACGAGTTGTTAATTTTGAACAGTTTAGTTTTTTAATATGTTGTGCTGTAGTTGGTGTGTGTTTAGGTGGGGATGGGCGTTAAGCTAGAGTTTTATGAAGTCGATGTTCTTGTGTGGTCTAAATTCCCTTTAGGTTAACTATCCCTTGCTTGCAGTGTGTTGGGTTTTGTGGCTCTCATTCTATAAATACACGGAAACGAATTTGTGAGTGTAACAATTTGTACCAGGTCAGTACACAATTAGCCACCGAGTGTGTTCACGTCATGGTCGCTTCTGTGTACATGCCTATGCCGTGGTAAAGACACACGGGGAAATGGTAAATATTTATTAACCAGTTATTTTCGATAACGCTCTAGCTAGATTATGATTCTATGAATGGGTAATAAAGTTTTTATCTAGGTTTTGTGAACACAAAATGTTTAGTTTTCACGCTAAAATTCAACAGCAGCTTAAAATCTATTTTGTGGTGAATACCAAACAACATACTTTGTATAACCACCTGTCGATTTCTTTGAAGGTAACATGCATGTTTGGAACCCCATAGCACTCAAACATAGTTAGAAATAGCCTTTTAAAAACGCTGTTTCTCAAAATATAGCTACATATCATATACATACGGAAGTATTCGAGTGGTATACACTCAACTTTGCTACAGACTTTTCACCAACAAAATGATAGGTTCACCGAAGTCCCATAGGTACACGCAGCACTACGAGAACACTTGCACGCTAGTTCAGAGCCCTGCACGTAGCGGAGATGACGTTCTTGTAGCGCGTGGCAGTTTAGCCCTTATAGCTCTCTAACTACTCGGCCCCAAGGGCGCTGACCACCTACAGGTTTATCTTTATAATGCTAAACATTTTAAAATTCTCTACAAATACAATTTTATATGCAAATTCAGTCACAAAGTTGTAGATAAGTACACAGAGACGAGATGGCGCAACGGTTCCTTTGATGTGGACATGCCCGTTCCACGAGTGGCTGCTCGAGCCTCTGGGAAATGGCCTTATATCTGATTGGCTACCGCATGCTGCGAAAGTTTCCCTATTGGAGGAGACCTAAAGAATTCGCAGATTCCTTTCTTCTCCACTCTGTAACCAGAAAATTATCGATTCTGGAGAAGTAATGTTATCCACGCCACTGAGACATGTTCTTTCAAACATTTAAAAGTAACATCAGGCGTCTGAAACATTTATAAACGCTTAGACTCCCATATATCACAATCGTTTTATATCTCTGTTAACATAAAGGTATATAATTTTTTCGTTAAATTCAAATTTTACCATGTATTTTATTTATAAATTGTAACATATATGAATAAAAAGAAGTGAGAAAACGTGTGTTGACAGCGCCTATTAAGAAATAGTTCCCATACAAAATCTTATTGCAACTGAGTGCGCAAGAATTCAGTGCGTTGTCCTTTGGTGTAATTTTCTAGACTCTGTTAAGCTTCGGTTGCATGAGGCGGAGGAATATCCTGGAAGTAGAACTTTAGGAGCGCTTCAGACAAGCGTAAAGTAACCGTGAATGAATTATAGACATCGTGAGAGAGTTGTGGGTGAGTTGTTAGAAGTGTGGATTGGTATTTTTTTTCGACTCAGGTTCAAATATTAAAATATTTTAATTTTTTAAATATCTTTTTATACACAATAGAACACCCACATAACGAAAATGAAAAGACTTTTTCATTATCCCTTTGCATTGTAAGCAGGAAGTACAGAGAACTAACCAGGAAATTAACGGAGAGGTTGTGTGAATTCACGGAGAGTCCGTTTTTGAAAATCACTGTGCCCGTAATTATTCGTAAAGTTATGGGCACCTTTGGATAAATTTTTACCAGAACTTTTCTGTAAAATGAAGGAACTTCTTTGAACTGTGTAGAGAGTAAGTTTGCCAGGCAATGACTGGCGGCCGGCGATTCAACATTTTAGCGGTGCGTGCATCTGGAGTTTGCGGTGTATAAGCTACTGTATGCTTCAGTACTCTTGTCATTCAGACCTCCAACTTGTTTCCAGCCGAGGAGGGCGCATTCATCGCCCGACCTTCCGTAGCTTGGTTCATGCCAGACGTAGGTATAAGTTTCACTCGCGATTATTTGCCGTGAATAAGATGCTGACGTACCACCCGAGAGACGCTTTACGTCTGATATGCTTTGAAACTTGTCGTGGTGGAAATGGAACTGGCACCAAGTTTCTCCGACGGAAATCGCACGGAAAGAGTCTCCGAGGCACTCCGGTGATAAGATCCACGAAGCTCGCTCTTCGTGCAGGTGCGAGATCATCTCGATAGTAATCCTCGGAAGAGGGCAACGACATCCGAGCGAAACATCGCAGCACTGAGCAAGGTCGTGCAGTGGAAAACCACTCGACTTGCATTCCGGACGACACGGGTTCGATTCCCGGCTCGGTCATCCTGACCTGGGTTTTCCTACATCGCCCCAGGCGAATGCCTGGGATGGTTCTTTAAGAGTGGGATATGGACCCCCGTGGGAACCCCTCGTCCAAGGTCAAGAAGCGAGGCAGCGACACGGGCGACACTGTGCAGTGTTTCCGTCGTATCGCTGTACTGTGCAAATTAGATCTGTAAAAGTAGGACTTTACACGCGATGAAAGACCACAGATTAAACTACGCCCGTATATTTGTACTTTTCCCTTGTTGCTTAAGGAAACTGCATAGACAAGCTTTAAAAATGCGGTATTTGATCATTTTCACGACTTTGTTTCTCCAAGAATAAACTTAATATGACAAAAGTAAAAAAAAATAGGGTCATAGATAATTATTTCTTATCTTTTGTGACAAAAATTCGTATTTGCAGAACATTTATTTACCGAGATACCCGTATTCGCGCAAACAACTATTTCACTATTTTTTCTTACTAGGTATTACCAAAACGCCCATTTTCTCCTTGTTTTTATTCATAATTATTATAATTGAAGTATCATGATTATATAGGTGAGATATCTTTAAAAGTTCAATTTAAACAAAAATAAAGTTCTTTTATGTTAGCAGAAGTATAAAACGCGTCTGTTACAAGGCGTATTTAGTAAACAAACAAACAAGTCACAAATGGGGTGCTTTTTCAAAGGTTTGATACAAAAAGTTTGAAGAAATCCTACTAAGTCTTTGCGTTGTTCGGGCGCACTGCAAACCCATAAAACTAAATACTTTCTAGGAACAGAGTGCACACCCAACCATGGCATCTTCTCTGCTAACACGTCTATTGGAATATGTTCGCTCCTCAGTATGCCTAGAGTTATATGTTATTTCAGAAATTCCTCAGTTCACGAAGTGAATTACAAATTATCGTTTGATTCCAATGTAATTCAATACTCTTGAAAGCCCTGCTTAGTTTCGTCTCTTCTTTCTCATTGTTTAGTATTCCGCTATATATAAATATTAACACTGCTATCGGCATAATATAATAAGAAATATTATTAGTGCCGCCAATATCAAAAGTAAATTCTGCACATGTATCTTACGGTATCTGAAATAATTAATAATAATGTATAGGCATACGCAATTTTACCACATTAAGCAACGTAGAATTGTTTAAAATTTGAAATTTGAGTTGCTTAAAGTAATTGGATTAAAATGCATGTCTTTAAATAATAATAAAAAAAAAAAACAAATACTTTGTCGCGAAATGTAAATTTTTAAAATTTCCGTATAAAACAGCACATGAACTGGCATAGGTTTGAGTACACTTCTCTGATCCGAAATATTTTCATATACCATAGCGTTCTTATAAATGTCTATTTGATTAAACATATAATGTTTTTTTTCACTTTTCTGTAATTAATTACCTAAGTTCGGGGATAATTGATACCTTCAAGATAGCAGTACCAGGCATAGTTTCTTCTGCTACAAGACTAAAGTCTATAATGTTGCATAATTACATCACTATAAACATAACTATACCAAGTCAATACTTTTACTAATGAGTGCAAAACAAAAAAGAAAAAATATTGCCATTAATCTCAATGTCGCTCTTTCAATAATACCGTATAGCATAAAAATAAATTTACAAAATCGCAGCTAGCATTTATTTTAAAAAGTTTATATAAATTACGACCAATTAGAAAAACTTAATTTGCAAGCGTTTATTTTATGTGTTTCTTGCTTTAGTTGACATACCAGTTTCCTTAACCTTTTATTGAATTAGTGATTTAAAAAGTGGGAAATGCTAAGGCAGTATAAGAAATGAGAAGCAGAAAGTAGAACAAGTAGGCAGTTAACTTATTAAGTAAAGCACTATTTTACTACAAAGAAAGATTTAGCTGCACACAAATACAAAATTACAACAGTATATCGCTTATATGAATATTCTAAACCTGGGTAACGACAAATATAGGAAGATTCCAAATAACAGAGTCACGTGGTTATAGGAAAATGTTATCCATAAGCAGGGAGATGAAAATATTGTAAGTCATAAAATCATAAAAGCCCTGAAACGAAAGGAGACAAACGTCTATATTTTTTTAATGGATCGAAAGTATAGTGGCGAGCTCTGCTTGTGAGCTACTGTGCGTGGAACGAAAATTCAAATTTACAAATTATCATAATTGCACATGTATTCGTAGAAATGAAATGATTGTCGTTATATTGCGGGTAGTTATAAAACAGCACTAGTAAATAATTACGTTCCTTCGTGAAACGCTACTGATTTGATGGTGACGTGCCAGAATATATATTTAAATTATTACTTTTGAAAGTCTTCCTTAGGATATACTTTCTTTCTGCCATTTTGTATATTTAAGCCTATGTAAAATTAGTATTACCATGGATTTTATCACTTTATACGTCGATCAAGTGAAACTATGGAATTGAATTTGTTATTAATAATATTCCAATTGTCACTCCTATAAGCATTGACAAACAAAAGCAGAATCGCTTGAATAGCGTTTCAGTGTGTTTACAATCCGCGTTTTCTTGAAAAAAAAAAAAAAAAAAGACATTATACCGATATAGGTACGAATAGATTAGGGACGAATACACACTAAAGACATCACGCACATTAGAAATACCATTCCCGAGCCCACCACCATAGCTTTAAGGGCTTTTTCACTCTGTTGTGTTTCACTGTTCGTAAACATTCACAGCTAATTTAGGACCCTGCACAGAACTTTTCAGCAGGACATTCCATCAATAAAATTATAGGTTCACCTCCTGAAGTCTCATAGGTAGACGCAGAACCACAACGACACTGCACGCCAGTTCAGAGCATCGCGTATAGGATCTATGTGGCACAAGACGTGTGTATCAGTGTCACCCTTATAGCTCTCGCACTTGTGTGCCTCAGACGCGCAGAACAGCTGCAAGTCAGCGGCCCCCTTAACAATGCTATTTTAATAAAGCCTTAGCATCGTAATACATTTATTTCATCGCTGCCATCTTAAATGGATGAACGTCAGCACGTACGTCCTTTAAAATACGTATTTTATTTAATGATTGGTTCCAATATTACAATACATTTACACTTACTTCGCACTTTAATGAAGTCATGCTAAAATTCTCCTTCCAGGGTATTCCTTCGCCTCGTGCAAACTAAGCGGGCCCAAGTCTAGGAAATTATACCAACGGACAACGCACAGAATTCGTGCGCACTCAGTTGTATGTATTTTGCATGTGAACTATTTCTTACTAGGCGCTCCAACACCCATGTTTTTTCACTATTTCTATTCACATTTATTATAAATGAAATATTACAATTTATAAATTAAATATGTGAAAACCCTTAATTTGAAGGAAACAAAGATATTCTATGTAACCATAGTTATGAAACTCTTGAGATACATAGCACATTAGGAAATAAATAAACACATTGTACATGGTGTGATTTATCAAAGATTTTATTCAAAACTTGTGAAGAAACAGGAAAGAGACTATACTTGGCTAACTGTGAACTAGCTATAACTGGTTTCTACCAGTGCAATACAGATATGGAAACTCTTCGCATTAGCTTGCACTGGAAGGTGCGTTTGTGTATTTACAACACAGTATATTACAGCACTCGACTTGAGGAATTAGAATCGTTCTTATTAAAAGGTTTAACTAACGTGGAATTGAAAATACTCTGTTGCTCATGGGGAATCTCTGCAACCATGAAAGTCCCCGTTCGTAGTCGCATAAACACCGCAAATTTCCGCGTGCCACGTTGAGGCCACTACACTAAGAGAAAGCCCAACAAAATATTTGTTTGCATAGGGTCAGATATATATTTAGTTGCCCTAACAAAATCTATTGTTGAGTAAACAAAATATGAAGAGCAACGAAATTACTTTTGTTCTTCTAACAAAATATATGTTCGAATAAACAAAATATTTGTGTTGGAGCAAAAAAAATACACTGTCAACTAGATATTTTGTTGAATCATCTGTATATATTTGTTTGGCCTCTCATTTGACTGCCTTAGTAGATGTATAATGCAAGTACTAGCACAGCATACTTTTTGGGGTTTTTTCTTCTAAAATTACAACGAAAAACGGAGTACAACAAATAGGGTTATTTCATCTAAAAATACAGGGAAAAAAAACTCAAAATCTAAAATTCGTTGAAAAAACGTGAAAATCATGTAAATTAAAGTCAAAATCAAGGCGTTTGAGGACTGAATATAAGTTCTAGAAGTTTTTTTTAATGGAGTTCTCAAAAACAATCAATTCTAAGCCACTAAAACAAGACAATTTTAGCAGTTTTTTAAAAATGAGCGTGCAGGATGTGACACAGGGTAAAACATGCAAAATTATGCAAAAATTAAATGAAATATTAAAAAGAATCAAGTTAATAGAATTTATATATTTTAAAGAGATTTCAATATCATTTCAGATTTTCCATTTTTTAGTTCTTTTAAACCTTTTTACATTATAAAAACATGTTCATCGTTTATTAATTTTAAAGTATTTTTATCAAGCAGGTTTACAGAGCGATCTGGTAAAGTGATTTTATACTTTCCATCTAGAATGCAATTAAATTTTTTACCAAACTTAGAATCATAAATTTGAAATTCAGTAGCAACATACTTTTTATTAACTTCAAGGTCCTGTAGTTTTGCGAATTCATACGAATTTTTTAACTTGGCGAGCAGTGATTCCATTTTTTGTTTATTTATAATAAAATTATTAAGAAAATAAAAACAGTTCAATTAAAATATTGTGTTATTTTAATTTTTAATTTTATTGTTTTTAATTTTATTAATTTGCAGGCAGGGGAAATTTTTCCCCCACCTGAAATATTGTTATAATTTTATTTTTTTTTTATTTTATAAAATTATACAATACTTTAATTTTACTTTTGTATTTTCTTAATAATTATTTTCTTTATAAATAAAAAAAATGGAATCGCTATGCGAAATGGAAAATACAAAAATTTGTAAAAAGTGTAATGAATTATTAAATAAAGAATGTTTTCCTTTAATCAAAACACAAAATAAAAAGTTTATAACATCTGTAAAAAATGCTGCATCGAAAAAGGTACAAAACATTATGAATTAAATAAAGAGAAAGTAATGTGTGAATGTGGGAAATATGTTTATAATATCTCTCTCAAAAAGCATAAAAGTTCTAAATTACATAATACGGCACTAGATAATCTAAACGAAACCCAAAATGGTGATTACATAACAAAAACATGTGAAGTGTGTAATGAGAATAAATCATTAAAACTACTTTATCTCAATAAAAATATTAAGTACAAAAAATAACAAAATGTAAAACTTGTTATAATGAATATGTGAAGGAATATATGAAGAAATATGTGAAGAAAAGATAATCTTTGTAAGAAGTTAAATAATTAATAAATATTGCTTTCGATATTAACATTAACTAAAATTTTGTGTTATTTTGATTTAAAAAAAAACATGGTACCAAATAGTCCATAATAATTAAAAAACTATTAAATTTATTTTGCTTATAAATAGAAATAAAAAATGGAGGCTTATATAACAGCTGAGTTCGACGATATTGCAGTAAGGGAGTTAAGAAATATTACTAGATATTTTAAAATATAATGTATAAACAGACTATGGAAAAATGATCTAATTAGAACTCTTATACCAATTATTATGCAATGGTGTATAGACGAGTGGAGAAAAATTAAGCAGATAAATACAACAAAGGATAATTTTACATATTTACTTTTAGCTGATATCAATATCAATTAATTATATCCCAAATATAGAAAGAAATCGGAAGAAATATTTCCATTCTGTAATAATTTATTTGTTAGCAAAAGAAATATAAGAAGAATAAAAAAAAAAAATTAGTTAATAAAGCTTTTAAAAGTCGGATTCAACATATAACATTGAAAATACCTTTAATTTAGTACAGTACATTTTTTGACTTTAGTAAAAAAAAAAGGTATTTGAGATAGTATGCACTAAACTTAGAACATTTAGAGGGGTGAAAAACCAGAAAAAAATTATTTGCCTATTTTCGTAAGCAAGATAATAATCAAGTAGAACAATTTACATTTCAATCACCCAATTATACAATGTTGAATGAAGGAGATAAGAAAACGATTTACAAATTCGTAATAGAAGAAATAACTACAGTATTATCTGAATTTCAAAAAAGAGTCTCAGGATGGACATTAGATAAAATATTGGGAATACATTTAGCTATAAATAAGTATAATCCATTAAATGGGGCATCATATATTGAACTACTGGAAGTGATTAAGAATAAAAAAGCATGTATTAACGTAAAGAATAATGATCAAAAAAGCTTTCTTTGGGCAATAAAATCAGCATTGTTTCCAAAAGAAAAAGATCCACAAGGGGCACAATATCGATAAATTAATAGATTATTTTATTATGAATATCCTATTAAAATTGATGATATACCAAAAATAGAAAATCAAATTGATTCATCTATAAATGTATACTCTATTGGAGATGAGTCTACAGTATACTCACTAAAAATTACAAAAATTGAAAAGAAAAAACATTTAAATTTAATTTATTTTAAAGATTATATAAATTCACATAGTTTTTGGATAAAAGATTTATCGAAATTGCTTTCTGCACAAAAAAAAAAAATCATAAAAGTAAAACTTATATGTGTGATATGTGTCTTCAATTCTTTTATTCTCAAGAGAATTTAATTAAACATACAGAATACTGCTCTAAAAACGAAGTAGCAAAAATCACTTTACCCTTGAAAGGAGAGCAAATAAAATAAAAAAATTATAAACATACAATGAAGGTTCCATTCACAATATTGGCGGATTTTGAATCAATTCTAAAGAAAATATCAACAGTTAAGCCAAATCGAAGAGAAATAAAAATAATTAATTTATCCAAAAATATATATTTTTAACATATGATGATATCGATAATGGATTTTATAAGGTGGAACGATATAATCTTACTAATGAACAAATATCAAATACACGAAGCATCTCGATTTTGCTATTATATTGTATCTGCTTAAGTTGATTATAAGCTACCAGTTGTATATCGTGGTCCAAACCACATAAGATGTTTATACGATCAATAAAAAGGGATGAGAAGAAATTGGGGAAATATATTCACAAATTGAACCAATGCATCCACTAACCAAATCAGAAAAATATTCTTAAGGGACTCAGATGAATGTACTGTATGTGGATATGAATATACAGAGGACAATAAAAATGTACATCATCACGATCATATAACTGGAAAATTCATTAATCCTGTATGTAATACAATTAAAATTACTCAACTTTCTAACCATTTATTTACGTAATTTAGCTGGGTATGATGCTCGTTTATTAATTAAAGAATTAGGATATTTTAACAAAAAGATTGATTTAATTGCAAATAACGAAGAAAAGTTGTTCCTTTTGGGAAAGCAACAGAAAATATAAAAGCGAGGTTCATAGACGCATTTCAATTTATGGCAAGTAGTTTACATAAATTAACATCTAATTTAAGTGAAGATCAAATGAAACACACACAAAAACATTTTCTAAAAGAACAAGTAGATGTAGTTATTAGAAAAAGGATGTATCCTTATGATTATATGGATAGTTGGAAGAAATCTGAAGAAACAGAACTTCCACCATAGAGTGACTTTTACAATAAATTTAATGAATATGATATAACTGATGATGAATATGAGCATGGAAAATTTGTATGGAACCAATTTAATATTAAACATATTGGTGAGCACCATGATTTATATTTAAAAAGTTTTGTATTACCATTAGCAGATATATTCGCAAATTTTAGAGATACATGTATAAATGTGTATGGTCTAGATACTGCGTGGTATCTTACTGCACCAGGAAAATCTTGGGATGCAATGTTAAAAATGTCTTATCAACCACTTGATTTATTACATAACTATGATATGATTTTAATGGTAGAAAAGGGTATTAGAGGTGGTATATCACAATGTTGTAAGCAATATGTTACAGACAATAACAAATATTTAGAAGATTTTAACTCTAATCAAGAATGAAATTATTTAGCATATTTCGATGTAAATAATCTTTATAGATGGGCAATGTTTCAATATTTACCATATAGCGGTTTCGACTGGGTTTATTATACATTATTTGATTTAGATTATTGGAGTGAAAAAAAAAATAGATTTGGAGGATGATTCTCAGTATGGTTATATATTAGAAGTTGATTTAGAATATCCAAAAGAACTACATAATTTACAAAAAAAAATCTACCCTTTTGTCCTGAAAATAAGGTAGTTCCAGTAACAAAGCAATCTACATAACTAACAACATTACATAATAACGAAAAGTATGTAATTATTTATCGTTAATTAAAACAGTGCCTAAAAATGGATTAAAACTTACTAAAATACATAGAATATTGATGTGTGATCAGTCTGATTGACTGAAGAAATACAATATATTTGAATACAGAAATGAGAACTAATGCTAAAAATGACTTTTTATAAGCTGATGAATAATTCTGCATTTGGCAAAACAATGGAAGGTATAAGTCACAGAGTTGATATAAAACTAATATCAGATGCAGAAAAATATTGAAAAATTAGTAGTAAAACCAAATTTCAGAAGAAGTAATATATTTAATGAGAATCTAGCAGCTATACATATGAATAAAACAAATGTAAAATTTAATAAGCCTATTTATGTGGGTATGTCAATTTTATACATATCGAATAATTTATGTATGATTATCATTATAACATAATAAAACCAAAATATGGTGAAAACAATTACTTATGTTATCATGATACTGATAGCTATATATGTAACATAAAACAGAAGATTTTTATGAACACACAGAAACAATCATACAAAAATTTGATACAAGTGATTATCGAAATGACAATATTTATAACATGCCTCAAAAAAGTTTTAGGAAATATAAAAGATGAATGTTTTGGGATAATAATCAAAAATTTGTTGGTTTAAGAGCAAAAATGTATGCTTACAAGGTTGACGAAAATAAAAACCAAAAAATCTAAAGCAGTGAAAAAAAAATGTGTTGTTAACAAGAGAATTACATTTGATGACTATAACAATTGTTTGTTTAGAGAAAATACAATATAGAACTATGAATCTAATACGAAGCAAAAAGCATGAAATGTATACAATCGAAGTGAATAAAATAGCATTGTCCTCATGTTGACAAGAGAATTGTACTAGAAAATATAATCGATACAGTGCCATATGGTTATCAAAACATATAATCTTAATTCAATTCTTCTAGTAAAATAGTATTATATTTTTAACTTATTTAATCTCCAAAACAATGTCAATATCAGAACCATCAAAATTACTTAGATTACCATTTTTGTCTCTAATTTATAAAACAATGTGATTAAAGCATTCATGATTAACTCTATAAAAATGGGTATTGGGGCTCATATCTAATATAATATTTAAAGCCAAACATAGTTTTTGGTGGAAAACTAGCAATTATGTCTGTTTCTAAATGATTAGATTCATCATATTTTATCAACATACCAACATTTATTGTTTTTAATGAATTAAAATTAGGTAACTTAGAACCTACAATTATTTTTTTCTCAACAATCTTATATCTCTCAAAACCAAGCATATCAGATAGTCGATCATGAATTTAATATCAAACTTAAATTTAATATATATTCTATTTTTTATATTATCTACTGCCAATTCAATGTTATAGGTTGAAAATGGATCCATCGAATTTAATTTCCTTTAAAGATTGAATATGGTATTGTCCTTTGGGAATAGCGATAACTTATTTTTTATCAATGGCATCACTCATTGTTTCGAGTGTTATTATAATATTGTTATGTATATTTGACATAGCAATTTTTTTTATGAAAGCTAACTAATGCAATCGATTTATCTTTCTGAATAATATCATAGTGAATTTTTTCTTTAAATTGGAACAATTATTTGTTAATTTAAATACTTTATTATACATTTATTACAAAAAAATATCTTATTAAATGAAGAAAGTTAAATTGGGTGTTGGTGATCTAATTCATGAAGATAGTTCCAAAATTAAAAAGAATGGTGAATTATTGCCTGATAATATCAGGTCTATAATTGTAGGTCCAAGCAAAAGTGCAAAAACTGATATGATTATAAATTATATTTATAATATAGCATGGATTAATTTTAATAAATTGTATGTTTGTTCAAAAGTTTAAATCAACCAAAATATATTGAGTTAAAAAATGATTTTAATATGTTAGCCAAAAAGCTTAAAGTTAAAGAAAATGGCATAATTTTTAAATAATACTGAGGAAATGGTCTCTTTAGATCAATGTGGAAATGATTCCCTAATTGTATTTGATGACATTAATTTAGACAATCAAAACATAGTCTGCGAGTACTCTGCTATGGGGAGGCATAAAAACATTGATCTATTTTATTTTGCACAAATATATTCGAAAATTCCAAAACAGTCGGTATGAGATAACACTAATTTCCTGTGTTTATTAGACAAGATGACACTAATTTAAAACACATATATAATGATTTTGTCAGTGGGGACATGTGTTATGACAAATTTAAAGAGATCTATGTGAAATGTTGGGACGAAGATTATGCCTTCATTTCAATAGATACGAGAACAAAAATGGAAAATGGAAAGTTTCGAAATCAAATAAAAATTTTATAATTTAACTCTCTCTCTCTCTCTCTCTCTCTCTCTCTCTCTCTCTCTCTCTCTTGTAATTGTATATGAGAATATATATTTTTTAGTGTAAGGTCACTAGAAATAATAATATAAAAATGTAAAATACTAAAAATGGACGGTTAGTTCAGAAAAGTATATGCTGGATATGTAATTCTAAAAAAAAATATTTAAAAAAATTGGCTACTGCGAGAGAGGGAATAATTAATGAATTATATAAACTTGCACAAAAAAATCTCCCCAGAAGAAAAGCAGTTTAGTACAGTATTGATGATTTGTGGCTAATCGATCTTGTTGAGATGGATACTGGTAATTATAAAGGCATATCACATATCAATAATGGAAACAAATATATTATGACAATGATTGATGTTTTCTCAAAATATGTATTTGCTATACCAATTAAAGATAAAACAGCCGAGAATGTAGCAATTGTTTAAGAATCCATATTAATTAAAAGAAAACTGCATAATTTTAAAAGCGATAATGGCTTAGAATTTTATAATAAAATATTTAAAGAACTTATGCAAAAATAACATCAATCACTATTCTACATTCAGTGAACTTAAATCCAGTTTTGTAGAGAGATATAATAGTTCTATAAAGAATAAATTGTGGAAGAAGTTTGCTTTTAATGGCAATTACAAATGGGTAATATATATTAGATAATATAGCTAACAAATATAACAACACAAAGCACAATACCATTGGCATTAAACCAATTGACTCTAATGAAAAAAATGAATAAAATTTAATACAAACAAATTTTGTAGACATGATTACTAAACCGAAATACAGAGTTGGTGATATCCACGTGAGTAAAAGTAAACGAATATTTGAAAAGAGTTGCACAGCTAATTTGACAACAGAATTATTTACCATTGTTGAGGATTTAAATAATGATGTATCTACTTACCTGCTGAAAGATGCCAACAGAGATGCAATAAAGGCAGTTTTTATGAATATGAAATATAACAAATAAACTATCCAGATAAATATTTGGTTGAAAAATTTTTAAAAACAAAATGTGTTAAAAATGTATAAAAAGGTTAGGTTTTGATAGCTCACAGAACTCTTGGATTAATAAAACAGATGTTTTGTGAATAATTTAAATATTGTGTGAATATAATATTTTTATTTAATTAATTATTTAAAATGCATCATAAAATTGTGTTTTTAACACTCATTTGATGTTTATAACATGTGTTCATAGTTCGTTCATTATTTGTTCATTGTTTGTTCAACACACATTTCACCTATTATTAAAAAAAAAATAGCAAAACTCCAGTGGAGAAATCCCCATCTCCTCACCACGCCATATTTATAACTTATTTTATGATGATGTGAGGATATTTTTGTGCTCTGTTCCTATTGTATAGCATCTACACAATAGGAGCATAGCGAGTTTAGCTCAAATTTTGACTGGTTTGATGATAATCTAATATTGCGAATATGCCGGCCACACACCCACAATATCAAATCATCTGCTCAAACCAGTGGATCGAACCCCCCAACCTTCACATTATAAACCATACACCCTGATGCCTAAGCCATGAGACAGGGTAAGTAACAAGCTAATTACAACTGCCCAAGAGCTGCAAGCTGCAGTGAGTCGACGCATATAGAGATAATTTTACTTCATCTTGTGGTGGCACTCGTGGATAGTGTACAACAGTAAGAGTAGAGACAGCGAAGCAGTTGTGTGATAACACTTCCTGTCGTAATGAGAGAGCTTGCTGTAGTTGGGAGCACATGACTGTAGAGCTTAACTTTGTCCTGTTGCGACTAGAGTTAGCTGTCATCGTCTACAAGGAAAACTGTGCAGATATGCTTTCTCCTGTTTCTGGAAGATCGCGTGGCAATCGCTGCAGTAGATATCAGAATAATTAATCTTTGTATTTCACAAATATACCTATTATTATAACCTGACAATCAACATGGTAAGATGTTTAATTTTTTTAAAACTTTAAATGATAAATTATCACCCATGTTAACATAAAAAGGCTTACTGTAATATATTTTTGTAGTTTGCTTAATAACAGTTACATCATCAACAGTAGTTATTTTATAAACAGTACAATCCATCACAAAAGTAAAGAAAGTTAGATTCTCATCTGAGTTAAAAATTTTTTTTTGGTTTGATCATATTTTGCAGATAAATAAAATATATGAGACTTTTCTCCCTTACATTTTTCAACTTTTGTGTTAACAAGTGTATTGCAGTAATTCAAAACTTATTGGTTTAAATTTTGTAATTTTGCAGCTATTTCATTATCATATAGTCTTTTGTTGCCTGCATCTTTCCCATCTACAGGGTCATCTATATTAACAACTCTGTGCCCTAGAAAAGAAACATAAGAGTTTGTATAATCAAAACAAGTGCTTAGTTTACTTTGCAAAGAAGAAACACCCTAACTGCATTGTGAATCTACATATGTTTTTTAATTGGAAACAATGGAATGGTTTTTTGAATCTACATCCTTTTTTAATACATAATCAGAAACAATAGTATTGTATTATGAATTTACATCCTTTTGTAATGCCTGTGCCACATTATTTATTTGTTTTATATAATCAGTGTTACTGAATTGTAAATTTATATCTTCTTTTAAAGCATAATCAGCTATTTGTTTATTAAAAAATCTTTTATTTACTGTATCTTTTCCATCAATAGGATCTGCCATATTATTGTTTCTACGATTCTGAAGAGAAACATACTCTGTTGAATAAACAAAAACTTTGGTTATTTGGTCTTGTAAAGCGGAAACAATGATATGATATTTTGATTCTACTTATGTTTTTAATGCAGTGTTTTTTGATATATTATTTGAAGCAATACTTTCATATTTTGATTCTAAATATGATTTTAAAGTGAAAGCACTAGTGTCAGAAAGTTTTTTTTTTAAGATTTGATTAATTGTTTCCCAAATATATCCATCATTTAATAATATAGGAATTATATCATTAAACTTAAATCCTCTCGAAAAAAGGTGTAAAACAATTAAACATAGATGTCCACATATAACTGAATTAAAATTCTGATTTCAATCATCATTGTAATAAACAGTTCTGTTATTTAAATAACTAATTATATTACCAGGAATATTACCTCCAAATGAATCAAAATAGTAAACATCTTTGTTTTCTTAAATATAACAAACCCAATGATTCCCTGGATTTGCCGAAATATCAAAATTTACCACAGCACATTCATTTTTCAGCATACTTATCAGTAATTCGTCAATCATATAAACATTTCTGAAATGCTTAATAGTTCATAGTGTTACATATTTTTCAATACCGATATTAGATAGTTGGTATATATTCAATTTTTCTTTGGCCTTCTTCTTTTCATAACTAATCCTTTTCCAGCCTTGTCTTCCATTGCTAAATCATATATTTTTGTTTTTCTAATTCTTTTTTCATATCTACTAGTTTGTCCAGCAGAATTATAAATTGCATTAGTCCCACTAGCTAAACCACCAGCTAAACCACCAAGTGCACCTAAAGCAGCAAGTGTGAGGGGAAAAATTCCTCCACGATGTAAACCACCTCCAGATTTTCCTTTCTCCTTTCCTCATCTTTTTAACTGTTGACATTGATAAAGTTAGCTTGAATCTTTTGCCTGCTTTCAATTTTTTATTTTTTCTCATAATTGGCTTATTTATTATAAATTGATCTATACCCTAGTATTTTAATTCCTAATTTATATTTGTTATTTTAATTTATAAGCATATATACACACACATATATATATATACACAAGCACACACACATATATATTCAATAAAACATTTTAATTTCCCAACATAATTTTCTTTTTGCAGACATAGTTTTGGCATCAGCAGTGGAAGCAATTTTTTCACCAATTGGTGTATCTTTATGTAACATGATTTATTTTGCTTCTTTTTGTAAAAAAAATTTACTAGCATTATCTCTAGATTCTATATCTTTATGATCTCTATAAACAATATCGTGATATTTGCATGCTTCATCTAGTTTGTTTACTCCTGTGTCATCTCTTTCTAATCTTTCATTTAGTTTTGTAACTGGGCCGCAATAATTATAGCCTGGTAAATGGATTTCAGGCAGATTTAAATTATTTAGTGCCCAATTTATTATACCTTTGCCATGATGTTCAGAACTCCAAAATGACTGCGGAATTACATTTAAAACCCTCATTAGATACGGAATTCCTTTCGGATTGTCCATAACAAAATCAGAAAATTTATTGTTTAACATATTCATTATACTCACATTTTCATTGTAATAATAATTATTTCCAGCATTTTCTTCGCCGCGAATTATTAATAATCTATCAACCAATTTTCTAACATTATCCATCCAAATATATTCGTTTGGCAAATTATTGTATCTTTTTATGCCATCACCAGTTCTAGGAGAATTTGTAGAACTTGTTATTTTGGTGTGTCTCAATTCATTTAAATATGGTCTTATATAATCATCAAAATTGGTTTAATTATATGATTATTCTTCCAACCTACACTCGAAGCCGAATTTTTATAAGGGTTATATTCTTGGAGTGCAGCTTTTGTTGTTCGAACAATTTCTGCGTGATTTTCATTGTCATTAGTAGTGTATTTACCCTCAAGATCTGATTGTGTTATTTTTGTTAACAAATTACATCGTTCTGGTGTTAATGTATATTCTTTATCCTTAACAAATAGCGTATAATTATTCATCATTACTTTTATATCATTAATTTAAAATCTTCCCCAACTCCATGTAAACCATATTTTTCATTAATAACATGTCTTCTTTTAGCAATTTCTACTCCTAGATTTATAGTAGAAACATCTGCTATAAACGGCAAGTTTTTTAATGGAATAATACCCATTTTCTCTTCAAAATTAGAAGATTCCTCTGCTGCAAATAATTCTCTTTCAAAAAATGTTTCTTCTGGTGTGGGTGGACAATCTAATTTTTTTACTGCAACAGAATATAGTGCTGTTATTAAATTTTTGGTTTCCACTTACTTTTTATACTTTTTACCAATATTTCGTAATTCGTCAATTAATGTTAGTTCTTTCTTCTTATTTTTTTCATATTCTTTTTCATGATGCTTTTTATATTCTATATATTTTTCGATGAATAATTTAACTCGAGAAACCACCTTCAATTCTGCCATTTATATATAAAGATTTTTACTTATAAATGAGTTTAAAAGTATTGAGAGTTTCGAGAAGCAAACTTTTACCCCAACTGATCAAACTAGGGTGAATTTAAATGTTTACAATAATATAATTGAATTTGATATTCCTATGGGAGATGGCTTTTCTTTTCCAAATGTCGCCTGTGTATATGAACAATTTAGTATACTGAAGAGAGATAAGGTTGGAGATCAGGCAAAACGTGTTGAAAAATACAATATTGATGTTTGTTCAAACTTTTTTCCTTTTCAATTTTCTAGAGTAGAAATCTCAAAACATGGAAATATTATTGAAGTTGTTGATAATCCGGGTATAACAAGAACAATAATGAATGCTTTATTAAGATAACCAAGTGAACACAATTATTTAGAATTTACTGGTGTTGATAATCTATATCGAGACAAATCTGTTTCTGATAAAATATCGAAAGAAGTTAAAACTGTTTATTTGGTTAAAACAAGTGAAATAATCTGCCCTCTTAGATATCTGTTTGGTTTTATTCGAGATAACTATGAGATTTACTGGGAAGGTTGGCTATAAAATTACTTTTTTTCGTAATTCATCTGATAACAACTGTTTATTTCTTTATGAAACTTTAGATAAAGATAATAAAGCTACGAAGCATCGTCCTGATCCTGGTAAAATTGTTATTGAAGAATTAGGAATTATGTGGCCTATTGTTGAATGTGAATCGAACACGGTCATTGCAATTAAAGAAAGAATATATAAAGAACCTAAAATATATATTAGTTTTGATTATTGGCAATTTTTAGAAAAAGAAGTCCCTGAAGGTACAACTTTTAACTTTGATACAAAATATCAGTTTAATAATTTACAATTTTACATGCCCGATTTTGTAATTGTAGGTTTTCAATAACATTGAAAAAATCGGGTTGAACAGTATAAACACGCTACAGTGTGTGAGCATTGTAATGTGAGAAACATTTATGTTAAAAACAGTAGAAATGAAATTTTCCTAAAGAAAACATTGCAAACGGTATTTGTCTTAAACATTATTTTCCATATAATGATTTTAGAAATGCAAAAACTAAACTAGATACCGACTTTAGAAATATTGTACTTTATTATAAACCATCTGATAACTTTTATGGTGATATTAATTATAATCATTTTGGGGGCGAAGGCCTTAATATGTTATTGATTGTTCATACAGAAAAACTACTGTAGTTAAAGAAAAAACAAACATTAAAATTTGTGTTGACTTAAATAAAGATGTTGAAGCAGATACCATTTGTAATGCAGTTTTAATTAGTCGAAGGAATCTTATTTAGAATATTAGAAAGAAAGAATCACTGAAGATTTATAAATTTTTAATATTATTAAATGGAGGAATCAATAAATTGTTGCGATAGTTTAAAACAATTTTTGAGCTTATAATTCAGTGGTTACATTTAAATGCTTTACATTTTTTTGATCATATAAAAGATCGCGTGTGCTGCGCTAGGACCCGCATTATACATCTACTTGCCTTCGTTCGAAACTACAGCCCGAGAGTTTGTTTGTACTTTTTGTGACAATTAAGGATAGTAACCGTGTTTGTTCGTGCATATATAGATGCTTAACAATAGTATAAACATATTAATAAAATAATGCAACATGAAACTGAAAAGTAAAGGTGTAAAACTCGAAATGTTTGTGTGCACACGTTGCCCAATAGTTAGAGTATATCATCTTAAAAACTTCGCATTACCATCAGTTGACACATTGGCAGGGGTTACTAAGGCGTAGCGTTCGAACGCAGGTGATCTAGGATCGAAACTAGTTCGAACTTGTGAACTTTTTTTATATCTGCCCAAACTGTTTAATGTACGTGTAGCCAAACAAATATTTAGCTGCACCAACCAAATCTTACAGTTTGGGGCAACCAAATGAGAACAACAAAATAATTTGGTTTCAGCAACAAAATATTTCATTGTCCCTATACGAACAAATAATTTGGTTGCACCAAACAAATCGTGTTATATTCAACAAAACGTTTTTCTCAGTGTAGTCGTCTCATTCCTGTGGATGTAAACTGGCTGAAACTATCTACTGCTCGCCGCATGGAGTGTTTCAGCTGGTGTACTGACATTTATTGAATTACGGGGCATAGATTATGTTTTCCAAAATTTCTTACACTCTTACAACATAATTGTTTTCTTTTCTACCTGACTAGTAACGGCCGAGAATATAAAGTATGAGGGGTTAGTTTATGCTAAAAGCAGTCAGACAATAAGTGCTTCATTAAGTGTACCAAAAAGTACCTCTTGCCCTGCCAATTCACTAAAAATATTACTAAACGAAAAATGATTATAATCTCAAGATGGTGATGTTAAATAACTTTTAAACCACCTATCGCAGAAAGGAATTTTACTAACCGAAGTTGCAGAAAAGTACTCATACATATGTACAATGCTGATATTTTGACACATACCAGTGCATGAGCAAAAACGGCAGAATTTCGTTCGATGCAAATCAGCGTAGTTTAATCCCCTACTCGCGTGAAATACTTGTATCAAAAGTAGAAGTATCTCTGTTGGACGGAAGACGTATTATTCGGCGCTGTAGCCACGTAGCAGTGTAACGCTATTGGAATTCGTGTTTATGGAGGTACTTACGATGGTACTTAAAGCCGAGAAACATCTAAACACATCCCATTTGGTACGATGAATCAGTGAAGAGGAGGTGAGTAGAAATCCATAGGGAACACCTGGGAAGCTATTTGCAGCAAACCCCTCGCATTGGGACATCAGCAGTTTAGTTAGTTGTTCGGGAGAGAGGTTGGTGTACATGGCAGCAGAAACAGTATAAGCTCCCAGATTACAGAGGCCCTATTTAAATATTGAGACAGTGAAAATAACGACAAGTTCAGCGAAAGACTAACCATTCCTGAACTGAACAATGTAGATAATACAACAAGTGACTAGGTGTTTATTTTTTTAAAACCATTGTTTTATTTTATTTGTCTTGCATTAAGGTTGAGAAGCAGATTAACTACTAGGAACATAGTAGTATTATTTAAAAATAGTAATTATCAAAATGGCCAACATAACATAGCTTATACCCCGCAATAACATATCAATTATTACAATACATTCCAAACCTGTGCATTTAATTTTAATTGGAATAATTAAATATCTACTGATTGCCAGTTGAAACTACTGCATCCGGAATCAGTATAAACAACATCACTAATCGGCAGTTAAAAGAGATCCACTGATACAAATAGTAAAAAATTAGTTATTTATAGTTGGCTAATAAATAAGATCCTGGATAACAAATACAGAGCATTCCTATGTCTGTTAAGTTAAGTAGGTACTATTGATTTTCTTGTCTTAAAACCATATTTTGTGTACACAAAAAGATTGTGGCTGTGGTTGGGATCGAACCCGAACCCCAAAATTTTTTTTAAGATATCTCATGTTTCCGCTGCCAGCCATCTTACCAACTGCTCTACTTCACCTCTGCGAAATAAGTGCTATGTATTTGTGATATTGCAAGCGGCAGTAATGCTTCATGATGTGAAAGTACTTCATGCTGTCTAAATATACCTATACATATTCTGTGCACGTAATTTGCAAGGTTCGTAAGTCAAATGTAAATTGTGTTTAGTTCACATTCTGTTCTTTAAACGATAACTATAGTGGTTTCAATCTACGAAGTTATCGATGTTCACTAGTATATGCCATTTTACATTGCAACGAGACACTACATATTTAAACTGTTATTTTTGGTGACAGATTGATCAGTAATAATTCTACTAATTCGACAGCGGGATGATTCAATAAGATACGCGAATTTTCACCGACAGTATTTTCGTTTTCTGCAATTGGTTCTTACAGTCCTCTTTCGAATAAGCACAGTTGTTAGTAGTCAATCTGTCATTCAAGACAACAGTTTCAATCTGTGAAATATCGTTGCGTTGTAAAATAACGGATACAAGAAAACAGCGACAACTTCGTTAAAATGAAAAATCTATATATTTTAAAGCACAGAATCTGAACTAAACTTAACTTAGATTGACTTTCGAACCTTGCAAATACATTTACGTACATGTACTATAAAACAATTTAATTTTGGTTGTATAAACTATTCGCGGTTTCTTGACATATTTTTAGTAATCAAACCTTCGAAAAAAACACCCTATGCACAACATACTTTGTTGTTTCTTAAATATGTCATGTATCACAAGCATTCCATACTTATGTCAACATATAATAAAGGTATATAATATTTTATTTAATTAGATTTTTACTTACATTTTTATATACAAATTATAGTATTTAAATATATATTTATTATGAATAAAAATGATAAAATATCTGTGAAGGTAATACCTAGTAGTAAATAGTTCTAATGAAAAAATATTATTACATAAATGCATTAATAAGTATTACATTTAATATATTCATTAATATAAATAGATTTTAATATAACAATAATCAATAATTTTATAAATATTAATGTGAATAATATAAATAATATAATAATTTATTACACTTAATATTATAAATTTTAAAAATAAAGATGACATAAACAAATATTAGCTAATAAGTTACACAATCCCCGGCGGGGTCACCGGATTTTCGCAAGTTGGAATCGTTCCGGACGATGCCGTTGGTCGGCGGGTTTTCTCGGGGATCTCCCGTTTCCCCCGCCCTATCATTCCGGCGCTGCTCCATATTTACTTCAATAACCATCATCGGCTCTCAAGACCTCGCTGTTAAGAGCCGCCCTTATCTCATCACTCATTACATTGACTGCGTAGGAATGCAGTGCGTTGTCCCTTCGGTGTAATATTCTAGACTGTGTTAAGCCAATTTTTTTTTGCATGAGGTGGGCAATATCCTGGAAGTAGAACTTGAGCAGGGCTTCAGAAAAGTGTGAAGTATCCGAGCATGGACTACAGTAAGTACAGAGTTCCCCCCGACCACGTAGACTCTAGATGCGCATGTCCGCGAGAGGAGAACTGCGTCAGTGTCTGTGAAGGCTGTCGCTGTCAACTCGGCCGCTAAACTTTGCCGACACTCTCGCCAACTACTGGGACTCCACGACGGGCGGGTGTGTCACATCCCTGGCGCACCCCTACAGTAAAGCAAGCCAGTGGCAGATCTAGAGACCCCTGCGTGCCGGTTGAACTGCGCTGGAGGAAATTTGAAATGTTGTTTTTTTTTTTTTTTAATAAAACTATTAAACGTGTCTCCAGTATCTTTACGCACGGAAACATCATACCCCCAGACTAGGACGGGATGGTACTTTGAAGTCATCACGCATACTGTAAATATTATTTTTGAGCACACCAAAATTGTTAAGAGCAACTTTTTCAGACTGCCGTATCTTAAAAAATACTAGCAGGACACGAGCCAAACTACAATAGGAGCCTGTATTTAACTACTCTAAAGAAAAATGATAAAAAAAGAAAATAATATACATTAATATCTGAAAGAATTGCTGCAAGGCGGTCGAATTTTAAAAAAATTGATAATTGACTACATGTGAAAGAGAGGTATTTTATTTTGAGAAATTTTTAAGAATAATTTGATTGATTTGTTGGAAAAGAGGAACGAGAAATTAAAAATTTGACAATCTGTCAATTTCGTTCTACTGAGTGAACTGAAATATTACAACTAGCACCCAACGTGGGGCGCCAGCTGTAACATTTCAGTTAAATCATATGGTCCAAGCTAACATTTCAAATTAATCGGAAGGTTGTATTTCACAGCTTCTAAAAATCTTATTTATCCATTCTTCTTCTTCTTTAACAAATTCGACAAGTATCACCCGATTTTGTAATCGAGGATGAAATCTAAAACTTATTGCAGTAAATAAATCCAATATTCATATACTTGTTCAATTATTATCTATATTATTTAATAAATCGTACAACCACAGTCAAGGACGGGCAGCGGTGTTGTAGTGGTCCGACTATTCACCTCCCACCAAGGCGAACCGGGATTCGATGTCTGTCGGGGTCATTCCCAGATTTTTGTATGTGGGAAACGTGCCAGACGATGCCGCTGGTCGGCGGGTTTCCTCGGGGATTTCCAGTTTTTCCCTGCCCTCCGCTGCCCTATACTCACCTCGCTTCACCATCATCGGCTCTCAATACCTTGATGTTAAGAGCTGCCCAATTTTCTCAACGCCATAACTGGAGCAAAGGCCAAACCGCCCTCCAATAAACGGCTAAACGACGAACTGAGGATCGAACGTACAGAGGATTGTGGAGTCTAGTTTTGCCATATGAATCCACAAAATTTCCTGTCTCTGAAAATTACAAAGCAAAATATAACATTCTTTAACTTATAAATAAATAATCTTTATACATGTTTTAAATTTAATTACAATTTTGCATTAGTTCTATTAAAATAAGTGCTAAATTAAGAAGTATTTTTTTTACAAGTCATGTTAGAGGAAACACAAATACAACTGCTTTGTTTAAGATTCGTCGCCTAGTAGGATGTTGTGAAGACATATTTGCTGACAAATGTTTAAATAATGGTTGCATTTTGCTTTATATAGCTATTTCTGCAATAAATAGCCTATTTTTATAACGTAAAACAAGGCCAGAGTTCAGAGGATACAAGTTTCCTTCTCCCGCATTATTTCTTCATGCTTCATGATTGAGACAGTTCTCTGATGGATAATTCTTTTTCAGTGCCTTTCATTTTATATCTCTGTAAATATAAAGTTTTTTTTTTTTTTTTTTATGTATTGCAACATCCCACGCTGCAGATATTTTACCATCCGTGGTAAAGTTCAAGGCTGTTTATATTTGTGTGAATTCTGTCATTGTCTAAATTTTTTTCTTTCTCCAGCACTTGAATGGTTTCAAGTCAGTCAACGTCTTAGAAAATTGGATAAAACTACCGAGTACTGATCACGCTGTATGGATATATAAATTTGTAAACAGATTCATGAGCCATTAACACAACCGAAAAGCTCTTTTCGGATAAAGTTGACAGATGTGTGAATAACGCAGTAAGGATGATGTAAGCTCCAATTTAAGTGTTAACTGTGAGTCAGCACATTGCTCATGTGAAGTTTAGCACATATGTAGTTAAAGGCGGATATTTTTCCGAAGGCTTGCATGGTGACGGATCCAATAAAAGGGGGTAAAGGGGTGTAATCCCCTCCCTTGATATTATTCTTGACAGCAAGTACATTGTTAATACTGCAGTACTATAGTCGCGCCGGCCTAAGAACGGACGTGGCCGCGCCTACCCAAGTGAAAGAGCGAGACTGAACGACTCGCAAAGCACCAACGACAAGCTGGCTGGCAGGCTGCCAGACGAATCTGCAGGCACTGTCTCCCACCCCTCGGTGCCACCGTCGACCAACTGAGACCTTCCTCGGGGAGAAGTCACCCGACATTGGCAGAGCTCCCCCAAGTCCTAGGTTACAGCGGCGCTACTGCAATTCGTGTAATCAGTGTAGAAACATGTGATTTTATAAATGTATTTTGATAGTACGTTCACAAGTACTGGCATTTATATGCAGTATAAAACTCAATGCTTACTGGTAAGCACAGATCCCTGCTTACCTCCTTAGTGTACCTCTACTCCCGCTGTGGGCGAACGCGATTCAATCCCCGGCGTGGTCACTCCCGGATTTTCGCTAGTCAACTATCTCCCTCCCCCAACCCCCTCTGTCTCACTCTATACTTCCGCTACTGTTTAAAATTGCTCGCTTTATCGTGGACAGCCTATAGACTCTCCTTGCTCAACATATGTAATCACGGAGGGAAGCAGGGTGTGAATGAAGGTAGCGTGGCGTGTAGAGAAGGTAAATGGTGAGGGGGGAGGGGGTGCAACACGCCCGACTACTGCGTAATCCTGGAGAGGAAGCAAGCAGTCTAGCGCAGGGTAGAGTATCTAGGCGCGCTCAGCAGAAGACACTGGAAAGCTCCCAAACAAAGGAGAAGGGCAAACACGAACAAAAGGAGGAGTGGGCAGCAACCCTGGCTTGTAGCTCTCTGCAATCACTCTCCCCGGTAGCAGCTCCTGGAAAGTGCTTTCAACTTCTTGTTCTCGGCTACTGGCGCCGCTATGTACCTATCGCCGCACCCACCCCCTTCGAAACCCATCGTCACCCCGAAAAAAACCCTTACATCTCTCGCGCTCACGAAAAATATAAACGGCCCACCGTACAGCAGCTGTATCATAAAACTAATACACATATTTCAGATTTCAAACTCGGGCAGGATAAAAGTTATTTCCTCCCTTCCCACTCAAACTAACTTAACTACAGATTCTTAAGGCGATAAAATTAGCACTTTTGAAATCAACCTACGAAAGAAGTCACTGTTCCGACCTGTATACAATTTAACATCCACACTGAGTGACGTGCGCCCAGCAAAGTCGGTAACAATAGGGGGAAAGTAGTTCAACAAGTTAAAGTCAAATAAAAAGTGTTAGGTGACCATTTTTACAACTCAAATTATTTCTCTATCTTCATGTTCTTTTTCTTAATGCACCGAAATTAAAAAATGAGGAGATTTGTAAAATCACAGTTTTACTTGACTGACGCAAGTGATGAGACCCACGGCAATGTTAATATTGCATAAGGCGAAAGAATAAACAACGTCCATACAAGCAGATTTTCAACGGGGCTTTTAAAAGTGCTCAGTTTACCGTGGGTTTGACTACAATAAAAAAATATAGTCACAACTTGATATTTCTAACAAAGTGCTTAGCAGTGGTGATAACTTTTTTAATGGCGCTCACAGCACTGATGTTACGAACTATATTCTGAGGAAAATAAAGCCGATAGTGTCATAAAGTAGTTCTTATCAGTAATTTTGTCAGATATTTATTGACCAGATATTTAAAGTGTGCGTATAGATTTCTTTTTCAACTCTGCCATACAAACTATGGTATATTCGCAGTTTCTTCACACTTTTGGAACCAAACATTTGAAACCCCCCCCCCCCCCCCCCACGATCTGTTTGGTTGTTTACTACATACACATGTCCTGTATAGTAAGCGTTATATAATTGTTTTAAAATACCCTATTGTCGGTTAAATGGAACATTTACCTATTTTTTTAATCTTTAATTTATAATGTTTTATTTTTATAAAATATCAATAAAAAACAGGGAGAAAAAGGTGGTTTGGTATAACCTATGCAAAATTGCACTGAAACGGAAGAATACCCAGGAATTAGACATTATCACGGTTTCAGAAAATCATGCGAAGTAACCGTGGATGGATTATAAAGAAACTTTGGAGTACTTTTAACTGGGCAGAAGGGACGAAAAGACGCTAATAACAAATTAAAATGTTATGATGTAATGGTATTCTTTCTATAGGCTGTTCACTTTAAAGTGAGCACTTTTGAGGCCCTAGTCACAATTTCCTTATAGCCATATTTGATCCTTTAACTACCTTTTTTTAAAATAAATATTGCAACATAAGTAATAAATACAGTATGTATATTACACTTCACCCGGAAGTTAATGTCTAGGGCTAAAATGAAATATATTTATGGACTATTATTCCAAATGACAGGACGTTCAAAAGTGCTCACTTTACCGTGAATAGCCTATACGAAGAAAATTGGCAATAAAACTAACCGCATGGCGATGCAGGGAGCTCAGAAAAGTGCGCACATCGTTTGCTGTAAACGCTCTTACGGGCACGGCTGCTAGTTTGCAGGGTCTGTGCTTAAACACAAAGTTAGTTAGCTTTCGCAATCTACTGAGTTAACGCCACGAAAGTGTGTGTAGTGTGCAGACTTCCTTCTCACACACACACTCGCTCGGCTGCTGTTAGGTCCGCCTTGTACTTGGCACACATATCCACCCGTCAACAGAACTGCTGTGTGGCAGGTATTCGTTCGTACTTGCTTACTCTGCTATCCACTAAAATGAACAGCACCGTGCTCTCTCTCTCTCTCTCTCTCTCTTGAACTGCATTCTCTCAAATTTGCATCACTGGCTTCGCACATCTGCCCTCACGTTGTACAGATAATTTTCTATTTCCCTACCGCACTTCGGACACAAAGAGAGGCTTGAAGGGCGCTAGGATTGGTAAACAAGCTAAAGACTGTTCACGACAAAGTGAGCACTTTCGAAACGAATTTTGGGAAAAAGTAACTTCTCCTACCTGCATATATTTTTATGAGCTCACTGAGTGACATTCGCCTAGCAAATTTGGTAACGGTGGATGGAAAGTAGTTCCATATCTTAACGTCGAATAAAAAATATTTTCTAAACATTTGTGATAACTTAAATTATTTATTTCACTTTCTGATTTTTTTAATACATCGAAGTGTAAAGATGATCAAATTTATATAGTATTTACTTACCTAATAATTTCTCAGTTTCACTTGACCGACGCATGAATAAAGTGATGAGGCCCACGGCTATGTAAATTTTTAATAATGCGGAAGTATACACAACATACATACAAACAAATCTTAAGCAGGGCTTTCAAAAGTGTTTATTTTACCGTGAACAGCCTGTGCCACAACACACGCGACAACCTACGCCGACTAATCTCGCTGGAGTACGTATAAAGTTTCTTGTAAATATACTCGAGCGATAAAGTGGTCATTACCACAATCATAACAGATATAATGAAATGAGGAATTTTCATTCTAATAAATAACAAGTCACAGTATAGCATATTAACATAGAAAAATTTTATTCAAAATTCTTAAAAAAAAAAAAAAAAAAAAAATCCTTTAAATTTACAATGTTCACACAAAATAACCTTACATCAAAAATTTTTTCAATCACAGTATGTTTTACCAAATAAAATAAATGCACGCAAAAAACATTTTTTCACACATTTTAAAACGAACATATCATGAAAATCAAATATACAACTTTCATCTTACAAACTAAATAACCAAATTTGTTTTTTCAATCACACATCAAGAATTAAATTACCAAACATTTCCTCAATGACACCTACATCTTAACACTATTACTGTTTACTACTACTAATACTTCTACAACCACTGATACTACTTCTTCTTCTCCTACTACTACTATTAGTACAACATTCATAATTCCTTTTAAATTGATAACAACAAAAAATATATGTACAAAAAATGATTAACAAAATATGTATATACATTTATTTTACAAACTCTTGAAGAGGTCACAAAGATACTAAATGAAGAGCGTTTTTTCTTTATGTCATATCTGGTAGTATATTTTATAGAAACACACACCGAATGAATGGGTGCAACACACACTCACATGCACACAGTTTACAGATAATTGTTATGTCACACTGCGACTTTCTTCTTCTTATTTTGTAAAATGTATCGAAGACAGTTGTATTCTTGTTACAGTTAGGCATACAGGTAGCAGCAGTATTGATGGCCTTATAAGAGATGCTGCAAACAGTTGTATATATTTGTAGACATTTGTAGATACATGTGAAGTTGGCTGTGGAACAGGACCTGCATGTGGTGTTGGCAGATGGACATCATTGGCGGTGTGGTGCTGGTAGTTGTGGTGTTGTAGATGGCAGGGCTGAAGATATTATGACACTAACTGCAGTATTGAGGGGGAAAAAATTAGACAGATATTATATAATAGCCTCTAGGGATACATCATCCGATTTACAGATTTCCAATTATATTAAAACATTGTAGCAAAAACTTTTTATCTGTACATCGAAGCGAGTGAACTGCGGACTTGAGAGCCATTGAGGGTTAAGCGAGGCGAGTAATGAAGCAGGGTTGGATTACAAGCCTTCTTATTGATAATAAACTTGGATTATTTAGTATATTTACCACCAGTGGGGAACGGCTGGTATTGGGAAATATGCACATACATTTTTTATATCAGTTGTAAAGTCCATCCACTTCCACGAGCACTAAATTCTTCAAGTCTGGTTGTTAAGTAAGGCACTATGTTATTGTCATTAAATTCATCAACATCGGAAGAGTGTAGAACAGGGAGGGAATTTCTTTGAAAATAGAAGGTTTGCGTAAGGTCTTGATCCACCATGAGGGATTTCAAGTTCTTACACGTTACTGTTATACTAATTCTAATAGGTCGGGGTGATGTTTTAGTTAAATCCATCAAAGAAATTCTACACCTCTGGAAAAAAACTAGATAAGTCTGTATCATTGTTAAGCCCATCATTAGCTATCTGCGCATCAATTAGCCTGCCAGCGAACGTGCTAGCCAGTATCTTGTATCTGAGATTGGATGATGAACTTTTCACTGAATCTGGAGAGTCGGAAATCTAATTACTTTTCATCCCTGAATTAACATATCGAAATTTTGGTGGCAATTCAGTGGGTGGAGCTGTAAATGTCAAGTGGAATATGTAAATGTCAAGTCTCTGGAATAAATCACATTGAAACTGCTTTCTTGAAGATTTCATTCCACAGCTCGTTCTTTCATGTCGTAAGTTCCGCAGAACTGTAAATTCTTTATTGCAGAAGCGACACAGTAAATACATTATTGCTTCTGTACTATTCCAAGACTATAATGAAACTGCAAGGCATAATCCTTTTATAGGTGGTTATAGGAATTGCAAACATGAGCAGTAGGTAAATTATAGGAATTGCAAGTTTAGTTAAATTACTTGCTTTATCACACAATATGTCTGAAACTGGTCTTTTCATTAATGATACAGAAAGCAATTCTAATTGTATTTTCCTACAGTAGTACAATTGATGTCATAATATACGTAGATCGTGCTGACAACAGAGAAAAAGAACCACACTGTATTCACTTACCTGTAAATAAAATATGTGTTACTAGCATAAAGGACTTTATTCTTTATTTACTTAAATTTGTTTTGAGGGAGTTTAATATTTGTTTGGGAAAGGCAGTCAACTATAGCGATGTGTTTTTAGAAAAGGTGTGAGGGCCGAGACTTTCTAAAGGCTCTTGGAAAAAGTCAGGTAGTGGGCGGCTGAGAATTGAGTGCGTGGGGGAGCGAGCGAAACTTAGGTCTCAAGAGCTGATGAGGATGATGTGCGAGGAGTCGGAACAGCGTAAGACTATGCACGCGGGCTGGGATTTTGGGATGCGCATGGAGAGGGAGAGAGCATGAAAAAATGGTCCAGTAAACTATCGCTGTCCGTAGCGTGCGTCAGCATCCAGGCACTCTCCCCTTTCCCCTACCCTGCCCAACAACCACCCTTTCCACCCTGTTTGTGCTCATCGTGCAGACCCTAAGGGCGCACATGCACAACACTGGGAGAACTTCGCCCCCGCCTCTCCATCGATTCCAGCTAACACCCAGGCGAGTTCCCTAAACACAGCTATAGCCACTATAAAATGAGTTTCCTTGACATGCCTCGCCTCGCCTATCTTTCATAATTTTTGCATTTAAGGGCAAGCAGACTTAGTTTATATTATTTAAATTTAAACTCACACTAATTCACTGGATATTTAAGACCAGTTTTAAAAACTTTACATCTTAAACACGCTTTTTTAATATTTTCGAATCTTACACCATAAAAATTAGTGTACGCCATCAAAAATCGTTTACAACATTAAATAATCATTTAGACTGTTAAAAAAATGTATGAATTTTACACAGTCAAAACTACGCTTTAGGCTACACTTTCAAAAATACGGTTTAGGGCACACCATCAAAATAATTTTCATAAATTTAATAATGGATTTCGTCTAAATGTATAGTGAGGGAGTAACGCACTATACTAATTATAATAACTAAACAAACACTTTTGAAACTAAACATTTTAGACATTTTCAAAATAAAATTTACTCAAATTTTATTTAAAAAACTACTCAATTCCCTCTCTACTCACACTTTTTCAACTGTTTTTATAAATGAAATGAAAACTCTTCAAATTAACTTAGATACCCAATCCACCCCGTCACATGAACATAAAAAAACATTTAATTTGTTAGAAGTACTCATGGCTCATTTATCTATCACTCAAACATTCGTCATGAAACAACTCACACAGATCAAGCTTGGAAGCTGAGGTTATGCACCTCCTGAATACACTAGGTGTATCCAACTTAGTTATTACCTTTTTTTAGCTGTTCCATTTTTCATACATCAGTCATAACCAAACCCACCCTTAAACATATATTAAATACTACACAAACTAACAACATTTTTAATAAATCGCATAATCTTTCTTTTGCACTCATACTAGCAGTCATACACCTTTTTAAAATATTTTTTCTCAGAGTACATTGTATTTTATTCTAGATGGTCTTAACATATATTTGCGAGGATTTAACAGTGTAGAGGGGGCCCAATTTTGAGATATTGTCTGGTCTTTTGTCCATAGTGCAATACTATGGTGGTCATCCAGTATCTCCCTCAAAAATTCTATTAAGTTACTCTCAAATATACATCAACAACCAACCTATAATTTATTGAAAAAACTTTTCCCCTTTACTCACAGTTATATACACACACCATGGAATTATCACCAATTAAAACTAACAATAATAAACTATTTTTAACAAGCAGGGTGGGACCACATCGCCACAAGCACCCATTCGACTTATAATTAATTAACACTAACAATACTGAACTACTTTTAACAAGTGGGGTGGGATGTCACCACAAGCACCCATTCGACTTATAATTAATTAACACTAACAGTAATAAACTATTTGTAACAAATTCTAAAAAATGTATTATCACATTCAAAATAAATTTTAATAAAATTTCTTTCAAGTTGCAATGATTTTATGAACATTTCATTCACTTGGTTAAAAGTTTTAACGATTTGTTAAAAAGTTTAACGAAATTTGTAAAAAATTAATTCAAAATTTAAAAAATTTGTTAAAAAGTATAATGCTTTAATAATATTTCATTCAAGTTTCAAAGATTTTAATAACATTTCTCTAAGTTTGTTAAAGTTTAACGATTTATAAAAATTCATTCAAAGTTTTAAAGATTTGATAAGAAAGTTACTAAAATATTTAAGAAAACGTGGTCAAAATGAAACAATTTTTAATTAATTTTACGAAAAGTTTTAACAAAATACCGCAAAAGAATTAAAAAGCTCTAAATTTTTAAAATTATTCACTTACTTAAACTGTAGTAGCGAAGCTGGTAGGCATGGAACGAGACCTGAACCCAAAGTCAGACAGGCTAAGAGCTAGGCCACCCCGGCAAGATGAACACCGGGGTCCCTACCCCAGCAAGCGGTCGAATTCCCCAGCAAGGCTGAAAGGTCGGAAGCGATGTGCGAGGGTTCCTTCACCATACACCGTCACATCAGGTCCTGGCAGAGCTAGGCTAACGGCGAGCAGGCCGCCAATGTCCTTGAAGAGATCAAGGCTAGGCAGCAGCTCCAAGCAGTGCGGAACTGCTCACAGGATGTCCGCGGGGTTGAGAGGAGGTCTTGACCCCATGAAGTCAGAGCAGCAAATGCCTAGCTGGGGTGGGAGGTGCTATTTGTACCCCCGCCACTCTCCCTTATCGCAAAATACATAAAACATACATATTATGTAATTGAGATGTCCAATTTTAAGCAAATTTAACACAATGAAAAGGATTTAACAGGTTTTCTCTGAATGTTCACGTGTATATGCTGGAATTTAACGTGTCACATGTGCATTTATTCAGTTTTACGCCATTATATTTGAATTATGTTCTTATTTAACGATTTCATACATGAAAAATTGTAATTCCAATTCGACCTTTTTTGCATTACAACGTGTTTTTAACCTGAATTTGATACTACCATTCAACTACGTTTACACCCTCTCACGTACAAATGATTATTAAGCTATTATATACATTTCAATTACGTGATTAGTTCATTATTCCTTTTATGTTTATAAACTAACTACTATCATACATGCCTTACCTGGGACTCGAACCTAGAAACGAACTATTATCAAATATACCTCACCCACGAGTCGAGCCCTGAAATTAACTAATTTCAAGCATGCCTTATCCGGGATTCGAAACCTAAACTTACTTATATTAATCATGCCTTATCCGGGATTCGAAGCCAGAGCCTCCTTGCATAATCTACGGAGACTGGCTATATATAACAACTTATTTAATGAATTTATAGTGTTTTGTCAAATATTACTCACGTTTTACAGCAGAAATCTTTATCAGGAGACAGGTTCAAATATGTATAGTTGAATAGTAATTTTTGGTGATCTAATAGTTTGAAATCTGATTTTTTTTCCTCTGGCTTTTTCTTTACAACACACGTACATGTTAATTCAATACATTTTCAAAGAAACCAGACAGCTTTTAAGTCATTCTCTCTTTAGATCAACATCTTTCATTTCTTGGGCAAACAAGTTCACTTTTCATTAAAAGGAATAGGTTAAATAAAAGTAAAGACTCATTTTAAGACATATTTATTGATAAAAATATATACAAATTCAGTTATTTCACACATTTATGTATATAATTTTGACAAAACGAAATACAGAATGTTCCAAAACACACAAGCAAATACAAATTGCTCCAAAACATACACATGTAACTACAGGAGGTTATAAAATATAGGCACAGCATTAAACAACAAAATATAGGAGGTTACAAAAATCATAGCACAATCAGATATAGGTTGATTCACTACACAGATACCAAAAGATGTAATACTGTTTACACATTATTCCACAAAACATACTTTATTCTTCAAATAAGTCTGTTTATTCCTCAAAAAACCTGTTTATTCTTCAAATAAGGCTATTTCCTCAAATAAGATTGTTGATTTTACAAAACATACTTTATTCCAGGTCAATCAAATATCTAAGTTTATTAACAACTTCATTTGGGTCTTCGGAAAATATGTAGCCATTATTCACAGCTATTGATGAAGGTAAGTTTTCAGCCTTCTTCGCATCACTTGTATAAGACAGCTTGTTGGTGCAATCATCACTACTGTCTTCACTTATGTTTCATCATAAATATCGACTTTACTTTGCTTAAAAAGACTAGGTGTATCACCACCGACACTGGTCTTCGCAGCTGGTTGCGGTAGGTTATGTCGAAAATCATTACGTTCACGTGTTATTGTATATTTCATACAACCCGATTCTATGTCATTTCTTGTAATTATATTATTTACCTCTCCTGTGATATTATGTAGTGTAGACGGTACATTTAGTTTCTCAGGAGGAAGAATATATTTTTTTACAGATGTTGACATGGCGATTCAAGTTATCCGATCTTGCAAGTTGTCTATCACAGTATTTGCAGTTAAAAATCGTACGAGAAGCGCTATTCAAACATTCGCTCCTCTCATGCCTACGAACATTGTAGTAGACTGTGTATATTCTCCGGCAGAATTTTCATTGTAGACGATTCGGTGATGCCTCCATTAACATTAAGGTAGATCAAATGAATTATCTTCGGTGTGAGGAGAAAGTTAAGTTCAATAATAGATGTTCACCTCACAATGTCAGAATGACAACTAACTTGTTTCTGTGTAATCATACTGTTTCTAAACAGTAACATGTTAAATTAATGACGATAAAATGTCTTTCGCTCTAACATTTGTATTTTAATTGAGGCAGTATGAATAATAATTCACCACATGACTAAATCTACGTATGTTTGACGGAATACGTCTTTACTTGGCATTCGAATAAAATGAATAAAGATTAATTGAATTTTAGGAATGTATAAGGGAGATGGGGTGGAAACATTTTGTAGGGAATTTTCAAAGGCTTTGTTTACTAAACGAATGTGTTAGTTGGAGGTTAGTCTGTTGAATAAGCCATTTTGAACTGTGACTGTCTTAACGATTTTTTTTAAATGTACGTATGTAACACGAATGTCGTTTTTCCCACTAATTTTTGTCTGATAATTCGTTATGTCGATTCCATAACTTATGTGTAATAAAGTTATTTGTTTCGCTTAAATTTAAGTTGTAAATAATTTGTTAACAGTCGGACTATATTATCCTAAATGATGGGTTATACGATTACAAAATGGTCACCATATTTCTTTAAATTTTCTTAAATTTTTTTTAAATATCATGAAATTTAACAGATTTCATCTGCGATAGCAGTTATTTCAAATGGATAATGCTATTTCAGTAATATTATGTCGAAAAATTTTATTTTTAAATAAATCTAAATATATACACATTTTATGGTAGAGAGTATATCTAAAAATCTGGATTGGGAAGCTTTTGAATTGAAACTTAGGTTATAAGTAAATGTTACTGGCGTAGAGAAGTCTATGCGTAAGATATGTGTTTTATCTGGTATACACATATATTTAAAACAGATTGGAAGTTTGAATATGTATGCATATGTCGTGTCTTCCATCGTAATAATTGAAACTTATGTAAGTGGAATGATGAATGTTTTTCATTACTTAAAAAAAATTTAGCAAATTAAAAATATATCTTGTATTTGTGTTGGTATGAAAATTAAATCATTGGTCAGTTTATACGTTTGCTGGAAAACAGGATAAAGTTTATAGAATTAAAATATAAAATTTTGTTGAAATGTTAGATATTTATGATTATCATCTGGGGATTAATGAAAACTTGTTTTAACATAAGGGATATAACTTTCACCTGCCGGACTTGCGAAATTAATTCCGCTGTAAGTAAGACAGGTTAACGCATTCGGAAGAGTCCAAACTTCGCTTCTCGAAGGTGCATGGCCTTGGTTTGTCAGCGAGGGCATGGTGCTTGGACCTGGGAGTTCTCCAGCCAGCATAAAAATGTGATCCGGGCTGGTGTAGGTGGAGGTGGTCGAAGGTGTATGTCCTTGGAACAGTACTCCCTTTTCGCACAAAGACACGGTCTGGACAAGGAGTTGGGGGAGGGCAGCACCGACGTGAACAGTTCTCACGGGTTGGCGCCATTTTGGTTCTTATCAAACACTTGTCTTGGATAGACGTATACACCAGCTCTCCCGACTTCACCGGGCAGGTCGATAATTAGTGGGGCTTCGTGCCACGACCAAGGGGTTCGGCAGTCAGTGGGCTTCGGAGAGTGTAGGCATATCATACTCCTGAGTGTTAGCCGCTATTATCGTTTTAATATTAAAAAAATATATTACTTTTTTTTAGTTTAGCGGCGAATTTTTTTTTTTTTTTTTTTTTTTTTTATGTTTTAAACCTATACTGTGCGTTTATCGTGTAAACCGCGTCTCTGAGTTCGGTCGACAAAACTTGGTAGTATTTCCAACTATCGTTTTGCTAACTAGTGCTGTGAATTTCACAGACTTAACAGAAAAATTTAAAGTAGGTCCGTTATTTTAAATACTTTAAAATAATATATAGTCTGTTTCTATAAAGTGTTGCGGTATTAAGCCATCCTAGTCTCCTTGTGCTTCGATGGAAAAATTTGTGTTAAAAGTGAATTCTTCTTCTTACAATAGTGAAACTTTCGTTAAAAATTATTGTTTCGTTGTGAGTTGTAGGTCGAATAGTATATTCATAGTTTTTGTCGTAAATTTCAACTGAGCCGCGCTCCATGTATATAGTCAGGCTCTCGACATAAGCTCGACTCATTCGTTCACCAGCTTTCCAGGCGGACGGATGTGCTTTGGGGGAGCTCCTGGTGTGATTTCATTGCATGTTTTTTAATTCGTTTAGTGATTGTCATGTACTGTGTTCATTAGCCGTTTAATTTATCTGGAAACATTCGTTTTGTATTTTCATTAAAATTTCCGAGTTTTTCACCTCGGTCTATAATCAAACGTAGGTCGACGCAGGTTATCTGTGCTCTTAACACATCTTATAAGTTGAGGTAAGTGCTATATCCAAGTCAGTGCTGCAGCAACCTCCCGAGCGAATGGATGTATATTAAACATTTTCTGTTATACGCGTGTTAGTAAAGTAATTTCTTTATTAATACTGGTCTTTTAACGTGTGGATTCCGTTTCAGTCTCACATGCGGACTTAACTGTTTTAAAATCATTTCAGGTAAGTGCGAGAGGCATCAAGTAATGTAATTTATCAAATATCTTGTTATTGTGTTCGTTAGTTGTTTAAATTATAAGGACATTTTTTCCTCATTGCAGATAGTTAATTTTCTTTAGGACACCAGGCTATTCGTACGTAGAACTCGTTTGAAATATATTTCTTTTAAACACTCCGAAATTTCTATCGTGTGTTAACTATACGTAACATTTTCTCTTTCTGTTTTATTATCAAAAAAATCGCCTATCTCCCAACACCATCTACCAGCAATATCACTACCAACCCAAAAGAATTTACCCCTATGCCACTCTTGCACAAAACTCACCATATGTATGTATATATATATATATATATATATATATATATATATATATATAGACACACACACACACCCTGTCCTCAACACGCCACACCTTATCCGAGTGCCAGAGCTCCGAGGGTGAGGACGTACCAGGGCCGCTCCCCAATCCACAAAAAGAAAGAAAGATAATAATTAATGTGAGCCTTAGCACACCCTTGCAATAAATATTAAAAATTTGATCGGATTAAAATTTTTAATTGGATTAAAATCGGATTCAAAATTTTGATTGGATTTAATCCGATAAAAATCGACAATTTCAATACATTTAACCTTTTCTATGTAAGTCTTCCAATCAATTATATTAACCCTTTCAATCAATTTAATTAACCATTCGATCAATTTAACCCTTTGATATCAATAAAGGCAGCATCCCTTGGTTTCGGAACCCGGACGCCCCGACTACTTGCATACTTCCAGCCTTCCTTTAGAATATTCCTCTTCTTTGTCCGGTGAGTAGATGATTGAAATTGCTTCCTATCTCCCCAACCGTACAGCCAGGCATTGCTCCATAGAACGATTCATATAATAACACACATTAAACAACTAAATAACTAAATATTAGGTATGCGAGTCACAAAATGAAATTTAACGAAAGAAACTTTGAAGCATACAATTTACACACTATTTACAAGCGCAGAACATGTGACAATAATTCATTTTGCAATTTGAGGTCATTTCATTACCTATAACCCCACCAATGAGAGATTCCTGGTACCGCCACTGAACGTGCCTACAGGTATGTAAGAAATAAAATATGAACAGTTTTGCTAGTTCACAGTTCAATGAAGACTGCAATTTTCTGCTTTCTGTCGATTACTTTTTTTTTTTTTTTGCCATTTAAAATAACATCAACGTGGACCTTCACACCAGCACCCGTAGTACGATATGGTGATATTGAAGTAATTGTTACTAACACGTTTTTCTTGCTTCTATGTAAATGCTTATTTTAATATATAATAAAAAAAAATCCAGTAACTACAAGAAGTTTCTAATGCCATGTGCCCCAGCCTTTGTTTATGTTGTAGGTAGGGGCAGTAATTATTTCAAAGGTTACATCCAAAAGTTTTCATCAAACCGTGAGCCAGCTATATGTGATTAGCTATAGGCTGTTCACGTTAAAATGAGTACTTTTGCAAGCGCTGCTTAAGATCTACTTTTACGCACGTTGTATATTTTTCCGCCTTATGTAAAATTAACATTGCCATAGGCCTCGTCACATTATTCATGCATGGCCAGGAGAAACCGTGAAATTATTGGTAAAGAAAATATTTTACAAATCTGGTAATTTTTAAACTTCGATGCATTAAAAAAACAGAAAGCGAAAGAAATAATTTAATTGATCTCAAATGGTTACGTAACACCTTTTATTCGATGTTAAGATATGGAACTGCTTCACATCCATCGTTACCAACGTGACTAGACACATGTGTTTCAGTGCACCAGTTAAAAGATATGAAGTTAGGAACAGTGACTTTTTTTCTAAGGTTGATTTCAAAAGTGCTCACTTTATCGTGAACAGCCTTTATCGATCGTTTCCTTCTCATTCAACGGCAATGCAGTTTTCCATATTGGCTTCCCGGCCGTTTGCGAAAAAAGAACTTTGGGAAAGACCGTCCGCGCTAATTAGTAACCTTGAAAGCTGTTGCTGGGGCAGGCAAGGAAAGCCGGGCTGGGACTCGGGCACTAGCTTTACAATTCAAATTAGCGGGCTACACAGAGAGCTAGTGTTTTTGTGTGTGTGTGTGTGAGAGAGAGAGAGTGAGAACGAGTGCTCAGAGGACGCCAGTATGAAATATTCATGGTTGAAAGTGCGACAGTCGCGCACCATTAGTTCCCAAAACGACAACAGCAGGCTTGCCACTTTGTTTGCCGACTAATGGATGTCGCCCCCGTCGAGCGTTTGAAGGGGCGTTGTTATGGCATTTTTGGGAGGTGGGGGGGAGGGTAGAGGACAGTGGCGTGTGGTGAAGTGTTGCAAGGTTGGCCGGTGCTTGCTCACTACTGTACACACTCGGCGCACGCAGCAGGAACCAGTAACGCGAGAGTGGAGCCAGGAGAAACTGAATGTACTGCGGCCACTCAACGCGGCGCCCATTAAAAACTTGCTGCGACGTCAATTGCACCACTAAGTTTGGCCGATGTGTAAACTCGCAAAAGATTATGTAGGCCTATACCACAGAGCAAAAAAAAAAAAACAGCTTTCCTTGAAACACTTCACACGCCGCTGGTCTGGGCGCCTTAAGTTTTCTTGGTGTCTGGTGCAGGACATTGCTGTGAGTGACCTTGTAGAAGACGAGCGGATCTAGACTCTTTAGAATTAAAGAAAAGTTGGGAAGTTGGGAAGTGTGGGAGGGGGGGGGTGTGGGGGGGAGAAGGAAGGGAGGAGTTGTTCTTTTTCGCATTGTGCAGGTCCACGTATAGATTTTTATATTCATAATTATTTTAGGAAACAATATTAAATTAAACAATAAACATAGGTATTTTAAACAATTATGATATTAATGCATTTCAGTTTTAAAGCATCCGCAGGACACGTACGTTTAAATGTGACTTTTCTTTTGGTGCGGAAGGAGGGTCATGTATACTGTGACCCCCTTCTGGATCCGCCCATGGGGAAAAGCCCCTATGTACAGGCTGTTTCGCAAGTACTTCAAGGTGTGACTGTAATCGTAAGGGATAATAGTTTCATATAGAATTTTACACGGGAAAACTGGAAACTAGTCACAAAAACAACAAAATTTCATACATGTGGGTGATATCTTAAGCTAGTGCATGTTTATTATATTGCAAGGCGTTGATAGTCGATAAATCCGATCTTTGACCCGTGGTGACACACGAATATGTTTACTGTTTTCTTTTTTTATAACCCAGGTATTGCAGCCATTGGAAAACGCGATAAACTAACGTCGCTCTTCCGACGCAGGTGAAATGCGACCGTCCGGATGAATTCAGTTGTTAGTAGCGAAATTCACCTGTCATTCGGGCAAACTTTGCTCTGACTTGTAAGCTGTAATAATCACAGTGTGTTTCTATACCGATAGAACTTCTACTCTTCTTACTGTAAAAAAAAAAGTGGTAGTTTCAAAAATTATAAACTGCGTAGTTGCAAAAGTGGCCTTTTTTTTTTTTTTTTTTTTTTTTTTTTTTACAAAAAATCCTCCGAATTTACAAAATGTTTCTGCGCGAAGCTCCTATGATATAGGTTGTATTTCCGGTGTGGATATCCTGATTTCGGTTTCCCATTATTTCCCTAAATAAATCCAGGCGAACGATGAAACCTTGCTTTCGAAGAGACTTTAAGCCCTTCCTACTACCACCAATATAACTACTGACTGATCAAAAGTATCCGGACACCGATCTGTAAACGTGAACTCGCGCCTAGATGTCGCAGCGACCGTCGCTGCCATTAAAAAAAGAGGGCACAGGGTTCGATGTTAGTCAGCGCTACGCGATACAGGCAGGACGGGAGTAGCAAGGAAGCTCTGTGACTTCGACTGTGGTGTAGTTATTGGCTGCCACATTAAAGGCTATTCATGATAAAGTGAGCACTTTTGAAACCAACCTTAGAAATTCTTCACTGCCTCTCGTTGCGTATAATTTAACGTGCGCACTGAGTGACATGCGCCCAGTAAATTTGATAACGATGGAGGGAAACTAGTTCCATATATTAACATCGAATAAAAATTGTTAGGTAAATAAATGTGATAAGTTAAATTATTTCTTTCGCTTTCTGTTTTTTAAGGCATCAAGTGTAAAAATGAACAGATTTTAAAATATTTAGTTTTCTTATAATATCACAGTTTCACTTGACTGATGCATGAGTAGAGTGTTGAGGCGCATGATAATGTTAATTTTACATAAGGCGAAGGAATTTACAACGTGCATACCCCTAGATCTTAAAAAGGGCTTTCAAAAGTGCTCATTTTACCGTGAACAGCCTAGAGTAAGCAATCCTTCAGGGCCATTTACAATCTTCTCAGTTGTCCCAAGCCGACAGTCGGTGATGTAATTGTGAAGTGGAGTGAGGGAGCGAGTGAGTGAAAATATTTGGGTGGCTCTTCACAGCGAGGTCTGGAGAGCCGATGAGGGTGATTGGAGTGAATATGGAGCGGCGCTGGAATGAGGGGGGCGGGTAAACGGGAGATCGCCGAGAAAACCCGCCGACCAACGGCATCGTCCGGCACGATTCCCACTTGCGAAAATCCGTGTGAAGTGGAAACGGGAAGGTAGGACCACAACCAAACCACGGCCGGGTAAGCCACGTGTGTTGACCGACGGGAGACTTAGAGCATTGAAGAAGGTGGTACGGAACATTGCATGTCACAGCGTGATACCATCTCCCGCGAATTTCGTAGTGCCACTAATTCCGCAGCTGACACCAAGAATGTGTGCCATGAGTTACGAGCAGTGAAGGGAAACGCTCAGGAGCCTACCCGTGAACCTCACATTTCACCTGACCGGCTGCGTGTTGTCATCGGTAAGGAATACCAGTTCGGGGATGTTAACTGTCTGTTTAAGCATCTTATATCCCTGCCGTAAAGCACGGCCTGTTCGTGAGTGGTTTGTGGGCAATAGAGCTCCGGAAATTGACTGGCCAGCCCAAACCCTCCCCCCCCCCCCGAACACAATCCCATAGAACACATCTGTGATGAAATGGAATTGCGACTGCAGTGTCAGAACCAGAATTCCTTACAGTGCTGCAGGAAGAATGGTCGACCATTGGTGACTCGCGAGCGGGTTAGCCATAAGAGTGGCAGATGCTATTGCTTGTGTCATGCCTTAGATCGTGTAATTTTAAGGGAACGAATCTATCTGCAGCTGAAACTAAGTATGAGGTAGACTGATTTTCGTCTTCTACGCATGTCCCAAACATTAGCTCAAGATCTGCCAAGAGAAGTGTCGAACTCGCGTATTTCAACAAAGGTGTGACGTTTCTCTGCATTTGGTTTAAACTAAAACCAGCATATCAGAGCACATATTTTAGTACATAATGGGCTAACTTTTGTCAAAGATATGTGGTACTGACAGTAGTATGAAGAGAATCAGATAAATGTAGGAAAATGGAGAAAGGTTACTTACTGACCAGCTGGCATGCGCATTTTACAAATTACTCACTTGATGTGCAGAGACAACATGAAAGGTCGGGAATTCTTTTCGTAATAGGCTAAACTTTTAAAACTTGAATAGCTGTGTTTAGGACGTTTCTACAACTAGACCACAGGTCAGTAAGTTACACTTTGTAAAATGAGAACACAACACCTTGACAGGCGCTTCGTGAGAGATCCAAATTTTGTTCACATACAGTACAGATAGTGCGATCCGCTATGATCGCATGGTCTTGGCTTGCATCGCTACGTCGTTTAGTTACAGAACCAGGTTTACGGGTATGTGCGGCTTCTTCTGATTAACGGCGTCACGGCCGACACACTACTGACACTTCTAGTCTACAAGTTCCGCAATTCTCTAGTACGACAATCAGCCTTTCCCGAGTTAATCTATTCGACCCCGTCCAAATTCAGTCAACTGTACGAATGAGGTTCGCCTTCCCCGTCCCAGCATCCTAACAATGTCCAAACGACCTCCGGAGCACAGTGATATCCTTGCAATTACACGCTTCTTCCGATGCTTAACTGGTTACATTTGTGTGCTTTGACCGTCCCACTCCAACACTGTAGTCTTCCTTAGCACTGCGCTTATGATCATTTCTTTACATCCTGCCCTCTAGTATTGTCTTGTATTTATTTCGTCATTCTCAATTTCCCTCATCAAGACGTACCTTTTTATTTTCCTGTAGCGTTGTACAAAAATTCGCAGCACTATAGAAATTGAGTCACATTGTTATGACTCAGGCATGCCTTAATTTAATGGTCTGCCTGAACGCGTCATACCGTAGAAGCGCAACAAGGCAAGCGGCCAACACGTTTAGGGACGCTATTTACCGAGCTTGCTGGTTGAAACAGTAAGAATCTCGTCCACCACACTGGGAACCAGGTTACGATTACGTGAGGTCCACAAGACTGACATGCCGACCGCAATAACCGCACTTCCAAATCAGCTTCCGGTTTTGAACTAAGGTGAGAGTATTGTGGCTCGATAACACTGAGTTGGTAACCGTAATATAAATTACTAGCGACTCGCCCCGTCCTCGCTCGGGTGAGATTTACAAATATGGGGGTTTGTGTAAGTTCACAGCAAGTATATACACTAACATAGAATTAATATTGTCTTGTTCACAAAGTCTTCGTAAGTGAAATTTAAAACAAAAATGGTTACTGTGGGTTATCCTTAAAAGATAAATATATTCTGCCACCGAGATTTTTGTAGGCCTTTTTGAGATCTGCAATTCTGTAACACATCAATTTGGTGTATCTCTTATGGTTTAGTCAGCCTAAGCCATGTAAGCGCCCGAAAAGTGGCTTTTTCCGACTTGATTAGAAAACGTCGACATTTCTCTACTATCGTTACATTAAATATTAATGTATTATATAATTAAACCTTTCTCAATAAATTCTCTAAATTATGGTGAAAAACGCATCAAAACCCATCAAGTAGTTTAGAAGCCTTAGCAGAATACACAGGCCATAGGCACCCTGATTAACTAAATAATACTGATAGTAACAATTGCTGATAAGTAATTTTACATAACTCTCTTCCTTCGAATGCCCTTAAATTTCCTGAGGGCTCGTATATAAGTTCGGATCTGACTAACATTAGAGTATGATTGATAATGATGATAACTTCTAAATTATCCATTCATATCGAAATACAACTCAAGTCAATTTCAGTATGGCCGCTGGTTGGTTGCAGCAGATGAAAAAAATGAGCTCAGCTCGAGCATACAGGAGACTGTCCACACTGTGGGAACGGCGACTGAGAATATGTCAATCTCTGCTTATACAGAACCAGAGGAATTCGGAGATCACGTCGATTATAGCAGCAAAAAGTTTCAATGTATGTTGATTCAGCACCTCATGTAAATTAATATAAATAAACCAGTCCCGAATACTTTTACACTGCTTTGACGTCTCAGAGAAATACTAGTTCGATTTTTATTTACTTCAGTTATAACCTTATTTAATAAAATACCCATGGAAATAATTTCAATTACTTTTGAAAAGTTTGAAAAGACCTAGTTTCGTGCTTTTAGTCGCAGTGCCAGACTAGCAGATTGTTGTACCAATCATAGCTATACAGGAATAATAGCAGCTTGATAGATTCTTAGGAGATCGTTATTTGCAGTACTTATTGGCAGTTTGTTCGTGTATGCTTTTGACAGGTGCTTTGGATATACAAGAGGTTGCCACTTTCCACAAATCCTCATTGCTCTGTATTCGCCAAAATGATCATACGTGTATATCAGTACACAAGGAATTTATTCTGAAGACGGGAAACACTTCACTTGGAGCAATTTAATAATATCACTATTAACATCTTTCGTTGTGTTTTATATCGGCAATGTTGTCAGAAATCATAAAATTAATGACGATGTAGGGATAATTTTTTTGCTCCGAAGCCTTTTTGATCGAGAAATTCGATATATCGCGTCAGCACTGCGTCCTGTACACATGGACATATTTATTAGCATATTCTGTGGCACTCTACATTATTGTGTCCACTCTTCAAAACTCGTGTTCAGAAACCTGAAGGATGGGTGGTCTGTACAATATACAAAATGAAAACTGCAACATGTTTGTTCCTATTTTGGCCTCCACAAGTATCTGAAAACAACATGAAACCTCCGTAACTTGCTCCGAAAGGCATGACAAGTAATAGATCAAATACGTATATGCTGTTCACGGAAAATTAAACATTTCTGAAAGCCCTGCTTATGATATACTTGTATGCACGTTGTATATCCTTCCACCTTATTTGAAATTAACATTGTCATGGGCCTCATCACTTTATTCGTGCATTGGTCAGGTGAAACTGCGGAATTATTAGAAAATTATATATGCTGCAAATCTGGTAATTTTTACACATCTACGAATAAAAAAAACAGAAAGGGAAACAAATAATTCAACCTATCGCAGATGGTTAGGCCTACCTAACACTTTTTATTCTACGTTAATATATTAAACTAATTTCCATCCATCATTGTCAACTTTACTGGGCGCATGTCAGTGTCACTCTGTACGCCCGTTATATGTATGCAGGCTTTTTTTTAAAGGTTGATTCCAAAAGTGCTCACTTTATCGCGAACAGCCTTTACTAATATTTGTACTGTTTTTCTTGCCATTTGCTTCTGGCCATATAAAACAACACGCCGAATTTGTAACAGTGCGCATTCATAAACTGTGCAATTGACGGCGCAGATCGTTATGCTGTTGTGCAATTGCCTCTCACGTGAAGATGGAATTAGTAGCACTGACTGCAAATCAAATGATGGAGACACAAATCTTGGCTCTCTTGCAGCTCTTTCCGTATCAGAACACATTCCTGTGTTATATTACACTAAAATATTCTATTATCTCCGCTACACTATTATTAGAGACGTTACTAGGCTTGTTTACTACACCTTAACCTTAAATCACGACATGTATTTCATTAATTTGTAGTACGTATTACATATACATAGTACGCATCACTTAACTACTACTTCAGCTAATTACGCCAGCTTTCTCTACTCACATTATTTCTCATGTTTGTTCAACCAAATCTTAACCACTGTCTTACTTGAACTTACTTGAACACTACGGTTCACTGATGAATGTATTTATATGCTTGAAATGCATGACCAGTAAGATACATAAATGTATTCTGCTTGTACAGGTAGTTTAGAGATGTGTTACACGGTACAGGCTAAATGAATCAATTGCACTTTTTTTTTTCTGAGAACATCGTGTACATCGGACCAAGTATTTTGTGGCGTTTCATTTTCATGGACGTGTGGTGTGCTCGGACTTAGTGCATTTTCCCTGTTGCTAGACAACACACTTTTATACCTATTATCACTATCACATTTTCATATTTTTGGACTAGTGCCTGTTCCTTGCAGCCCACGATACGTCCTACTCGTATTTCGCACTTTTTTTCTGTAACTATATTATATATGTAGATACTTCCATTACGGTATTATGTAAATATTTCTGGATCGGCTCTGTAATTTGAAATTGCGTATGCTATGTTTGTGGCTGTCTCTGCTGATATATGTCCATAGAAGTACCTAATAATTTATAACGTGTAAAATGTCTCTGGCACGGTACATGTCCCTATTGTTTTCAAGACGCTTACTTCAAGTGGATTACTGAAACGAACTGAAAAATAAGTAAATATATTGATTAATAAACATCCGGCACAGCACGGTTTGTGAGCGCCGAGGCTGTTATTCAGACGGTTTGGAGCCCGCCGTAATAATGGATGCCCTTTTAGCTTTGGTTTTTCTGAGTACAATCGCGTAATATAAAGCCCAAACGCTCCATTGTCGCTTGATGCAATACAACAAAAATTAAAGATGTTTATAGACTTTATACGGGATTAGTTAAGAACGTGTTTATGTTTGCCGAATGCTTTCGAGGGAACGTTGTATACGGCAGGGAGACACGGCCTTAAACATCCTATCGTTGCCTCCAAACTTTATTTAGCTGTCGTTACATTAAGCAGAATGAGAAACGGCAGGAGCACAAAGAATGTCAACGAAAGCGTGCTTTCGTAGTGGCTGGTGAAAGAAAAAAAAAAGGGGGGGGGGGGAGCGAAAAGTACGGAAGCCTCGCCTTATGGCAGACAAAGAACGAAATTACGCCGAGGTACTCAGGATATTTACATAGAAACGAGTCCCTGCAATTCTAAAGCCTAGGAAAAAAGTGCCCAAGGGATGTGATTGTACTTTTCTTATAACCCGTGACGCTTTTTAATACGGAAAAAAGTCAGCTGTCTTCCTCATAGCTCTTTGTATGGTTTAATCTCTTTTAGCTCCAGATCCTTTCAACTTGATAACTATTTTTTGTAGGAAAGTAGACTATTTTAATATGTATTAATTACAAGGGTATTACTGGCCGTAGTTTAAATCACTATTTATACACACACTATTCTTAACGTCTTCGATGCATGCCGGTACGATAATCGAGGGAATACTGCAGTGCATATTCTTTCCTAAAAAGCGGTTGCAAAATCGTTCTGTGGTCTCCACTCATATCCCAAACCTCGTGGTTTATAATATTCTGTAACAGAATCCCCTTATAAAGCTTTTAAGAGTTCCACTCACAGTATCCAGTACAGAGAGAACTTGGATTTGTTGTTTAAACAGCAAATCAGAGCACAGTACAGGCAGTCCCTTGTACGTATTACGCACACACTTAACAAAATGTCCGTCGTTTTATGGAAAAGTGCAGGTAAAAGATTCTCCTGAGTTCTCCGTAAAATTCTGGACATGCCCGTAAATGTCACAAAATGTTTCGTGTTTTCATAGTTTTATAGTTCGTTTTCCTTTACTTCCTGTAAAATATAATAAAAAAGAGATAACTGGCAATAAAAACTTTAATATTTCGTTATTTACACTGCGTGATTTAAAGTATATCATGACTATTAGCACTCACCTATAAAATTGTTGTTACGATTTATGGTAGAGGCTGTTTACGATAAACTGAGCACTTTTGAAATCAACCTTGGGAAAATGTCACTAAGTACACCTGCATATAATTTCAACGGGCATGACGTCTGGTATACTCCCAGTTAAACTGGTAACGATGCGAAGGAAAGTAGTTCCATGCCTTAACGTTGAGTTCAAAATGTTACGCAAACATTTGTGAATAAGTCTACTGAATTTATTTATTTTCTTTTGTGCCAGTTAGTGAATAGGTACTTGTGAAAGAAAGAACAACTTTGCCAAATAATTACTTTTATAATAATTCCACGGTTTCACTTGACCGAGATATAAAAATAGTGACTAGACTGATGGTAGTTGTTATGAAAGGCTCCGTCGTGCAGCTGTCTAAACGAACCCGTATCGAGGCCACAATCGAGTTGACCAAACATCAACTCAAACACAAGAGTCGAAACTGCAATCTGTAAAGTATCAAAGTATGCGCCGAGGATAACGGAATATGTGGGTCCGGCAAACCTAAGTGGGCCCTACTTTTCAGAGTAAGCGTAACAATCTTCTGGCAAACTCCACCCACGATCTCCCACCAAGGCGATCAGGGTCCAATCCTCGGCCGGGCCACTCCGGATTTTCGCGTGTGGGAATCGTGCCGAACGATGCCGTTGGTCGACGGGTTTTCTCGGGGATTTCCCGTTTCCCCCGCCCTTTAATTACGGCGCTGCTCCATACTCATCTCAATCACCCGCGTCGGCTCTAAAGACCTCGATGTTAAGAGCCGTCCAAATATCATCACTCACTCACTCACTCCACCCACGGTGCACGACGGGGACCAATCACAGTGAATTACGTCATCGCACACACGTGGTGGGGCGATAAGTGTGGACTGGACCACGAGGACCAGAGAAGACACAATCGGCGACTGGACAGCAGACGGCGCAGCCAAGGGTCCAGGTTAATATTTTGTATGGCGAAAGAATACACAGCGTGCAAGCAAGTACATCTTAATCAGGGTTTTCGAAAGTTCCCAGTTTTACGGTGAACAGCCTATGTAAATATGTTTTAGTAATAAACGTGGCGTATGTAACTTTTTTAATATCTGAGAATATTCGAACTTGTCAAGCGTTGTTGACTGTTTGCAGATGCCTGAAGTTACATTAAACGTATGAAGAAATAATTCTAAGTCGCGTGGATATAATGACTGCCGCATGAATGTTAATTTTCTTGTCACTTGACCGAAACATGAATAAAGTTATGAGCACTGTGAAAGTGTTGATTTTAGATAAAGCGAAAGACTACACAACGTGCATACAAGTATATCTTAAGTAAGGCTTTCAAAAGTGCTCATTTTATCGTGAACACCCTATAGTACTACGTATCAGGCTGAAAACATGGGAATGTTAAGCATCGTTACTGTACAAAGTTGGGAACTTCCCTATGCATTTGACTATTTCCTGAGCAACTATACGAGCGTTACCGTGGATGTATGAAAAATATTGTTTCTTTCGCGCTTTGCCACTGTACGCACACACTGATGTGGTAAGTTTACAAATAATTTCTTAGGGTGATTTTAATTGTCCGGAATGTCTTGATATACACCAGGGTTCACCTACCTATTAACAAAACTTCGGGGCCAAATTGACAACTTAGTAATTTAGTACTTGTAGTTTAGTACGGTTCAGCTGTAATTCTGTCGATTTAGTACTTGTAGTTTAGTACGGTTCAGCTGTAATTCTGTCGATTTAGTACTTGTAGTTTAGTACAGTTCAGCTGTAATTCTATCGATTTAGTACTTGTAGTTTAGTACGGTTCAGCTGTAATTCTGTCGATTTAGTACTTGTAGTTTAGTACGGTTCAGCTGTAATTCTGTCGATTTAGTACTTGTAGTTTAGTACAGTTCAGCTGTAATTCTATCGATTTAGTACTTGTAGTTTAGTACGGTTCAGCTGTAATTCTGTCGATTTAGTACTTGTAGTTTAGTACGGTTCAGCTGTAATTCTGTCGATTTAGTACTTGTAGTTTAGTACAGTTCAGCTGTAATTCTATCGATTTAGTACTTGTAGTTTAGTACGGTTAAGCTGTAATTCTGTCGATTTAGTACTTGTAGTTTAGTACGGTTCAGCTGTAATTCTGTCGATTTAGCATATTCGCAGTTTCTTCACCCATTCGAAAAATCTCCCAATGTACGGGGTTTTTAGTTATTTCCAAAATATGCAATATATCACAATCCTGTCATACTTATGTTCATAAAAGTTTTTTTTCTCTGTTAAATTGAAATGTTATTCATATTTTATCTACAAATTAAAATGCTTCGCTTATAAATAATTTGAATAAAAAATAGTTAGTAAACATGTGTGTTGGTAGCGCCTAGGGAGAAATAATTCTTATTCAAAATACTGTTACATTGAGTGCGCACGAGTTCGGTGCCTTGTCACTCTGGTGTAATTTCCCAGGTTTAGTTAAGCTTAGTTTGCACGAGGTGGAGGAATATCCTACAAGTATAACGTTAGCAGGGCTTAGATTATAGTCACTTAACTACCGCGTTGGTGCTATCTGTTGAGAACAGTTGTAGCCTGCAACTCTGCATTGCATAACACACACTGTCTACCATGACAATTTCACCAGACTTTTATTTCCAATAAATTAATATTCAAATTAAAAAAAACTAATGTACACAGTGCATTTTTGTTTACGTTTACATTTGAATTTATTTTATATTCCATAACGTGTTATTAGAAAGTAAATTAATTCATACAATTAATTACTTGCGTATATAGTTATTCAATTACGCGAATTAATAAAAAAAATACACGTACGTGTATAATATGAAGCCGTTTCCGCAGTCTTTTTCCGCATTAGGTAAAAACATTTAGGCCTATGGCGGTGATTTGAGATTCGGAAAATTATTATTCGGCCAGTTTCATTACATACAGAAAAATAGATATTAATTATTTTTATATACTAAATAGGGTCATGTGACCGTTTGGAAAATTAAAGTTGTCAATTGGAACACGGCTATACCGTCGACAAATGTTACTGTTGATTCAACGATAAATATAGTTCGACAGACATCTGCCAGGTCCATACCCGTCCATCCGAGTGCCAGATTGTGTGGCTCGCCACTCCACAAGACATTCTTCCGCAGCTCCTCAGTCCAATGATGATGCTGTTTACAGCAGCCCAAACAAAGACGGGCATTGGTGCGTGGGATTGGTGGCTTCCTCGCGGTGGCACGATCGTGAAAACTAAGTACTATATCACATCCCGACCAAATGTCATATCACTGGCTCTGTTAAGGCTGTTCACGATAAAGTGAGCACTTTTGAAATCAACCTCACAAAAAAGTTACTGTTCCTACCTGCACATATTTTAGTGGGCGCATTGAGTGACATGCGCCCAGTAAAGTTGGCAACGATGGAGGGGAAAGTAGTTCCATGTCGTAACGTCGAATTAAAAGTGTTATTTAACTATTTGTGATAACTAAAATTATTTATTTCGCTTTCTGATTATTTTAATGCATCTAATTATCAAAATGTGCTGAATTGTATTATGTTAATTTGTCTAATAATTTCACAGTTTCACTTGACCGACGCATGAGTAGAGCGACCTGGCCCAAAGCCGTGTTAGTTTTACAGAAGGCGGATGAATACACAGTGTGCATATAAATAGATCTTAAGCAGAGCTTTTAGAAGTGCTCAGTTTACCGTGGACATCCTATACGTTATATGCGCTGCGAGTCTTCTGCGGTTTACATGGGTGTCTGGTGATTGGTTGGCACAATTCTTTCCAACGTTCGCCTTCCTAAATTAGTTAATCAGTTGGGGCCTAACCAGAATCATGTTTGGGGCGGTACTATTATGACGTTTCTACTTGACAAAGACACTCTAATTGTGGTCCGGGGCACATTTATTTGGCGAGAGAAATCTTTCTGGCCGAATGTCCGAATTTATGGTTTCTTGAACTCATGTCCCTTTCGAAAACACATATTGTGACATCAAACCCTTGTATGTTCAAAAGTTTGTGCTTCCGCTTTTGTAGTGTACTACTAGGCAAGTTCACTTAGGCGTATATGTATGGCCGGTGATTTCACGTCGCTGATATATCTTTAATTAGTGCAGATACGGCACGTATATCAATTAACAGCACGGAGATTCACCTTCTTAACTGGCGAACAAAGATCGCATCCACAAGTGCTATTGGTGATAATTGCAGCAGATGCGGTAGAAATTTATTACTGGATTACAAACTCTCCCCAAATCGAATCAGGTCTAGTCAATTTTCACCGTTTCATCAGATAACTTGTTAGTCTCCATCGCACAATCAACAAATCAGAATCCATTTTCTAGCTGACATATTTTCATATTTATTCCGTCACTGAATTGTTTCCTTGAAACAAGAGGTGATTTTTCGCTAGTTCTACGGACACGTTTTCACTTCATTGTTTTCTACTGATTCGGATTGAGAGCGCATGCCGTTCGCGGTAGTGTTGTTGGTGTTTAAGACGGCGAATAATTAATGGCATGCAAAAAACAGTGACTTGTTTATAGTAACATGTACAACACAACTGTGGTACTCAAAATTGGCGTCAAACTTGCGACATTAATCATGTACATAAAGCTGCCTCGTACAAAGACTTTTAGCAAGAATGCAATTACCGCGAACTTCGGGGTGAATGCAGAGTTACTTGTTCATGTTCATTGTGAATCCTCCAAACTCATGTAAACATTAATATTACCATGGATATGTTATCTATAATACATACTTTGATAGTTGCGAATATAACGTTGTTAGAAAACTTAACCACAATTATAACTTAATTTTAAAGCGTATAAATCTAAAAAAAAAAACATGGTTTTACTGGCCACGACTTAAACACCACGCACATAAAAATAAATTTACAATAATTACTGTCGTTATTTGTTGTCAAAATCAGTATTAAACTGACAGTGTTCACAGTATAGTATCTGTAGTAACTAAGACGTCGTATATTTAATAAGATTTTTCCTTGTAGTGAATCAGCTAGCCTATTCTCGTTTTTATGTGTAAACCGGTTCCTTTGCTCAGTAAAATACACACATAGGCCTATTAAGAATGCCTATTAAATCTTCTATTACCACGTTTAACGATTGGATACGTAAATTAAACAGCCAAACTTCCACGTCACTTGTCAAGAATAATCACGCGTGTTCCAAGGAAACATTGACGCTACGTCAAGAAGGGCGTTTGCAAATAGTCCATATACCTAATACAAAAGGTAGTCATGGGTTTTGATTAATAGTTTCGTCAGACATATTATTTCTGTGGAATGCTGAAGGCAAAATCGTTTGTTAAATCTTAAAAATATGATACGTGTGCCAGCACATTTACAATTGCATCTCCTCAGAATTATTTAACGTGTTGCACCGGTTAGGACAAAAATGTCCTTCGTGTCATTAGTTTCTGGTATAACTGATCAGTTTACTTTCCTCTACACGGGCGAAAATAGTTTTTAATGAAGTTCTTAAAAGCTGGGATGGTAGGTAGGTCTTGACATTTCGTTGAAAGAAATATTATTATAGAGATAACCATAACCATATGCAACTGTAGTGAGACAATTACATATACGCACGCGCCTTACCCGGCATTCAAACCCTGGAAACCTTGTAACATACGAGTGTGCAATTAACTGCATTACGGAGGTAGGAATCGGAGCATGAAATTGTGATGTAATCAGTCTAATGTTTTGAATGATATGGTTTGCTAACCCTAAATATTTAAAGGGACATCGGTTTGGAAATAAGTGCCTGAGCCACTTAAAACATATAAGTTTACACGAGTGAAGAATTTGGTGAAAATCGAGGTTCGCGAGATATGGCATAAAAACTTTATCTTCTAATTTGGTGCTATTACAAATTTGCCTAAAAAAAAAGGTCCTGTATACGACTATTTTAATAGATACTGTCAACATAAGTTTGGTTGGATATGGTTAATGCTTTATACTAAACTAATTATTTTTTTATACTAACGCCATAAAACGACATAAAATATCGAATTTTTTCATGTGACGATCTTCATAAATGGAAGACTGGCACATTTGATGATTGTAATAAATACAGTATAAAAAGTTACGTTAAAATCTGTTACATACTTTCGCTAATGTATGACAGTTAAACTAAACTTAAATGGTCGCCATTTAGAAAATAAGTGCTTGAATCACTCAAAACATATTAATTTACGTGGACTATCGTATTGCTACCTACTTGCCAGATTAGGTAGAAATCTGTGTTTTTTTTTTTTTACAGATATGATATTTTTCATGTGATAATATTTTACGAAATGGAGGACAAAAGAGAATTTGCGTATGCACATTTGACATTTTTAATATATACTGCTAGCATACAAAGTTAAGTTGGAATCTATTACACGTTTTCGACGATGTAGCATACTAAGCTAAAACGGCTGTGTGACCGCCATTATGAAAATAAGTGTCTGATACAATTAAAACACACAAGATTAGATAATTTTCCCTAATACTACTTGTCTAGTAAGTGTGGTAGGAATCGATAGATCGTTTCTAGAGAGATGACATAAAAAATTAATTTCTTCATGTGGTGTTATCTTACAAACTTGCGAACAAAAGTAGCTATTTGTTGGAATAATATAATAACTAACAACGTACCAAGTCCGATATATCGGTATATATGGTGCACTAACCGAAAAACTGTTGTGCTGAGGCGGGAATAGACTGAGTGCCAAGATATGTTGTAAAAATATTATCTATTCAGTAAATATATCAGTTTCGGAATTTGATGTCGATAGTGTAATTTGTTTAAAAAAAAAAAAAGTAAATATTGTTAAAATTAGATGCTAAAAAAAATTATATTCCTGTCATCAAATTTTGGAAAAAAAAGCACCTGGCATTGTTGAAAAATATAAACGTCTGGTATTCTTGCTAGGTACACCCAGTGTATTGAGTTTTTTTTTATTCTGTTGCAATAGTTAAAAAATTTCCCCCAGTGGGGTTAGACTGACACGCATAGGCGCGCAAACAGGAAGGTGAGTTCATAAGTCTGTACTTCTCTGGGAAGTAATTTACGATATTTGTGAACAAACAAAACATAAATTCGCAGTTTATTGATTAAATATTTTACTTTTCTCTACTCTGAGTATACGCACTTTACCGTGAACAGCCTATATCGAGTGAAAAGGGCTTTCGTCATGGTTGTGAGTTTGGGAGAAGGGGGGGAGGGAGTGAAGGCAGGAAAAGAAGGCGGTTTACGAGTCCAGCGATGAGATGAACCCAATCCTGTAGCACACGTGGCTCTTAACTTCCCTTCCGGAAGAACACGAGCAGTCCTAAAAAAACTCCCCCTTAACCCAGCTCCCAGCTGCCAAACGACCTATTCGTGCGAACGAGAGGACTAGATTTGACACTTGGATGCTGTGAACCTCCGCCGTTATAACGCCGCAGTGTACATATACAAGATGCAGTAACTACATTTTTCTCGCGATTTCAAACCGAAGGCTTTAATAATTGTAATTAAATGAACAGTGAGTGGGCGAAGACCTTTTGGGCAGCTCTTAACAACGCGGTCTTGAGAGCCGATAGGGGTGATTGAGGTGAGTATGGAGCGGCGCTGGAATGAAAGGGCGGGGGAAACGGGAGATTCCCGAGAAAACTAGCCGACCAACGGCATCGTCCGACACGATTCCCACATGAGAAAGTCCGGTGGCCCGTCCGGGGATTGAGCCCGGATCACCCTGGTGGGAGGCGAGCGGGCTAACCACTCAGCCACCGCGGCCCCCGTAATTAAATTAAGTATTTAAATGGAAACCGAAAACGTCCAAAAATAAATCAAACTACGTTTGTTAGTCATGGAAATTAGATTCATAAAATGGTGTTTAGAGCCGATATTTATTAACTCTTCGAAAATTAATGCCAACTAAAATTACCCTCCAGTAAAAAACAATTTTCGCACGAATATAAATAGTTTAGCTAGTGTTTATAATCTTCTTACATGAACACCGCAGCATAGTATTTAAAAAAAATGATATATACATATACATACCAGCTGTTCGTTCGCATGGACTTTAGGTTTTTTATTTATTTGTATAGATAATTATTTAAAAATTATTGTTGTTTGGCAAGTCTTTTTGACGATGCGTCTTTTGTGGGGGAAAAAAAGGGAAATAAAAAAAATAAAAAATAAATAAATTCGGAATCATTTAAGATATTGATATGAAAAAAAGAGCAGATTTTAAATACAAACATTCTCTCTGATATCAGAAAGTTTCATTAAAATCGATTAGGCCGTTTCGGAGTCTATTCTAGGCAAACATCCAGACAGAGAAAAATTCTAAAAACCGTTATTTATGCTCAACATCATTTAAATAGCATATTACGCTTAGATATTGGTATATATTTTGAAATAACATACAGACACTTCAATTCTATTTATTAGTATATAGGTCATTGTAATGAACGGGATACAATGAAAGGACATTTGACTAGGACACACACAACTTCGCACTATATTGGCTGATAGCCAAGCCAATACGTGTCCGTGGAACAACACGATGTAAAACTGGAATACAACGACGAAAAAATCTGGTCAAGTACCGAAGTGTATAGAGTTTGGTGAAATTAGAGGAAAAGAGACAATAAAGTGATCAGAGGAGCCTTCATATAGTTCAGAAGATCTGTGTTTTTGTATCAAGCATAGTTATTCAGAAATGTGCTATTTAATTTACGGTTACGCCAGTGATGCTCTGCTCAACCCTTGCGTTGAAAAGGATTTAACATTTTGCTGGTTCGCAATAGGCCCTTAAACCACGAGCTTTGATTGATTAGTCCCCAAGAAGCGAGGATCCCGATTCACCGTTTTCGATTCATTCCCAGCAGAATGAGTAAGTGAGCTTTGCTTGCCCTTTTAGATTCAAACAGATTCCTCCCAGCCCGCATTTCCGCAAAAGAAAATACATGCATAACCGCGTGTGTGTGCGTTTACGGAAGGTTTCCATCAAACAACTGGTTAAAAGGCAATCCTCTTTGTAAATGGGAATTACTCCAGACGGCCTTTTAGTGGGCAAACACCAATAGATTAAACGGAGGCAGAAATACGTGCTTCGCAAAATATTCACGCGTTTTTTTCCCCGAGAACCTTTTCCTTTACTCTTCCCCACGCGGTCGTCATGGCAACTAGGCGATGATACTACAGACTCGGAAGCTGTCTGTTGGATTAAACCACTGGCCGAGGGTGTGAGTGTGCCGAGTGTTTACTCCGCTAGTGATCAACTACATCCGTTTAAAACTCTCCTCTTCGAAGTTACCTTCAACGCCCGTCCTCTGTCGGTTCGACGAGTTCCGTATACTTTTTACGGCTTTCTGACCGCATCCCCCCCCCCCCACAAACTTTAAAAAAAAATCGATTTCTGAATTGGAATTGTAGCACGCTGCGGCGTGTGGTGAGCTGTTGCAAGGTGAGCTGTGTTTTGCTCTGTGCTATACCTAATCGTTTGCTAGTTTACACATCGGCCACTTAAACGTAGCAGTGCAGTTGACATCACAGCACGTGTGTGTAATGGGTGCCTCACCACTCTCTCGTGAGTGGCTGCAATACATTCCGTTTATCCCGCTGCTCCACTCTGGTTCTGGTTCCTGCTGCGTGCGCCGAGTGTGTACAGTACTGAGCAAGCACCAGCTTACCTTGTAACACTTCACCATACGCCGCTGTACCGCAGTAACGTATTATTAAAAATGTTTCGCGCTGGGTGAGTTGTTAGTGCATCTTTATGTCACTAGAGTGTTGCAGGTTTGATTCCTGGCTAATCCTTCAATGTGCGCAACGTGGCGGACGATTCTCGTTGGTCGGTGAACTTTATCTGGGTATTCCCCGTTTCTCCCGCTCTTTCGTTCAGCTGTCGCTCCATCTGAGAGCATCACTGTACGTCATCCTTAAGCGTTGATGAGGCAACTGCATGCCCCACTTCGCCGAGGCCGAAAACCGGTAGACTTTACCTCAATACTCCTGTTCATACTGACACGGCCTTAACTGGATTCTTCCAATATCAACGTTAAAAAAATGTTTACTCTCAGCAAAATGTCTAATGTTGTGCCAACAGTATTAATGCTACTACAACATTAATTTTTTGTTATCTGTGAGCCGTCAGAACTAATGTTGCTGTCAATGTAGCATAATGTTAAAAACTATTAATGTTACTGTTACATTAAGTACTTTTGTAACCTCACCTCCTTACTGTACTGGCAACATTAAGGTGGTGTTTATGTTGCGGGAAAACAAATTTTGTGTTGAACTGATGTTAACATTTGTGTTACAAATTTGTTTGTATTTTATTTGCTTAAAGAAACATTTCGATGTAAAATAAATTACGTAAAAGAAATATTATCAACGGAAAATAAAGAACGATGGAAGGGGAATTGAATCCACACCTTGAGTGCTTAACATCGCCCACTTTAGGGGCTCCGTTCACATTAACACTTCAACACTATGTTTGCATTACAGGAATATAAGACTTGGTAAATGGTTAACATTAAGCAACTGTCACATTATTAATGTTACTGCAACACAAACGATTAAAGAAATGCCTCAACAGTGATTTTTGTTGCAGCAACATTGGACTTGTTTTCTGTGCAGTCCTTAAACGTATTTATTCTTGGGGACATATTGACTGTCAAGTTCCTAGCAAATCTTTCAACAATGCACGAAAAGTAGTTCAATAAGTAGGGGAGAGTTGCCTATACCGTACCACTTTTTACATTTGCAATTTTAACTGTCTAAAATGAAAAAAATGCAAGGTTTTACGAGTTTGTATAAAAAATTATGACTATTTATGGGTACATTTATGTGAGTTATATTTCAAAACGTAGCATCGGGGAAGAAATAAAGAACTCTTAGTAGCAGACTCCAACTGGTACAATATAAGAAACTGGTTTCCTAAATCGTACCACACTGTTATAAATTAATCCAAATGAGAGAACAAACAAGACAGCATACAATAACACGCAGGATTATTATACTAATCAAGTTTAATTATTTTTCTACATTAAATGTAATGAATATTCAATTATTTATATGCTACACAAACAAAATGTTTCGGTTCTAACACCCACACAACTCTCATGAACCCAGGAAGTGCACACTAAACATTGAACCATATCTTCCACAAATTTTCTTCACATGCAGAACAATACCAGTTGTCACACTGTAGGCCTACATCCATGTAGATCGTAATATCACACTGTGTTAAAGTGGATGGTTTGGCGTAAATTGTGATCTATGCCTTGGTTTCTTCCTGCGGATGAAAAATGTTTCTTAGTTGTAGGCCTAGGTCCGTTAGTCTTCTCTTTTTGATACTGGGCTATGATAATTGTAAGTCATTTAGCGTGTCCTTTGCGATTTTCATTTCTAACTCTTTTACTTTTGCCTGTGCCACTTGCAACGCCTTCGCCAACTCCAAATCGATTTTGTATGGACCGCTTGTCAAAACACGTGCCCATTGGGCCTTTGCCAATCTACATCTTTTGTTGGGACTAGGAATGGGTTAAAGTGATTCAATAGACACGCTGAGCTTACAAGAAGTGGTTGATGTTACATTGGTGGCCCAATTCCTGCGCATCGAAACCCGTTGATAGCATTTTAAGTTGTTGCCACCTTCCCTTATGCTTCTGCCACTAGTGTGGCAACATTATATTGTGTGACACACAGCCCAGGATTGGTCCGCAGACACTTTTTCAATAGCTTGCATATATTGCCCTTTAAAAGGTTTGAAAAATATCATGTCCAACGGCTGAATCCGGTGGGTTGAATGCCCAGATAACTGTAGCATTTTAACTCCATTTTCTCTTGCTATTTGTAGAACCTTCAAATTCTTGGAATATGTTGTGTGCACATCTAGAAGTAGAAGCGCTTTGTTGTCAACATTTGGTTTTAGAGTGGAGAAGTGTTTCGTCTTGTACAAAGAGTGTGCTATTTATGTAGCCGGATTCTGACACTTCAACTAAACCACCAGGTGGATCTCCAATTTTCAATTAGTTAGCCATTCTCATTCTCTTAAAAAGTAACATTTTAGGAACGTGCGACCCTGACGCACTTGTGCAACACACCACTGTCGTGTTTACACCTCTTTCTCCACTAGATACTGAACCACCTGGCGTTTTCCTTTTTTAGCTAAAACCTTTTGGCATTCGTTTTGAACAGTACTAACTCCTGTTTCGTCCACATTAAAGAGGCGGGTCGCATCTATCTTGTTTTCATCAATGACTTTCTTTAACACATCGAAAAATTCGCCAACATGTTCCCTATTGAACCCTATTGCTCGAGCCATTTGAGTATCTCGATTAAAGTTATGTGGAATGAGGTTGTGCTCTGCTTTCTGATATGCCAGCTTGCGTAGGCTGCATCGTTAATCGTGACTCCAAAAAGTAGTTCTTCCAATTTTAAAATATGTTCTACAAGTTGATTTTATATTTCAAGTGGCAGTCCAAGCGTCTTCATACCATCATTAGCAATTAACAGTCCAAGTGGCGCTTTAGCGTTGGTTTTGGAATGCTGTACTGGCGGCAGCACTCGTTGACTTTCATGTCCCCATTTCTGTACGCTGCCAGAGCCCTTTCCATGTCTGATGCACTCCAGGTACCATATTTCCTTTTCGCCATTCTGTAACACACCATTGACATGTGTGTTACTTGTGTTTATTTAAAATTTATTTAATTAATACAAACAAATAGCAAATATAGAACTTGAAATAATATGTTATAACAATTTATACCGGTACGAATAAGGAACCCCACTGCGGTACGCTTTAGGCAACTGTGCACAACTTCACTCTTTACGTCATTTCGAACCTAAAACGGGAGCCTCGCTACAAAGCGACCAGTCATTACGTTCACTATTACTTGCACCACAGTGATAACTGCATAAAATCCAATAACACTTAACTTGAAGTGCTGCATTATCTTACATATGGAGTAGAAAAACTACATCAGCAAAAACTGTAATAATCACGCAACACGTGCTTAAACTGACTAACTATTTTCACGGACTGCTCAATACATCTAGTAGTTCAAGTATTCACGGTGAGAGCGCCCCACTAGTCCTGCTTTACAGAAAACCAGCGGTGGTACGATTTAGGCGGTGGTACAATTTTGGCGATTTCCCCCTATACATAGTGTGTTGAAAGTTTAAAGTTTTTTTTCTAATTTACAGACACTAAATAAATTGTATTGAATTTTTTTATTTATAAACATAAAATTATGAACTGTCATATTATTTTACGCACATATATGTATATATGTAAATATATTTATGTATATATACATAAATATATATACATATATACATACATATATACATACACACACACATATATATACAAATATTTATGTATATATACATACATATATATACACATATATATACATATATATACACACACACTAATATGTATATCTCTAAAAATTTAAAAATTTTCGTTCGTGATCGGCGCATAAATAAAGTGATCGCATCCAAGTTTGTTAATTTTACATATTGCGGAAGATTAAACAATGGGAAAAAAAAAATTAAATCTTGATAATTTTCATATGTGCTAACTTAACAGAGAACAGGCTATATTCACTAGTTTTGTTTGTCGCGGCGTAGCTCCATGCTGCATGTCCGTATTTGCAATCCCCGTCTACAATTTTCACTGAAATAATTTTCCCAAGTGGGGGAAGCGTCGACATAGACGTAAAGAACATGGGACCAAGTAGATTCTCTAACTTATCTACCCGAGAAAACATATGTGAATAACGTGCGAAGTTGAGATGAGAACGATGGAGAAAGAAGCTGTCTGAATCGTGGGCAAACAAGGGTAACCCACGCACCACGCGTGCCACGCCACCCACATGACATACGATTCCCGCGTTCGGAATAATTCCCACGCCGCCGGGCATCGCGTCTTTTGCGAATCCATTCGCTTGGATGAATGTCATAGTAACACGTACGCGTTACATGTCGTTATTGCTGATGAACTTCGTAAAGTCACGAGGCAGCAACCCAGAGGCAGCTCGTGACCCCAAACTACCTCCCAAATCAGCGGTTTTAACATTTACCTAACTCATGCGTACAAAACTAAATAGTTTTTTTTTCCCTGCAAATCTGAACACTTTATTTTTAATGTTTCTTTTATCTCTGCGCGGTTTATAATGTACATAGGACACCGTTACCCATCTTCGAAACTGCCTTTAAAAAAAACATAAATAAGTGTGTGTGTCTATATATATATATAGTTTGTATGCATATGTGTTTGTATATCTATACAATTCTACACCGTTCGAAGGATCTGGACCAAATCTAACAGATACACTTCACCCACATTTAAACACTAAGTATGCTGAAATTCTCCCCCCCCCCCCAAAATTGTATCCGAAACACCAAAAATTGGGGCATGAATCTCCCATTAACGACTTACAGCCTTTCCCGACGCTAAATTAAATGATTCGTTAAGTATTGCCTTCCAAGCGGATCTGTAATCTGAACTTTGCTTGTTTCTTATTCAGCTCATTATATGCCGTTTGAAATATTTCGTGACATAAAATAGCTGTTTCTTTTTGTGTACGCTGTTGAATTTACTCTTATACAATTAAAGTACTAAGGCATACCAAACCAAGCAAATGAAAGCTACTGCCACTACAAACTTAGTTTTCATGCAGGTCTTCCAATTTCATCACGACACATGTAGTTTGAGTTTGTTATTGAGATGTTTCAAAGCTGTTTCATAACATGTTATATTAGATTCAGTTAAACTCACGGCGACAGAACAGATTCAATAGCGAATGTTACTTCAGTGAATAGAGTAGTTTCATTTGTTATGGCTGAAAACACGTTTAGCTAAACTAAGCTACGCATTACAAAAATGTAAAAGTTTCGGAATGTTGGATATTTGTGTCTACTTCTTGGTATTCAGGTAAGAGTAAACTTGCAAAATACTCATTACTTTATACACTGTGAATATAATGTTGTACATAACAGCCAATTAGGAATTAATGTTATTGTGGAAGTAACCCCAATTCAGTAGCGGATAGGTTGTCCGTATTAAAGAATGCATACCACCTTATGCTGTGAATAAAAAATAGGCTAGCCTCTTTCTGATACTATAACTTGAAGGTTAGGTTATATTCAGTAAGTAGAGTTGAGAGAGATTTGGGGGGCTCTTAACAAAGAGGTATTTAGAGCCGAAGAGGGTGAAATGAGGTGAGCATGGAGCAGCGCCATGATGCTAAGGCGGGGGAAACGGGAGATCCCTGAGAAAACCCGCCGACCAGCGACATCGTCCGGCACGATTACTTACGAAGATCTGAATGTGGGCCGGCCGGGAATTGAACCTGGTCCGCCCTGGTGGAAGGCGAGCAGTCTATCCGTTCAGCCACCGCGGACCATCATATTTAGTAAGCTATAGTCAATAAGGTGACTGCCTGGTTGAAGGAATTTTGCCTGTCTGAGACCTAAAAACGTGGGAGCGATAGGGGCGACCGAGACATGTGCATGAACTCTCTCGTCGCCTTAACGCGCAAAGCACTGAACTGGCGTGCAATCGCGCTTCTACGAGACTTTCAGTGCAGACTCTACCATTTTATGTCGTAATAATAAAAATGAAGGTTTGAAGCACGTCACTTTTCCTTTTTTTTAATGTTTTGTATCGGAATATTCATACCTAAATTTGTCCGTGAAGAAACCCGTTTGAGCCATTTTTACTAACACAAAAACATGCTTTAGACAGAAATGGATGAACTGAAAAACGTACACAGATGCGCAACGTTTATTAGGAGCTATTCGTAAGCAGACCTCACTCAAACATGTTGGACGGTTTTTTAATAGAACGTTTCCTGCTAGAGCTCTGCACACCGTTCGGCGGCATATACCCAGGCGGCCACCTTAGTGTGTGAACTCCCGGAACATAAAATCCAGAGCGGAATTTGAACTATTTGATATATTTTGATTTTATTATATTTCTAATTGTATTAAAAACCTTCACATGCAGCAGTTTAAAAAAAAAAACATATGCAATGTTTTTAATAATAACGTATCGAAATCACAGAATCTGCGTGTAGAGTCGACGCAAAAGTAATTGTTTCAAAAGTTATATTTTTAAATGTAGAACTGTATAGTAATCTAATTAAAAATTGCTTCTTAATTTTAACTGATTTTCATCTTCTGGTAAGCTCCTGTTAGAAAAACTTTTAATTCAACAAATTTTTTTTCTTCTCGATAAAATTTCGATATCGTTGGGTTGTACATAATATTAATGTGTTAATTTTAAGACAATGGTTTTTATATATTTTCTGAGTTTGTGGTTTATATTTCTTTAATATTTCTTAACGTTAGCTATTTTTATTACAAGAATGTTAATTATCACCGTATACGACATTAAGTCACTAACATTCAAATGTCTCGTCAATAAATATAACCCCATCAAAATACATTATTTGAGACTGGTTGTGTTTCGAATATTCGCGTGCTGCAAAACATTTCCACTGCTCTAAAGTTCACCTCAGCGGTATGCTTTTATTTCGTAAGGCGGAATGGCACAGAATAAAGAGAAGCTCGGTTAATCGCCAACCAAGCGTGGGTTGTGTGACGTTGAAATGGGAACGGGTCCTCTCGCGGAAAGGAAACGACCAAAAAGAGGGCGAGAAGGGAAACCGTTGTTTTGTCCACGAACGTCTGGTGACCTGAGTGATCAGCAGTGAGGTCTGAACTTCCGCTCACCCCACATGCCGTGGGTTGAAGACGCGGGGATCCCTCCCTCCTCTCCCGTCAAGCCTGAGAAGTCTCCCGTGACCCTTCCCTGCGGACCTGGGCGTTAATGGTCCTGCGACGTCGCGTCACGTATCGTTTGTTCTCGTGAGCGAACTTCCGGAATCCCAGAAGCTGACGGGTCGTCGGCACAGGAAGCGGGGAGTATCATCCTCCAAGCACTGAGGGTAAAGCAAATGTCGGGGGGGGGGGGGGAGTATTTTTTAAATCAGTTCCTCAACGGTTAGCGTTATTTCCGATATCACAAACATACTATAGTCCATTCACGGTTACTTCTAACTTATCTGAAGCCCTGCTGAAGTTTTACTTCCAGGTTTTATTTCCTCTCGCAAACAAAGGTTAACCGAGTCTAGAAAATTACACCGAAGGCACAATGCAGCGTATTCATGTTCACTCAGGGTAAAAATATTCTGCATATGAATTATTTCTTGCTAGGCATTACCAACACATGTTTTTTTTCTCACTGTAGTTTATTTACATTAATTATGAATGAAGTTTGTATTTAGTAAGCAAATATAATAAAACTTTAATTGAACCAAAAATAAGGCACTTTTATGTTAACAGAAGTATAGCATGCTTGTGATACATTACATATTTAGTAAATGACCAAACGCGTCATACATGGGGAGATTTTTCAAAAGTTAGAGTAAAAAAATGTGAAGAAACCACAAATAGCATATACTCAATTATTTTATGATTCTCGATGTATTAATTTTGATCAACTAAGAGTATCCACTAGAATACAGCAACAATACTAAAGGCTGTTCACGATAAAGTGAGTACTTCTGAAATGAACCTTAGAGAAAGTCACTGTCATTGCCAGCATATATTTTAACGGGTGCATTGAGTAACATGCACCCAGTAAAGTTGGTAACGATGGATGGAAAGTAGTTCCAAATCTTAACGTCGAATGAAAAGTGCTAGGAAAGCATTTATTATAACTTAAATTATGTATTTCGCTTTCTGTTTATTTTTATTTTATTATTATTTTTTTTTTAATGCGTCGAAGTGTAAAAACGAGCAGATTTGTACAGTATTTACTTTTCTAAATATTTCACAGCTTCACTTGACCGACGCATGAATAAAGTGATGAGGCCCATAGCAATGATAATTTTACATAAGGCGGAAGAACACACAACGTGCATAGAAATATATCTTAAGTAGGGTTTTCAAAAGTGCTCATTTTACCGTGAACAGCCCATACTACAGTTCTATTTAAAAAAAAAAAAAAAATCTTTTAACTATATTTGAAACTATGTGCCATAATTTAAATAAGACAAAACCTGCAAATTCTTGAAAACTGCGAGTTTGCAATTTGAATTAGACTAAAATTTCACCGTATGTTGGGTAAAAAGAGGAGAATTACAAAACGTTAGAAAAGTTAAACTTGTTAATATCAGATCTGTGTGTGGAAAAGGCTCTCTGAATATCTCATTCTGACATAACGATACCGTTTCACCTGAATCAAATGACGAATGTGCGAAGTGAATCAGTGGACTGCGACGCAGTTACTAACTGCGCTGCCAATGTGCTGGAAAATCCTTTGTATGGCTCGAAAAGACCTTTACAAAATACCTTTCTTGTTATAGACGTAGGTGCGACATTCTGTGCACAAGATTATTCGGGATAAAGAAGAGGCGTCATGATTATCTTCGGGATAGATACCCTCGTGCGAAAAGTTTGTGCGTGATGCGCAGAGTCGTGAAAAATTCACGAATTCCGTAATATGTAGGTTAAACTTCGCACGTTTACGTACAATAATGTAGATAACAATAACATATGATCATTGTTTGCTGCTGTCACAAAAGAATGCGATGATTCGGTCTGCAATTTTCGGGATTTTTATTATTGGCTCAGAGTTCGCCAATTGCAAGAATGATATAATGGCATAACATTTTGAATCCTAACTTTTTCCTAAATGAATACGCGAAGTTTTCTAGCCTTTAGTGACGCTATATTTCCAACAAATAATAAAGAAGGGGTAGGTATTCTGTTTTAAGCTGTAATTAATAACGATAATTTTAAGCTGAGGTGATTTCATAGAGGCTATATATATATATATATATATATATATATATATATATATATATATATATATATATAATAGAAGTCACTAAGACGTTATTTTCGGAACACGAAATACAAGGTTCAGATCCCGAGTAAGTCATGGATGCGCATGCCGTGTTTAGCGCATTTCCAGAAGAAAATAAAGCCAGGTGAGATTGTCTTCCTGCCTGGGTGGGCAAGTATTACTGAGTGTATCTCTATGAGCCCCCTGTTATGAAGTCGGCTTATTAGTCAAACTCCATACATGAGAGCCTGATAGGTTTTAGGGGATTAGCTGTATGACAACATGAGATGGTCGACATTTGACTATTACTAAGGGGGGTTATTTTATTATATGAGACATATAAAACAACAAGGCACTTACAATGATATGATACTGAAATGTTAATCAGTCGGGGGAGCACTATTGACCGATACTAAGTTATATTACTTAAAATTATATTATAATGTTAACTCACGCCAACACTCGGTTAAACTAAATTGGACAGTCCCCACCTTAAACATGTTTCCCGGAGGCAGTTGTGGTATAGCGGCTAACTACGACCAGACAGATCCATTCTTGATCTTCCCTGGAGGCTGATCGGACCTGGAAAGACAACGCTCCCCGCCTCGTGTTGGCCTATATCGGCGCGTTGTTTAGGCGTCCATGTCCCCGATCGTTGGCTGGTGGAGGGGGTCATTGCCGTCGGCCCTTTTCGCAATAGTTGATGCAATTATCGGCGTCCTGATTTAATCTGAAGGTGTGAGGCTGGGTTCAGACGGCTCTTCCACGCCTTCATAATACCACACTCCAACAGTTTGAGAACCCGTGCGCCAAATTTCGCCGAACTGTTGAGTCCGCTCTGCACCATGGTACGGCGATGCTACATGGCAAGGAAGTAAACAACAAGTATCTATAGGAAAATATAGGCGTGACTTTGGACATTATAACCATCTTCAACACCATCCACAGAAAGACGATGACATCTGGCTGGCCTTTTAATGGATATCTTACTGTAAAAAATATCAAGTCTTAACGATAAATAAAATGTTTAAATTTTCTTAATATTTTTTTTTGTTTTCATTTTAAGGCCTCGCCTTATTCTGGAAGGAAGATGGGGAGAGGTCGGTATACTAGGCTATAATTAATCTTAACTCTAAAAACCACACACTTTGAGTTGTGTATTAGCATTCCAGCCAACTATATACCATGGATTCGAGTTTAGAATCGCAGCTCAGACGTAGACGCTAGTGTAGGCCTAAACAGCTGAACCAATTAGTAATAACTGAGCAATTCAGGAAATAAATGTATCTCTACAAGTGCATAAGAAAACTATGACAGGTGAAATTATTTTCCAAACTAATTCTACTGTGGACATGGAGAATTGCAAACAACCAAACATGTACGTTTGCTTATATTTTTTTCCCAAATTCTATTCCCTTCCTACATTTTATTAAAATAATATAAATAAATTTAATTGAATAATTTGCGTATTACGTAATATATTTCGGCACAGCATTACTTTAGCACCGTTAACATTTTGGAAACAGACAAAAACCTTTCAAAACAAAATATTCTTATTTGTATGTTATCTATTTTTATTTTGTAGTGTGTCACTTAAGATATTCATCAATGCCGTTTACTAACATGCGAAGGTATTTTCTGTTAAAGGATTGAGTCTGATAAGACTCAAGTGTAAGGAATTCTAGTCTACTATAACTGGCACAGACTTTTATGCTACGCTCTAAAAAAAAATTGCGGGTAAACTTTCTAAACTGAATTGGGAGTTTCTAACCAATATGTCGTATGGACATTACACCACACATCTGGATACAAATATGGAAAAGTTAAGAGTTACTACTATGTAATGTTGGGAAGTTTCCACGCATTTGACTGGTTCCTGAACAAATGAAGGAACGGTAGCATGAATGTATGGGAAATAACTTTACTATTCGCGCTTTCTCACTATAGGCCAGTCACGGTAAAATGAGCACTTTTGAAAGCCCTGCTTAAGATCTACTTGTATGCACGTTGTGTATTCTTCCGCCTTATGTAAGATTAACATTGTCATGGGCCACATCGCTTTATTTATGGGTCGGTCAAGTGAAACTGTGAAATTATTAGAAAAATAAATATTTTACTAATCCGCTCATTTTTACACTTCGATGAATTAAAAAAAAAAAACAGAAAGCGAAAGAAATAATAAAAATTATCAGAAATTGTTACCCAACACTTTTCATTCGACGTTAGGATACGGAAATGTTTACCATCCACCGTTACTAACTTTACTGGGTGCATGTCACTCAGTGCGCCCGTTAAATTATATGCATGTAGGGGGCAGTGACTTTTTTCTAAGGTTTATTTCAAAAGTGTTCATTTTACCGTGAATAGCCTATACACTCACATAGTAAATTTGAGAATAATTTTTTTTTTGTGCAAGATAAACATGCGTGTGTCTAGAAAGTTTTTCCATTATCGTTGCATGTTCTCTGCCCCAACAGGCCCACTGGTTTCCCTCTGAAGTGTGTCTGTGTGTCAGTAATTAGAGGATATATATGCTGGACCCGATTGTGTGCAGAAGTTGCGCCGCGGGATTGGATTTCTTGTTAACTGCGTGAGCGAATGGGCGACGTGCGTAATTTGGGAGGCGAGTGTGGAAGAGGCGGTGGTCAATTGCATTTCGATCAGCCCGCGTGTGAATTGAAATAATTGTCCTGATATGACGGGCCTCGGAATTGATTGGACCTTGTTTCGCCTCGTGCGACTGTTGACCGACCGCAGACCACTTCTACTGGAACTCTCACCCTCCGATATGTATCTACATAATGCTGGAGAACACCTGGGGCTTACGTAGCGCAGTGATTTTCTCCGATAAACTCCTGGTTTGTCCACTACAAGAGTTAAAAATTCCAGTAAAGAAACATATATTTTACGGGAATTTTTTTTGTGTACGGGATTGCTATCAGAATTCAGAGCTACAGGGAACAATCTCTCCGTAGATTCGGGTGTCATAGACGATGATTGAGCAGACAAGAAATAGAGTTCTTCGCCGATGAAACTTAAAGATGTTTGTTCTTGCAGCAGTTCGGTCATCATATCACTTTCTTTCCTAAAGGATGTTCACGTTAAAGTGAGCACTTTTGAAATCAACATATGGTAAAGGTCACTGCTCCTACCTGCATGTATTTTAACGAGCACTCCTGACTGACATGCTCCCTATAAAGTTGGTAACGACGGATAGAAAATAGTTCCATGTCTTAATGTTGGATTAAAAGTGTTGGGGAGACATTTGAGAACACTCAAATTATTTGTTCTACTTTCTGCATTTTTAATGCATAAGAATTAGTAAAGTTGTAAAATATTTACTTTTCTAATAATTTCGCAGTTTTATCATACAAGTAGATATTAAGCAGGGGCTTCAAAAGTGCTCGCTTTACCGTGAATAGCCTATAACTTTAATTATGAACGCGATGAAAAAAAAAACCGCCCATGCCAGATAACGCCATTTTGAGATATCTTAGAAGAAAAGAAACTGAAAATCTACGTGTAGCACCTAAATTGTAAATATATGTCCCTCGGCAATCAACCGACGCTAGTCCGTAGACGAGTGACTCTGGTATTTGACTTCGAATGTTTTGTTTATGTTCAGTTTCGAGTGAGTGAGGGAGTGAAGAGATTTGGGTCGCTCTTAACATCGAGGTCTTGAGAGCCGATGAGGGTGGAGCAGGGTCACAGTGACACAACGCCGGGATGAAGGGTCCGGGGAAAAGGGAGATCCCCGAGAAAAACCCGCCGACTACTAGTGGCATTGTCCGACACGATTCCCACATGCGAAAATCCGAACGCTACCCAGCTGGAACTCGAACCCGGTTCACGCAGGTGTGAGGCGTGTAGTCTAACCACTACGCCCTTGTGGCTCCTATTTCGCAAGACATTTCTGTACTTGTGGAAGAATGTTTGTTTGTGTAATATTTTTACTCGTCAATAAAACAAAGCACCGTGAAATTTAAAGTTATATATTTGTTGGTTACTGGGATGAAGTTTTCCAATTTAAAGGGTGCTGACCAAATTCAGATATGTGTGAAACGTAGAGATGGTAATGCAGCTACAACGATACATATAATCTGTCCCCAAGTAATATGCGGTGACGTCACTAATCCAATTACCTCACCCTGGCCTCTCCCGCTCCCGCTCCCCTCTTCGTAACGTAACCAACCTCCCCAAAACGATATCGCGAGAAGCAATCAAGGCAGGAGTTCATTGCCAAAGTCCGCCGGAGGTAATCAGACTACTCTAATCGCGGCTTTGTGCAAATATGCATTCAAACCCCCGGGATGGCAATTTTCTTAATACCGCCATCCCCTGTCTCGCTTGCTCTGAGTGCGAGCAATTCACTCCGTTGGAACTCTCGGACGCACACGTTCAGCCGCCGAAAATAATCTGTAAGATAACGCCTAGTTTGCATTTACGCTCAGCAATTTTTTCTGCTGCAGAAGCTTAAGAGATAATGGTTTTTATCATTCGCATCTAGTTACCCCAAGCCTGTGTTCATTAACAGGAAATCCGCTCGATGAATTAAAGTAATTGTTGTTTTAACAGGCAAGTCAGGAACGCTAGCAAATACTTTTTGCAATTTCCCGCTATGGACGAGCGCAAGTTTTAATTGTTATACAATGCTCTTCTAAACTAATTCGACTACGCAGTTGTATAAATTCACCATTGCAGAAATATGCAGATGAACTTAAACTATTTGTTTGTTACAATATGAGGTTGTTTGAGAAACATGACGTCATTTGCAAATATATTACGATTATTTTTCGATGTTTTTTTTTTATTTCAATTCTAAAAACATACCACACAAGTCACTGCATAAAATAATTTTTAACATCTTACAAACAGAACTTTACTGCTTAGATGAACTGGTGCTAAACCGGAATTACGGAAATTTTTTTAAAATCTTTACCACGTTTCTCACTGGTTTGCAATATGTTTCAGGGCACACAAGCAATAGTGGCAACTTAATTTCTCACATTGTGTTTAGACTATACATGACCATGCAAATGAAGATTTTTGGTTGTACCAGACATTTTACGAAACAATCACACCTCATCACAAAGTTCAAATTTAAGCTTCTTGCGTGAATGCATTGCAGGCCAAAAGCGACATAGCATCATTCACAGGAAAGTCCTTTCAACACACAATGGCGTGATAATCAATTTTATCAAGGTAAACCACTTGATATTAGGGCTGGTGATTAAACCGAAGGAAGAAACACCAATTCAATCAAACCACCATCAGCTTTCGCATTAACACCTTGAAAGTAAAACGGAATAAGAACGACACCAACACATAACTATTGACCTTCACTTATCTAATATAGAAGATTGTTTTGCTTGTCTATGTCGAAAGCAACATCTCCAAAGTTGCGAAAATTATTCCTCGGTCAATATCTGCTCATTCTGTGAAGTGAAGAGATTTGGGCGGCTCTTAACAGCGAGGTCTTGAGAGCCGATGGTGGTGATTGAGGAGAATATGGAGTAGCACCGGAATGGGGGGTGGGGGAAACGGGAGATCCCCGAGAAGACACGCCGACCAACGGCATCGTCCGGCACGGTTCCCACTTGCAAAAATCCTGTGACCCGACCGGGGAATGAACCCGGTTCGCCTTGGTGGAAGGCGAGTGTGCTAATCGGTCAGCCATCGCGGCCCCTGCTCGTTCTGTAATAACACGGCTTAGTAACGATACTGGCCAACATTTTTACGTAGGGTAAAGGGCAATCGGGTAACAATATACACAAGCACAATATTAAGGCCTCAAATGCGATTATACCATGTACGTACTCAGAGTAACTAATGCACAGAGGCCATTGTAGCACGAAAAACAACTACAAAAGACTGACGTGCGCTTATCAATGCTCATATCGATAAAACTGATGTTGGAAAAATGCATTTTGGAAGGAATTTGCTGAGAACAAAGACATGTTTTCTAAGACTACTGTGATCAGACCTGCACAAGAGAATATAACACTTTCAGGTTATGCTTTCAGGTCTTATACTTTTAGAGCGTGCTGTACTTTAACCAGATCGAGCACGTCTTTCGTTATCACAGCAAATGAACTGTAGGTTTTGTGTTCGACTATAGAAATAAGAACCAGTCATATCCTACAAGAGTAACGCTGTTTACGAATCAGTTATCCAAAAAAGAGTTCACGAATTATTAATCCTCGCAGTGTAGAATAAACTGAGCGAAAGATTTCTTTGGAGAGACAATATATTTGTTTGTGTATTGTCAAACAAATGCACGGTCAAATCACGTTATGACCACCTGCAAGTATCTAGAGTAATCGCCCTTCGCAGCATAGAACTGGCAGTGACTCAGTCAGGTGCTGATAGGTCTCCAAAAGTATCTGGAGCCATGCTGTCTGCAGTGTGTCCCACAACTGTTGAAGGGTGCGTGGCGGAGGAGACAGACACGACGATCGAGGTGGTCCCAGAGGCGTTCAATTATATCGAGATTGGGACTGTTTGGGGGGCAGGGAAGTACTTTTAAGTCTTGATCGTGTTTTCCAGTCACGTGCGGACACTTCTAGACTTCCATCCGTTCTATGTAGCTGAAAATGTGACACGTTGGAGAAGGCTACCCGTCGCCAATCAGCAGCGGTCATGTCGCCATACTATCAAGCAAATTCCAGTCTTTTCGTTGATGCACCTGTGCTAGCATGGGTGCAGTCACCCTCCCTCTACTCCGGAGCTCCACTCACAGAAGGGTTCTCTGAACTGTTGCAGCAGACACGTGTCTGGAAGGATGCCCCCTGGTTCATTTGGACAGTGAGCTGTTCCACTGTAGCCTGTCGGTTGGCCTTCACTCGAAGTTCACCTCGGACATCAATGGCGCGTGGATCTCCGCAGTTTCCACGACGGTTATTCCCAATGGCGCCATTCGTCCACTCACGATACACCTTTACCACAGAGGCACGTGAACAGTTCACAAACGTCGCTGATTCTCAAATACTGCCACCACCCCCCTCCCCTGGCTGGAAATCCGATGATCATCCCTTTTAGCAACTCGATTTAATCACTTTCCTTAGCCATGACAACAGGAAGCTCACTGTGTACATCCGTTCATCATCATTGGGACACTGTTCCCTGACCGCGGGGTACGTACAGGCCCTGTGAGGGGACCTTGTCCTCCCAGTATCGAGCCCAGGTTGGGGACAGCTAACCTGTCCCGCCTGGCTAATTTCAAACTGTATTTGATGCACAGGCAAGTCTGTCTGTCGCATTATACACCCGCTTCACCAGCCCACGTCACGGGTCATACGTCATGGGCTACGCGCTGCAAATGGCGCTTCTAGCTGGTGGCCATAATAATGTGATTCGACCGTGTATATGCACACATTAGATTCAACTAAATATCTTGTTAGCAGTAAACTTTTTTTTTGTCACAAAACAGTGGTTTCGTCAACTCGGAGAGTATTTTGTCAAATTATCATAATTATTTCTGTTCCTTCCAAAATTTTATTTACTCAGCAAAACTAATGTTGCAGCGACGACATATTTGTTTGGCCATATACAGAGAAGTATTTCTTTGGTCGGAACAATCAAACATTATTCTCTCAGTGTACTGGCAAAAAATGTATTTCTCCTGTCTGTACACAACCACGTACGATTGGTCAGAATGGGATAAGCCATTAACAAGAAACTTAAATCTGAACGTGGCGACGAACTGTGGTTGTTTCGTAAACTCTCTGGTGTACCCGTAAATATGTTTATATTTTTCTGCGAAGATCCTGTTTCTTCGTGCACATAACTACAACGAGGTAAGTGGGTATTACGCTTTAAGGCTGTCGCCTGGTTCGAAAGCAGTGAGAATACGGTTTTCCGAAGCCAATTTGGAAGACATAAACTTGAAAAGAAAACCTAAGTGTGAGAAATGATACTCTCATGTTCTGTATACACGTAAATATAATTTGTTTTTCAGTAATTGTTTATTTCATCATTAAATTTTCTGACTTTTTCAGGAAACCGGCTATACAAGATGTTCGGAAACTACCTGTCGAAGTCTAAAGCACAGCATCTGTGGGCGAACAGAAACAAGAAACTCTAGAAACAAAATGTTCGGAAATGCCAATTAGTACGTTTATTGGAGTTGAATTTCAGCAAATGACGCCGTGTTTCAACAGCCGTATGTACTTACGTGCACAGCAAGTTTCATGACACGTAGGCGAATGGCGGTGGCGCGACATGCGGCCAGTGCCTGTACATAGGCAACCATGTCAGCTCACCTGCCACCGCATTGACGCCTGTGTGTACGACAGTGCGCAACCAGTCCGATCGACAGGCGGCGCGCCAAGTGCCGCGTGCAGCACTGCATTGGATGAGTTCGCCTCCGTGTCATGCAACTTGTTTACACGCAGGTAAATACGACTGCGGCCAGCCGGCGTTTTGCTGAAATTCAACTTCAATTTTAACATACTAAATGGCCTTTCGGAACATTTTGTGACTAGAGTTTCTTGTTTCTGTTCACCCACAGATACTGTGGTTTAAATTCCGACAGGCAGTTTCCGAACAACCTGTATATCAATTTTACCAAAGGCTTGGATTGCAAAGAAGTACGTATTTTTCTGATCAAAAAAATTCCCGGTAGTATACATCTATCTTTAACAGTAACTCTTAAGGGAACTATGTAGCTGCGCGTCCAATGTCAAGAAGCGAGTGAGCGATACGGACGACACTAATACGCACGTCTAGCACCTCATCGCTCTTATGCGAAGGCGTGCAGTGTTTCCGTCGTAACGCTGTACTGCGCCCTCAGATTAAACTACTCTCGTATATTAGTACTGTTCTCTTGCCGCGTAAGTAAACTGCATAGGCAAGTTTAAATAAAAAATGCGACATTTGACCATTTTCACGAATTTTTTTTTCTCCAAGAATATACATAATATGACAAAAATAAAAAAAAGGCAATAGATAATTTTTTTTATGCTGACAAAAAGTCATATTTCCAGAACATCTATTTACCGTTTACGCGCAAACAACGAATTTCATCAGCACGCATTTCCAAATACAAAATTCTCACTGCTCGCACACCAAGTAACATCCTTTAAGATGGGGAACTCTCTCCAGGAGTGATGTTCAATCGATGGGGCTCCCGTAGGCGACTGTCTTTTCAGACGTGTGGTGTGGAATGGGGCAGAGGCAGAATTGCGCAGGTACTCTAATGGGAACACGCGGAGAAAACTGTCCGTCACCAACTACGACCGTCTACTTTCCCAGATGCGAAAACCCGGGCGTTACACCACAGCCGGGAGTCGAACCCAACTCAATAGTCAACTGATCGCTCAATCACCTAGGTCCCTAGCTAAGTCATAGTCAGGATAAGAAAAGGCTGTTCACGATAAAATGAGCACTTTTGAAATCGACTTTACAAAAACCTCACTGCCCTGCCTGCACATATTTTAACGTGTGCGCTGAGAGACATGTGCTCTATAATGCTCTTAACGATGTAGGGTAAGTAGTTCCATATTTTAACGTCACATAAAAAGTGTTCGGTAACTTTTTATAATGACTGGAATAATTTCTTTCACTTCCTGTTTTTTATAATGCACCGAGGTGTTAAAATTAGTAGATTGTGAAATTTTCCTTTTCTAATCATTTTAGTTTCACTTGACCTATGCATGAATAAAGTGATGAGGCCCAAGGCAATTATAATTTTGCATAAGGCGGAAGAATACCAACGTGCATACAAGTAGATCTTAAGCAGGGCTTTCAAAAGTACTAATTTTACTGTGAACAGCCTATAGTATGAAGGTCTCGATGTGATTGTACACCCTAAATTTTCTTGTACTTTTGCAAGGAAATTCCTTGGAAGCCCAGTTGCCAAAAATCGTCTATAAAACTATAAAGTGTTTTCTTGTAAAATGTGCAAAACCATTTATTTGTATTATTACAAATGATAGCCTTGAACAACTGACATGTTTTAAAAGTGTACATAAAATTTTTTTCTTCTACAAAATAAATGTGATAATTTTAATTATAAGAGAGAATAATTTTAAAAAATATTTCTAAATATAATTTACGGAAAGAAAATTACATTACACTTCGCCAGCACGGAGACAAGAACTCACACCCCTAGTATCATTAGCCGACACTGTTAACCACAAGACCAACTTGAATTATAAGCTTAGGACTTATTTTTACAGTAGATCTATATGCTAGTACCTAAAAAATATTAATGAAGTTATCTGGTTAAAATGGGTACTTTTTTATTTTTATATTTTTTATTTTATTTTAGGTGTTCGGACGGCTCTGAACGAGTGAGAGCGTGTATCACTGGCTGGCTCCCTTTATAGTTTTTTTCATAATTTAACGCACGGACGTATCTCTGAATGTGTGTGTCTGGAGACGCTTATGAGATCAACGTTCGCAATTATACATACGTATAAGTATACGAGTGACCAAATACGGAAAAGGGAATGAAAAGGCTCTTACGGCCTCAAATCGTATTACTCGACTTCCTTCCTACGGAGAGTGCCTAGCAATGTGGATAGCATACCTTAAAAACATTCCAGGGACGGTGGCTCAATATAGACCTGCTGCTCTGGTGATGGTCTCCCTCCGGCCTTCGACAAACACACACACACAAGAACTGTGGATTTTTATCGCCTCTCGAGGCAAATTCCACTGCGCTTCATTGCCACGTGTCCGTCCACGCCTTCTCTCAGTAGTGACACATTGCATTTAATAATATCTGCATGGATTAAAAAATTCTGTCCACACGTACAACAAAGTGAACGAAGGTACCGCGTAATACGTTCAGTTCAAGTTCAACTAATATTCAAATGTGATTCCTAAGCTATGCTTGTCGCAAGAAAAAAAGGTAACACAAAACAGATTTAAATCTTGTGGATTTACGTAAGCCGTACACCGTTATCGCCATTAAGTTAATTAGTAATGGAGGTTAATAATATTTGTCAAATAATAAATCTCATCGTGTTCAATGTGTAATACTATTTCGCTGGTAATTTGTTCATCAGAATAGTTCTGATAATTTTCAGTGGTCGATTGCTTTTCAGTTTTGAAACGATGGAAATATTATCAAGAAAAATGAATTTCTGAACAAAATTATTTGTTAAAAAATATACACACATACACATACCTCAATACACATACCATACAACATAAAAATCAAACGTATGTAAGCGTAAAATTTGCAAAATGGTCTTGCTTTCACATTTACTTCGTTATTGTGTAAATAGAAGTGTCCGAAAAGAAAAAAAATTGTTTGGAATTTTAACTTACAACATATATCTTCTGTTACGTTGACAAAAATCATCTCAGCGATATTAACTTTTTTTAAATTTTAGTCGTTTAATTTATGAAACCCTTAAAAATTATTTCGCGGTTTAACCGATTTATTCCACAATTTTTTAAGATGGATTTTCGACATGTATTTAGAAACGATTGGAAGGTTTTGCGAAGGTTACAAAAACCCACGCTTACAAGTTTAAATTTTTAGCAGGGTACAATTTCGTGTCTGCTGTAACGGAAAGAAACATACTAGCATAACAAACCTTAAAGAATCCGTAACTTACCTACTTACCCATTTTCAATACCCACGCTTCGCCCAGTATCTTTTTAAGTAGACTACAGGAGAAAATTTTTTTTGATTTAGTAAAATACTTATTTGTATATTGTCTAACAAATGTGTGTAACTGATTTGGACTACATACTTTGTTTTCAATTCAAATTATTTTTTTAAATTTCAAACTTATTTAACCAGTAAAACATTTTTTTTTGCCAAATACAAGTAAGTATTACGTTGGTTAAAAACTTTACCTGGCTGAAATACTCTCTCCGCCCTTGTTTTCCATCCAGACACACTCTGCCATCTTGTTTACGACGGTTAATTGGGCAAATACGGTCTGATTTTAAATACTATACCATTTACAGTCAAATAACTGGAAATATATTAATAATATCGTCAATTGGATCCCAACTAGTTAGAGGGAGGTGGAATAAATTTAAAATGATTATTAAAAAGTTTTAATCCTATGATTTAGTTAGTGTCTAATCATTATCCTACCGTGTCTGAGACGCCAGATTATATGACTAAACTTCCTGTTGTGAATTTTAATGTCGACAATGTGTCTGACAAGACCATGGTTTAAAATCTCCGGCTGGCTGGCTCGTGAAATGTATTATGGGCTGTTCACGGTAAAATGGGCAATTTTGAAAGCCCTGCTTAAGATCTACTTGTATGCACGTTGCGTAGTCTTCCGCCATATGTAAAATTAATATTGTAATGAGCTTTATCCCTTTATTCATGCGTAGGTCAAGTGAAATTCTGAAATAGTTAGAAAAATAATTATTTTACAAATATGCAGTAATTTTTACATTTCGAAGCAGAAAAAAAAACCGGAAATCGAAAGAAATAATTTAAATGATCACAAATGGTTACCTAACACTTTTTATTTGACGGTAAGTTACGGAACTACTTTCCATCCATCGTTATTAAGTTTCCTGGACGTATGTCACCCAGTGCACCTGTTAAATTATATGCAGGCAGGGGCAGTGACTTTTCTAAGGTTGATTTCAAAAGTAATCACTTTATCGCGAACAGCCTTTACCAAATACTGAGTATTATATCATTATCTAGTCCATACGTAAATATGAACTTACCCGACACCGGCCCAGCGATACGGAAGTTTTCACATCCCGAGGAAGCCAATTGCGCTTAGGGGCGCCGTCTGGCTGGCGTTTGAAGGGACGAGATTTGGGCGGCTCTTAACAACTAGGTCTTGAGAGCCGACGGGGGTGATTGAGGTAAGCATGGAGTGGAACCAGAATGAAAGGGCGGGGGAAATGTGAGATTCCCAAGAAAACCCGTTGACAAACGGCATCGTCCGGCATGCGAAAATCCGGTGACCCGGCCGGGGATTGAACCCGGTTCGCCTTGGTAGGTGGCGAGCAGGCTAACCACTTAGCCACCGTGGCCCCCGCTGGTGCGAGGGACGAATAATACCCGCACAATAAATCATGCACATTAGAAATTTTTTATTTTCTAGCCCTCAAACACATTGCAAAAAACTGCTTTTTCACTCTGCTCTATATCACAATGTATAGGATGTTCACGGTAAATTGAGCACTTTTGAGGCCCTAGTTACTTTTTTATTTCAGCCATTTTTTATCCTTTAACCATCTTTATAATAAATGTTTTCATGGAAATAATAAACACGGTGTGTCGATCACATCGCACTCGGAAGTTAACGTCTAAGGCTAAAATAAAAAATATATGTATAGACTAATGTTTCATGAGAGAAGGCTTCCAAAACAGCTCACCTTACAGGGAGTCGCATATACTAGCCAGAACTCAGCGAAAATATTATAGGAGCCAGCACCGAACTTTGCTTCAGACTTTCCAACTAGAAAAGGACAGTCTCGCCAATTCAAGTACCATATTTACAGTCTGTTCACGGTAAAATGAGCACTTTTCATAGCTGCTTGAGCTCTACTTATATGCACATTGTGTATTATTCCGCCTTATGTAAATTAACATCGTCATGGATCTCATAACTTTATTCATACATCGGTCAAGTGAAACTATGAAATTATTAGAAAAGTAAATAATTTACAAATCAGGTCATTTTTTCATTTGGATGCATTAAAAGAAAACAGGAAGCGAAAGAAATAATTTGATTTATCACAAATGCTTACCTGACATTTTTTATCCAACGTAAATATATGGAACTGCTTTACACCTATAGTTCCCAATTTTACTGGGAGCATGTTGCTCAGAGCGCCCGTTAAAGTATATGCAGGCAAGTGCAGTGACTATTTAATAAGTTTGATTTTAAAAGTGTTCATTTTATCGTGAACAGTCTTTATAGCAGGGCGATGTAAAAACTAAACTCCAGTTCAGCGCCTTGCGCGTAGGAGTGGTGGGACACTCGATGTGCATGCCAGTGTCGCTTTTATAGCTCGTTTGCTTCTCAGCCTAAAATACGCAGAGCATCTGCAGGTAGGCGACGCCCTTTCCCAACATATCAGAGTCATCACGTAATACACCTACTACATAATCCATTCACGGTTACTTCTCACTTTTCTGTAGGCCCTGCTAAAGTTCTACTTCCAAGACTCCTGAAAACTAAGCGTAACTAAGTCTAGAACATCACATCACCGAATTCATGCCCACTCAGTTGTAATAATATTATTGCATGCGAACTATTTCTCACTATGCCCTATCAACGCACACGTTTTCTCACCGTTTTATCCACATTTAATTTAAATTAATTTAAATAATTTATAGATAAAATACTGGTAACATTTCAATTTAACGGAAGATAAGGTACTTCAGTTAACGCTTGTGATACATGACATATTTTGAAAATAACTTAACACTTCATACATGGGGTGATTTTCCTAACGTTTGATTCAAAAAGTGTGAAAAAATCGCGAATAGACCACACACATTTTCTTCAAGGACAACTTTGTTATGATGTGGAACAACAAAAGAGGTACGTTATTATAAATTATATCTTATTTTATCAGAATTTTAGTCGCTTCTAATTGAAAAGCGTTCTCCAAAATCAGTCATAACTGATGGCTACATCACAAAATTGAGGAATAAGATGCAACTATAAAAACTACAATGAAATCATTACTAATGCCTGGTTTCTGCGAAAGCAATTCAAACAAGAGTCATTTAATCTTCAATATAATTAAAATTCAACTTTTCACTTTTTTATGTCTTTTATTGCATTAACTATAAAGAAAAAAGCCTTGATGTAAGTGGTGTGTAGCGGGTAGCGTAATACGCCTGAAAGACTGGAATGACCACAAGCCGCCAACGTAAAGGCTGTACACGTTTTCTGCGAGTCCAGGGTAAGGTGCGTGTGTGTGTGTGTGCGCGCGCGTGTGTTCCCTCGTAAGAGGAGTGTGCACCTGCTGTGAGGGAGCGATACGGGCGACGCTTACACGCACGCCTAGCGCCTCATCGCTCCTACGCGCAAGGCGTGCACTGTTTCCGTCATAACGCTATACTATGCAAATTAGATCTGTAACAGTGGGGTTTTATTACACACGATGAAAGATCACACACAGATTAAACTACGCCCGTGTATTTGTACTTTTCTCTTGACGCTTAAGGAAACTGCATACACAAGCTTTAAAAATGCCATGTTTGACCATTTTCATGAATTGTTTTCTCCATGAATATATTTCATATGTTAAAAGTAAAAACATAGAGGCATAGATAATTGCTTTTTTAAAATATTTTTTTAACCTTTTCTAGCAATAAGTCGTATTTACATAACATATATTTACCGAGGTACGTGAATACAGGCAAACAACGATTTCACAAAAAAAAAAAAATGTTTCTATGTACACTCATCTTAAAGGCGCCCAAGAGCCAGAAACGACTTTCTATAATTTTAGGGTATTTTATCAATCTGCGGTATTACATCAAATAGCAGTCTAATGAAAGTATTTAAAAGGTAAAATTAGCTTACAAAAGTTAATTACGGAAGTCAAGGGAATTTATGATCTACGGCTTTTGCCATAAGAATTTCACAATTTGTCATAATTATCGTGTTTAGCTACTGTTCAAGTTAATTGTTGATGCCTTGGAGATTATTTAAATGGAAGCCCATACTTTTGAGTTTGTAAGTTTTACAATGAAACGTAAATTCAAAATAGTTAGAAGTGGAAAACCAATCGCAGGCGAACAAAATTCCAGGCAGACAAGTAATTCCATCGTAACGTTCCTAAGACTTAAAAACACTTCAGCTGAAATGAAACCTTGCGATCGAAAAATTTCTTGGTTTTTGTTTGGCACGCAATGTAAGGTTAAAACCATTATAATTATATTTTTAGAAGTAGGCTAAAAAAATTTTTCAACTGGTTTGGCATTTTCGTCAAATTTTTATTTACATTAGATCACAAAACCTCCAAATACATATGTTAAAAAAACCAAAATAATTTAGTCACTTGAACAGGCTTTAAGGCTATGTTTAAAAAGCACCACGCAGCAGGCTGGCGAATGTCCTCTGCCACATCAAAGTATTGGCTATTCACGGTGAAGTGAGTCCTTTTTGAAAGCTCTCTTATTTGAAATAGCAGTCAATAAATACATACCCTTAGACGCTAACATCTGAGTGCAGTGGAATATACACACTGTGTTTATTACTTACTACGCAATGTTCATTTTTAAAAAGGTGGTTAAATGATTTAAAAAAAAGGGCTGAAAGGAAAAAGGAACTAGGGCATCAAAAGTGCTCTCTTTACCGTGAACAACCTATAACCGCTAGACAAGTCGCTTTTGCTTTTGTTCCCCTGCTTGAGCTGTGTCCCGTTTATAACTCCGGCGCGGCTGAGCTGCAAACGGCGTAACTTCTACAGTATATTCGTGGTTTCTTCAAATCGCGCCGTGTGTCACGTGCTAGGTTATTTTCTAAATATGCCATGTATCACAAGCGTTTTATACATTCATTAACATGAAACTATCTTATTTGCCGTTGAATTGAATTTTTACGTGTATTTTATTTATAAATAATATTTCATTTATAATAAACATGAATGAAATAAGTGAGAAAAATGTGTGTTGGTAGCGTCTAGCAAGAAATAGTTCTCATGCAAGATATAATTACAACTGGGTGAGCACGAATTCGGTGCGTTGTCCTGTGGTGTAATTTAGTAGACTTAGTTAAGCTTAGTTGCACGGGGCGGAGGAATATCCTGGAAGTAGAACTCTAGCAAGGCTTTAGAATAGTGTGAAGTAACCGTGAATGGATTATGGTTGGCAGTAAACTCGATGCAGGCGGAATGTTAAGTAGAGCAAGCTTCCCGAACGCCGCGGTAGATTCGATTTGACGTGATAGGCGCTCCGTTGCACGAACTTTTCGTCCAGGAGTGGAGGGCTTCGCGACGCAGCCGAAATTTGCTGTCGGATCGTCGCGTGCACATTTCGCACGACAGACTTTACATCTCGCGAGCACTCCAGCAGACACGTATTACTTTGTCGCCAACTTGGTCCGGAGTTGTAACACCACGCATGGTATCGAGTAGTTCGCCAAAGCAATTACTTCAACTTCTGTACGGGTACGACAGCAGAGTAGTTTATACATTTCGTTCCGGTAAACATAAATATCCGGACCGTGTATCTCTCTCAGTACGTGGATTTTGTTTCATGTGAGGAACAACCGACGTAAACATCGTATTTGATGACGAAATTACAAAAAAAAATATATATATTTTTCCTTTGCCAAAAATCAGGCAAATTTCTTATTTTTCTTTTCTTTCGAAAATTTTAATAGACTAATTGAAAACCACTAATCTTATATTCAGACATCCCCTTACATAAAGTTTGTAGGATTTGGAGGTGTGAAAGTAGAAGAGCGGTAGGGACGAAACTGGCTAGTGCATCAAGTTCTCCATCGCCTCTACGCGCAATTGGCTTGCAGTCTTTCAGTCGTAGAACGTGCACAGATGCAACTTTAGGCCCTGACCCTATAGTTTTATTGGTGGGATGTGTACTGGGTCTATACAAGTCTCGTTTGGAAATCATTAGTTCTCAGTTACCCACAGGGATATCAACATCACTATAATTTATGTCAGGTAGTCTCAAAATCTTAAACTGTCAGATGATAAGTTACAATTACGTGAAAGGCTACATTTTTATATTATTTAACACACAATTATGTTTGGGCAATGGCAGGTAGTTCAGGTAGTTTCAACTAAAATAAACATTTACTGGTTCATGTCCAAAGTTTTCCGTGAGTCTAAATTTGTAAAGAGGGTCAAAGAATTTTAAGCTACACCGAGAAAAAGGTTTTGATGAATCAAACAGAATTTGTTTGCAACCAAAGTACTTGTTTGTATAGGGGCAATGAAATATTTTGTTGCTGAAACAAAATTATTTTGATGTTCTCATTTGGTTGCCCCAAACTGTAAGATTTGTTTGGTGCAACTAAAGATTTGTTTGGCTACACGCAAATGAAAGAGTTTGGGCCAATATAAAAAGATTTCACAAGTTAGACTGAGTTTAGAATCTAGATCATCTATGTCCAAGCGCTACGCCTTAGCATTCTCACCTAATGTGAGAACTGACGACACCGGAAAGCTTTTTAATAGATATATTACAAATATTGGGCAACGCGTGCTAACAAATATGTTAAGTTTTACAGCTTTGCTTGTCAGTTTCTTGTTGCATTGTTTTATTAATGTGTTTATGAGATTGTTAAGAATCAATAGATGCTCTAACAAATACGGTTACTATCCTAACTGTCACAAAATATACAAACGGACTCTCGAGCTGTATTTTCGAACAAAGGCAGTCAATTGAGTGGCCAAACAAATATATATAGTTGATTGTCAACTAAATGTTTTGTGCAGTCTAATTTTCTTTGCCGAACACAGAGATTTTATTTATTCAAACGTATGTTTTGTTAGATGAACAAAAGTAGTCTTGTTGCTTTTATACTTTTGTTTGCTAAACAATATGTTTTGTTAGGGCAACTAACAATTATATATTTGGCTCTATACGAAAAAAAAAATATTTTGTTCGATTTTCTCTCAGTGTATACATTAAAAAATGTTACCAAATGATTTTACCTTTCTGTCTATTTGACAGCAAAACTTTGAATTTTAAGATGCTCAACTGTTCTTCTGAATCCGCCTCTTAAGTTATTATGTTGGAATCAAAAGTGTTGCTGGTTATGTGTAGCATGAAGGTAAAATAGCTTACAGTATTAAGTCGTTTATAAAGTGAAATTGTGAAATTCTTATAAAAATAAATACACTATTATGATACAAAATTCTACTCCAATTCGTATTAAAACGAAAACGATTTCAGTTTCCATTTTTTTTTATCGCGCCTTAAATATTACGTACTCCTAGAATGATTTATTGTTCACTTCCAACGGAACTAAGTATCCAGTCAATGTTACTGATCGTCGACTATATAATGATAAATAGGTGATTGTATTATTGGTTATGAAACACACATATAAGTATGAATGAGGCGGCACATTAAGTATTAACGTGTTTAATATTAACTGTAGATACCTAATTAAAATAAAATTTTGTAACAACTGTACAGAGTGTTTTATACACTGCTAAAATGCTTTAAAATAAATACCAAACAGTTTATTCATATAGTATTTGTTGTTGCTGCATTCAAGAAGAGCTTTTTTTTCTTTTTTTTTTTTTTCTCTTTCTTTCTTTCTTCCGATACGGCCATGACGATGTAAACAAACTAAATGTTGAATTTTAAGTATTGATGAGACTGGGCGCAAAACGTCAATATATTGCAATACAAAAGTGTCGCTGCCAAGATATGGACAAGGAAGTTATTCGAAACAAATCCATACATGACTACATTCCATAAATTGGCTCAATTTGGCCGGACTGCCCCACATCAGCTATTAACAATATTATATATTAAATTTCCAATTCAAAACAAAATATGTGGAACAAGATTTAACTGCAAAAACTATAAGAAGGGTGCCCGAGTTTATAATCCCCAGTTTCAAGGATGTCGCAAGTATACAAACGTTGGGTATCCCTGCCCAACAGCGATGGCTGAACACGCAAACAAAACGAAACAGGTTAAATCACGAGCCAGTGCATAGAGTCAGGGCCGGTTTCACAATGTCTGGTTTTTGTTCCGATTATCGTCTGATTAAAATTTAAGTGTTGGTTAGAGGTATTTTCTGTTTCTGAATAAATGGTCAAGAATAACCAACTTTTAATTTGCCTCTAACCAATGGTTACCTCAATCACAAGATTGGGTTACGATTACTGGACTAATCACAACATTACCACTAATATGGGGGTCATTTTTGGCTTATAAGAGGTTATGTTTGTGTATTTAAATAGTCTAATATCAGAAGAAGATTTCGATGGGTTATTTAGGATGAGGACAAAATTATTTAGTACGTCAGTCGGCCGCGATTATTTGGTCTTAATTAAAGACAAGTAATTAATTATCAGATGAATTTTATACATGCCATTATGTATTTTAAAGATTTACGAACGATACTGGGATGAGTACCTTCACACTAATGTAAATGGATTAAAAAATCGGCTAGAAACACTTCTTTGGTGATGCAATAAGTCGATATTTTATAAATGTAATTAAATATTACTTATTTTCAAAAGACTACTTTTGGCAGTGGTTCAAACAACACCTTAACTTCAGAAAATCAGGCATAGATCCGCCAATATGTATATTCTATTTGTAGCGAGGCGTTGCAGAGGCCACAAGAAGACCAGCCAGGGTGCAGTGTTTGGGAGACGCGAATTAAGCAAGGAGCCGGCATGAATAACTCGAGGCCAGCAGGCGTGTATATAAGTGGGTGTTCACAAGGTCGCCGAGCCAGCGGACTGTGTGTCGGAAACGAGGCTGTGGCGGAGCCCTCGCCCGTCCGTCGTGCGGCATCGTCTTGGTACTACCAGTGGTGAGTGAAAAGCCTAGTCGAATGTGACTAGTCTTAGAGGCCGCGATACCTTACAGTCGGTTTGCTGATCGTGCTAACGTCTGCGATTGAGTACTACTCAAGAGATTCATGTTGTTAGTTGAATGTAGAGTCACTAACTGTAATTGAGCGGGTTACTTTGATAACCACATTAGAATCACATACCTTGCAGGAATGTTAATGTTGAATGTAAAGCTAATGTTAACTGTAACTTTCATATCGTAAAGAGAAGTAAAGATTCCTTGATGCTTAACGATTGGCTTATTGATGAGTAACTTTTTCCCTTCGTTAAAGTAAAATCTTTAATGTATTCAAATTGTACCCCATATAGTTAATAGAACCAAGGAGAGGTAATATATTGTAGATTAGGATGTTTTGGATTTAGTTTTAAAGTATTGGGAAAAGTAAGTACACCCATTTTAAATTATTATAAAGGTTTTCGCGAAGGTCCACACACTCGTAAAATTACGAGTTTTGGACAGTAATTTCATCATTTAAGATGTAAACTGCTATAAAGTAACAATCGTTACACGCGTATTTTAAAATCTGAGACAGCCATCTGGAAGTAGCTCAGAAATTTTTAAAATGAAATGCATTAAACGTTTTAAGCTTTCATCCAATTCTGTTTCGTGTTGAGGCTCTACCAGGATTTTTTTTTTTTTATTGTCGCTTGTGAATATCTTGCAAAGTGCCTAGCAATTGCACTTTTGGGCGTGATTCGGCTAGCGAATTGATGACAATATTAATCAAATAAATATTATAGCCTCTGGGATGTAAACGTTCGTTGCTTAGATGTTTTGTTACAAAATTTATTGTCATTTTAAGCTTGTTATAAGAAATTTCGCCATAATATTTGCTGTGATCATGTGTAATAAAATCATAATAATAATAATAATGTATCACATCAATTTTATAATTAACTTTATTTTACGTCAATTTCAGCCATAAATGTTTGTGGCAAATGGACGCAAATAAAAATAATTATAAAAATTATTTCCTACATTATTATTAAAAATTTATTATACACAATCATAGTAAACATTATGACGATAGTTCACGACGAATATTTTCTTGCAAATTATGCTTTGTGAAGCATCAGGAATGTAAATGCGCTTAAATTTTTTTTCTCAAAATACCGACTATTTTAATCGAATAATTTTTTTAAAATGGAAAATTATATTTCAATCACGTGTTTTATAATGTGGCAAAATATATACATTATTCTTACATATGCAGCATAAATAGCACTTTCCTGACAATTGTTATGACGTGTGTACTACGTTTTTTTACGAGTTATTCACGTTATATAGTCTGGTGCAGTGCTCCACAGGCAGCTGCTTTACTTCAATCTTAACCGGGAAATGTATTTTGAGAAACAATACGAGACTAGCCAATGAGTAAAACACGTGTTTATATGTATCGTATGGTCGGATGACCACGACTTCAAACGGACGTTGTGAAAGCAGCCCTCGGACTTGGCGCGTGCTACTGCGTGGCGCAGCCATGTCACGCGCAGTGCGCAGCCGGCTAAGCAGACTGCAATGACGCCCACTGCGCACCACACGGCCAATTAGTCGCGACAGCTGCTGGCAAACCTAGGGTTCCGCTGAACTCTCGCTTAACTAGTACCCCCCCCCCCCCCCCCGCGAGGTGAAGTTTGTCGGAACGTCAACCTTCTAGCGTGCGAGTTCCCGGTTTCGAACGCGTGTGTGCACGTAAAGGCTGTTCGCGGTAAAGCTTGGCTCACAACCATCCGTCGCTTCCGTCAGTCAGCCATCCGTACATTTTTTTCGTCCGTCAATTGAAAGCGACTCACAGCAGTCCGTCGTCCGTCGATACGTCGGGCAAGAACATTTTCAGTGTTACCATCCAACAACGCTAACTTTCTCGCGTACACACAAATGTTTTTAATTAACGTAATAAATAAATTCTCTTTCCTAACGTAATTTATCAGCATTTACTCCGAAAATGTACAAGCCATGATCAATTCAATTCAAAGGTGAAACGTAAAAAAGTAAACAACTTCACTGCCTGATATATATTTAAAAAGAAAAATACTCAGACAATAAACAAGTGACTGTTTTCCGACAGCCATGTTCAAGGAACGATATTACAAGGCGGTGGCCCATCCGTCCGTCTGTCAAAAGTTAAAGTTTGAGATATATTTGACGGATTGACGGATAGAAAAAAGTTGCCCTGCTATTGGTTGAAGATCACGTGACCGACGGACGGACGGGCGACTGACGGATGAAATGGATGGTTGCGAGTCCAGCTTAAAATGTATTCTCCCGCCATATGTAAAATGAAGATTTCCATGGGCCTGATCGCTTTATTCACGCGGCGGTCGACTGAACTGTGAAATTATTTAAAAAAGTAAATATTTTACATATTTGCTAACTCTAACACTTAGACGCATTAAGAAAAAGCTGAAATAGAAAAGAATTCATTTCAGTTTGTACAAAACAAATGTTTACTAAAAATTTTTATTTTAACATTATGATATGGAACTGCTTTCCTTCCGTCTTTACCAACTTTACTGGGCTCATGTCACTAAGTGCGCCCTTTAAAATATATGCGGGTAGGAGCAGTGGTATTTTTCAACGGTTTAATTCAAAAGTGCTCATTTTATCGTGAACAGGCTTTACGTAGGCCTATGTGTATACCAATTTTACACTGTTTTCTTTATTTCAGCGTTTCTAAAATCGCTCAAGAAAATTAAGTAAGGATTAAAAACAATTCAGAAAACAATGCATTTAGTTTAGACATCCCCGCGCTATAGGATGTTCACGGTAAACAGAGCACTTTTGAAATACCCTTTTGGGAAAAAAAAATCACTGCTCATTGCTGCATATACCGACTAACTCCGCCAGATTATTCCTCGCAATAGTGTAAGTCGAAAATCGATTTACACTTTTCCCAAAAAAAAAAAAAAAAAAGAATTTTACTATAGCTGTGCGCCCCCAAAAAATCCTAATTAAAAATACCTTCTATGTATGTGTGTTGCCTACCTATCAGGCACCAAACATTCTGTTTTGAGGGTTACGTACGGATTTCTCGAAAACTGTTTTGTTTACGTGAGAGTGCTCCAACAAGAGGACCATTTTTGTTACTTTATAGGTGCTAATCTATAAGACGACTTTAAAAATCACGTACATCTTAAGGTTACTAAGTTTCTTCAAAAGTTAAGATGTCACGCCCATTTTCACGACGAAGGGGGATGATATTGTCAACTACAATTTCCACAGGTATAAGATCACCGTTCTGCAAAACACCACCGATTTGTGCTTCATCGCAAGTGGTTTCTGATATTCTTAACAAAAATCATTTTAAAATTAGATTTTTAGGACTGTATACCTCACTTATGCCCGGTTGCACCAACATCTTCCCCGATCCAAGATCAAATGATCCTAGTTCGGAACCAGGATACAGTTTGATCTTGGTTCCAATGTAAAAGTGTTGCGCCAACAATATTTCATGATTCTGGATCTCCGATTATTCGATCTTGGTTCCAAAATGAAAAATCTATATTAAGTATGAGACAAATTTTGCTATTGGTTCGTAATATATGACGTCATGGAATTAGGTGTATTTTTCACTATAGATAGAACTAGATGTGTTATGTTTTATCTGTTTTAAGTGAATTATTGTCGTACGAATTTTACTGAATAATATTCAAGTGAGTATAATGTTGTTTTAATCTCCCAAGAAAACAATCGACTGTAGTTCTATCTGTTAGCGTATTTCCAAACTACAATGTTCTGCAGCGCCGTATTATGATGTGGTGCCCATCGTTGAAGATGGCCGGCGTGTTTTTCGTGATCTCGAATGCTGTATGAACCCTGGTTTCACGTTGTTCTCTTGGTATTCGCAGGGGAGTGTCGTACACAAGTATTTTTTTACGTCGTTCCAAAGGTAGAAATTCAAAGGCGTTAAGTTGGGGGAGCGGTATGGCCAGACCATGTAATTTTTCCCTGATTTTAAATTATTTCTAAACAAATTTTTGTGATTGTTTATGCTTGGGTGGGGGTGGAGGTGAGTTGAGTGTGGCGAGGGTTGGGATGATCCGTTGGGCCTGGCTAGGAGCCTCGAATCCTCTTTTACTGCTCTGAGGATTAAGTGGCTCATTCTGCTAAAAGCTTCGAATCCCCTTTTACTGCTCTGAGGATTAAGTGGCTCATTCTGCTAAAAGCTTCGAATCCTCTTTTTACTGCTCTGAGGATTCAGTGGCTCATTCCGCTAAAAGCCTCGAATCAGCTCTGCTGATTTGAGGACTCGATCGGACATATGTCCATAAAAAACATTTGATGAAAAAAGTGACTCTTAATTTAAATAATTAATTCCTGAAGTGATACTTAGCATGATACAAGTTATTTTTTTGATAAGATGGCTGACACGATGGCTGCCGGCCAACCGAAATGACAGAGCAAGAAAAGCTTCAAGCTACGCCCTTGTGCCAAAACGTACGTTTCCATTCTACTCGAGAGGTTTTTGATTTCATAACGGCATATCGATATTTTCCCATGAAGCTTAAAGTAACGTTAATAAAATACAATAACTAGCCTACTTATTATAAGAAGGCTACGTCAAACAGAAACGTAATAACTCAAAACTCGTATACACAAACAATTGTCAGTTATTATAAGAATACTGTGACGCGTTAGTATGAAGCTGCGATTGTGATTTCCTGGCTCTTATAATTTTAATAACTGAAATCAGCAGAGATGGATGTATGATTTGCCCGGAAAGACTTGTGTCTTGTACTGTATTTTACACTTTAACTCATTCAGACCCAGTGAACACGTTTGTGTACATCACGCACGTGTAGGTAATATTTGGTCTGTGCTGCACACTGCAAAACCCAATGACCAATGGTCTTACCTGTGGGTAAGAAGTTCGCAAACCATCTTACTGGTTTAGGTCATAATTGCTTCGTCTTACTGGTGAAGGTCATAATTGGTTCATCTTACTGATCTAGGTCATAATTGGTTCGTCTCTAGGCCATAATTGGTTCATATAACTGTAATCGTACGTAGCCTATAGCTCATTGGCTATCACAACTGATGTTTAAAATATTTTTTATACTAGTGTCTAGGGACTCTTGGAAGGTTTATATCATTACGAGCGAAGAATTAACGTTAATTACGAAGACGGACCAGGTATTTAATTGAAGAACTATTATGTTATACAGTAAATATAAGGTATTGGCGAGGGAGGTCCTAATCATTAACAAGATATGACTAACCTGAATGACATTGTCGCCGTAGACTGCGTGTTGAGTCGGAAGGCGACGAGCGGCACGCCAAGCTGCATCTTGATGGCTTCATCTCGGCTTGGGTCCGCAGACAGACAGACCCCGCACAAAGTGCCACCAAGTATTATACAGTTTCTGGTGTCGTAATTGTCCCAAATACCGTACCGCCGGGAGGGCAGCTCCGCTGTACCTTCGCTGATATGTTTAATAAACTATTACTGCTGGAATGTGTATTGTATTCTTCGCCTGGGCTGGATACCAACGCGTCGCTGATGTTCGCTAGGCTTGTCCGTCGTTACCGAATCATAACTAGAGCCACTGATTTTTCGTGAAAAATCGGAGCGCACAGTAGACTTCAATACTATATATACACGCCTAGGCTGTTGTCATACCTCCATTGGCTGCTGGTGTCGTTTCCGCATTTGACCGAGCCACTCAGGATTGCGTAACTCCGGCGCTGTACCTTCGTGATTCGTGCTTGAACAGTTAACACATACCAGAGCATGTTTCAGCCAATCAAAACAAGCTGGACGACCCTACAGTTATTTGAACTGTAGCGTGTTGTCTCGAAATCTTTTCGCGAAATTTCACTGTCCTTAATCATAACACAACGAAACAAGTGCTGTGTCAACTTACGTACAGCTCACAACATAAAATGTCTTGTTTGCAGCACCTGAAACAGTAAATTAAATTGGGTACGTAAGGGTTAGGTAAATAGGTTACCTTTGCTGCGACAGGCTTACTTTTCACGTGGAGACTACTGACTCCGGAAATATTTCCTTTTATCAATCAATTTTTTTTCTATTTTATATTCGTGTTTGTATCAGATGCAATCACCCAGTTACGAAACATTTAGACAGCTAAAGACTGTTCACGATAAAGTGAACACTTTTGAAATAAACCTTAGAATAAGTTGCTGCCCCTACCTGCGTATATTTTAACGAGCGCAATGAGTGGTATGTGTCCAGTAAAGTTGGTAACGATGGAGGGGAAAGTAGTTCCATAGATTTAACGTCGAATAAAAAGTGTTAGGTAACCATTTGTGGTCACTTAAATTATTTCTCTCGCTTTATGTTTTTTTAATGCATCGAAGTGTAAAAATTAACAGATTTGTACCATATTTACTTTTCTAATAATTTCACAGTTTCACTTGACCAACGCATGAATAAAGTGATGAGACCCATGGCAATATGTTAAGTTTACATAATGCGAAAGAACAAACAATGTGCATACATTGAACGGCTTTAGGAAGTGCTCATTTCACCGTGAACAGCATCTAACAGCGATCTACCAGACGCTATTGACTGGATCTCTTTAAGCAAGTAATTGCAGACGCTGTCTTTATCACACGCAAATGAATTGCCAGCCCGTCTGTTCAGAGGTGCACATTTTCGCCTCCCTCTTGGCAGTTACTACCTTCGACAGGATAATTATTTTCGCTAGACAATTTCATTGGCAACAGTAACGTGTAACGAGGCCCTCCAGCTAAGCAGACTGAGTTATCAGACCAACGAAGAAGTAATTACAGCAACAAATATTCCAGTGTAGACCCGGCGCCTCGTGTTGACAAAAAATATGAAAATGAAAATAAATCCAGTATCCTTTAATGATGGAACATTTCTGAGAAAATTCAGACACAACGGGAGAGAAAAAGAAGTGTTCGTTGGTGGTAATGAGTTCGTATTCAGTTTCATTGAAATGGAACGGACGCCGCCGAAGGACATCGATATAACAATTGCTGTTAATGATTTCTTCCTTGTCAGGAATTATATTTATTTGTAAGTTTGGCCGTTAGATGGAGTGTCTTGCTTGACAGGATCCTAATATATAGTATTTGTTTTTCTTTTATATTTATTATGATCTCAATTTTATTCGCATGTGAAGTATTCAGTGATACTGTCTATTGAATCTGGGCATTCGGCAGCTGTAATTGCGTTTGCTGATTAAAAAATGTTGTTGATGTGACTGCCAGGGAGAGCAGCGTATCTTCTAATTGTTTACAGTTGGTGCATTGGGCTCGTGATTGTTTAACGAATCTTTACTTCGGATTTTATCTCCGGTTTTATCTAGTGGACCTGTTTGTATAATTTAATTTCTAGTTCGACTGAGAGCTGGAAGCTAGTTTTAAGAATAAGTAACAGTGCACTTTTATTTTAATTGCAATAACCTTCACTTTCAAGAACGTATAAAAATTCTCAAGGCTCCCAAGTTTACTAACTATGGGAATTAACTGATAAATTGGAAACTTGTCAAGCAATAATTTCTAAATTAAATTGATTCATCTATTATTTTCAAAAAAACTTTCCCCACTTTGTTATCACAGAATTATCGATAAACGAAAACCTTTACGTTAACTGTTCAATACCCAAAACACTGAAATTAAGAATTTTGTGTAATGCAAAATATACCCGCAGAAAGTTTAAAGCTATAACGAAAGAATTTTGCAGGGGCTAAACATATAGTTTTGCAAGTGCTATTTTAAATATAAATAATAACAAAAATACCTTACTTTCTCAATAAAACTTTTGTAGTACATAAAACGTTTTCATTATTAACACAAATATGTAGCAAAGATTATCTTAGCAGAACAATTTCCATAGCAGAACAATTTGCAGTCGTATGTGGATAGACTGCGATTCGACCAAGATTTCAGAACGAAATAATGAAAACTGTCTTTTTTGCCCTACTTTTAACTAAGGATATTTTTTTCAGTCAACGTGTACAATGTAGTAGGCAATGCAAGGTAGTAGTTTTATTGTATAAACTTTACAGAGCCATAAAAAAGCATCTATTAAAGAAAATTTGTTGCTTGTGGGAGATGTTAATGCTTGTTTAGAAAATTCACTAGATTCCTTTACGGCTGTTTCCAATAATATTCAGCGCAGAATACTCTGCTGATTACTAGTCCCGAAGTGTAAACTAAAGCTATATTAATACAAGTACAAACACAAATCGAACAAAAATTGTGACAGCTTTCAAATGAAACCAATTATGCGTGAGCAAAGAGGTAAACGCGGGGGATGGTGTTGATTCGACTAGATATCGACAGGTTAGTTGCGAAGTTCCTCCACAGGCAACTGCGCAGTTCTTCGTACTCTCGATTAAAGCAGCGAAATTTCCGAAAGGTTAAAATATTCTTTTGTACCCTTGCTTGGATGGAGTTGGGGAGGAGGCGTTTCAGGCCGGTCCGTGAAGAACATTGTAAAACTTCATCCCCCTCCCTGCAACCAGCGCCATTGTTGTCGGAATAAAGGCAGAACTGGCGGGCAAGGGCGGGTTTGTCAGCCTGAATAGGTATTCGCGGCAGTCGACGAGCCTACCCGAGTTGGTTTGAGTGGCTGTGTCGGTCGAATGCGGGAAGGGGGGATCGGAACGCGCCCTGAATGTTTGACTAGCCTCGGGATCGTTCCGACGGGAAACACTGGTTAGTGTTCTGTCTGCGCCGCTCCACGAGCTTGATTTGGGGAGACGTTCCTAATTTATACACAGCAGCAAATACAGAAAACTCAACCGAAAAAAAAAAAAATTGGGTTTGGCTGCGCTGGGTACACGGCCATTTGTTTTCCGTGAATACTTCTACGTTGACGCGCTCGGACGCTATGATGTTTATTTTACGTTCCCGGCACCACTTCACTCGATCATATGGGGTTTTATGGGTATCATTGGATTGCTTTTGAGACGATCTTTTCAACCGTATACGATTTCTGTATTTCGACATGGCTTTTTGACGAGTATAGGCCGATATTGTGTTAAGTTTTCTTAATTTTTTTCACTAAACGCATACAATTTCACTATAACCAAGCCATAAAATGTTATATACACGCAATTGATTGATATTGACGAGAGCTGTCGATTGAAACTTAACCACGAGCGTCGTAGCTTTTCCTAGTCAAAAGTTAAACTATGTGAAGTTATGAGACGCTGCGAAACGAACTCAAAATTGCGGGGGACCCCAGCAAACCCTCCCCCCCTTTTTTCCCCAAAGCCATGCGTGTTGTAGCGCAGTCCTCACTCAACGTAATATATTCTTTGATTCTTTGGCATTCGAGTTGTGTAATTGGATTTAAAATGTAGACGATATATTCGGAGCAGCAATGCCAAACTGTATCCTCCGATTTTGTTATCGTCGGATTTTCTGGATTGCCTCCCACTATGGTCACAAATTTAAAGACGTATTCAAGTCAAAAATTGCAAACACCCAGCAGAGTTTTCTGGAAAGTTTGAATATTGTGTCGCGTGTGGGCGAGGGCGTGGTTCACGCTTCGTAAATAAGTAAATATTTCAAAATAAAAATTGAAACAAATGTTAAAAAATGAAGTTCTCGGCATCATGCTACCTGAACTGAACTACGATGCTCGGTGGCAGTGCACGCATTCACGTGGAGAAGATGGACCAGTAAAGGTGATCGTTAATGCTGAATCATTTCCAGGAGTCGAGCTCGAATCGGGTCTGTAATCACGTCGTTCGGAACCGGTGATAATTATGTGAATCAGGGATTTCCTAAGTCTTCAGGCATTCTGCACTTCAAGTGATTCAGCCCCCTTTACTTCGGAATTACAGTCAAGAAATGTCACCGATTTTCCAACTGTGTATATATAAAATCAGCTTACTTTCTCAAACGCTAAATATCTTAATTATTTTATTGACAATTTCATTCCGGAACATAGTAGGGTTTTTTGAGAAAATAAATAAATTTATCAAGCAAAACAAAATTCAATCAAAATCGTATATAGTACTGGCTGTCCAAAATATTATTACTAAGTGTTACAGCCATAACAAAAGTTATATAACTAAGTTGCCTACTTCCCCATCACTTATATTTTCAAGTAATTCTTTCACGTTCTCAGTGATTCAGCTGGCTTTCGTATTTGGAAATCATTAAAGCACAATTGTCTGTTGAATTTTTTAATAAAGGTACAGTATTGGAAATGCATTTAAGAACATACCTTAGGAATAAAAATGTATGCCCTAAGGTTGGTACACAAGAACAACGAGGTGGGATGCGGGACTGTTCAAAACATCTAGTCCGTGGGACATTAATAACATCAAATGCAACACATACAGCAGACACAGACACCTTAATATGAAGTGTAAACACCCCGAAAGGCCACATATGCAGTAATTTTGGCATGTTACATGTACTACAAATGCCGAATGTATCTCTCGAGTACGAAATCCCACGCTCGCTGTACTTCTTGGCGTAGCTGCTCGTTGAGACTGAGGTCTGGAGATCTAGCGGGCCAGGATGGGATGCGTATTCTGTGTAGATCACGCTGTTGCCCTTGCCCTAGCGACATGCGGACGCGCTTCATCGTGCTGGAAGATTTATTCTTGCAGTGTGTCGAAGATATGGTCGGAGGGCAGGATTAACAACGTCCCAGATGTACGTTGGATGCACTTGCAATGCTTATAATCCATTCACGATTACTTCAGCCTTTTATGAAGCCCTGCTAATGTGCTACTTCCAGGATATTCCTCCGCCTCGTGCAAACTAAGCTTAAATAGTCCGGAGAATTACACCAGAGGGACAACGCACCACATTCGTGCGCACTCAGCTGTAACAGTATTTTGTATAAGACTATTTCTCACTAGGCGCTACCAACATAACTATTTTCTCCCTGCTTTGTATTCAAATTATTTATCAATGAAGCATTATAATTTATAGATAATATATTAATAACATTCCAATTTAACAGGGAAAAAAGTAACTTTTATGAACACAAATATAAAACGCTTGCGATACAGGGCGTATTTAGGAAATAGCTAAACACGTCATACATTGGGAGGTTTGACTCAAAAAGGCCGAAGAAACCGTGAGGAATAAACTGAATGAATACCAGAGGCGATCGGGATGTGTAGCTTATGGATCACAAAACCATAATCCCAGGTGGGTCCGGTACGCCAGCAGATACATTCACGACGAAGAGCAGGTGTCAAGGGTAAAGTAGCTGGCAGAGGAACACGAGAACGTAAACCAAGCTCAAATAATATATTGTCTATTGTTCGTGCAGGCACTTGGAGGGTCACAGCGACTGTGATTGCACCTGTGGTTGCTGGTCTGCCAGTCGGGAGGATGGCTTGAACGATCCTTCTGCCCAGCCGCTCATCAGCGCAGCGAGGTGGCATTGGTGGGGCTCGGGATCACTTGACTGTTCTATTGATGCTCGCCGTCGTCTTCCAGGTATTGCAGATACTCTATGTCGTAGGCTGTTCACGGTAAAATGAGCACTTTTGAACGCCCTGCTTAATATCTACTTGTATGTATGTTGTGTATTCTTCCACCTTGTGTAAAATTACACTACCATGAGCCTCATCACTTTATTCATGCGTCGGTCAAGTGAAACTGTGAAATTATTATAAAAGTAAACATTTTATAAGCCCACTAATTTTTACATACTGAGGCGTTAGAAATAAACAGAAAGCTAGAGATATAATTTAAACTATCACACATGTTTATTTAACCCATTTTATTCGACGTTAACGTTTGGAACTACTTTCTATCCCTCGTTACCAACTTAACCAGGCGCATGTTGCTCAGTGCGCCCGTTAAAATATGTGCAGGCAGGAGCAGTAACATTTTCTCTCTAAGGTTGATTTCAAAAGTGCTCACTTTATCGTGAACAGCCTTTACGCAATGGAACTGCACAGCCTACCGCACTCCTCGTGATGCCAGACAACTGGAGATTAGACACTTCTTCCGATGGCTGTAGATCGGTGTAGGCGAGTGGTGCTCTATAGTTGATTTGCGGTATCTTCGGCCTTTTCTGAAGCCCTGCTAAAGTTATACTTCCAGGATATTCCTCCACCCCGTACAAACTAAGCTTAAAAAAAGCCAGGGAAATTGCACCAAAGTGCAATGCACCAAATTCGTGCACACTCAGTTTTAATAAAATATATTATCAGAACTATTTATTACTAGGCGCTACCAGCACACGTGTTTTCTCACTGTTTCTATAAATATTTATTATAAATTAAACATTATAATTTATAAATGAAATATTATTAAAACATCAATTTAACGAAATGTAAGACCCTTTTAGGTTAACATAGGTATAAAACGCTTGTGATACATCAGATATTTAGTAAACAAACAAACACGTCATACATGGGGTGATTTTCAAAATGTTAGATTCAAAAAGCATGAAAAAACAGCGTATAGACTATAGTCCTTACTTTTAACAAGTTTCCCTGATGTCGCAGAAGCATAAAACATTATCAGAAAAAAATCATGTTTGGTCTCTTGAATTGCTTTTATTATATACATTCCCAAATCCTCTCCGCCCCCTCATATTGAGAATCAGGTTAACCCTTGTGCATATAATAAAAATAAACAAAACAACTAGTGTAATAACTGTAGGTCATGGTTGTACACTAGTAGTGTGACATTGTGCGGGAAGGATAACTATAAGCTGTTCATGGTAAAATGAGCACTTTTGAAAGATCTGTTTAAGATCTACTTGTATACACGTTTTGTACTCCTCCGCCTTATGTCAAATTAGCACTGTTATGGGCCTCGTCACTTTTTTCATGCGTTGGTCAAAAGAAACTGTGAAATCATTACAAAAGTAAATACTTTACAAATCTGCTCATGTTTACACTTCGATACATTAAAGAAACAGAAAGTGATCAAATTAATTTTAAGTTATCACAAATGGTTACCTATCACGTTTTATTCGACGTTAAGATTTGGAACTTCTTTACATCCATCGTTACCAACTTTACTGGACGAATGTCGCTCAGGGCGCTCATTCAAAATAAATGCGTGCAGCGGCAGTGACGTTTCTCCGAGGTTCATTTCTAAAGTGCTCACTTTATCGTGAACAGCCATTAGGAAATTCGCATGGCGGTCGGCGGCACGTGCAGGTATATGCGGGCAGGGCGAGTGAATGCCTGGCCGGGTGAATATTCACGACTGGTTCAGATGATAATGCGAGGTCCACTGCGGGAGCTCAGAGGTGGCGTTCAGAAACAAGGGATTATTGATCGAGCCATTCACATGGACGGGGGGCACAACCTCTCACCTGGACATCCCCCTCCCCCCCCCCTCCTTCATGTTACACAAATACTCGTCCTGACAGCGGGACAGGGGTGCTCCAACCTCCCTCACAAACCCGTACCACACGTCGCAGCGACACACGCCCTCGTCCATTTATTGGTTTCCAATATTTCAGCCGCCTGCGCTGAGAAAAAGGTTTTGTTCAATCAAACAAGAATTGTTTGGCGCAACGAAATTATTTGTTAGTATAGGGACAGTGAAATATTTTGTTGCTGAAACCACATTATTTTGTTGTTCTCAATTGGTTTAGGCCGATATAAAAAAATTTTACGACTTCGACTGAGTTTCGAACTTAGATCACCTGCATCCGATCGCTAAGCCTTATTAATCTCAGCTAATGTGACAACTTTTGTCGCCGGAAAGCTTTTAATTATATATATATATATATATATCTCTGTGTGTGTGTGTGTGTGTGTGTGTGTGTGTCTCAAATATTGGGCAACGTGTGCAAACAAATATTTCAAGTTTTACAGCTTTACTTGTCAGTTTCTTGTTGCATTTTTTTATTAATGTGTTTATACGATTGTTAAGCATCAATAAATGCACTAACAAACACTGTTATTGTTCTAATTGTCCCAAAAAATACAAACAAACTCTCGAACTGTATTTTCGAACGAATGCAGCCAAATAAGTGGCCAAACAAATATATACAAGTTGACTCAACATAATATTTAGTTGACAGTCTAATTTTTTTTTTTTTTTTTTGGCTCAACACAGAGATTTTGTTTATTCGAACGTATATTTTGCTAGATGAACAAAAGTTATTTTGTTGCTTATCAAATTTTGTTTGCTCAACAATACATTTTGTTAGGGCAACTAATATATTTTTGGCCCTATACAAACAAATCTTTTGTTCCATTTTCTCTCAGTGTAGTGCGGGATCGTCCGAGATAAGGACAGGGCTTTACACGTTACGGTTGAAGTAAAGAAACGGCCTATGGAGCACTCACCCGACTATACAACGTGAAGAGCTCATAAAGAAAGTAATATAGATGCCATGAAAAATTGTCATAAAAGTACGATTTATACTGTATATGAAAGAAGAATGTATTTATTTTGCAACATTATAAAATATATTACTAAAATAGACTTTTTAAATATGAAAAAAAATTATCGATTTATAGAGTCCGCATTTTTAACCAAATTCAGGCGCATTTCCGTTTTGGATGCTTCGGAAAGCAGAATTTTCAAGAAAATTTTCTTAAAAGGAAAATCGTCATAATGTTTACTACGATCGCGATTAAGAAAATCATAATAATGTACCATATCCATTTAATAACTAACTTTATTTATGTCACTTTCCGTAGTAAATGTTTCAGACAAACGGATGCACATAAAATCAATTATAAAAATTATTTCCCGGTGGGGTAGACTTTCGCATGTGGGAATCGTGCCGGGCGATGCCGCTGGTCTGCGGGTTTTCTCGGGGATCTCCCGTTTTTCCCGTCCTTGCAATACGGCGCTGCTCCATACTCAACTCACTCCACCCTCATCTGCTCTCAAGACCTCGTTGTTATCCGCCCAAATCTCTTCACTCACTAATTTACCAAATCCCAAATCGCCACAATCTGTTTTGAACCTGATTCGGCAAAGAAAACTGCGGAGTTAGCTTCACACTATATCTATATATATGTATGCATTTTTTATTTTTTTAGAATTTATGTGATTCAGTGAATATGTATGTAAGTAAATAAGTGGTACGCATGTCTTTAATTCCAATGGCAATTTGTTTGATGTCAGACACTTTAATGTAAACGTAACCGAAAAATATATTTTAGGCATGTTTTTTTTTTCTTCTTGAAATTATCTACGCTTATAATTTCACGGAATTGCCATGCCAGCCTGTGTTATAGAATGCAGACTACAACTTTGCTGAACATATAACACAATCGTCATAAACAAGTGTCTAAAGTTGTTTACGATAAAGTGAGCAATTTTGAAATCAACCTTAGAAAAAAGTCGCTCCTCCTACCTGCATATATTTTATCGGGCGCACTGAGTGACATGTGCCCAGTAAAGTTGGTAAGGATAGAGGGAACAGTATATCAATATCTTAACGTCGAATAAAAAGTGTTAGTTAACCATTTGTGGCAACTCAAATTATTTCTAATGCTTTCGGGTTTTTTTTAATGCGTCGTAGTGTAAAAATTAGCAAAATTTTTTAAATACTTGCATTTCTAAAAATTTTACAGCTTTAGTTGACCGACGCATGAATAAAGCGACGAGGCCCATTGAAATGACAATTTTACATACGGAGGAAGAACACACAACGTGCATAAAAATATATTTTAATCAAGGCTTTCAAAAGTGTTCATTTTACCGTGAACAGCCTATTTCAACAGAGTTTGAAATGAACTAGGTATACTAAATGACCAATTATTAAATACTAACTTGTTAATTAGAACGCGGCCTAAGTGCTATCTGAAGAAGAATGGCAAAAGCATAGAGTAAAGATGAGGTAGACCGATTTCGTTGGCGGTGCACAATCAATCTCCGTGTTCGAACATTGAACTGATTTTCTGCCAACACGTCTAGCGAAAACGGCGTGGTTTGGATTTTTGGTTAGAAAACTGATTTGTAAACAAATGCTTTGAGATGTATGTATAGGTCCTCTAACCAATTTGTAATGCAGTTTGATTCAATTAAAACTGGTAAAACTAGTTTATTCATATAATAGTGCTTGTCATTTAAAAATTAAGATATAAACAAACACGTACATCACTGTTGACCATGTGACTTTGACAGTTGTGTAGGACCGGGTTAGGTCAATGTTGGGTACATGCGCAGAAGGCGAATAAGCGGTCTACCTCATCTTTAGTCTATGGGTAAAGGGGGCTGGACAGTTGAAGGGACACAGAAGCAAAAGGTCGGTGACTTTTTTTTCAGCAGCCGCATGTCAGAAATCGTTTTCGAACTCTCGGACTCATAGAGAGAGCCCAAGAAGCAGGAAATTGTTGGAGGAGGGTTTTTTTTTTGTCCCACGACAGCCACGCTCGGACTTGGGCGACCGGCTCCGCGGAAGGCGGTAATTGGCCGATTAGACTCGGCGAAAATGGCGAGTGTTGCCGGTCCGGAGCTTCGATCGCGGCATTCGCGTCCGTGGAGGAGTGAGAGAAGAAAGTGGGGCGAAGCGACGTCATTACTGGAGCGATCGCAGGAACCCCGTCAGCGCCATTGTTCTGGGTGTGGTGGCGGCTTCAATGGAGGTCGGGGAAAAAGAGAGGAAGAATTGTGTGTGTGTGTGTGTGTGGGGGGGGGGGGATCGCTAACATCTGGCGCCATTAGATGACGAGATATAGCTAGCTTCTTCCCGGCTGCGACCACCGGGTGCGAGGATGTGCGACGGTGGGAACGGAGATTCAACACTGACGGAGTTCGCGGTATTATGCCGGAATCACATAACCTCGACCAACACAGCACGACACGACCAAAAACGCAACCACGACACATTTCAATGTGACTACTTGTATTTACAGCATTTAACCTAACTATATGGAAGGCGCTGATAGGCTACGATAGTCTCAAAGGCGGTGAACAAGAGGGAAATTTGTAATACATAATGATGACAAATTGGTATCGCTTGTGCATACAAAGGTAAAATTATTAATTTTTTTTTAACGGTCGCATACAGTAATTTTTAATTTATTTTTCTTTTAAGCTGCGTATTTGCTATTGTAGGGAAAACTTGCAATACAATTTCATTTTGTAAGGTTGTACATTCTGTGCGTCGTGCCGCACGACACGACGAAGAATAGAAATAATTTCTAATCCAAAACTGCTGGTTGGACGACAGAATCGGTCGGGCTTACGACGATCTATCTTGTATTTTATTGGCTGTTGGCCTTTGTGTCATGCGCATCGGGGCTATATGATTACGGCATAATGATGGATTTTAAATGCCACGACGAGGTCCTCCCGACGTTACAGCCCGACCATTTCTGCCACCAAAATTAGTTCAATCTTTACAATACCCTGCAGTTTCCTTTCGACAAGTGTTGCGTGGCCTTCGGCAAAATCCTAGAATGGCCAATAATTTGCTATGAAATGTGAAGAAACCACAGATCACTGTACACTATATTGTTTTAATTACATTGTAAACGAAGTATTTTTGGATTTTGGAGCAGTTATTTTTCCACGATTGTTTATTTTCGTCAATTCATTAGCTTTCTGTTACAAGAAAATCAGGATGTACACATAAAAATCATATGAATAATGCGATATTTACCACAGTAGTGAAATCCGTACGATATTTTGTTTTGTAAGGTTATGCTTATGATTTTTTTCTACTGCCAAGCGAGGCCGACCGTTCCGACGCCCGACGAAAGTAGAAATAGAATCTACTATTGTCGGCACTGCGTTTGTCGGGGTGACTTTGCTCCTGATTGGCATGATGAGAAATCCTCGTCAGCGACGGGCCTGGTTTGTCTGACTGTCGGGTTATTGTAAAAACAGATTTAGAAGGGAGTCTCGTCGCTCCGACAAACACAGCGTGACACGGCAAAAACCGCAACCACGACACAACATTTATATTTTCAATGAGACTGCTCGAATTTACAGCCCGGCAGTTTACAGACGCGACACGAAGAGCAGCATTTTTTCGGGACCATTTAGAAGGCGCTGATTAACTACGCTAGTTTGAAAGGCGGTGGGCAGACGGGACATTTGGAATACATGATGGTGACAAAATGTTATTGCTAATGCATACAAAGGTAAAATTATTATTTTTAAGAGTTAAATATAGCAAATTTCAATTGTTTTTATTTTAAGCTGCGTATTTTCCATTGTAGGGAAAGCTTGACATACAATTTCATTTAGAAATTTTGTACATGCTGTGTGTCGTGCCGCACGGCACGACGAAAATATAAATAATTTCTAATCCAAAATTGCTGACCGGACGACAGAATTTGGCGTGCTTACGTCAGATCTATTTTGTATTACATTAGCTGTTTAGTTTTAAGATTCGCGTCGGGGCCGTTGTATCGGGCTTGTCGGGGCTACGTGACTCCGGCATTAGGCACCTCGATGGCCATGAAAGCTATGGCACCGGATACTAACACGGGTTGCGCAATAATAATTGAGCAGTTTTGAAATCAATCTATGGGAAATTTTACTGTCTACACGTATTTCAACGTACACACAGAATAGTATTCGCCCAGTAAATTTGGTAACGCCAATGGGAAAGTAGTTTCATGTCGCAACGTTTAATTGAAAGGTGTTTGGTTAACATATGTGAGTACTGAAATTATTTATGTTATTTTTTAAAATAAATATGTGTAAAAATGAGCAAATTTCTAAAATATTTTTTCCTAATAATTTTACAGTTTCGTTTTACTTGTCTATGAATAAAATGTACAGGCCCATGGCAATGTTAATTTTACATATGGTGGAAGGATATGGTAATGCGCATGCTAGTATACCTAAAGCAAGAGCTTTTAGAAGTGCTCAGTTTACCGTGAACAGCTTATATTAACAGTTGATTATGCACTTCTGGAATCAATTTTCGAAAAATGTCTCTGCGCTTAACCGCGTGTACTATACTATCTACAAGCACAAACGTTGACAGCAAAATTGTAGAAGTATTTCCATTCATTTTAATTAAATATGTTTAATATACACGTTACTCGCAACCAATAGGGCCTATATGTTTCTTTTTATACTATACTCGTTTGGTATAATATTTTAGTGTGCAGAATCAGGGGTCTCTTAACTAATGTATTAATATGCTGATATTTATGTCCAACGCAATGCTGATTTGTGTACGCCTGGCGGAAAAGTAAGTAATATGCTGGACGAAGAAACTAAACACAGATTGAAGAAACTTTCATTAAAACGTTATAATATCGTGCACAATATGGCACAGGCTGTTAAAACCACTTGGTGACTGTCTTATTTAGTGACCTGAAATATTCGCGAATTCAATGACCTGCAGATTAGACACTACAATATTATGTACAAATATGTCAATGTCAACTGTGCGTTGGTTGTCTGTTGTTACAGTGGAAGGCGACGATTGGGCCAGCGTTATCCAGGAGGTGTCAATACACCGTGTGGACCAATGGCTAAAGTTATATAAGCACACGTGTTTCACGTGTTTCGAATTCTAACTTGTACCAAAATGAATACGCGAATTCTTCAGGTCTAGGTTGCAATCTGTGTTGGTTCAGAGGAACGGAAGAACCCGGAGCTCGCTGACCATCGGTGGCGTATGCCATGTTTCCCACACGAGAGAGATCGAAACTGAATCAGGAATGCTTCAAGGATCCTCGTGATTTCACGTATAAGCTGTTCACGGCAAAGAGCACTATTGAAAGCCGTGTTTAAGAACCAATTGTATGTATGTTGTGTATTCGTCCACCTAAGGTAAGATTAACATTGCCATGGACCTCATCACTTTATTCATGCGTCTTTCAAGTTAAACTGGAAAATTATTATAAAAGTAAATCTGCTTGTTTTTACACTTTGATGTATTAAAAAAACAGAAAGCGGAAGTAATAATTTAAGTTATCACAAATGGTTACCTATCACTTTTTATTCGACGTTAAGATAAGGCACTACTTTCCTTCCATCGTTACCAACTTGACTGGGCACATGCCACTCAGTGCGCCCGTTAATATATATGCAGGTAGGAGCAGTGGCACTTTTCTAAGGTTGATTTCTAAGTGCTCACTTTACCGTGAACAGCCTTCAACAAACATCGCGCAATACGTTTGATGTTTGCCTCAGCGTACTCGGCGTTCTGCACCTTCACGTTCGTCCCGCGTGAAGTGTGAATAACGAATGTTCGCGTGGTTACTTAGTTCGTGGAGTAATGACCGGAACACGTCTTTAAATTTGTAACCATAGTGGGAGGCAATCCATAAAATCCGACGATAGATAACAAAATCGGGGGATTATCAATTACACCACTCGATTGCCAAAGGATCAAAGATTATGTTACATTGGGTGAGGACTGTGGAGCATCGCGCGGGAGAATTGGGAAGGGGGTGGGGGCTGCGCCGCAATTTTGAGTTCGTTTCGCCGCGTCACATAACTTCCGCGCAGTATAACTTTTGACTAGGAGAAGCTACGATGCTCGTTTAAGTTTCAATCGACAGCTATCGTCAAGATCAATCGATTGCGCGTACAAAAACATTTGTGTGGCATGGTTATAGTGAAATTGTATGCATTTAATGTAAAAAATTAATACAACCTAACACAATTTCGACCTATACGCGTCAAAAAGCCAAGTCGAAGTATAGAAATTGTATACGGTTGGAAAGAGCGTATCAAAAGCAATCCAGCGATACCCATAAAACCCCATATGATCGAGTGAAGCGGTGCCGGGAACGTAAAATAAACATCAAGGCGACCGAGCGCGTAAACATAGACGTATTCGCGCAAAACAAACGGCCGTGTCCCCAACACAGCTAAACACAATATTTTTTCTGTATTATGCTACATCGACGAAGCGATCGTAGCAGCCACGGTCGATAACCCGGGCAGTGCATGTGGGAAATGTGGATGACGTCATCTGTCAGCACACACTAATTTTTTTTTGTTTTAACAAAAAAATCTTGGAAACCCGCTTGCTAAGAAAATTCTTTGTAAAACTAAAAAGAGTGTTCTGTAAAATATGCCAAACATTTATTTGCAATATTACAAACATTAACGTTGTATCGCAATTGAAATTATTGAGAAATGTATATAAAATTAATTTTTTTCCCTTCTATAAACAAATGTGATAAGTTAATAACAGGGAATGACTGAAAAAAAAGTCAGAATTTAATTTACAAAAATATCACACACTTTGCCAGCAAAGGGACTTACACCCGCATCCTTTGTATTACTAGCCGGCACCTTTAACCACAAGACCAGCTTTACTTACGAACTTAAAGCTCATGGAAACGGATCAGTATAATACAAACATTTCGTGAGGTATATTACAAACAAGGCCCTTGTAGTTTTACAAACGAGTACTTTTACAAGATAAATCTTTGTACTTTTACAAGCATTTGTAAAATTACAAAGAATTTCTCTGCAAAAATTAATAAAAATTTGTTTACAGTGTCCATTTCCTTAGCGTTTTACCATTTTCCCTCCATCATTGCATTCCGTCGCTGATTCATCTCTACTTACGACATCCCCATCAGTGCTAAATACGTCAGATTTTATATCCTGCCAGATTTCTCTATCTCTCTCTCTCTCTCTCTCTCTCTCTCTATGTATCTACATGTCTATCTAGCTGTCTCCGTATCTCTCAAATCCTGGCCAAGCATAGAACGTGTCTTTTATGGAAAAAATTTGGTGTAGGAAAAATCTCCGCCTGAAGTAGAAATGATGTTCCAAAGGGGCCTCTTCTAAGCTGGCGAATAAATGGAGAAGTTCTATTTATGCGTGTAAAAGTTAATGCTTGGACCCGACTAGTGATATACATTTTACCCAGTCAAAAAATTAATTTATATTTAAGTGTAGGTTACTTCAAACGCGCTAGCCGTCCTCCGATTAGACTCCTGGCATAGGGCGGGGAAATAAAAATACCGTAATCAAATAATTATTAAATACCAGTCACTTTCTGTGCTATCGATCAGTTTTCATCTCATCGTGAGCTGATGACGCCAGCAACTCCACAAATGATGTCGGTGTTCTGCCCAGGTGTAAAATATATCAATAAATCATGTTTAGTTATATTTGATGTAGAATTGTTTTCCGTGACAAAGTAGGGGTATATTCTCCACGTGAACGTAGAGTACGTTACTGCAAAAGTGGTTGAATTTTTTTTTATAGGCAATGCTTCTGTTTTAATCGAGTTTGAAATAGTGTACGAAAACCGAAAAGCTTGCAAACGCTTTGTGGTTAGCATTATGATGCGCCACACTGCCGTGGATTATAGCTAAATTTATTGCGCGATATATAACGGTAAAAAAAAATATGTATGCGTATTACTTACATGTTAATGTACTTTTTCCGTGCAAAACGATACGTGATAGGATTGTAATTCTCACTTATGGCGTCAAATTCATACAAACTGGAGGTCGAAATGGTTATGGTTCGAAACCATTCCGTAAGCACGACTCATAATTCGAGTCTAATAGGTTATCTGGTTGTCCCTGATAAACTTTTATAAAGTGCGTGAGGTGATTTCTTACGCAAAATTAAACACGAAACATATTACGGCTCATAATCTGAGGTGTCCTCTAATGTAGATACGCGCCCTTTAAACAAAAGTGTTAGTTTTATTTTAACTGCAGAGACTCGCGAGATTATATAATCATTGTTCTGTAATGATTTTTATATGAAAGTGTTTAATGTGTGAATAGCCAGTTGATCAACTCCCTCGCTTTCAATAATAACATAGAGTTATTGTTCTTGCATTAAATTTTACAATCCTAGGCTGTAATAAATTTATCTGATAGAACAACAATAACTGTATGGAAATTAACAAGTAAGGTGGTATTTGTGCAACACTATAACTCTAGAAATTCTCGTTGAGACACAACACAAGGTTTGAAACGATGCTTCACAACGACCGACAATTATGCTATCTGTATAGCGTAAATAATCATAAAATGGACCGTACTATGTTACTAAAGAAGGGGAATAGCATTGTCAGCTACTTACGCATGAAACAATTTATTCAACAAAACACTTAACTGCATTTTGTTGTTTCTTACCAAGTAATTCCTGAAAATAATGTCGACAATCACTTTACAACCTCTTACGTATAAGGTGCACAGCTTATTCAAGAATCATTCAAGGCAATGGGTTATATATTGTCTTTCCCTTGATTTTTAAAAGGTATCACCTCACACATTTTGTAACAGTTCGTGAGGGGCAACATGTATAAGGACAGCCAATGCGATGGCATAGGCTACGCAACGCAACACAATATTTTAAAACTAGACAAAATTAATTCACTTCGTTCGACAATGAAAATTACTTAAATTTGATTATACCGTAGGATATAGAATCAGTGAATACCTACTGGCTTCGTGATTTTTTTTTTCCTGCTACCAAAACCTCATGCTTTAACGATTCTACTGTCTAAAAAGGGGGGGTTCCCACAAATATATAATATACTAGCGATCCGCCCCGGCCTCGCTCGTGTGCGGTTTACATGTACGGTGTTGTTTCGGTTTACAGCAAGTATGTACACTAAATGCTTAAGGTATCTAACAAAGGATTAATACTGTGTTGTTCAAAAAGTCTTTGTAAGTGAACCCCTGTTTTTAAAAACCAATAAAAGGTTACTGTGGGTCATCCTTAAAAGCAACACATATGCTGTTGGGGACTTTTTGTAGACCTTTTTGACATCTACAATTCAGAATTACATTAATTTGGTTTAGTCAGCGTAAGCCATGTAAGCGCCCGAAAAGCGGCTTTTACTGACTTTGTGACTACATGATGGTGAAAACCGCATCAAAATCCATCAAGTAGTTTAAAAGCTTTATCCGAATACACAGATACACGCGGCTGGGCGACTTTGTTCCTATGCTGTGTATAGATCCCTACGTATAAGATACAGTTGTTGACGTCATTTATAAATTCCTAAGTGATTTTCAACATTTACCAGTAGCGTGTGGTGGTGAACTGTTGCAAGGTAAACTGGTTCTTGCTCTCTGCTGTACATTCTCGGTGCACGCTGCAGAAACCAATAACCACTGTGCAGCCCAGGGAAACTGAACGTATTTCTACCATTCACAACAAACAGGCAAGAGACCCATTACAAACGTCCTGTGACCACCTACCGAACTATGTTTTAGTGGTGGAAGTGAAAACTAGCAAGCAACAGGGTACATCACAGAGATAACATCAGCTTACCTTGCAACAGTTCACCAGACGCCCCTGAGGTTCACCATCAGTAATGAGAAACTGATATAAAAAGATAACTACAACATATAAACTGAGTAATCTGGCTACTGTATACACTGTAAAAAATAATTGTGTAATTTTACACTAAATGTATGTGGCAGCAGTGTCTCCGCTGACATCGGTGTAATTTTATACCTACATATGTCACGGTTTTTTTGCACTGCGTCCAAGTAAATTTATCCTCCAAGTTAGTAAAACAACATAAATTTTTACAACTAACGTTACATAGAGTGGTGCAAAATTAATGTTACTAGCAGAAAATATACTGCAACATTCGTGTATTTACTCTCTACGCCAAGAAAATTTACACAGACATTGCAAACTTTCACCACTGTGTATGTGTATTTTCTCACGAACAAAAAAGTAAAACCGCAGATTCACTGTAACTGTAATTACATAATTTCTGTACATTTTTTCACTGCTTCACTAAGCTATTTTACTGGAAGCATACGTTCTTTTAAAACTGCGTCATGTGTGAAATTACACGTACCATATTACAAATTACACATACAAAATGTTAAATTATAAAAAAAAAAAAAAAAATTGTATTTGCAAATTTAAACTTATTTTTTACAGTGATGTCACTACTGCTTATTTATGTATAAAGCAACTTTTTTTCACGTATACGTGCCAAAATTTTACTGTCGAACTCTTACAGGATCTAAAACTGCGAAATTTGTTTCTGTTGTTTAACGTTTGCCTTGTTTCGTAAGTATCAAAACTTGCGGGTCGCTGCATTCTATTCCTCCAGCGTTCCAAAATTGCGAAAACTCTCTTCTATTATTTAAGATAATTTCGTTTCCTAAGTACTGGAACTCGTGGGTAGGTTTATTCCATTCCTTTGTGTTTCCGAAATTGGGGAAATTGTTTTCTACACTTTTAGGTAACTTCGTTTCGTAAGAGTTGAAACCCGTGGGTTGGTTTATTTCATTCGTCTACATCCCCCCCCCCCCCCCCAAAAGAAGAGGGAAAAAATATAAAACATTTCGAGACAAATTGCGGCTGTCTCGCGGGGGGGAAACGTGCAGTAAGATAACCCGATTTTCATAATAAGGTGTTTTGTTTGCTAACGGGCCAGTGCGCACGAGGCAATTCCCCACGTACTTGAGTGTCATCTTCAGCACCCGGGAGAACCTGCCGCCTTTTTATTTTATTTTATTTTTTTGCCGAAGTCTGTTCGTTTGAATACCCGCCCGGTTTCCCCGAGGGAAAGTTTGTTCCGCGCTCCTTTCATTCAGTTATATCAAAAACCTACCTCGAGAGGGAAAAATTGTCCACGGCTCCTATCGGCTCCGTTTGCTTCCGAGGAAACACGGGGCATTTTCAACTGAGCACAAAGTTGAAAGGAAGAGCGACAGCACGAGAGAGAGAGAGAGAGAGAGAGAGAGAGAGAGGAGAGAGAGAGAGAGAGAGAGAGAGAGAGAGAGAGAGAGAGAGAAAGAGACGCTGTGGCGGAAGGGGGATAAAAGGAAACGGATGTGTTTCTGCTGAAACCTCATTTATAACGGGGGGAAAACCAGAAGACGGCAGTCATAACTTCTAAACTTCTCGTAATAGACCGGAACAAACTGAAAAATACATTCGTCTACTCTTGCCCGTCCGACGAAGACTGCACAGCTTTGAAACGACGCACAGCAATGCTCTCCTTCCCTGCTTTCATTTCAGACTCAAAAAGAACCTGGCTTTGAAATTTTTATGCCTGCCATTTTGTAGAGTGGGGTGCCTGTTTGTAACGGCCTTTCGGACTGCATGGGGCCGCGGTGGTGTAGTGGTCAGACCGCTCGCCTCCCACCGAGGCGAACCGGGTTCGATTCCCGACGTGGGCTGGTCGGCGGGATTTCTCGAGGATCTCCCGTTTCCCCCGCCCTTGATTCCGGCGCTGCTCCATACTCCCCTCGCTGGACCCTCATCAGCTCGCCAGATCCCTTCACTTCACTTAACTTTCGGACTGAATATGTTACGAATGATTCCACGAAGAAACGTAGTACGAAAAAAAAATAGATTTCTCCTAAAATATTTAGTGCATTTTACAAACCTGTATACGTTGAAGGCCCGAACACGTCTCCAGCATGATGGCTGTAATTCGCCAAATAAACAAAGGAAAAGAGAATTTAGCTTTATTGGTGATCACTCGTTTCTTCAGGGGAAGAAATATTCTTGTTCGTACACTAGATATGACATATTTGATTTAAAGCAAGTCTGTACGAAGATCGGCGTAAAAAGGAAAGGAAAAGATGACAATTACGAAATGTGCAATAAATGTTGTCTTAATTACCGGGCAGCAATTAGAATATATTATCATTTGCAGATACCTCAGTTTTCCCATTATTGCGTCCTTTGGTGATTCATAACTTTTGCACCCTATGGCAAAAAAGAGAGATCGCAGATGTGCCCTGATTATTGTATCATGTCAAATGAGAGGCTAGCAGGCAGCAGGTATATAATTATCAAGTTTGCTGGTGCACTCTACTGGAACACGATTATCTTCTGCGATCGCGTACTTCAATCAATTGACTTACCATATTTTTTGTGGCATCCACAGCTGATGAAATAAATCTCAGAAAGTTCACAGAGAAAAAAAAATGAAAACTATTTTCAAATAAAAAAGTTTAAAAAAATTACAATAACTTATTTTTAAAAATCGAAAACGCAAAAATAAAGTTCCAATTAAATATAACAATGGAAAATACGCAAAAATGAAAAATGCAATATTTTAAGCAGGAAGCCCAGAAAATGTCTGGTTTAACAAGAATTTTAGTTTTACTTCTGGTTACTTGGGTAATTTGTTCATTTTCTTCTAAGGGAAGTGAAAAATCTAACTTTCAAATGCTAGTGTTAATTTCATTATTGATAAATATTCATTCAAATGCTATAAAACTGTGTCCATAAAAAGAGAATTCACGACTGTGAGGTTATTATAATGTAGATGTGGACGGATTTCGGTTACAAGAGAAGCAAAATCATTCATTTTGTCCTTTTTTCCGAGTCGGTCTTCATTCTTCTTTAGCTGTTTTTTCCGCTTTTCATCAATTACTGACCTCTTTTTTTCTTCAGAGTATCTGTGTTATATAGCGCACGTGTGACTCAAATACGGTGGACGGTTAGAAAATAATCATACGCTGAACAACATTTCTTGTTTTAAATTACCCGATAGCTAAACCTGCTTGAACATTTTGTAGTTAGAGACAGGCTGATTGGAAGTTATATCCAGTATGTCTATCATCAATATCACAGGACCCTCAAATGTAGTTCTCTATTAGTTTTCAAACATATTTTACGATGGATGGTTTGACCAGAAAGTGGAGTGGCACAACAACTGGATAGTCAATGGCCATTAGCATGAGAGGAAGTAAGTTTATTTGCGGAGGCCATGCAGTGTCGAAGACATTCCCAGTTGTACACCATTTCTGCATATAACTCCCATATTGTATCCCGTAGGTTGAAATTTGACTTTTCAAGACCAGCAGGTGGTAGGCCTGTTATGACACATCGACACGAGTTTGCTTCCAAACTGAACTTTGCATTGTACCGTGTCTCAGATTGCGTTTATGATCCCACTTTCTTGCGACGATCGCTATCTTTTGCTTTGACAGTTGGCAATACTTCCATGGTAATACAGCTCTCTTTGAAATTAATCGCGGTAAGTTTGTATCTTCAAACTTTCCCAAAAGCCATTTGTGACGTCAATGAAATGAACAAAACGTGTGCGAGGAAGAAAATGAATATAAAAATATAAAACATTACGAACATCTAGTAAAATTTTGAAATGTCTCTATCTAGCGCGAAGATTTAAACTGATGTATTCCATATTTTACGTATTTTTTTTACATGCGCTGTTCTTGTGTTCTGATAATCATAGCTTATATATGCTAAAAATCAGGAGTTTACAGAATCAATGTAAGCATAATAAGCACTTCATGCCATATATATATATATGGATATAAATTTCAGGTTTAAAAATATTCATTATTCATGTGCACCGCGTGTAATATTTAAAAATAAGTAGTTAGTTGAAACATTGAAGAAAAAAACTGTTCGATAAGAAAAAAATAGGATTACCTAGTAGGGTCGAACCCTCGAAACATACTACCTCTATAGTAATTCGATGGCAAAAAGGCTAACCACTATACTACAGTATACATAACTTACTTGAAGTTAGGACGACTCACTACAGTTAAATTATACAATTTCAGACAGTTTTTAACATAAATTGTGCTACATTTTGCATCTTCGTTAAGTGCGCACGTGTTTCTGATGGCACACATATTCATATTACGATTTTGCGGGCTTCACTCCACTTAAACTAAACTTTATGTGCTTTTCCTGCAAGTTTATTCCTTTATAACAAAACATTTCTCATGAGGAATTGTCGAATGAGACACATAAGTATGGTCGACACGGCGACTTGAGAACGTTCTGTATCAGATTGAACCTATATATATATATATATATATATATATATATATATATATAGAGCTATAAATATTTTCTAATTTGTAAAGCGTAAAAATTTTTTTAACATACCAAATATACTTTATATTCGCCATTATTTAATTACAACAATTTTAGTACACGAGGTTATAATAAGTCAAGAAAAACATTCGTCATTTTCTCGTGCTGCTTGTGATGCAAAATTATTTGCGTGGTGTCTGTCTCCCGGTTTGAGTTTGCAACCGTTTTTATTAACGATGAAAACTTTGCGTTCGCAAACTGAGCGGCCGTAATGAGAACTAACACAAAGCATGGTTTTGCATTGCTGTCATAATTAGAGATCTGAGTGGCTGTGGATATTTGCGTATAATAGCTCCGGATATCAGCCTCTTTCTACAGTTTAGCGGATTAAACTTTTCCGTCATTGTGGATAGCGGCATTACCGATAATACTTTCGAAAAATGGCTACAGTTTAAAATAAACTATGTTGTTTTCCTTGTTTCGAAGGGGGGGGGGGGGGAAGAAAACAATAAATGTAGCGGAAAATTCGATGAATTTGAAGATTCGTCAGACGAGGGAAATGCAGCTTCGCCTCAGGAGTCCCAAAAACGAACGCCGAAATTATCAGGCACGGCAGGGGTAAATCCAGACAACAGAGACATCTCGTGTGACTTATTGGTGGCAACATGCACGAGAAATAACATCCAGAACTCTTCAGGCTTGCGCGGCCTGCTGCTTTCCAGCATCCAGCGCTCCTTCTGAGAGAAGTTTTCCTACTCCAACAAGAGTAGGGATCGGCGCACTCGTCTCGAACCCAGCACGGTCGACATTCTCCTTAACATCAGCCTGCCGATGTAGACAGGTACTTCATTAATTAATTTATTTATTTATCTTTATTACATTCCTTGCAATACTGACAGAGTGCACATCATCAATAAGTGTACATTTAATATTATAATTTTCATGTTATGTACTCTAAAAATAACATCTCATGTATTTCTTATTACGTCGGCGGAATACACTGTTGTAAAATAAATGACGTTGTCATTAGACTTTCTAAGTCTTCATTTTCGCTGTCGTATTTCTTAAAAGAATTTATTTCCCTGTAATAACATATAATATCTACTAAAGCTGAACATCAGGCAAACGTCCTGGTAGCTTCAATACCCCGCGGATGCCAGTGCAGATATCATATTCTCTAATGCGCAGGTGTCTAGTCATAATACGCCTGCTGGGTGAAATGTTTACTACTCTCCGTATGAGGTCGCAGTGGCAGAGCGGTTAGCCTGCTCTCCTCCCACCAAGGCGAACTGGGCTCAATCCCCGGTTGGCTCGCTCCCGGATTTTCACATTTGGGGATCGTGCCGGACGATGCATCTGGTCGGCGGGTTTTCTCGGGGACCTGCCGTTACCCGCGCCATTTCATTCCGCCGCTGCGCCATTCTCACCTCAATCACCCTCATCGGCTCTCTAGACTTCGCTGTTACGAGCCGCCCAAATCTCTTCATTCGATCTCCGCTCCTGCTACCCTTTGAGGCGTAGTGGTGGATATGCAACCTGCGACGCACGAAGTGTTGGTGGGTTTTGATGCTTTTAAGTAGTCAGGGGTTTAGGGAGCCTAGCGGCTCAAGTCTTCGGTGAAGATGAGGGCGAAGAGGCGTAGTGATAGAAGTATTGACGAAATGCAGTTTCTTCGCCCTTTTTAAATCAAACCTTTGAAAAACATCCCCATGTATGACGTGTTTAGTTATTTCCAACATATGCCATGTATCACAAGCGTTTGTATCGAAAGTATCTTTAAAGTTACTTTTTTTTTCTGTCAAATTAAATGCTAATCATATTTTGTCTCAAAATTATAATGCTTCATTGATAAATAATTTGAATGAAAACAGAGGGAAAACACGTGTGTTGGTAGCGCCTAGTGAGAAATAGTTCTTATACAAGATACTGTTACACTGAGTGCACACGAATTCGGTGTGTTGTCCCTTTGGTGTAATTTTCCATACTTAGTTAAGCTTAGCTTGCATGAGGCGGAGAAATGTCCTGGAAGTAGAACGTTAGCAGGGCTTCAGAAAAGTCTGAAGTAACCGTGAATGGATTATAGTGGGGGTAACCGGCAGTATCCCAAGAAAATCCACCGGCGAATGGCAGCGTCCTCCACGTTTCCCACATGCGATATCCCGGTATTGACTCTGCCGGGAATGGAGCCCGGTTTGCCGTTGTGGTTGCGAGACTTCTGACCACTACACCATCGTGGCACTAACTGCCGCTTTTAAATCGGGAAGGATATTATGTTCACGGAGCGAGTGAGAAACTCAGACGTTGAGCTGACTTGTGCACTTATTTGTTCCCCACTTCTACAAGATTCACTGTTTAAATTTCCGAGAAAACCGAACATTTGTGCTTTTTGTGGAAAAATTGCTTCTTTTCATCCAGTTCTGCCCAACAAATCACATAACTTTGATCTTACTTTTGGATCGGATAATGTAGATTACTTTCTGGACAAGGGTATTATGTGCTTGTGGAAGTATCTTATATCCTGTGCTAATATGAGGTTGAATTTCTACCGTGCGTTCACGTGAAATGTAGGCATTGCTTACGTATGTTCGTACAATTCGTAAATACTGTAGTGAGTTGGGGTACTTCCTGTAGATAAAGTGTATGCGGTGGAGAAGGGGCGTGGGTGGGGGGGGGGGGAGAAAAATAAATAGGATATTAAGAACAGACAAAGATTTGAGACCGCGAGTCTCATGTACTGTGGAAAATTACCAACTACGCCCCCAACTCGACTGCGAGCGGCGCTACAACCAACATCCCGTGTGCTATCTTGACCACCTGCATGCCTTACCCACACTGCACGGCGCTATATTCCAGACAAGTTTATATTTTCTAGAATTGCAAATACGCAAAATACTTGTGTACTACTGTGCGACGTAATAATAATTGATATTTTAGCTTGACTGGAACTGTGATGTACACGAGGAACAATATCCGTTTTCGCGTTGTTCATCTGAGCACGAGCCGCGGCAGACCATCATGCTGTAAGGCAACTGTTATTGTGAGCGGCCCGGAAAACATGGTTCATTGGCTCGCTACCTTGGCCGCTGGTGTAGCGGAAGGAGTGTGTACCAGCGTATAATGAGTGTTATAGATGGCGCCACAAGGGCCTTACTTCTGGGAAATTAACTACTTCTGGAAGGTGCAGAGGCTCACCATTTGTCGAAATTAAAAACTGACTGTTTGTCCCTAATGTTGTGGGGTGTTTTCCCCTTCATTAATCCAGCAGACACTTGGCTGCTGGTTTCTAGACACGTCTTGAGATAAGTATTTATCATCATGTTGTAGGGCCCATATAGGCCAGGTTAACGGTAGAAAGAAATGGACTTTCTTCCTCGTCCATGTAGCCGGTAGACTTTATCCTGGTAGACCTAGACAAATGATTGGAGATGGCTATACAATTTATAAAAAAAAAAAATAGTAACAAAAGGCTGTTACATTTAATAATAGCTTTGTTTCAGCCTTAGTTTGTAACCAAAATTATGACAAGAAAATGCGTTTTCAGCCTTGGTGTAGGTTGGTAATTAATCATGTGTTGGGATAATATTCATATATGTATTATATATATATACATACATATATAATCTTTTATAACTTTTCTTTGCCCTGAAAAGAAGTAACTTTGAAAGATAGGAAGTACAAGGAATACTTAGCGTAATACTTAAAAGGATAATGATCTCTTACTCGATTTGAACAAACGCTAGTGAGAAAGAAAACAAATGTACATGTAATAAATGGCAAATTGTTAGAATTTTACACCATTTTAACAAATATTTTTGGGAAGTACCCATACGCGTGAATTAATGGAAAAGTGAAATTTTCATGCTGTGTCATGAGAGACTTAAAAAAGAGTTAATGTATTTAACACGCCAAAAGCTGTGATATCTAGCATTACGCAAAGTGGAAATCTTAATACTGTGTCACGATGTCTTAATCGCTGTTTTAACATTGCCTTTTTTTTAGTCTTGATTTGCAATCTACTAAAGTAGCTTTACTGAATAGGCCCTAAATTTACTCAGTTTTAGTGAACAATGGAAATTTTGTAGCAGTTATTTTGCGGAAGTAGTGTTTCGTAAATATTTGGTGCTTTTTGCATGGCTTGTACTGAAATAGTTTTCGAATACAAAAGCTTTTCCCATGCAGTGTGTGTGTTTCTTTTTTTTTTTTTTTTTCTGGAGATACTGTGTGCCTAAGCTGTTCTCAAAGTTTATTTGCTGGTTGTGGTTTTCTTGGTTACTTGGCGTTTCTCGTGTCGTCCTGGTTGAAGGACCTAGCGAGCCCCACAGATTTTGTTTATGATCTTTGCCGCAAAGCCGCAATGTAATGTGTGAACCCAAGTGGTGGTGGTGTCGGATATGAGAACATTCAGCGCTACTCTACTACTCGTTATTATGAAACAACTTGACTGTCAGATGTGACGTAGGAGTACTATTAGTCAGTAAACTCAAATCGAAGACGCAAAGACAGATAAATTCTCTAAGACAGCACGAAACCAAAGGAGAAAATTGCTCTAAAAAAAAAAAAAAACATTTAATACTGATATAAAACGGTGATATTTAAATGTTTGGTCGGGATTGTTACCGAAAATGTCAACAAAATTTATGTACGTGCGTAGTATATCAAAGTTAATAACTCAAAGACACAAATCGATGTTGAGACTCGCTACTTTTATAACGAAATTACAGCTAGTAACTGAAAGATATATTAAAAACCCACTAGGGTAGATAACTGACGTATTTATAAAAGAAAAAAAAGCTTACATACGATACAAATGTAAACAGATAAAACAATAAATGCTAAATTAAAAGAATAAATTGGAATGACATGTACTTATTATATTTAAAGAGCAAAATTCACTAAGAAACTGCTTTGCTAGGTTTCAAGGCCCACGATCAATTATTAGCTATTTCGCAGTCTATCAGGCATGAACTAGAAGTATTTACAAATATGCCATAAATATTAAAGTGGTGCTTTGGAAGATATTATATTCAAGCACGCCACGCAGGGGTACATTTTTCTTCATATCAGAGAACTTACTTTCAGAACATAAGTTTAGCGCAGCTATGAACTTTATGTGGCCAAATTTTGTTTCGTCTGAAGCTGCAGCGGAAATTATCCGCGATAGTTTCCAAAGTTAAGCGGGGGAGAAAAATTGATATATACTCCTTCAAAATTATATTCATCAAAATAATGCCATCCACTGAAGACTTTTTGTGGGTTTGACAACTATAAAATGTTAAGCTTTTACTTTTAAAAAAATTCACTTTTGTAATTCCTTACCCAATAATAACAAATACATGAATTTAATATCAGTAAAGGCTGTTCACGATAAAGTGAGCACTTTTGAAATCAACCTTAGAAAAAAAGTAACTATCCCTACTTGCATATATATATATATATATATATATATATATATATATATATATATATATATTATCGGGCGCCCCTGAGTGACATGCGACCAGTAAAGTTGGTAACGATGAATGGAAAGTAGTTCCATATCTTAACGTCGAATAAATAAAAAGTGCCAGGTAACCATTTGTGATACCTTAAACTACTTATTCCATTTCTTTTTAATGCATCGAAGCGTAAAAAAATTTATTTCGTTTTTATTTTAATGCATTGAAGTGTAAAAAATGAACAGATATGTAAAACATTTTCTTTCGTAATAATTTCACAGTTGCACTTGATAGACACATGAATAAAGTGACGAGGTCCATAGCAATGTTAATTTTGCATGCAACGGAAGAATACACATTGTGTATACAAGTAGATCTTAAGCAGGGCTTTCAAAAGTGATCATTTTACCGTGAACAGCCTATAAGTGGCTGTGTCACGGATACTACCGTGGGTTGTACGCATATACATCTGCGTTTGGTATATATATATATATATATATATATATATATATATATATATATATATATATATATATATATATATATCTTTCGCTTGGCACCAGAATCAGTGCGTCAGCATATTGGAGCATCGGCCATATTCATAAACTAAGGGGTTTAGGGTCGTAGGTTATAGAATGAATGATAGATGGTAGAGGTAACTGATAATGAGGGGTTTTAATCATGTTGTGCGATACAGACAATACAACACTGTAATAATAAATGTAACGGGGAGCTACTTTAAATGAGATTAAGTTATTATTACATTATAAATGTTATGAGCACCTCACGCCTTAGTTCTATAAATCTATGTTGGACAGTCCCCACCTGAAACATGATGCCGGAGGCTGTTTGTAGCTGAACGGATGACGCTGGTCGGACACTGCAATCTTCCCTGTAGTCTGACCATTCGTGGAAAGATGCGGCGGCGCGCCTCGCGTCATCCTATATCGTCTCTTTGACGTCTTGGCGTAGCTGGCCTCATTCCCTGGTTGGCGGAGGGCGTTGTAACTGCTGGCCCTTGTCGCACTGCTTTGACGTCTTGGCATAGCTGGCCTCATTCCCTGGTTGGCGGAGGGGGTTGCAACTGCTGGCCCTTGTCGCACTGCTTTGACGTCTTGGCGTAGCTGGCCTCATTCCCTGGTTGGCGGAGGGGGTTGTAACTGCTGGCCCTTGTCGCACTGCTTTGACGCAATCCCTGGCGTCCTGGTTTACTGAAGGTGTGAGGCCGGGTCCAGAGTGGGATGGTACGTTGAAGTCCATTCACAACACATACCGCGCGGAAGTTTTCGCCCGCGCCCAAAATTACCTCCAGTCGCCGCGGGCCCCCACCCACACCTCGCGCCGCGTGCGCCCGTCGCCGCCAACTCAAAGTCACGCTGGCATCGTGGTAGCAAACCCAATTGAATGAAATCCCATTTCTTTCAATCGTGTTGTTGTAATCTATTCGCAACTTCTGCACACACTTTGAATCGAACGTTTGAAAAAATCACCCCATGTATGGGGTATTTGGTTTTTTCCTAAATATGTAATGTATCACAAGCGTTTTAAACTCGCGTTAACATAAAAAAAACCTTATTTTTCATCAAACTAAAATTTCACTTATATTTTATTTATAAATAAAATATTTCATTTATAATTAATATAAATAAAAACTGGGTGAAAAAATGTGTGTTGGTAATGCCTAGTGAGAAATAGTCTTTACGAAAATACTATCATAAGACGTTCACGGTAAAGTGAGCTCTTTTTGAAGCTGATTCATAAGACATAATAATCAATAAACACATTTCATTGTGGCCTGGGTCTTTTGGTTTTGGGTATAGTGAATGTATGCACCGTGTTTATTACTCACATGGCAGGGTTTACGTTAAAAAGTGGCGGAAGGATATATATTGGTTGAAAGAAAAAAGTAACTAGGGCTTCAAAAGTGCTCACTTTACCGTGAACGGCCTATACACTGAAATCGCACGAATGCTGTGCGTTGTCTCTACGTATTACTTTATAGACTCTGTTAAGAGTGGGATGGACCCCTCCATTTTTTCGCGAAATAGTTGTTTGCGCGAATACGCGTGTCTCGGTACATATATGTTCTGAAAATACGACTTTTTGTCATAAAATATATAAATAAACAATTCTATACCTCTATATTTTTTTACTTTATCATATTACGTGTATTCTAGGAGAAAAAATGGTCAAATATCGAATTTTTAAAGATTGCCTGTGCAGTTTCCTTAAGCGGCAAGAGAAAAGTACAAAAATACGGGAGTAGTTTAATCTGTGGTTTTACATTGCGTGTAATGAAGTCCCGTTGTTACAGATCTAATTTGCACAGTATAGCGTTACGACGGAAACTCTGCACGGCTTGCGCGTAGGAGCGATGAGGCACTAGGCGTGCGTGTTAGTGTCGCCCGTATCGCTCCCTCGTCTCTTGACCTTGGACGCGGTGGTCCATCCCACTCTAAAGCTTTGTTTGCATGGAGGCGGAAGAATATCCTGATAATAGAACTTAAGCAGGGCTTGAGAATAGTTCGAAGTAACCGTGAGTTGATTGCAGCCACGAATTTGCAGTGTAAAAGTTACATCACAACGTTTACACTCCAGTACCCCATGCGTCGATCTGACAATAAAAAAAAAAAAAAAAAAAAAAAAAACGAAATATTACGCCGCCTGCGATATTTGTGTGTGCCGACGCCCCCGCCACCACGGGGTCCACGTTCAGATCTCTGTCACAGAGTCGATAGATACACAGAGGCGAAATAGCGCGGCAATTTCTTTTGATGTGCACACGCCTGTTCTCTGATTGGCTGCGCGAGGCTCCTTGTGTCTCACAGATTATAATCCATGCATGGTTACTTCCAACTATTCGTAAGTCCTGTTAAAGTAATACTTTAATGGATATTCCTCCGCCTCGTGCAAACCTAAGCTTAGCTGAGTCTAGAAAATTGCACCAAAGGGCAAAGCGCCTAATTCGTGCACACTCAGTTGGAATAATATTTTATACGAGAACTATCTCTTACTTGGAGCTACCAACACACATTTATTCTCAGTGCTTTTATTCGCATTTATTGTAAATGAAATATTAAAAATGATAAATAAAATACAGATCAAACATCCTTTTTTTTTTTAATACGAAAAATAAGATACTTTCAAGTTATGAGAGGTATAAAACGGTTAGGATACACGGAATATTTAGGAAGTAACTCAACACGTTGTACATGGGTGATTTTTCAAAGGTTTATTAAAAAAGGTACGAAAAAACCGCGAATAGACTATAGTAAATAAGTGCTTCGAGATTAATTTTATTAATGTATAAGGGCCTGCCTCTTTAAAATGAAGTTAAAAACAATAAACAGGTTTTTCACTGTTGACCACATGACTTCAACAGTTGTGTCGGTTGGGCTATGCCAGTGTTCAGCACATGCGCAGAAGACGAAGAATCGGTCCACATCATCTTTGGTCTACGGTTCCGAATCGTTGCTGGTCAGCGTCGCCATTTTGCTGGAGCGTGCTGCCGGATACCGCGGAATAAGAGACTGTCTCGCTTCTGTATTAAGTTACGCTGTCCAGGCATGAAGTTAATGGTATGAAGACTAAAGGAAGTTCACTATAAAGTGAGCATTTTTGACACAAAACCTTAGAGAAAAGTCACTGCCCCCACAAGCATATATTTTAACTGGCGCCGTGAGTGACATCCTCCCAGTAAAGTTGGTAACGATGGATGGGAAGTAGTTCCGTATCTTAACGTCAAATAAGAAATGTTAGGAAACCATTTCTGATAATTTAAATTATTTATTTCTCTTTCTGTTTTTTTTTTTTAATGCATCGCAGTGTAAAAATGAGCAGATTTGTAAAATAATTACTTTCCTAATAATTTCATAGTTTCACGTGACCAACGCATGAATAAAGTGATGAGGCCCATGATAATGTTATTCTTACATAAGGCGGAAGAGTACGCAAAATGCATACAAGTAGATATAACGCATCTAACCATGCTGTTCGGGTGCCGACGACGTTCAGGAGGTTGTGTTCGTGCACGGCCGTGCCACGGGTGAACCAAACTAATTTTTTATTTTTTTTTATGCGTCGTTTCAGAAGGAAAGGCCACAGGTAAAGAAATCTATTTCAGTGAAAATGTTGCTCGCGGCGTGGAAAACTGTGCTAGGGTGGCGCGGAGGTTGCTGGGGTCGCATATTTCCGCGTCACTTCCGGTTCGGCGGGCGGAACGCAGTTATAGCCACCCTCGCAGTACAGGTTCCCGCCGTTTGGTGCGCCATGCCGAATTACTGGGCCACTTGGGGATTATGCACTGGCTGAGAAATGAACGCTTGGCTGCAGTCCTGCGCTTCGTAGACTAATGCTTACTTGCCGTCATCAGACATAGATTCTGCTAACCCTCCACACTGTTAAGAAATTATACGAAAATTTACTATAACAGTGTATACACTTATAGGCTGTTCACGGTAAAATGAGCACTTTTGAAAGCCCTGCTAAAGATCTACTTGTATGCACTTTGTGTATTCTTCCACCATATGTAAAACTAACATTGCCATGGGCCTCATCACTTTATTTATCCATCGGTCAAGTGAAAATGTGAAATTATTGGTAAAGTTAAATATTTTATAAAATGCTCATTTTTACATCTCGATGTATTGAAAAAACAGACAGCGAAAGAAATAAATTTAAGTTATCACAAATGGTTACCTAACACTTTTTATTCGACGTTAAAATATGGAACTACTTTCCATCTGTTGTTACCAACTTTGCTGGGCGAATGGCACTTGGTGCACCCATTATAATATATGTATGCAGGGGCAGTGACATTTTTCTAAGGCTCATTTCTAAAGTGCTCACTTTATCGTGAACAGCCTGTAGTAAGAAAGCGGGAATGGTAATTTTTTCCCCCTATACAGTCATTGTAAAGTTCCTACATTTGCTTAGGAAACGGTCAAATGCGCAGAGAAGTACCCAACTTTGTAAAGTAGCGATGCTAAACATTCCTATAACTGCAGCTTGATGTGTGGTATTATTACCATGCAGTGTATTGGTTGAAAACTTCCCTGACAATTTAGGAAGTTTACCATTAAATTTTTACAGTGTAGGCACAAATCTCTGTTTACTCCCCTACCTTGGCTTGGCTCAGCTGTACATACAAATTATTATGAATGTTGTCCATGTGAGTTTGACAGGACGACTTTTGACACTGTTTTGTATTTCATTTCATCGTGACTTACAATGGGCGTGTTTGCAATAGAGATCAGAGATACGGCCATCATAATATAACCGACTTTGGCTTGCTTGAGCAAACAAATGAATGGGATAAGTATCTCTTGAGTTACAACACTCTACTTATATGCTCGCCACACAGACAGAACGGAGAGCTGGAGCAGAGAGCGGACAGTACAGACATTACATTAAGAACTTTAAATAAAATGGTTAATTTATCTTTATTTATTCTGATATGTAGTGGTATTAGATCAGCGCTATTATTACTCGCGCGAGTAGACACAATGTTATTTAAATTCGTAAAGAATTGTATTACAACAACACACATTCTACAATACCGCTCACATTCGTGATCAGAGTTCTACAAGCCACATTATAGAGCATGTGACGTGTGCTTGTAAAAGAACGCACAATGTTGTGTTGTCGGATACTCCGCTTCCCTATATCTCTCACGATTTTGACCTGAGATCTCAGACGAACGAAAAATAATCAAAACCTTGAATTTTCAATGAACGTTAAATATGTAACCTAATGTTAACTGTTGAAAATCGCACGATAAGTAGTATAGTCTATTTGCGGTTTCTTCTCACTTTTTGAATTAAACCTTTGAAAAATCACCTCATGTCTCACATATTTAGTTATTTTCTTAAAATGCCATGTATCACAAGCGTTTTATGCCTCAGTTAACATGCAAGTATCTTATTTTTCGTCAAATTGAAGTTTTACCTGTATTTTATTTATAAATAAAATTATTTCATTTATAATAAATATGGATAAAACATTTAGAAAACATGGGTGTTGGAGCGCATAGTAAGAAATAGATTTCATGCAAAATAACATTTCAACTGAGTGCGCACGAATTCGGTGCGTTGTCCTTTGATGCAATTTTCTATACTTAGTTAAGTTTGCTTGCAAGAGGCGGAGGAATATCCTGGAAGTAGACCTATAGCTGGGCTTCAGAATGGTGTGAAGAATCCGTGAATGCAGTATAGGCGTGCTTCTAGGGAACTTAAATTAATAGTTACACATGCCTCATATTGACATGTGATCTGGAGAAGAGGAACGGACCACAAGGAAGGAGTGATGCTTAAGAAGCAGCACAGTAATGATAATACGAAATGAATTATTACAGTTCGAATAAACCAGGTCATAATTCAAATGTTATGGGCCAGAAAGGTATGTGAGAAATTCTAATTTAAACATTACATGTCAATTCTTGACATTAACAAAGTCTTTCATAATTGTTTTAAATTGTATGTCTTTATGACAAACGCAGGCAATTTATATTAATAATTAGTAATACATGATCAATTATTGTTACTGTCTTATTGCTGGCCGTCATTCACTGAGAAAGAGATCTTCTTCTTGAAACCAAATTAATTTGATGTTTTGTTTGCAACGAACATTGAATGGTTTGGTTAACCCAATCTTTTGTTGCCCCTTCAAAATATTTTGCTGGTATTATGTTGCAGAGTTTATAACGTTGTTTGCACACGTTTATTAGTGTGTTGGTCTTTTGTGTCGAATTATCCACGAACCGCGGACTCAGTACCGTACAGGTTTTGTAAAAATACCGCTACGAAACTGCTAAATACCTAGCGTAACATATTCCACTATTATTAACAATACCATAGTTTTGTAAATTTAATTACTTATATCATTGGGATGTTTATAACACGTGGCGATAGGAATGCTGTAACAACGAAATATTTGTTTCGCACGAACAAAATTGTTTTAAATAAATTATTTGGCTTGGTGAAAAGATTTAATTCATTTGGAGGAACTCGGGCTTGGTTGTACCAACAAAATATCGTTCAGCTGAAACAAACGCCATGCAAACAAATATATTTTATATAGTGAAACAATTATTTTTCTCAGTGTTGGGCAGATGTGTGCGAGCTGGAACTCGATGTTCAGACTCAGAAATCAAGTCTAAATAGCCATATGGATAAGACATGTGGATAAATAATAATGGTAATAATAATAGTATTAATTTCTCTTACCTCTTCCAGGACACAAACGTTAATTTAAAAAGTTCGAGGAAAGTTTCCTTTCACATTAACAAACAGGATCAATTTTAGACGAATTACATTTGTCATGGACTCTACACTTATATTCAAAAAATTAAATTCGATGAATTTAAACAGGAAATGTCTGCAAAGAACTTAAGGCATTTTCAATCGTTATTTATTAATGGAATAAACGAACGTACCTCGATCTCCCAAATATTTAATTAATGATGCGGAAATTATTACCTAGGTCCAATATTCATGTTTGGGCCATAATTTCTTAAGTTTGTTAACATAAACTACTAACAAATTTATAAATTGACCATTGTCCGATGCATGAACTCATGACAATTACGTAAGTTTACTATAACTTTACTCTTTATAATACCAGTAACTTTCTCGATACAAATGTCTTTAAATTCATACACATCCTGATTCCCTTAAAATATCAACAGCCATGCATCAGTGTTGTGAAATTAATTTAAAACTTTTAATTGTAACAAAAAAGCAAACGCCGTGTAAATACATAGTATATGAAATTTAGGTTTTATTATTGAAATCAAATAATTATATATATATATATATATATATATATATATATATATATATATATATATATATATATATATATATATACACACATTGTGCTTGAAAAATTGTCTTCAATACCGCCGCGACTTCTTGGAAATCTTCCTCCACGGTCGAGTCAGAGACGCGAAGAAAGTAGAATAAAAGGAAGGGACCAGCAGAGTTCAGTTAACCGTAATTTCGCTGACAGAAGCGAAACTAAATAAATAATTTATAACAGCCCTCATTCAAGGTGAAGTTGAGGAAGCTTTGACGAGGGCTATCGTGAAAAATTGATGCTGAAAATTTTGCGAAATGCGATTCAATGCGATACGAATGGTGAGAAGATGAAGGGAGAGCACGGAGGGTCGGTGAAGAGAGGTATAGACTGTTCACGGTAAACTGAGCACGTTTGAGAGAACTCTGCATAGAACCTACTTGTATGCACCCAGTTTATCCTTCCACCATATGTACAATTAACATTTAAATGGGCCTGGTCACTCTATGCATGCGTCGGAGAAGTGAAATTGTAAAAGAGAAAATTTGGAAAATTTACTTATTATAACAGTTCTGTGCATTTAAAAAAAGAAGCAAAAGAAAAATTTCGGTATTTACAAATTTTAATCTAACATTTTCATTTCAACGTTAACACATGAAACTACACTCCCTCGGTCGTTACCAACTTCACTGGGTGCAAGATTCAGCCCGACTGTTAAAAATACATGCAGGTATAGGCTGTTCGCACTAAAGTAAGCATTTTTGGAATCAGCATAAAAAAAAAGTCACTTCTCCAACCTGCATATATTTTAACGAGCGCACTGAGTGACATGCGCACAGCGAAGTTGGTAACGATGGAGGGAAAGTAGTTCCATATCTTAACGTCGAATAAAAAGTTTTAGGTAACCGTTTGAGATAGCTTAAATTATTTTGTGATGCCCGAGCGTTCTAGGCCTGAGCACAAACACTCAATAAGAAATAATATAAGTCAATTTATCACTTTCAATTAAATCAAACACTGAAACTGTTACACTTTAAATTATACATCTACTTGCTTGGCGATGTGGCGAAAGACGACATGGGAACTGTTAACATAAAATAAAATAATAACGGCAATGGAAGCAATAACATGATATAATCGAGGTGGTGAAGGAGAGTGGAGTCTCAGCGCAGCTCAGGCGAGTCGTCCCATGCGGTGATGTGCAGTCTCTGGTGTCCTCTGCTGAAGTATCTCCTCCTCAGGCCGTGCGTGGCATAATAACGCTTAGTGGAGAGAGGTCTCTCTCCACTAAGAAGTCGCGCATGATCAGCCTCTCACCAATGAGAAGTCATGGCGAGAAGAGTCGCCAACCAATGAGAGAGCAAGGTTAGGGCGTCAACTAATGAACTGGAACTTTGCACACGGCCCCAAAGTGTGGTACTGAAATCACTTGACGGGAATATAGCGCGTGGTACAGCACGTGATTCCAGGAGTCATGGGACGAAAATACTGTGAATAACAGGACGTATTTCTCGTCAAACGTAGTTAGCTATCGTAGTCACGAGGTGCTGAAATCACCGAGGGCAGTACTGGAACGGATACAGCTTCCTGTTGCAGGCACCGCAGAACTTGATAACTTGTGAAAATACTTCACTAAAATGCTCTCTCTCTCTGAACTGGAATGCTTGCGGAGTGCCCGTGACACTACATCACTCCCTCTTTTAGAAAAGTTTTGTTCGGGCTGAGCAAAACTTTAGAAATATATGTGGCTGAAGCTATAAGTGAGTTGGTCATCAAAGTGAAGCTGATTGAAGTACGGAGCCTGAGAGTGTAACTGCTCTATCAGAAACAACAGGATGTGGGCTCGCCAGCAACGGAAATGCAGGTTTACGGTCTACCAACTAACAGCCATAGTGTAGCAGCGATGTTCACACAAGAGTCTTCTTTCTTGAAGCTTTATGAAATTGCTTCCATACTCGCGGTCAACTGAATCATTAAAATTACAAAAAGGGAATTATATAATTACTCTTCCATAAAATAACTTTAAATTTAACTGAACTCAAAATGGGGAGTACCATGTCACCTTCCTCATTATTTAAGTTCGCCTTTGTAATTTTCCAAAGTCCAGCTGAAACAAACCTGGTACACAATATGCATATTGGATAACATTACACATAAACACTTAATTAAAAATATTTGTTGCAGCTCCGTCTTGCGTACCAAGACAATTAAATAGTTCGATCATCATTTATTTGTAATGTTCATGGAGTAATTGAACAGAGAAATATCATTTTGTGGGATATATATATGTTCATAACACAACGAATCTTGTGTTCATTGATTAAATTTAAAATTCTCGTTTTCATTCATTAAGCTTACAAAAAAATGTTTTTATATTTGAGTTAATTTATCTTTAAAAAATCAAACAAGCATTGCATTACAATTAAACAATTGAATAAACACATTGGGACACTTTATTTGCTGCCCTCTGGAATATCAGATTCCTAGTGTAATATTACTTGCTGTAGCAATAAATTTTAAAAATTCCGCGCACTATACTCTGATTTCACTGACTCTACTTTAATTCTTACCTCTGGGCATCAACATTGAATCACTTCGACGTAAAATAGAATTCCTAAAACAAGTAGTGGCTGTCATCCTCGATGTCGGCTGCGGGGCTGGAACTGTGCTCGAAACAGCACACATCTCCATGGCCTCTGCTTGATCCTCGGGAAGTAGGGCAAGCTCTGTGGCCTCAGCTACCTTCCGACATGGGAGGTATGCGTGTGAACACCTGGCCAGTGTCTCACATGGGCGCCGTTTCAGGAACCAGATGACGAGTACCAGACATCCCATCATAACGAACCCCACCAGGTACTGGCTGTGGAGTTCAATGTGTTGACTCAGAACCTTTCTATGATTTAAATCATGAATGTCCGACATGAAATGATTCAACTCTACATCTTCTTCTGTATTTAGCTCTGACAGACTAATATTGAAGTCAGTTTTCATGGATGCAACGAACACTTGTTCACTATTTGTTAATAAGGACTGAACTGGAGAGAACTTGACGTCATTCACTTTGTATTTTATATGTGTTACTATGTGGTAACAACTGAATTTCCTCATTAATTATCAGACAACTGCTTACCTGGGACATGACTCCCTGCGCCGAGATCCACTCCTCCACAACACGTGCTTCACTCTTTTCATGAGGACACATTGTTGTAACTTTCATCTTTCCCTGTACTGAATAGATCCAACTATCACCATCTACTGATCTAATAAACACTGGTACGAACGAGTTACCTAGAACTTCTCTTTTACACATTTTATAATTGTAACCAGGTTGTGACAATATTACATTCACTAGACAATTCGGAACCTTTATGGAAAACGTCGGGACGTTAGCTGAACAAATTATATTATTCCCGCCTTTACATTGACTCATGTCTGCTTCACACATTAACACATAAAACTGCCTGTTCTCTGGCAGTTCGATATAAGGTGCATCTGGCACTATCTGAATGTATCTCTCTAAATTTCTCTCAACCACGGGAAAAGGTTGAGCTCTATAAATTGGAAATACCTATTGGCGGATCTCAAAGGAAACTCAATTATCAACTGTATACTATCAATTGTAGCAAGTGCATGTACCATCGTTACTTCATAATAATTATAAACTTGATCTAAATCAGTTCCTGCTATCAAAGTCTTGTCCGCGGGTAATTTAAGAGCAATATCTCGAATAATTTCTGACAAATTTCCTGGAGTCAATAACGAAGTGGATAACCTACTTGTCGCTATGATATCCAATGTCACTTTCAATTTTATTACCTCTTGTTTATAAGACTGAAGAGTTAATTCTAATTCTCTCAACAAACTACTGTATTTAAGTGCTTCCCCTAAATTGCTAATCGTTAATCTGTGATTTCTTCCAATCATTGATGCTGTTAAAGTACTCCAAGCAGTCATGTGGTTCAAAGTTTTTATTACTTTCGCAAACTCTTTTGCTCAAATGCCTACGTCCTTCGAGTTTTTCTCTACGCTGGCATTCATCCCTTTCACGAAAGTTAATTGTCTCAATAGTATATGAATCAATTTTTCTTGTCTCGTCCACAACTCACTAGTGACTTGGTGAATACGGACATAGTCATCATTTGTAAGTGTACCAAATAAAAATTTCAGAATACTACCACCTGCATCTATCAAACCTCTCTTTTCGCGAGACGATTTTCTGTGCAATATCAAAGTTATTTAATTTACTTCATCCTCTAATTCTGCAATTATCTATCAAGAACATCTAGCTCTGAACGTGGTCTTTCAATCTCTTGGTTTCCAGAAAACTTCATCCCTTTAATTATGTTCAGTTGGTGCCTAAATTCCTGATTAATACTCTCCAATTTTCTTTTGAATATGTCTAGTACTATTGTCCATCTGTCTCCTGTTAATACGACGTCCATTTCTTGGACCAGAATCAGGCCAGCGCCTAGGGTGTGATCTGCAATGCAAACCAATATACCTATTATTTAGTTTTTTCGCATTGAACTCGTAATTATCATCAAATTTTAGGTTACATCGAGGCTACGCATCACTTATTTCTGCTTCCTACTCTTCCACTGAGGGGTTTCTTACACTTGAACGCAAATTATACCTGACACTAGGTTGACCTACTTTCTCACGAATTTTCTCGTTTTGATAACACGACGGTTCCCAAACGTCGTCAGTTTCTACATTATCATAACACTCACTATCATCGAGGGTGCTGTCGTCCCTAGGGCATTAAACACATATTTCCTTTACTTCACCTATTTCTGCTAACTCTGTTATGTCTGCTAAAATTGGGCTTGACTTTGAGCCTATATTTTCTTCAATATTTTCCTCACTGAATTCTTTATCACTTTCACTATCGCAAAATTTTTCAACTGATTCTACTTCATCAATTATCCGCGGGGCTTTTTCCCTACTCGTTGTGTCTCGACCTAGATACGAGCTCCTTGGCTCTGTAGAATTTTTAGACAACTTTAATCTATCACTATGCACAATAATTTTCTCTTGTGTAATAATACTTCAAATGTGACTGAGCTCAGTTTTCTCAAAACTTTATGAGGTCCAGACCAAAACTTATGAAACTTAGATACTCTGCCTTTCTTAACACTTGGCGTGTGCAAAATACACGTAATCACCTACCTAAATATTTGGTGATGTTGATTTCTTATTGTAATACTTTTTTTGTCTATCAAAATCTACTTTATTCCTTTTAACTTGTTACTCAAAATATCTACGTGTTCCTTGGCTGTCATACCCCCTCCAACACATTTGGCTGTCTACTCAATTCACCTAAAGGGAGTAGCCTAACTTCTTTCCCATACAACAAATAATGTGGGCTATAACCCGTCACTGAATGTGGGACTATCCTATATGCGTGCACTGCATATGGCAAATATTCTTTCCAATTACTACCGTATTCATCTACGTAATGAGATATAATGTCCGCTAGGATTTTATGAAGTCTCTCAACACGTCCGTTACATTGCGGTCTGAAAGGGGCCATCTGAAACTTTTTAATTTTTACCACTTTGACGTCTCTAACATCAACCTAGACCCAAAATTTCTACCTTCATCTGTCAGCAGGCTTTGAGGACAACCATGGCTTAAAATAATCTGTTGTATAAAATACTTCTCTACTGTTTCTGCAGTTTGTTAGAGAATTGGTATCGCTTCACAGTACCTTGTGAAGTAATCAATATATGTCAACACATATTTATTCCCTTTCTCATTCATCGGTAAGGGACCTAAAATATCTAGAGATACCATCTGAAATGGGGAATTTACTTGAGGTAAAGAATCTAACGGTGCTTTCGTCATTTTCATACTTTTTCTCCCAAGACAATCATTACACCTCACAATATATTCATCTACATCTTTATTCAATGTTGGCGACCAGTACAAAGATTTGAGGAAGGTTTGAGTTCGCTTCACAACTTGGTGAGCAGAAAATGAAGTGACATGGTGATGACTAATTACTCTGGTCACGAGCGACTTTGGAACAACTACAAAAATTTTATCTTCGTCTCTTTTGTGTATGATGCCTTCCCTATCAATAAAAAAATTCCCTTATCTGCCTTATTAATTATACTTACCCATGTTTCGTCTTCCTTCTGTTCTTTCTTAATTATTTCCCTAGTTAAATTTTCTGAATTTATCGCATTTACCATTCGCGACAAAGAATCTGCATTCGCGTGTGTCTGGCCCGATTTATGGACTACTTCAAAATAAAACTCTGCTAAACGAAGTGCCCATCGAGTGAGTCTCGAACTAGGGTCTTTCAAATTCAATAACCATCTCAATGCAGCATGATCAGTAATAACGGTAAATATACGCCCATACAAATATGCTCTGAACTGTTTTGTAGCAAAAACTAAAGCGTACATTTCTTTTTCTGTTGTACTGTTATTCCTTTCTGCTGAATTAAATTGTCTACTGGCATAGGCGATTGGTTTCTCGTGTCCGTTCCTCATCTGAGACAGGACGGCGCCTATGGCATAATTACTAGCATCTGTACTCAAAATAAATGGTTGTGAAATATCTGGATATACAAGAATCGGATATAAAATTAATTTTTCTCTTAACATCTTAAAAGCTCCCTCTTGTTCTGTCCCTCAATTGAATAGTTCATCTTTCTTAATTAATTTCTTCAATGGTCTTGCAATGTCTCCGAAATTCGGAACAAATTTCCTATAATACTGAAATAAACCTACAACTGAACGAACTTTTGTCACATTTTTAGGTCTAGGGAGTTCTTTAATTGCTTGTGGATTTTTCTGATTTGGTTCTACGCCTTTTGAACTTACAACAAGCCCTAAGTATTCTTCACTATCTTGTACAAATGAACACTTACTATGCTGGATTCGCAAATTAGCTTCCTCAAGTCTTTCCAATACTTTACTCATGCGCTCGGCAATCTCTCTCACAGTACTACTAAATATTATAATGTCATCAAGGTATACTAAACACTGATCACCTAACAAACCTACTAGAACATAATTCTCCATTAACCTCTCAAATGTTGCTGGTCCATTACACAATCCAAACAGGAGTCTATTAAATTCATATTTCCCCATGAATGTAGCAAAACTCGTTTTCTTCCTGTCACTTTCTTCTAACTCAATTTGGAAGTAGCCACTCGCTAAGTCCAATGTTGAAAAATATTTCGACCCGTGCAAGGAATCTAACGTCTTCGTGACATTCGGAACTGGATAAGGATCCTGCTTCGTAACTTTATTTAACTTACAGAAATCTATCCAAAATCTCATCTTAAAAGAACCGACTTTATTTTTCTGTTTCACCATTACTACGAAAAACTGCCAAGGTGATTTACTCTCTGAAATAATATTTTTATATAGTATGTAATTTATTTGCTCTGCAATTACTGGTTTCAATGCATGCGGTACTCAGTGTGGATTCTGCTTTATTGGTCTGGCCTCTCCTGTATCTATCATATGTTTCAATAAATCTGTGTGCCCGAAATTCGAACTATCTCCTATTTGAAATATATACGCAAACTTCATTAACACTGAACACATTATATTAAAATCACTCTTATTCAAATGTTTCAGCTTATCTTTAAATATTTTCTCTACCTCTATAAATTCATTTTTTGATAGTTCTGGTAACTTTTTACTCTTCTGCTTCACTGATTCAACATTATTTGCCGTGTGAGTTTCAAAACTCTGACTACCTTGAGTCACTAAACAATTTGGCATATTTAATATTTTATTCTGTCCATTCCATGATTTACACGTATTTTCCGTGCGAGTTTCACAACTCTGACTACCTTGAGTCTGTACATAATTCGGCTCATTTATTCCTATGTTACGTGAACAATCTAACATCGGTGCCGATTTTTCATTTACGCGCGTATTTTCAAAGTTAACTTCTATGTTTCTACTATTTTTCACATTACTCTGACATCTCAAACTTTTATCACATATCAAACTTTTACGACAACTATTACTTTTCAAACTTTTATGACAATTATTACGACTCAGACTTTTACGGCAGGACTCGGGGTTTTCATTTGGAATCGGAACTGCCTCTGCTCGGCATACACTACCTCGGCGGATTTTGGAGACACTGCGACAAAATATGTCCTGTTCCGTGACCTCGCTAACTAATTCACTCACTTTATGGCTAACACATCTCGAGGGGATTACTGCTTCGGAGCCTGGAAGCGAACACTTTATATCTTTGTTTCTAGGGACATCTGCGAGGATTTTCTCCTGTGATTCTGTTTGTGGCGACACTAAATCACTTTGTTCCGACCCAAGACTTATACAACTTCTCTCGGATATTCGGGGTACGTTATTTACGCATGGTACTCCAGCAACGTCACTGACAAGTGTGGCAAATCCTATTACCGTACCCTTTGGCACGACGAACGTCTCATTAGTAATGTTCACAATTTTTGTCACTGCCCTTACTGCTTTTGCTAACGCTCTGCGAGGTTTCCTTGAACCTTCACTGTGAGGTTTCCTTGAATCCTCAAATTGACTTACCCTGTCAGTAGTCCTCTCGACATGACCGCCTACTTCACATGTAGCTCCTGTATATTCCGCGCGACTAGGACACCATGTCCTCTTGCCCCCTTTGATGTGATCGCGATGAGGAACGAAACACTGGGACGCATCCCTTTGACCCGAAACAAAGGGGATAACACACTGGTCACTCACCCTTATAAGTGCCTTCTTTTCAACTACACAGGTAACCTGACGGTCGTTCACCCCGTCCTCCAGATTCGCCTCACTGAATCTATTACATGTCCCTATAGAGTTTCAAGCCGTACTGCTCCTACAATACACCTCGTTCTCCAGGAGGCTCTTACCAGTAAGAATTAAGTTGCATAATGTCCTTGCCACACGGATGCTCGATACATTCGTCAATGTCGGTTCGATAAGAAGCAATTTCGAGTCAGCATCCCAACCCGCCGTGTGCAAAGCAACATCTATCACTGTATCCTATTTTGGTGGCAGAATCGTGTGCTGTGTCATTTTCACGTCATTGTATTGATTACCGTTCACAGATACGGATACAAGTTCAGAGATGGCCAGGCTCTCAGCTTGTTTCCGCTGCTCTTTCTCAATTATGCAAGTTATTGAATTATATGTATCATAAATCAAACATGTTTTTGAGATACAATGTCTGTTCTTTCAAGTCGATTCTGGCATCATAATAACGGAGAAAATCGGTTCCAAGTATACCCTCGAAAGGAAGCTCTGATACGCACACAAAGAACCAATATGGGTAACATTGACCATTTACCCATAACTCTACATACTGAGTTCCTGCGATCTGGAGAGATTCTCCAGTTATGCCTTTCGCTTCTAACTGAGATTCGTCGATAATATTCCCGCTGATTATAGGTTGAACGAGAGATATATCGGACCCTGTGTCAATTAAAAACGAGCGAGACTTGCCCTCGACAAGAACTGATACTATGGTCCTACAATTTATTTCGCTTTCTGTCTTTTTAAATGCATCGATGTGAAAAATTGGCTGGTTTATAAAATACAAACTTTTCTAGTAAATTTACAGTTTTACTTGGCCGACAGATGAATAAAATGATGAAGCCCATGGCAATCTTAATGTTACATAAGGCGGAAGATTACACAACGTGCACATAAGTAGATCTTAAGCGGGGCTTTTAAAATTGCTCATTTTACCGTGAACGACCTATAGGCGCAGTGAAATTTTTCAAAAGGTTTATTTTAAAAGCGCTCGGTTAAACGTGAACAGCCTTTAAGAGAAGAAACTGTCTGCACCGAAACGCTATCGGCCTGGAAGAGGCAGTGGCAAACGCGTCGTCAAGAGTAGAGGGGAACCATTGGCAGGAAAAAAGAACACTGTAACTGAATCCCTGGGTAAGCCGATTTGGAATCCACTTATCTAGCGAGAAGGATCTTCAGGTTGAACCTGCGAGCACACTCGTGTGTTAATACTGTACCTTCACGCCTGTCTTCCCATCAACACACACTTCTGTGATTGCGTGCTGCCTGCATGGAAAGAGTCACCGAAATATGCAGTGCGTTACTCATTTCTTCGTCGCATATGTAGGTAATAAGTTAATAAGCCGGCCTTTCACAAATTCAACATTAATGCAGGTATTCCGAAGTATCACCAACGTTATAATTTTTCTTTGATGAAAATATCAAAAGTTCACATGTAAAAATTGTTATCGCAAGAAACTGGTCGCAAGTTTGCCGCACAATTGTAGAAAAATAGTAAAAAAAAAAGTCATAGTAATAAAGTTACTCTCCACGCTTCCGCATTAGCTATTCTTAAATTTGTTTCGGAACAAGTGGAATTACGAAATTTGTATGGGAAATATGTCCAAAATTTTTATATTTGCTTATTCATTTATGGCAAAATTTCCACTCACTATGAGGGTTAAATATTTTACTTACATTTTTCGGAAGTTTTTCAATAAATATTAAAGCGTATTTACGAAATTATTCCAGACGGCTTTGCATCGTTCGTTAGATTCTGTCGGCATGAGGTTTTTCCTTATTATACGTGGCTGAAAATAACCTAGAAATTTTGTTATTAAATACGAGGGCTGATTCAGGAGTCATGTCAGTATTATTTATCTCCCAAAAATGATTCAAAACAGGAAATGTACTGTGTAGAGTTGAAAATGTACACCATGAACGTCCTAAAGGTGACACCACACGAGGTATGGATGCAGGAATGTCTGGTAAAAGACAAACTCAAACATGGCTGCTTGAAATCACCATTTCATCAATATATTCTCGTACAAACTGTATACACTCATTTGAACGGGTACATATCGTAGGTGTACAAGCTGTATAACATCCTTCAAAGTAGTCTACGAGGTTGTCCACGGTTCGTTGTCAGCGATAAGGCAGACGGGAAATACTATCGGCTGCATGATATCCGTCAATGTACGCCACCTCTCGTCGAAATGCTGTGACGATGTCTGCCTCATCGCTGGCAACGAACCGTGGACAACCTCGGAGACTACTTTGAAGGATGTTAAACAGCTCGTACACCTACGATGTGTACCCGTTCACATACAATCTGTACGAGAATATATCAATTAGCGGTGATTTCAAGCAGCCATGTTTATCTTTGTTCCTTGCCGGACATTGCTGCATCCATACTCCATGCAAAACTGTCACCTTTAAAACTTACATGTCGTACACTTTCAACTGTTTACAGTACATTTCATATGTTGGGTCTTTTTGGGAGATAAACAATAGTTGCCATGACTTCTGATATTTTTTTTTTATTGGCCCAGATTCCTATCAATCTGATCAAAATAAATAAATTTTGGCAAATAAGTTCACGTAGAAATGTTTACACTTGAGCCTGTTAATTCCTTCAAACATACAACAGCCATCGTCAACAACACGCATAGTTGGAAAAGTTTAATTTTTTTCTGTCAGACCAGTCACAACTTTGTAAATTTCATGACTTCTTGTAATCGACGGAATCAACGAATTTTCACTTGTTGGTATTGGACTCAAAATACTTATCGGAAGCGCGTGTAACATTTTAAGGTTCTTACACTTCACGGTTAGTTTTCTCATAGATGGTTTATTATACATAGGTACTGGAAACCCATTATCATTTAAAAATCAGGTTCCTCGTAACTTTTGTGTTTGCAGTAACTTTAATTTGCTTTCTTCCCCACTTTTTTGTGAAGCACAAACATGTAAGTGTGTACCTTACTACATTTAGGAATATCCACATCTATGTATTTAAAACGCCATAGTTATGTGAACATTTTACAATTTTATGCTTTGAAAATATTTTTACGCATTAAAGTATTCCAAGTTCCGTAATTATCACATTCCCAGGATGCCTGACACACAAGTAAAACAACTATTTCTGTCGCAAACTGCGACCGTAGACGCCAGCAAAATTACGTCCCTGGCCAGCAGCATGGTGCAACAACGGTCGCCAACCAGCACCTGGTATAGGTAGAGACTTGCAAAATTCGCGTTGTTATTTGAGGACATGTTAAACTTAAAACACTTTTCCTTTGCAATATGTGTGTCATTAGACCATTTTAAATTTGACACGCCCCGGATAACTCTGCGCCAATAAATGAACAGTTCACAACGGTATGCCCAATCACGTGTAGTTCAATCATAAAGTGCATGACTTAACATTTATGCAGCAACCAATAGAGAAATTACCCCGGGTCGAGTATATATAGTACTATGAATTTTAGCTCGATGTCAAAAATAATGCGAAATTTACAGGTCCCTAGGTAGAGGCTATTCATGGTAAAGTGAGCACTTTTGAAATCCCTCTCACTTGGAATAATACCAATAAATATATATTATTGTAATTTTTTGAAATAAAAATGCGAGTGTTGTGGGATATATACGCGGTGTTTATTACTTACATGGCAATATATATTTAAAAAGGTAGTTAGGGGGTACAAAATGGCTGAAAGGAAATAGTAACTAGGGCCTCAAAAGTGCTCCCTTTACCATGAACAGCCTATAACTTAGTTTCCAGGTGTCAGCACAGCTAATACGTAATCTTTCGCAGCCCACGATAGCCATTTAGAGGCCGTGTCTGAATTCACATGCCAAGGGCCCTCGACTGGCTTCGCGCCCTAGCACAGTGCGTCTAGGGCGCGACGTCAAATAGTCGCTGTCCGAATTCACGACTAGGGCACGAATGCACCCTAGAATATCCCCTTCAGCCAAGGGCACGTGTCTCATGTCCTAGATCGTTTTTCTATGCTCTACTGTTCGTTGCTCTTTGTTCACTGTTTGTCTTAGGATGGATGAACGTTCTAAAAAAAAACCTATAACAAGTAGGTAAGGTTTAACGTCTCCTGGCTATTTCACCGGTTGTATCTCATATTTTTATTTGGTGAACAGTCGGCGGATGAAACTGTTAGCTTCCGAACGGAAACGTAAAAAACACGCGGGACTCCCGTCTTGGCTTCCGGTGTAAAAGACAGAAACTCGCACATCGATAGGTCAGTAATCGATATACAAGCGAACAAGGGTGTCCGCATTCGGAGATGCACACTTCTTCACAAAGGGGACGAGGGCTTGTATCTCGCGGAAGGGCACAAGAGGAAGTGGACGAGAGTGCGAGCAGGTGAATTCAGACACAGCCAGGGCAACGATCCACTTCCAGACCTTCGCGCAGCCGACGAGAAAATGTGTAAAGGCTGTTCAAGATAAAGTGAGCACTTTTGAAATTAACCTTAAAAAAAAAAATCACTGCTACTAACGTCATATATTTTAACGGGCGCGCTGAGTGACGTGCGCCCAGTAAAGTTGGTAACGATTGATGGAAAGTAGTTCCATATCTTAACGTAGAATAAAAAGTGTTAGGTAGCCATTTGTGATAACTTAAAACAAACCCTTCCACTTTCTGTTTTTTATTGCATCGAAGTTTATAAAAGAGCAGGTTTTTTTTTATAAAGTATTTACTTCCTTAATAATTTCATAGTTTCATTTGACCGACGCATGAATAAAGTGATGAAACCCATATAAATGTTAATTTTACCGTCAACATAATTTACCAGACATTGACAAAACACCTATTTTCTCTTTGTTTGCTTCATATTAATTATAATTGAAATAGCATATTTTATATATTTAGATATGTAAAAGTTCAGTTTAACAAAAATAAGATAATTTTATGTTTATACAAGTACAAAACGGTCGTGATACACGACATATTCAGGAAACAAGAAAAGCACGTCATTATAGGTCTGATATTTTGAAGGTTTGATTCAAAAAGGGTGAAGAAACAAAGAATGGGCTATATAGCGAGTTGGCCGGCCAGGGATGTTTGGGGACAACATCCCGGTATGACATGTGATTTAGAATCATAGTTTCTGAATACACTTGACTACTGCTCCCTTATTATAATCTGAAGGTTATAATTATAGATTCTTGACAACTGGATATTGACACGTGAATGATCTGGATGAGAAGGGAGGGCCATTTCACTTTAAACAGAAACGTAACACGGCGGGACGGGAGAAAATGATACCGCCATCCTTCTGGCCGTCAAGTATTTTACACAGAAGTGCCTGAGAGCAATGCCGGAATCACATAGCCCCGACGAGCACAGTAGGACACGACAAAAACCGCTACCACGACCATTTTAAATGTTCCTGCTCAAATTTACAGCCCGACAGTTTACTGGCGCGACCCAACGAGGAGAATTGTTCGGATCCATTTAGAAGGCGCTGATTAAATACGCTAGTTTCAAAGGCGGTGGGTAGAAGGGAAATTTGGAATACACGATGGTGACAAAGTTTTATAGCTAATGCATACAGAGATAAAATTATTATTTATATGTTAAATAAAATAATTTTCATAACTTGTTTTCTTTAAATCTACGTATTTCTAATTGTAAGGAAAACTTATCATACAATTTTATTTTGCAAGGTTGTAAAAAACTGTGTGCCATGCCGCACGACACGACGAAGAATATAAATAATTTCTAATACAAAATTGCTGGTCGTATACAGAATTGTCGGCCTTACGTCAGATCTATCTTGCATTTCATTGGCTGTTTAGTTTTAAGTGTCGTGTCGTGCTTGCGCTGTCGTGCTGGTCGGGGCTAGGTGATTCCGACATAAATCACCAGAACTTCCGGCTGCCAAGATCGGCGTACTTAAATGACGATTGAGAATCGTTGTAACCTTTCCGAGAGATCAAATGTATCTGTGCTTGAAAAAAAATCACGTTGTAATCCTATAAATTAGTTTTTAAAACGGTCGAATTTTGGCGCGACTGTTTAATTGTTCCAGCTTATGCACTTATATGCGTGTCAAATAAAACTTTTCTCAGTCCAGACTAAAACACGCATTTAGGCTTATTTATGACCATACTTTATGGAATGGGTAAACTTTGAGGTAGTATACATAATAACACGAAACTATTCTTTTTAAAGCTGTTCGCAGTATTTCTGCACTTTTGAAAGTCGTGATTATGATCAACTTTATTTCTGTTGTATTTATTCACCAAACGCAAAAATAATAGATCCATGAACCCAACGAATTTGTTCATAAGTCGATCTAGTGCAGTTGTGAAATTTTGTGGAAAGTAAATACACTGGTATGTCCACAAAAAGTAGGTCTACGTCAGGTTAATTATATAAATTTGGTTCTCACTAGGATTAATAACACTTCTAATACGAAGTTAGCACTTGAAACTACTAATTTTACATATGGCAACTTTACTGGGAGTATATAGTTTTACATGCCTGTTAATTTACATGAAGTTAAGAGAGGGAAATTTTTTTAAAATGCTGATTTTCTTAAAGTGCTCAATCACAAATCAGGTACACCTAAAAATTCTCCACATTCTTATTACTTACCTAGCATTCTAAACTGAAACTCTCCGACTGAAAAGCATCGCCATATCCACCCGAGATGCAGATGTTCCTGTACACGCAGTTAAGCAAAATAATTCGTTTCATACTTAGTAAAAACTTAGTTATCCTGCAATTCATTACGTTATTGTGATTATTGTAAATTGTAACCCTGCCAGGCCTCTTTTAACATAGTAATCATCATAAAAGGTGTACGTTGTTAATTTTTTTTTGTGAAAACACAAAACAAACATTTCTAACGCAAAACACATTCGTCTCAGAAACATATCAAATTATATTATTATTGCAAGGAAACGTACTATTTTACAAGGTCAATTTTTCTTGTTTTTTATTAATGACTAGCCTGTATAGGCTATTCACGGTAAATTGAGCACTTCTGAAAGCCCTCTTTAAGATCTACTTTTATGTACGTTTTATATTCTCACGCATTATGTAAAATTAACATTGACATGACCCTCATCACTTTATTCATGTGTCGGTCAAGTGAAACTGTGAAATTTTTAGAGACGTAAATATTTTATAAATCTGGTAATTTTTACAAACTAAGGCGTTAAAAAAAAAAAAACAGAAAGCGTATGAAACAATTTTAATAATCACAAATGATTACCTAACACTTTTTATTCTACGTTAACATATGGAACTACTTTCCATCCTTCGTTACCAACTTTACCGGGTTCATGTTTCTCAGTGCGCCGGTTAAAATATATGCAGGCATGGGCAGTGACATTTTTCTAAGGTTGATTTCAAAAGTGCTCACTTGATTGTGAACAGCCTTTACACAGAATTACTCGACTATTAATAAGAACCAGTAATCTGAAAAACACTACAATTGAATCGGTGAAATCTGGACCACTGAAGTCAGTGGCAGCCTGCTGATTACTTCACCGAACTAGTTCCGCAGTTTTCCCAATAATTATTAATTATTTATCGGTGAACTCAGCGGCTCCAAGTTACTGATCGTCACTTAATTTTAGTGATTTGATAATGAAGAAATGAAATATCAATGAATTTATGGACATTCTAATGCTGATGGTAAAGTTTTTGCGTAGATAATTGTATCCTGAATATAATATATGCAGTGCATTAATTTTTTTTTTTAATTTTTGTTTTGGTACTCACTGAACCGAGAATCATTTTAACTGTCAAAATTGTCATCTGGCCCGCCTATGTAGCGCGAGGTCCCACAGCGCGACTTGATGAAACATAAACAATGTAGGTTCTCTATAGGAGGTTGTATATTTTGACTTCTGTCTTACATTTTACACGTGTACGCCACCTAAAAGGCTGTAACACAAGCATGCTTTCCTTCACATGATCCTTGGTGACATACTATCTTTCAACTATGGACACCAATACAACAAATATTTTAATATTTTCGAATGGAGAACAACGACGAATTAATCCAATAGTTTCACTCCGGAAGATAAAGTAGTGAAGAGCAAGTAGTTATTGCTGACATAACTGTTCATCGTCTCGGATATGAATGTATCAGACGGGCAACTGGCGGTGATATATTGTAGTCCGTAGTGCTGCTTTCTTAATGCAAATATTAACACCCTCATAATAGAGACCCCGAGCAGAAATGCCGCAGACGTTTACGTATAAAATCGTTTCATTCATTTACGCAATTCTTCGGCTCTCAAGACGTCGATGTTAGGAGCAGCCAAAATCTCTTCACTCACTCACCTTACGTAATTATACTTAAGAGTATTCCAAAACGAACTAAGAATAATATGAAGTTATTCCATATTCCGCTTTATGGCAAATTCTCCGACGCAAACGACAGAGCCTGAATGCTAGTCTGTCGCCGTCCGCCTCGCAACTACGAGTGAAGCTCTGTTCACAATGAAAAACGTGCACGTAATGAACGTCTACTTAGCGGAATGACAGTAGGCATTTTTACGAAACGGTTCATGACCATCGAGTACGAGTCGTGTAGAGGCATATTAGACGTGTAGAGGTGTACGTAATTGCGATATGTTATTTCGTGTAATGTACCGTCAGCTTACATGACTGCAGGAGAGGAAAATAAGGAATAATATATTGCATTCATTTGACTTTCTTATTTATAAGGAAAATTGCGTTTAATGATTTAGAAGTACGTCTAAATTATCATGCTTGCTAATAAATCATTACCTCACTAAAACCGAGTTAATTTACATCCGTGTGTGATTGGTAAAACAAAAGACGATTATATTCTCTATGAACCACACATTTCTGTACACGTTATACACACTAAAATCGAAACAGTTAAAATTGCTCTCAATCTGTGAATTCATCAGCAGATCTGTTGTAACTGCTCCACCTGAATCAGTGAAATTCTGCTGATCACTATTAAAACTGTGATTTCTACTGATCCCTAGTGAATCACACTGGCCTGGAAGTAAAACTTCAGTCCACTACACTGTTTTGTTTTCACTAAGGAAATCTTGCTTTGATTAAAAGTGAAGGTTAAAAAATAAACTTAGATTTGTAGCTGTTTAAATTTGGGTTAAACAGTTTTGTTTATAGAAATAATAATTTTATATATAGACAATAAAAAAATTCTTTGAGCTGGTTTTTTTCCTTCTTTTTTTCAGTAAAAGTATGTTGTGTACACTGAAGAAGAGGATTAAGCGATACTAAAACATTAGTTTCGTTCGTTAAAGTTTTCAATGCACAATTAAATTTTCTAAATGCTACCATACGAGATAAAGAGATTCGATACATCGTCGATATGATGGTTTAATCTAATTAATATAGTAACTGAATTTATAGGCTATTCACGGTAAAATGATCATTTTTTAAAGCCCTGCTTAAGATCTTCTTGTATGCACGTTGTGTATTCTTCCGCTTTATGTGAGATTAACATTGCCATGGGCCTCATCACTTTGTTCATGCGTTAGTCAAGTGAAAGTGTGAAATTAAAAAAAGTAAATATTTAACAAATCTATTCATTGTTACATTTCGATGCATTAAAACAAACATAAAGCGAAAGAGATAATTTAAGTAATCGGAAATGGTTACATAACACTTTTTATATGACGTTAAGAAACGGAACTACTTCCCATCCATAGTTACCAACCTTACTGGGCGCATGTCACTCAGGGCGGCCGTTAAAATATACGCAGGTAGGGGCAGTAACTTTTTTCAAAGGTTGATTTCAAAAGTGCTCACTCTGTCGTGAAAGGCTTTTACCACAAATGATACTGAACTATTTTAACCACAACACAATGCAATATTATCTTTGCCATTGATATATACAGTAGAACAAACGAAAATTTTGTTTGTCGCAAGCTTACTTTGCAATGGTTCATATTTGACGATAATATTTTTCTTGCTGAAACAAAACATGTGTTGTAGCAAACAAAGAGTTTTTAGAGTGCACGAACACGAAACTGGTCGTGAAGTAAGTTTTATGTAAGTACAGCAGCCAGGTTGGCAAGCGCGCTGCAGAACTGAAACCTCGGGCCGCTGGCGACATGGCACGGCATGAGGGAGTATTATGACGAACGACGGAGCAGAGGCAGGGCCAGTGTAGGTCTACGCACCGCACTGTAAACAACTGAGACGTCACTGCGGTAACTGCAGGCGGGGCACCAGCCAACGAGGATACAAGTACCAGAGACGTCACTCGAAGCAAAGCAGCGGAACGCTTTTATTTTTTGCCCAGTGCAAATGTGCCAATATAAAAAAAATATATATATTGTGATCACGGGTTGGCACTACTACACGTTAACAGTTTTCTGCATAACATTTCAATTGTATAATTCCACTCATTTTAATAAAAAAAAGTCTTCAATATTCACTACTAAAATATGTAGAATTACATCCAAAAATAAACGGCGACTGTGAGCTGTCAAGTGTCAGTACACAACGCCAAACCGTTGTTAAAACACTAATTAGCTCACATCAACGACAATGCACGGCCTTGTGACAATGTAATGCTCACATTACCATCAACATCGCAAAAAGAAATGTTGATTTATATAAATCAATGTATTTCAGTCTCTAACATTGAATGAATATAAGTATATTTATATTTTCAATTCCGTTCAACATTTTCATAAAACGATACGCAGTTTATTTACATAATATAAAATAATTTTCCGTATTTATGTTGCCGATATTGAACAGGACAATTACACAAAATCGAATCGGAAATAAATTAAGCGTTCAGTTTACTCCTATCCTGCGACGTCATGAGCCTCGGCCGGGGCTCATGACGTCGCAGGGGCGCGCTGTCGTTATTTCCCCCTGGGGACTGCGAGCCGATGGCTCGGTACCGATCAAGTTCTGTTCCCTGCACGACGGCTATAACTTGCAAGCCCGAGTGATCGTTCCGGTACACAGTGCATGCATGACTGCAGCGGGGGGAACGGAGGAACTACCAACGTTCTATTGAAAAATATCTCCGGGCAAACTCCTTCAAACGATATACTATTGGAAGAGGGTTACTCTTAAAAGCAAGGGGACCACGGTGGCTGAGCGGTTAGACTATTCGCCTCCCACCAAGGCGAACCGGGCTCCATCCCCGGCCGGGCCGCTCCCGGATTCTCGCTAGTGGGAATCGTGCCAGACGATGCCGCTGGTCGGCAGGTTTTCTCGGGGATCTCCCGTTCCCCCGCCCTTGCATTCCAGCGCCGCTCCATTCTCACCTCATTTGACCCTCATCGGCTCTCAAGACCTCGTTGTTAAGAGCTGCCCAAATATCTCTCAACTTAGCAACTCAACTCTTAAAAGCAAGGGAATATTACTGCAAAATGTCCTGTAAGAAATGGGTTATTTATTTTTCGAATATAAGGGAAAATATGAGGAAGCTCCGTGACTACCGAGGACATATTCAGGACACTGTACGGGCAAAACACGTGACGGCAACAAAGGGAGCAATGTTACATATATTGCATTGACTAACACACGGCACGACCTACCCAGAAGATAATTAGAAATTAAAACTCTAAAATCCACTAATATTGCTGGAGTTTTTGAGGAACTGTCGTTGCTTGCAGTCGCAGGCCAATGCGCTAGCGAGTAAAGAATTATGATTTGTTCGTAAAATGTGCGGAAAAATTATTATGTAAACGTGAATCATCATACATTTGTGATAATATTCCTTACATATTTTAAAACTACGAAAAATAATACTTTATTGGTTTTTAACGACAGTAAAATTTCGCCTACGAAAATTTTACTATACAACTAACTGAACTTAGCAGGAATAAAACGCCATAATTCTAAAATGTAAATGTCAGACAAAGTTTACTAAACAATTATATTTTAAACACTCTATTTTACTATTTATTTACTTAATGTAATTTACGGAGCTCGCCATAAACAGTAGCTGGTTTAACAAAATAATTACTTGGGTATTTCGGTAGAATTTGTTTTGTGACTGTCATAAGCGCGTTGGAACCAATATTCCCACAAGATTTACTTGTTCCTTAAACAAAAAAAATAACAGTCACTTAAATAAACATAGATTTGAAAAAAAATACGCCACTCGATATTTGAGCACGCGAACAAAAAATACGGTTGAAACAATAACACGTGCTTTTGGGAAAATACGATTAAATGACTAGTTTCTACGAATATGCTAACTTTCTGCGTAGTCCTTCCATTACGTAAAGTAAGTAATTTCAGTTTACTGCTGTTTTCTATTTGAATTTTTATCTTGAATCGTATTGTTTTTTCCTTAACCAATATTAATTATATAAGCATTAGGAAATGAAGTGTATTTAATTTCAAAACTATTGAGAGGCTGAGACAACGTTTTATAGATGTATACAAAGATTCCGTCGCGTATACGTTGCGCGGTAATTTTCTTGTACACTACGTGATATTTCAGTGTCACGTATGTGAATTTTGATAGGTAGAGAATGCGATCATTTTACACTACACGTAAATAAACACAATAATTTTATATACAAAATTCGTGAATTAACTTCCTTAAAATTCTCACCCTAACTTCCCTGTAGTTTTACACCGTGGTTTCGGTATGTCGACCGGAACGGACAACGCGCAGAATTGAAACAAAATTGACACCAGTGAACAGTGTGTCACGACATAATATCGGTGCAGGTAACAAACTCCATATTATAAAGCTCTAAAAAGAATCCACAAAACACTTGTCATTTGGAGGAATACGTCTCGGTTATTGAGGCCCACATTTGAAGAGCTTATAGCTTCGTATGCTAACGTTCAATTCTCGGCAAAGTGACGTCACTGCATAAATATTTCACCCTCGAGACCTCGTACTGCATGTTGATGTGTGAAACTGACCGAACATAAAACGATAAAGGAAATTGCAACTGGCATACGGCACGGAACAACTTTCACGCTCCATAGTACACACTGTGGACGCAATGGAGTGCTGTTATTAGTTTTTACTCTACAATGGTTGATACCGTTCTTCACTGCAGCTGTGCTCGAACTGCAGCAGTGTTGTGACATGTTTACACGATCAAATAGTAGACAGAGTGACACGATGCTGTAATCGACAATGAGACTTCTTTCTTACACCTGCCAAGCACTATTTCGTTCGTGATGTATCTTTTCAACAAAAGTAAATATTTTGTTCTGTATGGTTCAACCAAAATAACCTGTCGAAATGGTGATTTTCCTATTGGCGAATCACGCACAGTTAATTGAAGCTACAGCCAGCCTCATAAGTTTTTATAAGTTAGGTTTAGTTAAGTGCCCTAGCCGTCTCCCAGAAAAGAGGGAATATAGTTTGTTAGAAGAAGCTGAGAGAAAAAAATAACACGATGGATAACTTCACAACGGCCTACCTCAGCGTGTATGCCAATACAATCAAAATATCCACAATTTATTAAACTCTAAAAAGATTTTTTTTTTGGCGTGTTGACAATCAATTTATCAATTGCACATTAAAATTAACAATAACTGATTAAGATACCAAAAAAGCGCTTCATCAGTTACTTTGGAAATTTTTGTAACATGCCTTAATTTTTGTGCCACAGTAACCTTGAATAATTTTTACATCTATGTTAAAAGAGAGCAGGTAAAAAAAAAAGTATTTATTTTATTTTCCTTATTGTGAGTATGGACGCCGGTAAGTGAACCGTAAAGTAGAGGCCCAAATTTTTTACTTGCCAAATATTATCTCTACTTATAACTATCGCACACACCAACACACACACACACACACACACATGTCACAGGAGCAAAAAAACAGCATGTCGTAAATTAAAGTTAACCTTTTGGCGACCTCTATGAACTCGTAATATATTTTCGAAAATTATTTTGAAACACACAGATATTTAAAAACAGAACTTTTTTTTAGAGAAGTTATTGTTTTGTTTAGTTTAGTTGACTGATTTGGGCGGCTCTTAACAACGAGTTCTTGAGAGCAGATGAGGGTAGAACAGCGCCGGAATGCCAGAGCGGGGAGAAACGGGAGATCCTCGAGAAAACAGCTTACCAATGGCTTCGTCCGACACGATTCCCATTTGTGAAAATTCGGGAGTGGCCCGGCCGGGGATTGAACCTTGTTCGCCTTGGTGGAGGGTGAGCGGCCTAACCACTCAGCCCCCGTGGCCCCTTGAGAGAAATAGAAAGAACTCATTCTTCACTCCAACGCCCTCAAAACGTATATCTCGGCGTTATTTCTTTTGTATTCACGCGGATGTGGGAAGGGACGAGTTATTAGATGAATTTAGTTCTGGTTCTGAGCTGACAGACAGTGAAGAAGATCCCAACTACGAACCAGTTATAGAAGAAGCTGTATTAGGTAAATATAAATATCTTATGATAGCAATTTCCTAAATGAAAAAAAAAATATAGTTTGATAGCTATAGGGTGTAATGTTCACTTTTGTTATTTCCTAGTAAATACTAGGCCTACATATTGCACCCCTAGAATAAGACTGTTAAAACTCCCAAAAATTGGGTTTCGAGGTAAGTCCACATCCAGAATGACCATTTCATAAGCTACCAAAGAGTAAAACCATCGTATCTCTAAGAAAATATTACAGCAGGATATGCATGGAACTACAGTTTTGACATTTATGAATTTACAAGGGTTGTAAACACGAAGACTGTCGTATCTATAAAACCACACTTCTCCTGTCAGTGAGTGGGCGATGGAATATTTGTAAAACGGTGGTAACTCTAGTTATCACAGTTTTGCTGTTAGGAATAAATTAAATTCAGAGGTTGATACTGTGACCTACAGCTGTTTCCCGCCATTATCAACACAGAAGTGTTAACTGTTGTGCGATCAATTTGAATGAAATGTGTTCTTAAGGTATACGTCAGTTACAAGTATGTTCTGTAACCATTGGAAATGTGTCTTCCCAAGCAAAGGGAAGCTGTTAACTCATATTAGTTCTAGTGAAGGCTGTGATAACACCCAGCATGAAAAACAGGAAGGAATTAACAGTATAGTGTTAACCTCACAACAGATACCAACTAACGAAAAGGACATCCTAGAATCTTAAACCACATCACATACTAATATCAATGGTGAAATATCTTCTCTCAGTAATGAACCCGAGGTAAGAATAATTCATATTATATATAAAATATAATGTTGGCCATATCAGCAATTAATTATATTACACTGCCATAGCCTTAGATTAGACTATTGAACAGTGTTGCCAGCCAAAGAGAAAGTAATGGCAAATTATAAAGCTTTCGTTCATTATTCTTTCAGGTTTTGAAAAACAACAATGATAAACCTACATTAATGTTTGAAGTAAACAACGATTGTATGAAATATTCAGTACAACGTACATCAAATATGATAACTGAAAACAATTCAAATGTGAACCCAACCACCTCCTCTACTGATTTAAATGAGGTAAGAATTAGTTCTTTGCAGTGTCTATGTGCAGAATAAACTACTGAGAAAAATTGGTTAATTTTATTATCTTACAGTGTTACTTGACTTTGTGAATAAAATAGTTAAGTTACTTATTTCGAACCACATGCTTGCCTACCTTTTCATAAGACTGCCTGAAACCACAAACAAATAATTTCGAAGGCCAATAAATTAGCGAACAAAACAGCTTTTCTTGTAGATTTTAGAGACTTAGCAAATAGTTATAACAGATGTTGGTAAGAAATTTGAAGTCAATGTCAATGCTTCTACTAATTTTGATGACATAAACTGGAGTGATGATTCTAATGAAGACCCAAGCTTTACCTGTATGCAGTAAGGATAGCTCGTCTACCGAAGAACATACACGTAGGCTCAAAATATATATTTAATCCCAACGATAACAGTATAAATAAGTCATGATGAAATATAGAGAATATTTTAATATTACAATACAATTATATTTTTGGTTCTACTGAACTGAACATGGAATATGGAAAAGACAGCGCAATGAAAATGACTGGTTGACAAATATCCGGAAGAAAAATAGGAACAAAGGTGAAGGATATATGTCTACAAAAGGTAAGAACATTCCTGCACATGAAATGAAGCCACCATGCAAGGAAACGTGCTGCCTGCAATGTCACACAAAATACTCCCAAGATCAGAGGTTAGAAATTCATAGTAGTTTCTTGACATTAGGTGACACAACTAAGTAGAGTACATTTATGGTCAACAGCAAGACAAAAATAGAACCCACTCAGAAAAGTATGCGTAAAAATACATAACTGTCAATGACAGAAAAGTAAGCGTTTGAAAAACATTCTTCTTGAATACTTTAGGTGTAAGCGAGAGGAAATGCTTATACAGCATGGGACAAGTTGGATGAACTAGATGTTGTAGGTCCAGACAATCGTGGCAAGAACAGTAATCACAGAAAAAAAATGAATAAAGAGGTTATATTAGAAGTGATTCGCAGTCACATAAAATCCTTCCCTGTAATAGAAAGCCACTACTTACGTACTCAAACACGAAGACTTTATTTAGATGGGAGCTTATCGATTTCTCAACTGTACCGGCTGCATAACGGAAAAATGTAGCACAGCAAACGAGGTATGTGCTAAGGAACACACGCACGCGTCTTCAATAATGAATTTTATTTAGGTATTTTCACACCTAAAAGGGACCAGTGTGTATTTTGCATGCAATATAATAATGCCAGTCATGAGGAAAAGATGCATCTGGAAGGTACATATCAGAACCACATTAAAAACAAACAAATATCAAAGGAAATGAAAAGAGCTGATGTGGAACTGGCACTCAAAAACAGCCAAATAAGAGTATGTGACTTTGACTTGCAGTCAGTACTTCAGACACCACGTGGTGAGTTATCAGTATCTTACTATAAGAGAAGACTAAACGTTTATAATTTTACAATGCATCAAAGAATGTTTATTGTTATCTTTGGAATGAGGCATCTGGGAACAAAGGAGCAATAGAAATTGCATCATGTGTGTATGAGTGCACAAGGTCTGCCAACTGTAAAGTTTTCATATTTTACAGCGATAATTGTGCTTAAAATTTAAAAAAATCCTAGTTACAATGTATCTGTTTGCTACCCAGACATCCCAGAAGGCCGAGTCCATCACACACAAATATTTTGTTGTAGGACACACGCAGAATGATGGGGATTCTATGCATTCTTGTATCGAAAAAAAACAAAGAGAGCTTTGAAAAGCGGTCCTGTTTACTTACCTTCACAGTGGACTGGAATTGTGCAGCATTCCAAAACGACAGGCACACTCTATCTTGTGAGAGTAATTAACTTGACCGAATTCCATGACTTCAAGACATTATCTGCTGAAATGGGAAGCAATTTCACTGTAGATGAAAATGGAGATGTTGTGACATGGAATGATATTCGTGTGTTGCAAGTCAAAAAGGATTACAAATACATTTTATTTTACAAGACAGATTTTGAAAGTCATGATTTCAAAACCATCAATCGCAGAAGAGGTCGCCCCTTGTCAGAGAATTTCTCACTCACTCCTGCCGACATTACAAGGCCATGCATCTCTTCTGAAAAGAAGAAGGATATTTTATCATTATGTTGCGATGGAATAATTCCAAATGTATATCACGAGTTTTACCAATCTCTGCCAACTGTTCAGGCGAAAAGTGACATTCCCAATGAGAATACTTTTGATTATGAAAGCGAGTAACCAGTGTTTATTTTTGATGATGAAAATCTTCAATTATACCAGCATCATTGAAGTCATGTATTGTATTATTGAATACAGTTGTATTTTAAGTGTACTTTCGGAACATTTAGGATTAGTAAATATTTAGTTTTAAATAATTTCAGGCATACTGTTAATAATGACTCTTATGACGTATTTAGGTTGTTCGACAATAGAGTGAATAAAATGCCTGTTACTTTTGTTATTGTTTCTGTCGTGCATCAAATGCTTTGTTTTGATTACTAAATGTGCTACAATGTATTTCAGGACAGCTTCTTACCATGTTAACATTTAGTAATACTAGTATTTTGTTGATTAATACACTATTTTCAATACAAACATAGTACACTATTCCTTACAATTCGCTATTTGACAACAATTTAACTGTCGTAACTGCAATAAACACATTGTCTGTGCTTTGTTTTCATCCTTCTATGTGCTACTATGTGTTTGTGACAGCAGTTTACTCTGTTAGAAGTTAGTAATGTTCACTGTAGTCCTTATAAAGTGAATGCCATTAATAATCATTAATAACAACATTGTAGTAATTCTTCATTTCTATTAATCACCAACAATTAAACTGTAGTAACTACAATAATAAATTTTTTTAAAGTTGTACTTAATTTTCAGAAACACATCAGGACTAACTCTAGAAGCATTGCTATGACACGCACATGCCACAAAAATTACGCACAGGAGATATTAAAACCTTATTTTTCATGACAGTTTCAAATCTTTAAACTTAATTTGCTCAAAACATTGATTTCGTAATTACGACAGTCTTATTCTGGGAGTGCGATATGTTCAGCAAGTCATGCATATGATTTCTGTATTCTGCATTGTTTACCAAAATGGTTCAGTTGATGGCTGTAAACGGATGTAAAGTAACAAATTATATAAGAATGAATTAGCTGAATTAGCAATACCCTAAGAAAACCAACTTGTCTCCATCTTCAGTGGTTTCTAATAATACAATCTAATAATTATTTAAAATTTTGGTTTTTATGACATAATTATTTCACATAGACCTAAAATACATGTTATTTGTGCAGAACATGAAAAAATATCCTTACATATGAAAAAAAATGTATTCAGAAACATTTATTCACAAACTAAAGTATTTACAGTTGAGACAATAAGGTTTTCCGTGACATTTTACAGGCGACGAGAGCAGTGACGAACATTCTTCTGAAGAATTAGCAGCACAGCGAATTGAAGGAGCTGACACTCAAATTCCTCTTTGTAAAAATGTAAACATATCAGGTAAATTGAACGACTTGCATGTGACAAAATTTTACTCGAAATGGCAATTTTGCAGGTTGAAATTACATTTATATCAATGAGGTTGAGAAAAAAAAATCAGTGCGATACTTTAGATCTATAAATCACATCTTTAACCCGCTCTACCAAAACTATAAAATTGAATTATAAATGAAATAATGGAAAGGTCATAATGGAAGTGTTCAGAGAAAAAATGACACTGTTTGAACATTTAGAAGTTAAAAAAAAAAAAGTAGATATTAATCCACATTATTGCTGATATTTCCTTGAATAATTTTTGCAGATGGCAATCCTTGTACCCATGCGATCAGAATGCTATCTGGGTACGACCTCCAACAAGTTCATTCACGGTTTTCGTAAGCGGGAAGCGGGACAAATGTTGCTGGTGGTTTGCGAGTTTTCTCTGGGTACTCCCACTTCCCCCTTCCCTTGCATTTTGCTGACATCCCGCCACCACCTCACATAACCTCGCAAATTTTGCATATTGGCCAGAGAGACAGGTCTGTTCCTTGTGTAGGTCAGTCTGCACTGATAAGTGCCAGCTCCACCTCATCAACGTTGACTCTACCTGTAGGTAGAAATAATGTGATGGTTTTCATTCATTCTCACAGTTCAAAGACAAGATGCAGTTTGTTGTAAAATATATGTTGCATTAAATGTCAGTTGCGTGTATAAATTTGATCGTAGTAAACATTATAATAATGAAAAAAAGTGTTGTTTGTACCGTAACGAACTCGTTGCTATCTATCATGTAAAAATGCGAGGGGTGGGATTTCCCTTTCCCCACAAGTAATGATCGGCCACATTACATACAAACTATAAACATGAGGGATTCTGAATAGTTTGGACATGATAATCAGCCTGAATTTGATCTGTTTTTGAAGAAACCACAGGAGTGACAGCACTTATAGACGAGAACCGTAGTGAATTAGATTGTTTCAGTGTTTTTTGTGACATAAATATGATTTAAAAAATTAAGTCTGAAACCAACAGGTATGCATCTTCAACAATTGACAAGTTGAAACGACATAATAAATCGAAGAAAAATTCAATGCTGCATAAATGGGCTACAGTAACATTGCATGAAATATATTACTTTCTCTTCATAATTTTGCACATGTGTGTTGTGAAACTCCCGAAGATAAGCGACTACTGGTCGACAAACTCATTTCAGCTGACCGGTTTTGCAGGCAGTTTGTTATCACGAGACAGATTATCAGCCATACTATTTACTGTATGCTACATTTGAATAATAATGCCACATACAAATAAAAAAAAAGCCTGGCCATGATCTTCTTCATAAATTGAGGTCATTTTTCGATGCATTTGTGGAGAAATGTAGAAGTGATTTTGCTGCATCAGAAAAATTGGTCATCGACGAAGGAATATGTCAATTTCGTGGCAGAATAGGATTCAGAGTATATGAAAAATAAACCAAACAAATATGGTGTGAAATTTTACCTGCTGTGCGACTCTAAAACTAGTTATATACTGAACTGTGAAATATATTCGGGATCAACAGGAAATGTGGACAATACAATCTCAAGTGTTGTGCAGAGATTATGTTCCGTAGTATATTGGGAAAGAGTGCATCTTGTAGATGGATCGATTCTACACGAGTCCAGCTCTATTTACAATGCTCTGGGAAAACAAGACACTTGCTATGGTCACTGCCATGAAGAATAGGACAGGTTTGCCTGCCATTTTCAAGACAGCAAAATTAAAGAAGGGAGAAACCATTTTTCGTAGGAAAGACTACATCCTTGCAATGAAATGGAGAGATACAAGGGATGTACTCTGTCTTTCCACCAAACAAAAGGCAACATCCAGCACTGCGTCAGTGAAAGCCAAGGGCGGCCGGGTAGACAAATCAAAACCGGATGCTATTTTAGACTATCAGCAACTGAGCTACTACCCCTTTCGACGAAATATTATGAAATGGTAGAAGAAAACATTTTCCCATTTATTAGTCATGGCTGTTGTGAATGCATATACTATTTTCAAAATGAAAACAGGAAAACAAGTTCGCATAGCTGCATTTATTACAGCACTTGGAAAACAGCTATCAGAGAAAGATGGACATATTATCAATGATTCCCCTCGACAAAGCACATCAGCTGACAGCTTGTCTGCACGGAAAAAATTCCAACTACTGCAAACAAAGTCAATGCCACTCGATATTGTAAGGTGTGCTCTGACATGGGTAAGAAAAGAACGGGTAAGAGGGTGAGGAAAGAGAGTAGGTGGTATTGTAAGGATTGTGATGTAGGGTTGTGTGTACCATCTTATTTCCAAGAATTTCACACTAAAGTCAATTACAATTGATTCTATTTACGTCATTTCAGTCTGTGACTAAATATATTATATTGTATACATGTTTGCTTATTCATTGACCAACCTGTATATAATATTAAAAAAAAAAAAAAAAAGGTGAAGTTATATTTGTATTCAACATTTTATAATAATTACTTTTTACTACACACGTGTATCTTTACAAATAATTGTTTTTACACAGCAATATAATACTACCTACATTCAGATTTTTCTTATGAACGGGTTTAGTGGCTAAAGAAAAATGTAAATAATTTGGTCATGTTTCTTCTTAAAAAACGAAAAAAAAAAAAAAATGTATATAATAATAATTTAATGATAAGTATTATTTCCTAATAAAGAAATTTTATGACATTTTATTATTTTCAGGTTGAAAAAACAGATGTGAAATTTCACATAAATGATATATATCCGGAATAATATGAAAAAATTGATTTTACAAAGTACCTATTATATTGCTGAGAATACATAGATTTTATATGTAGCAGTTTTAGACTCAAAGGCAAAATGAAAATATTTGTGTAACATTTTAATGGGCAATTTGAAAATTAGCTTTACATAATATTTTTATTATTTGAAGTTTGAATAAAACATATTGTTTGAATTTTATAGTAATATGTTTCTATCGACTACAGTTATACATATTCTAAAATATGTGATACATAGTTTGATAAATTTTTGTGTAAGTAAATATTTTATATAGGTATTATATAATAATTTTTATATTCAGGAACATTTACTTTACAGGTCAGTTTATTATTAATTATATTTACATTGCATGAAAATCATATTTAGACAAAAGGGTAAAACTAAAAGGTGTGTGTTACACTTTACTGTGCAATTTTTAAATTATTTTATTTTATTGTTTTATTATTAATATTATTTCTTCTAAAAGTGAAATGCTTAGTAATTTATATCATTATTTTCATACTGACAAATTTTCTAAATTACATCTCAAGTGATAGATGTGAAAATATTCTGTGCTGTCAATTTGTGTGTCTATATATATATATATATATATATATATATATATATTTCAAATTTGATTTACAGTGTTCTGAATTTGTTTCCTCAAAAACTGAAAATAAAATTACAGTTTATTTATCATTTCCCATATGTGTAGAAATTTATTTTTACTGCGAATTATAGTATATAATTAAATAAATATTATAGTTAATAAAAACATAATTCTTATAAATTATTTACAATTTTAAAAAGAAAAGAAAACTCTTTAAAACGCTATATGTATTGCGTATCTCATAACAACACAACACGTAGGTAAAAAATATTTAAAATATGCAAAAGAGGCCAGTTATGTGTGAAATACCAATATATAAGCACCTAGTGTTCAAAGTGTTAAAGTAACTAATGTTCGGTTAAATATAAATTTTATTTATAAATTATAATGCTTCAGTGCGAAAATAGGTGTGTTAGTAACGCCTAGTAACAAATAAATCTAAAATAGTATAGAAATGAGTTCGCACGAATGCCCCTTTGGTGTAATCTTCTAGACTCGGTTAAGCTTTGTATGCATGGGTTGGAGGAATATCCTGGGAGTAGAACTTTAGCAGCGGTTCAGAAAAGTAGGAAGTAACCGTGTATGGACTATACGTAGACATCAAAGGAACCGCTACGCCCTTCGTCTTCTGCGTACTTACATACTCTGTGGAACCGGAGAGAGCTACGTGTCTGCTATAAGCTCGGAGTCTTGCAGGGAGTGTCTGACGATCGGAGGCCCAATGATACAGGCTGTTCACGATAAAGTGAGCATTATTGAAATCAACCTTAGAAAGAAGTCACTGCCCCTAACTGCATATATTTTAACGGGCGCAATGAGTGACATGCGCCCCGTAAAGTTGGTAACGATGGAGGGTAAATTAGTTCCATATATTAACGTCGCATAAAAAGTCTTAGATAACCGTTTGGGACAACTTAAATTATTTATTTAACGTTCTGTTTTTTTTTTATGTATCGATGTGTAAAAGGGAGCAGGTTTGTGCAATATTTACTTTTCTAATAAATACGCAGTTTCATCTGACCGACGCATGAATAAAGTGATGAGGCCCATGGTAACGTTAATTTTACACAAGGCAGAAGAATACACGTAGATCTTACAAGTAGATCTTAAGCAGGGTTTTCAAAAGTGCTCATTTTTCCGTAAAAAGCCTATACCAGTAAAGATAGTATATTCTATTATCATACCCTAGGCTGTTACAGATTTATTACTTGAAATTATGTATGTAATTATGACGGACTAAGCTGCAGCAACGTAGGCGGTTGACGTTAACGAGCATAAAACCGGTAGAAAAATATTGTTTAACCACAATTGTTAGCTGGATATCAACGATTTTCCAAGAAATGGCTTGAACTCTTAAGTTGGGCTCACAACCATCCGTCGCATCCGTCAGTCATCCGTGCGTCAATCATCCGTATGTTTCTTCGACCGTCAGTAGAAAACGATTCACAGCAATCCGTCGTCCATCGATCCTTCTGCCCGGAAAAATTTCAGCGTGACAAACTTAACATCACGATTTTTCTTCCGTAAAAGGCATATTTCGGTGGGAAATCAATTTTCAATAGACAAACATTTTGGGGAAATAAATTTTTACGTGACAAAAATTTACACTGAATTATTGCTTACGTTTCAAATTCATATATTTATCACCAGCATACATAAACACATATCTATCGCTTTGCATTTTATTTCAAAGTGCGTATTCACGTCTACGGAATGTCGTCAGTAGGCGGCGGCCGATCCGTCAGACCGTCGAAAATTAAAGTTTGAGATATATTTGCACGTATTGACGGATACAAAAAAAAGGTACCCCGCGATTGGTCGAAGTTCACGTGACCGTCTGACGAACGGGCGACTGACGGATACACTTTATAACTCTGTATTGACATATGTGTATATGATGCACATGGGGGTTTGAACAGACAGGTATTGATCACTGAGAAGCTCCGTGCCCAATGATCTTCCCTGTGGGGTAACTCAATCGTCAAACGAGCTACTACTCTGCGTTATGACTGATGCATAAAGGCTGTTCGCGATAAAATGAGCACTTTTGAAATCAATCTTTGAAAAAAGTCACTGCTTCTACTTCCATATAATGGTAACTGGCGCACTAAGTGACATGCGCCCAGTAAAGTTGGTAACGACGGACGCAAAGTAGTCCCATATATTAACAGCGAATAAAAAAAGTGTTGGGTAACCATTTGTGATAACTTAAATTATTTCTTTCGCTTTCTGTTTTTTTTTTTTAATGCACTGAGGGTCAAAATAGACAGACTTCTAAAATATTTACTTTTCCAAAATTTTCACAATTTCACTTGACCGATGCACGAATAAAGCGATGAGGCCCATGCCAATGTTAATTTCACATAAGGCGGAAGAATACGCAAAGTGCATACACGTAGATCTTAAACAGGGCTTACAAAAGTGCTTACTATACCATGAACAGCCAATATCACCTACCACTGAACACAGAGCCTACGAAAGGGGCCGCGGTGATTTGGTGGTCAGACTACCCGCCTCCCACATAGACGAACCGGGTTCGATTGCCGGCAGGGTCGCTCCCGGATTTATCGCACGTGGAAATCGTGGTGGACTATGCGGCTGGTCGGCAGGTTTTCTCTGGGATCTCCCGTTTCCCCCGCTATTCCATTCCGGCGCTCCTCCATACTCACCTCACTTCACCCTCATCGCCTCTCAAGATCTCGACGTTAAGGGTCGCCCAAATATCTCCATTCCACAAAGCCAAAAAGCGAAACATATTGGTGCCATTTTAGATACAGTAAGCTACATCAAATTTTATTTGCGAAAACTGAAACCTTAAATTAATTTGTGAACCAAATACTCGACATAATTTCGGATTCATAGTAATTACTGTCAACGTACGATTATAGAAAATTTACATTTTACGAGTTTTTTTTAAAAATTTTTTGAGCGTAATCGCAATTGTGTGTTATCAGCTTGTTGTAAAATGTCAGGAACTTACTTATATATTATCAATAAGTACTTTCCTTTCTGCAAGCAGGAAATATCGCACAGCGAAAATTATATACAAAAGTACTAAACAAGAAGTAATTTGTAGATTGTTTGAACTCAAACATTTCCAATAATACCTCTGAAACTGAAATGATGACACGAAGACGAAGAATATCTACAAAAGATCTAAAGCCGATCCTTAAGACGAGCATGTCTTTAGAGAACTGTAAAGATAGTATTTCGAGAGAAGATGACAGTTTTTCTGAAATGTAGTTTTCGCAAAGAAGCGACTCTTTTCTGACGAAGCCGGGCAATAGATGGGAAATAAAGTAAGAGAATGGGGTTAACGTGTGTGTGCGGATGGAAAGGAGTGGAAAGGCTACCCTGTCAGGTTAAATTGCGAAGGAGAAGAATACGCAGGGCCCGGCCATGGCATATGATTGTTGGGGGGGGGGGGGGGGGAGAGGAGGACTTTGAAAGTGAAGTGCAGTGGAACAACGGCGCTCCGAAAGGCGAGCCAGCTCAACCCCTCGGAAGGACGGACTACTCGAGTTCACGTAGTCGACGGGAAGGTAAGTCCACGGCTGTGTGTTCCGCTTGTCACTGGAAGAATGAGAAAAAAAAGGGGAGAGGGCTAGGAGAGTGGCTACTCATGCGTGAGGAGACCCACATTTCCGACGAAGGACGTCCAAGACGGGTGAACGGGAGGCGCACAAAAGCGGGTTCACGCCCAGGGACTCCAGTCTGAAGACCCCCACGACCCGCCTCCAAGCGTTTACGGACGATTTGTTCCGGCGCACCCTGGTCGTCGGAATGTCCTCGTCCGAGGCAATGGGAAACCCCTCGTAGGAACGATTCTTTATAAAACCGTTGCTTTTTAAGGCTGTTCAGGAATCGAAAATATTTATATATATTTTTATAATTTCATCACCCGATATAGATTGTAATTTGATAAAAATACCAAATAATTTTGAAAGTAAATTCTATCTTTCTTTTAGCATAAATATAAGGACTTTAGCTCAAAATCTTTATTCGTACAAATATCGCAAAGTTATTTTATCAGAAATTCTAATGTCAGTTAAAATGTTTCTCGAAATCACAGCAATAAGATGTAATTTCTTCGAGTGGAGTGACCAGAGATTTGGGTGGCTCTTAAGAGGGCGATGGACCCCCGCGTCCAATGTCAAGAAGCGAGGGAGCGATACGGGCGACACTTACACACACGTCTAGTGTCTCTTCGCCCCGCGCGCAAGGCGTGCAGCGTTTCTGTCTTGGCACTGTACTGTGAGCAGTAGGGGCGTGTTCGTTCTACCTCACCTTGGATTAGTTGGGATTATTTGATGGATTATTGATTTGATTGAAAGGGGTTGATTCTCAATTCGATTTTAATCCGATCAAAAATGTAAAGGGTTAAATTTAATGAAAGGGTTAATTTAATTAAAAGGATTAATAAAAAGGGCTCATTTTTAATAGGATCAAGTTTTTTCTTGATTTTGTTGTTGTCTATAGTTCTTTCTTTCTTTTATTTTGTGGAGAGCTCTGGTACGTCCTCAACCTTGGAGCTCTGGCAGTCGACGACCAGAGTGGCGTGTTTCAATGTGTTGTATAGGTGTTGAGTTGAGTGCAAGAGTGTGATAAGGGTAATTATTATTATTTTCTAATTTAATGTATTTGTAGGGATGTTGGTGGGTGATAGGCGATTTTCACGATTATATTTAACGCATGACAGAAATTCGGAGTGTTTAAACGATTTATACATATGAATAAATAATACAAGAGAGAGAATTTTAACTACCTGCTCTCATAAAGAATCAAGTGGAATTACGTGAGTCTCCTATAGACGAAACTTCGTAGCATTTTCAAATTGCCTTTGTATTAACAAGTGCGTTCTAATTACCAGACTTGATGGAAAACATTTTTAGTATGCCCATTATTATTTAAATAATTAACTTTTATACATTCGCATACTTGAAGGACGAATCAAGTTGTTAATAGTAGCTTGGTATGGAAATAGGTTCTGTAAGTTGCCTTCAACATGCCAGATGCAAGCTACACATATATAAGCAGGCGCACATCATACCATCCACTCATTCCTCCGAGGTAGATGGACATCGGCCACGCTCCACGTAACAGCTTATAAGTCTCTGCAAATCATATACTAACGTTATTCCTTCTCGCAGCCGGACAGACGTGTTTTGGGAGAGGTGAGATTTCATTATGAGTGATAATCAATTAATTTATTTTAAGTGTGGATTACATTCCTCCTCAGCAGTCTCACAGATAGACGGATGTGTATGGTACGTGCGAGAGGCGTCATATATATCTTGTTCGTTTAATTTATAGGGACATTTTTATTCGTTGTAGGTAGAAGTCGTTAATTAATTCTTTATACACCTGGAGACTCACATAATTGCCAGTCATGTAGTTGTATGTTCGTTCGTTATACTTCGCACTCGTGTAAATTATATTTCTAACATACAGCTCGGGGTAGTAAAATCACATTTCGTTTATTTCGGCACTGGAGACTCACGTAATTCTACTTTATTCTTTATGAGAGCAAGTAGTTAAAATTCTCTCTCTCGTGTTTTTTTTATTCATACCTAGAAATCGTTTCAACGCTCTGAATTTCTCTCGTGTGTTAAATATATTCGTAAAAATCGCCTATCTCCCACAACATCCCTACAAATGCATTAAATTAGAAAAAAATAAAATAAAAATTACCCTTAGCACACTCTTGCACTCAACTCATCACCTATATAACACATTGCAACCCACTCCTCTGGTTAGTCGACTGCCAGAGCTCCAAGGGTGAGGAAAGACTATACACAACAAAACCAAGGAAAAAAAACGATCCGATTAAAAATGAACCCTTGTTTGATTAACCCTTTCAATTAATTTATCCATTTCATTAAATTTAACCCTTTCAATTTGGGATCGGATTGAAATCGGACCAAGGATTAACCATTTTAATCAAATCGATAATCCATTAATTAATCCCAATTAATTAATTATTCCTTTTACTACTGTGGAAATTAAACCTGTAACAGTGCAGTTTTATTACACGCGATGAAAGCCAACAAGCTTAACTACGCCCTTATCTTCGTACTTTTCTTTTGCCACTTAAGGAAACTACATAGGCAACCTTTTTAAAATGCGGTATTTGACCATTTTCGCGAATTTTTTCTCCAAGAATACACTTAAAATTACAAATGTATTTAATATACTTTTATAACGTAGAGCCTGAGCACCGCTACTTCTCTCTCTCGGGACCATGGTGGCCGAGTGGTTAGCCTGCTCGCCTCCCACCAAGATGAAACTGGTTCAATCCCCGGCCGGGTCACCAGATTTTTGCAAGTGGGAATGTGCCGGACGATGTCTCTTGTAGGCGGGTTTTCTCGGGGATCTCCCGTTTCCCCCGCCCTTTCATTCCTGCGCCTGCGCTCCATACTCACCTCAATAACTCTCATCGGCTCTCAAGGCCTAGTTGTTAAGAATCGTCCAAATCTCTTCATTCACTCACTCTCTCTCTCGTTCATATAGAGAATGGAGCGAAATCCGTCCGACAAAATTCGTGAGGTTATTTCTTACGTAAAATCAAGTGGCAATATACGACACTTTCTACCTAAGCTTAACATTAAGGGAGGCATGAGCCGTTGAATAATGAGATTTTAAATTGCAATTTTGGGAAATATCGGAAAAGAAATTAAATCGCAGTTCTCCGAACATTATTCCATGTTATCGAGATCAGGATATTTAACCTAAGAGCAAACTCTCATAAATATTTCCCACTGTAATGAAAATAACAGGGGTGGTCGCCCTGTTATTGAGTAATAAATTTTTACCATCAGGATACACGAACGTTGATACTGATTTACTGAATAGAATGACCTAATTTAGAAAAGTGGCCTTCATGTTCCTACTGCCAAGAACATGCCGTTTTCGTGTAAATCGCGCATGAAGGTTCGGCTGCAGCAATATAGTGCCTAGCACGTACATAACATACTAAACGCCGTTCACGATAAAGTGGGCACTTTTGAAATCAGCCTTAGAAAAAGTCACTGCTCCCGCCTGCATATATTTTAAAGGCTGCGCTGAGTGCCATGCATCCAGTAAAGTTGGTAACGATGGAGGAAAAGTAGTTCCATGACTTAACGTCGAATTAAATTTCTTGGTTAACACTTATGCACTTATGTAAGAATTAGCAGATTTGTAAAATCTTTACTTTTCTAATAATTTCAAAGTTTTAATTTTCCGACGCATGCATAGAGTGATGAGGCCCGTGGCAGTGATAATTTTGCATATCGCGGAAGGATGCACATCGTGCATACAAGTAGATCTTAAGCAGGGATTTCAAAAACGCTCATTTTACCGTGAACCGCCAATGCCTACAAGTACTGCATAGAAAATAGTGAAGGACATTTTGAACACTTACTCTAAACAGCCTGCGCCATAAATAAATATGCTTACAGCAGTGAAGCTGCCTGCTTGTTTCTGGCAACGGCCAGCGTATGATTCTCTGCAAGAAGTGTTGGTATTGCCTATGCACCTGGAACCGAGTCACTGTCGCCGAAAGATCCGCGTGCGCTTTACATCAAAACGGTGGGTCCTGGGCAGTTACAAGACAGCTATTTTTGTTAACTAGGTCTTACTGCTCAATAAACCAGCATTAAACGTTCATTAATCCTGGCGGTAAAGATTTCTTATGAAAAGAGGTGGCCACGCTTGCTATTTTAGTTACGAAGGGGGACAATAACGAGAGTTTGCTCTTAAATGAAACAAGCACTTTTGAAAACCCTGCTTAAGATTTACTTGTATGCACGTTGTGAATTCTTCTACCTTACTTAAGATTAACACTGCCATGGGCCTCATCACTTTATTCATGGATCGGTCAAGTAAAACAGTGAAATTATTTGAAAAGTAAATATTTTACAAATCTGCAAATTTTTACATTTCGGTGTATTAAAAAACAGAGAACGAAGGAATAATTTAAGTTATCACAAATGATTACCTAACTATTTTTTTATTTGACGTTAAGATATCGAACTAATTTTTCTCCGTCGTTGCCAACTTTACTGGCTGCATGTCACTCAGTGTAGTGCGCCTGTTAAAATATAATTATGCAGTTACGAGCAGTAACTTTTTCTAAGGTTGATTTCAAAAGTGCTCACTTTATCGTGAACAGCCTTCAGGCTGAATATCCAGGTAACATAAACCAAATTTCGGGAAATTGTAATTTAATTTCACTTCGTTTCCCTTATATATATAAATTAAATCTGATTTCAGTGGGCTTATATTTCCCGTAATATTCATTTCAGTTAGAAAATGACCCATACAATTCTCACTTGTACTTGTAGGTATTGACGTTTTACGGCAAGGAATCATCTTACGAAGTTTGTCAGTAGAATTCCACCACATTCGGTATATACCACACAGTAAGACATTAAAGATATTAAGCCTGTTTTCATCATATTGTAAATAATAAAAAAGTACACATTTTCTGTTTATATATATATATATTCACGCTATATAATAAACATATATAATTTAACATATACCAAAAAAAAATTTTTACACCACTTCTAATTTGGCTGCAATTTGCCACCGCTTTTGTTTTGTTTTTCGTATTTGTTAACTTGTTTCATAAAGTTAAGCGTAGTATTATATACAGAGAGTGTGTTTTCATCTCTTGGGGCGTGAAAAACCTAGCAGCTGATAAATCCGGGTGATGCATAACTTATTTTGTGGCGTGTGTACAAATGAGCAAATAAAAACGACTAAAACCACAATATCGATTTTAATGAATTTTAAGCAAAATTTAGTAAATAGGTATTAGATTACTTAGTATGTTATGATTGCAGAGACACTCAGATTTAAAAAGGTGTTACATTTTATTACAGTCTCACAAATATATTGTCTTGAAAGGGGAGGGGGGATGCAAAATATTGACATATATATAAATCTGATATGTTAAATAAAGTTATGTTTTTGTAATCTTGTGCTTTCTTTTTAATTGCCTTGCATTGCTTGCCTATAACTTCTGCATTCTTCCTTTAATATTCATTTCAGAGAACGGTCACAGGAGCCAAAAATTAAAACTGATGTAAATTTACAACTGAGCTTTAGAAGGCCGTTTTTCGGATTTTAATTTATTTGTCAATTGTAAAATGTTCTTGGTACAATCATACTAATGGTTTCAATATTTTCTCGACATTTGTAGTGAGTAGCTTCTGAACTACTTGTTGCCATAACAAATAAGAGTAACTGGAAGAGATATAACTTACGTTTATGCTCATGCCGGACAGTCTTCTACAAAGGTAATAAGTAACATTTTCAAACTATAGTTTGTTTCCGGATAACAAATTTTGTCTCTAGCATGCGAAAACAAAAATGTAATACATTTGCTTACGTACATTCAAATTAAACTATCTAAAAACCTCAAGGGATTTCGTAATAAACAGGCGAGAAGCTTAGATAAAGAACTGAAAACATACATAAACGGTTTGCAAATATACCAATTGGAGTCCATATTTATATCAATTTTACCTACCTTTAGGAAAACTAAAGTATGTTTTCCGATGCCTGAATAGTTTTTCATGTTCTACAACATCATTTTAAATACGAATATAATACTTTTAATAAAGAAAAGTTACATCACTAAAAAAATAATAATTTTATTAACTAACTAGCAAGAAACTTCACTGCATTTCGTTAGTTTCTAGCATTTCACCGCGAGCTTCCTTGAATAATACCAGATGGCAGCACGGTCTGTGTCGCCACTGCTCTATTGTGAAGACGCAAATAACGCTCGTCGCTTGCGGCGAGGGTCGGACGCGACGCGCCGCATCGCGACGCTCTATTGTGAAAACCGCTCAAGGCAGCACCAGCGACTTCTGGTCAGGATAAGAGCGAGGCTGGGAGCTCCTCTCCGAAAGCGACCTCGTCATGGCCACTAGAGCGTAAAGACGTATCCCAGGTCTTAGCGTCTCGGCTGCGGCGTTTTCTGCCACCTTCAGGGCGGAGGGTTTAACACAAGGCAAGAGTTCACATGCCAGTTGCGATGCAAAACTTTCATTTTGTTCCAACACATATCTGTTGTTTTGTCATCGAATGGTCGAAACCACTTTTCTTGGACTAAGCTTAGAACATTGCAAGTATTGGCAGGTGATTTTAAATATCGCTATACGAGTCTTAATGGAACACGGATATAATGAAGTCACGGATATAATAAATCACCCACGATTTTTTTTTAAAATTAAAATCACAAATGTGTTGGTTATCTAAACGATGGCATATGTCACATCACTGTGTGGACACAGGTTTTTGACAGGAAACCAACTGTTGGCAAACATTGATTAATCGTTATAGTGCGGGGGACATGGAGCGAGAGACAGCGAGAGAGATAGAGAGAGAGAGAGAGAGAGAGAGAGAGAGAGAGAGAGAGAGAGAGAGAGAGAGAGAGACATTTGGGCGGCTCTTAACATCAAGGTCTTGAGAGCCGATGAGGATTGAGTGAGTTGAGTATGAAGTAGCGCTGCAATTCAAGGGAGACCTCCAAGAAAACCCACCGTCTACCCGTTGTCTGGCACGATTCCCACATGCGAAAATCTGGGAGCGATACCTTCGGGAATCTTCGTGGGACGCGAGTAGTCTGACTACTACACTACCGTTAACTCCCGTGAGGACACACGTCAGCCCAGGAAGTAAAGGTTTTATGTCCAGAAAAGTTAGTGACAAGCTGAAATTCTGGCAGATGTTAGTACCCAACTACGGGTATATTTTACCAAAAGTCACCACAGTCCCCCCTGGTGCTTTCACCCCTACCCCTCCTTGAACCTCCGATTTGCAAGCTTTTGTATTACCGTTCATATCTCCGTTAATATATATCCTAGCCTGAAAACTATTTCACAGTTTTTAATTTCGCGAGCTATTATCTAGAAAGTATCCATACTATTTCCGCTTTGATATAAATTTGCTGAAATGTGTAAAATTTTACTTTTTTATGCAAAGTTTTCTATGGGTTTTTCACTTTAAAATTTTTATTTATAATAACTTGACGAAACACTTTACATGAAAGTTGTAGAACGCTTCTTTAGCTTTCCAACGGTGTATATATATTTATATACTTACAGTCACGGAGACATTTGGTTAAGGCACCTTGAATCGAACCAAGCGCGCGCGCCACAATCCCTCGCTGGCACTGGGGCTGCCATTCCATCTACTCGCGTGTGCCTCAAAAACATAATCATCATCGTTCGTTACGTTCTTAAATACATAATTTCTTCAGTTTTTCAAATATAAAGTCGATTTATTTTAAAAAATTTTGTATCGGGTTTGCTATTATGGGTTCGGGAGGGCCTTGCCCTTAACCCATACATTCAGAATCGTTCCATTATCCACCCACCACCTATGGACCCGAATTGTGTTCCGGACTATCAACAACCAGCAGCTGTGAAGTAATGTTCACTGATACTAATTTATAACGTGTGATTAAGAGTACACAGTGATATCCACAGCATCACGGACCCCCACCAGTGGCGGCTGGTTACTTTTGAAACTGGGAGATCTGTAGCGATCCTAACTCATATCATTACAAATATCATTTTTTAAATAGGCACAGTGATAAATATATTGCGTATGCTAGACTTAAGTAAGTGTAGCTTATGTAGCTCAATACAAAAAATAAGTGTGGTTGTTTGAAGAAAAATGTATCATCACCCGATTTGTAATGGTCAACATACTGCGGCTACTGCTTCAGATCTAATCACTACCACAGGTATGTATTTGTTTTAAGTTTGTTTAGGTTACATGCCTTCCAACCAGTACCTGCATGGCGTGGTACATTACACGAGACGACGAGAGATAACATAATAATACCAATTCTAAACAAATATTTTTAAAACCAAATACCAATTTACATAGTCTACAGTACATACAAAATTAATGTCAAATTTAAATTAGAGGATGAAAGTGGCATATCTTAATTAAAATATTTGTAAAAAAAAAACCATTTGTCAACCTGTACGCGCTATCTAACTGGCAATGTATATTCACCTTACCAAGCAATGAAAATTTTATGGCATTTTTTATATGTTGCGAACATGATTTATGTCTTTTAAATTTGTCTCCCAAATGTTTTAAATCTTTTACCCCATTGACAATCCACCCAAGATCATTAGGTTTCATTGGCAAAACAAATTAAACCAAAGAACACATTTCCAACTTCACACCCGCATAGCCAGTCCGCGAAATTGTATATACTTATGTCGAATTTTCTCGTATACGAACCATTTACTACCTTGGCTTTGTTGTATAATTATATTTAACTGTGGCCTTGCTGGTCCCAAATTCTGTAGCTATAATTTATTCTCGTAATTGAAAATCTTTGTCGTAATAAGGTTTAAAATGTTACTAGCCGAATTACCAATTATTTACAAGTTTACACAACACGACTTTAAAAAAATTCAACCCTGCTTCTGACCGATGCTCATAGCTCATCATTAATTAAAAACAAACTTATTCAGAGTATTACACACTATATTTGAAGATCACGCGAGTTTGAATGATATCTATATCTATAATGATATCTATAAATAAAAAAAATATTCGAAGTAAATACAAGCGTTGTTAAGAAATTTGCAACTGCAAAAGAGTGGAGCGCGAAAGTGTGCTTACAAAACATGTAGTTTTGGTAGCTTTTTCAAGTTCCAGGAAACCATTTTTTTTTTTTAGAAGGGGCGCGCCCAGCTCTCTCCGATTTACAGTATGCGATTGGCTGAAAAGGGCCGAGCCCCTGAAGTCTTCCCTCCCTCCCGTAGCACCCCTAGTCTAATGTTACAGTCATCTATCTCTACTAGCTCTACCCACTTCGGGGCGGAGAATCTGCCGCCCCACCACTCGACATTTCAAAAAAACATTTCTCTCGTGACAAGAGTCTCGTCCATCTCAAAAACGTTGGATGCGAAATAACCTCTGTATTCGTACACAGTGTTATTTACTGAGTAGCAGATAAGTAGAGGTATGCGTTCTGAGATTTTATTAGGAGGGCTGCCTTAGCAGCCCTACCTTAGCAGCCACCACTGCCTTCCACCCACCATAGATTGATATTACAATTTTTACGTTCTTGATTTCTGTATGTGTAATACTCATTTTCTGACTTTTTATTATTTACAAATCATCGTTAGTAATTTGTTTCCTATCTACACTTGAGTTATTCAATACATTTTACAATCAAATTGATATACAATATTTTCAACAAAATGTATACTTTCTTATTCTAACTATACACAATATTTACAATAAAATGTATACATTCTTATTCATCATCAATGATGTCTTCGTCTTCATCCATGGCTGTTCCATTATTACAAGAAAGACCATTGCAGTGCTCACACATAGCTGAACATTATAAACCTGACTGCCGACAGCCACAAAAATTGCCACAATCAGATCTGCAGGAACATGGCAATAAATACAACAGTTCATCAGGTGCAAACGGCTTTGAAGTGGTAACTGGTTTAAGTGCCTTTCTCTCTCCTCCAGTTCCTCTTTTGGACTCCAGCTTCCATCCCCACTCTGTAGCTGTGGACATTCCTTTCTTCGTTAACAACTACAGCTCCCTCTCTGTTAGTTTCGAGTTGATGTATCACTTGTTGGACATATAAATGTACAGACTTCGAATAAGGCAAGTGTCTAGCAGCATGGGAGAACGGGAGCATTTTTACTGTCGTGTCCAAGTGCATGTCCAAATCTCCTGTTCTTTCTGCATAGATGAATTGCAGAATAAGGTCTATGCACTTTAAAAGATTTATCCAAAGTTTTGAAGTCCTACTTGATGATTCTAACGTCTTCATGCAGTTTTATATTTTACCACAAGTTTCAGAAACTCCTGATTCATTTATTACAGCTTCTGGATTTATCTCTTGGTTAATAAGTTACTTGTGAAACTTCTCCAAGGAGGCGATACTGTCTCTCAGTTCTTCGCAATGTAATTTCTTGACGTTAACGATTGCACAGACTGTGGGTGTGTATGCTCGGATACATCTTGTTTAGGAATGACCACTGAGCATGTTTTGTACTGTTTTTTTAACATATACAATAGCCCATAAACATTCAAGTCCACTCTCTTCCATTATTTGCCCCACGGAGCCCACAAATGCCATTAAGAGGTGAAAAACCACCAAACCTTACTACTATATTCGCAATTTCACTGCCTCTTTCAGAGGAAGTTACGATGTCTGAAGCCTCCAAGAACAAGGGTTGGTCAAAAGTCACTATGTAGGACTGATTTTGTTTTCTGCTCTGTTCTGCAGCAAAACATAATGCTGTGATAATAGTGTAAGTATTGGTAATATACATGTTAATGAAGGGAACAGCCATGACATATGTTGAGTCGTATTTTTCCTCTGCTGCTAATGATGTCCATAAAGCCATTCCACCCTGGTTATACATTGATTCCAGAAAGTCAAATGGAGTTCAGGGGAAACATTGTTGTTAATGTGAAATCTGAACTATTTATCGCTCATTTTAATGCATTGTAGTATTCTACAACAAAACTACTTAATCCCCTGCGAGAAATTTTCTTTGGGTACGATCTTATCCTAATACATTCAGGATTAAATGTTCCAGAATACTTCCTTTCGACCTTCACTTGGGTTTTAAAGCTAGTAATTGGCGTAATACACTGTATTCCCCCGCCGCATGAAACGTTTTCAAGCCATCCAATGTACGAACATCAACATCAGCATTATCAACAACATGCCATATGAAAGCTTCTTCGTTAACATTTGGTGATCCTGCATTTATGAAAGCGTTGATGTACACAGAAGTTTCGTAATAGGACACACAGACACCCATGGAAGATTACATATTGATGAGATGCTTAGAACCATAAAAACGATGATGTGTAAAAGCTAATCCAATCTGATGCTGTGACTAAAAAGATCTAGGTCTTACAGCTGATATTATAGCATGATTTATGCCTACTTATTTTCTGCTAAACTTTTCTAATTCTGATGTATTCTTCTTGTCTGTGACTTTCTGGGTAAATGATTTGGAATTAAATTCTCTCATCCAGACTTCATATAATTTGTATCTGGGTATGTATTGTGATCATACGCCATCTTTCGAATAACTTCTTTAATAATGTCAGCTGTTGATTATACGATCCTAATTTTTTCTGTTTCCAAGTTGCTGTCTCTATCTCTGAACTAACTGTCAATGACTTTGTGGCGGCGTCAGACAAACACATAACATTCTTTCTACCAAAAACATTAAATACCATAATGTGTTCTTAAAAATGTTCTAAAAGATGATTTTTTAGATGTTTGCCAGAATAAGTTTCTTTTTCCCCTGAAATACCTTACATAATATCTTGCAACTCTTGAATTGTGTACTGGCATTCGTCACTTTGTTCAATGTAATTGCCCATCTTTAAAAAAAGACTCTCTATCCTCCATCGGTTTGCCTACAGATCTTTAACTTGGGCTTGTCTTTGAAAAAGTGGCGACATTTTTTGTGGTATCGGGCTTCTGATGCAACAAGGTCACTCGCACTTAAAAGGCGGGCCTTTACTCCCCCCCCCCCCCCAATACATCATTCCGTTCTTCACATTTTTGCAAAAAATTTCCCTTGATGTCTAATGTTTCCACCACGCGAATTTAATTCCTACGGTGCAAAGAAATCTTAGAACCGATTACTGCAATTTGATTTATAATGAAATTTATCAACAAAACTCCGCAGAGAAGTTGATGTCGAAGGAAAATATACATCACATATTTGCGATGATGTAGTTGCAGCTTTAATACTTGATGGTCTCGTATAATTTTGCCTGCCCAGTTTGTGCACTGAAACACTTGTTTTGCCTTCCAATCTCTCTTACAGCCCATCATTTCTTATTTTGCTTGCTTCAGTAATTGTTTTCAATCCTTTCGTAACAAAAACAGTATCTCTGTCCAGATTTTTACCGCATAGAAGACAATAAATCAGACTCGTCCATTTTAAAGTGTGTAAAAAATTGGGGTCATGCCATAATAAATTCTTATTCTGAAATATATGACTTTGGAACTACTGATCACGGAGACAGAACATTTTTGAATTCTAACTGCCGTACAGTGATTAGTTGCTACGGACGAAGAAATGTGAATTGCAGTAATAATTAAAATTACTTAAAAACACAATCTTACAAATCTTATTAATTAATAAAACATAGAGGAATATCCAAGCTTTCAACATTTAAGTCTTATTTAAAAGTACGTACAAACAAGATAGCAAAAGTACTACATATGTTGAGTGATTACTTACCCAAAATAGTACTCATGAGCACAAAATATGTGAAAATAAATTAGCACAACACTGCTACTAATGACAAAAACCATACGAAACCCTCCGTTATGTCGACACATAGGACTCCACACGACAACTGGTTTGTGCTCCAGGGTAGGCGGGAAGGGCTTCAGTGAGCAGATGGCGCGGCAGACCGGCGCCAGTGTGGTCCTAATAAGGGCGGGGTCGTGCTAAAGAAGTGTTCTACAACTTTCATTTAAATTGTTTCGTCAAATTATTATAAATAAAAATGTTAAAGTGAAAAAACCATAAATAACATTGCATAAAAAAGTAAAATTTTACATATTTCAGCAAATTTCTATTAAAGTATTAACCTTAGCGGAAAAAGTATGGATACTTTTTTTTCTAGATAATAACTCAAGGAATAAAACCGTAAAATAGTTTTTAGGCTAGGCGAGATATTAACGGAGATATGAACGGTAATACAAAAGCTTGCAAATCGGATGTTCAAGGAGGTGGAGGGGAGAAAGCACCACTGGGTAGGGGTGGGGACTTCTGGGAAAATATACCTCTAGTTGGGTACTAACATCTGCTAGAATTTCAGCTTGTCACTAATTTTTCCCGAAATTCGAGAATTTTTCCCCTTAATTTCCTGTGCTGCGTGTAGAAGACTAAAATAACCCTACGCGTTATACAGTATATGTTTCAGGCAAACGACCTCTCTCTTACCACGACACTGCTCTCTTTCAGCTGACTCCTATCTCCACGACACCAATCTCGTCTGAGCCAAGGACTCGTGCAGCCAGACTCCTTGCTCTTCCGCTCACTTGAAACAACCTCTTATCTCGTGTTGATGCCTCTTAATCACTAACACCCTGATAATACTGGTGTACTATTCAGTACCTGCTTTCTGTACAAGAGAGCGCTGTAACGTGTATGTAAGCTTCAAGCATGGCCAACACTGTTCCGCTTGGCTCGGAACGGAATCGGGCCAATGACAGCGCAATCGTCAGGACCACAACGCCGTCCTCTTCCAGTCCTATTGCCTACATGTCAGACAGTTGACAGCCAACGACAAAAGTAGGCTGGTATACAAAAATAAGCAGTTATTCCAACGATTGAACATTATATGATTGCAGTTGTGTGTAATGAGATACAGAGATGCAGAAACGATTGCCCAGATTTCAGATTCAAGATATGTTTGAACATTCAATGCTATAAGAAGATACGAGAACGCATTGTAACGATGTAGTACAGAAAATATAATATTTCAGGTCTATTGTTAACAATTTATGTATTTTCAATACACGTAATTAGTTTGCTATTATAGTTTTAACCACGCCAAGAAGATAAATGTATAGTCCATTCCCGATTTGAAGCGACTTATGAAAATAAACCTTTGAAAAAACACTCTAGGCAAAACATGTCAACCTTTTTTTTCAATAACCTGTATTCCACAAATATATAACACTGTGGTTAACTTTAGAGTACTGTATCATTGAATAAATGAACCTTTACCTTAATATCTTCTATAACTTGTAATATTTATTTATTTTTAAATATGAATTTACAACAGCGAGAGCAGCGACGTGTTGGCAACGGCCGGTAAGAAATAGTTCACAGTTAAAATATTATTTTAACCTAGTTTTTTAGTATACTATTTGTAAATTAAACGGTGTCTATTGAAATATTGAAATATTTAAGTAGCCCCGATGGCAACATCTCATTTTTACAGTTTAAAATATCAGCGCAAAATATCCTATGCAGGCCGTAATGGTAAGGTGTTTCATCGAGCGAGAGCAATTTTGAAGCAACTGTCTGCTGAGCGAGCTTTGTTGCTCTCTCTCTCTCTCTCTCTCTCTCTCTCTCTCTCTCTCGTCTGTCTTCGTCTCTTTCACACTCAGGTTGTTTCACTTCGCTAGTACGCACTAAAATTGTACATGTTTTCAATTGCAGCATATTTCATACTTATTAGAGAAAAATAATGATTTTTGAATTTATTATTTACAACTGAAAAGAGATTTTAATGTTTGAATATTTATTTTAATATATTTAGATACGATGGCGGGGCAGAAACAAAGTGAAGTCTGCAAGCGAGCAATGACATGGTGTGTTGTTGTTTTTCCAAACGAAGCATAAATTATACTTACTCCGAAAAATACTTCAAATTACCACATCACGTTTGTAGACGATGTGTGTTTTTTTAACCTACCTAAGCAAGTTATAAGGTTGTGATAAATCTGTGTTTCCGCAGCAGTAATAAATATACTGTTACGGTGTGTTTCGTTAACCGCTGTGTGTGAAATAGTGTGGCGAGGCTGTTTGGTGATAGTTACGCTGGATGTGTGTGCGTGATTTCAAATAATAGATGTGAGCTATTTATGCGTTGCAAATGTGAACTGTTTTTATGATGAAACTATTTATTTACATTCACGTCTGCTTATTTATCACAACGTTGTACCTTTGCCTTGGGTGTTTGAAACACAGTAGTAGTGTAATGTGATTTACCACCGATCCCAACAAAATAACCAAGCCCAGCCTCAATAAATTTCAATAAACCTAAAACACAGTAAGTAGCAATACATATAAATATGAGTGGAATAAAAATTACGGTAGGCTTATTCGTGTGCATGTTCACCGCTAAATTTTAAGTTTCTATAACAAAAAATAAGCGACATGAGTTGCGTGCTTGATTTTAGTGTCGCTTTTTCGTTGGACTGTCTATTACTTCGTTATTCGAACTGACGCCGTACTTTTAAAGAAATAACCCATCACATATCAATAACAAAAAGTTAAATACTACAGTTCATTACCCTGCAGTTGTAACAGTGTTTAACACAGTCGCGAAAAAATATTAATGTGCATTACGTGTAATGTGCTGTGTCGTGGAAAACAAATATGTTAATGTAACGTAACCATAAGAACTATCGTTAATTCAGGCATTTTTAAAACGGCCTAAGGCTGACCTAAGTAATGTTATAGGACTAAATTGTGAATATTCGTACAAAATGGTTTTTGAAATAGACTTAAGACAGAATTCTTTGAAAAGCTGTAAATAGTAAACAACACATTTGACAGTTATAAAAGTAGAAGTCACATTTCAATGTTTATTTTTAGGTGTGGCGAAAGTATACGAACACATGTACACACACACAATGGAATGTAAACATTGATTTTGACAGATGCTACATGGCAGTCACATGGTAATGTTTGTTTACATTTGGCGGGAGGATACGAAATCTACCTGCAAGTAGATATTTAGCAGGGCTCCGAGAAATTTGCTTCCAATGGGGAATAGACTATAGTTGTACGTATGTGTGTGTCTATATATATATATATATATATATATATATATATATATATATGTGTGTGTGTGTGTGTGTGTGTGTGTGTGTGTATGTGTGTGTTCCTGTGTAATTATATTTAAAAAATACACACACAAATATGAGTACTAGTGGCTTGATGGTGTCATTCCACTTTTGATTAACCGTATTATCAAATTGATTGATTTGATTAATCCTTAATCTGGTGAATTTTTTAAATCCTATTTAATCGGATAAAATAATTCTGATGTATTGTTCCAATTACTTTAATTCAATAAATTAATCAGAAAATAACAATTTTGTGTTAATTATAAGTGTATAGTTTCGTACAAGAGTGGGTTAAGGTACTTTATTTTTTTAATCATTTTTTTATTCTGGAGAGCTGCATGATAGGTCATCACTCTCGGAGGTCTGGCATTGTACTGATGAGTGGCTGTGTTGGGGAAGGGGTATATATAGGTATTGTGTAATATTATTCTTTTTATGTTATTGAGTTCCTTCCCGCCTGTCAGGTGACTGAGGACTAAGACACGTCTACTTCGACCGCCGTCTGGCAGGCGACAGAGGTTATGGCGTATTTAATAAAATTATTACTAAATACATAATGAATTAAACGAAAAGAGATGCGAATACGATTTCCTGTATTCTAGTAATATAGTTTACATGAAGGACTCATCGAATCTCAAATTTCAAACGAATTACAGACCCCAGATATCCTGGTGTTATAAATAAATCAAGTAACCAGTTATAGGTACAATTTCCCCATCGAATATATAATTTAAGACAGAATAAATCACACGACTTGAATTAAACGACACTCTTCCTAAACACATTAACAAGGGATTTGAAAACACGTACCTTACGACGTTTTTGTATATTAAGGTTTGTAAGTAAAAATCAAATTTTTATAGTTATTGTTAAAATTGTATGTAACAAGATAAAGTCGATGCATGCCATCACTCGATGCTGTAAGGACGAAGGACATCCTGTAGCAGCAGTAGTCTGGAACCGTGCGGACAGGACCTTGTTTACCTGAGCAGGTAATGGGATGTTTCCCAACCCACTTTACCCTTTCCAGGCAAGCTTACCCTGTCTCAACTTTGTGTTCCAAGTTGAGCTGTGTCGATGGGGTTTTATCGAAATTCTACAAGTTCCTTGTTCCTCTGCTGTTTGCTCTAATCCTTAAGTTGTAAGTACTTTTCAGCACGAGTAGGGAAAGTACTGCGAACAGTTTTTTGTTGCTGGAAAAGAATAGTGTGCCTTGCGAGGTTCTTCTCAGGTCTGAAATACTGAAGACAACACTGGCAAACAAATTCCCCGTTGGCTCTCTTAATCAGCTGACTACAAACCAGCCGTGGGTAAAATCCATGTGATTGGAATGACCCTATAGAAATATAAATCCATCACCAAATAATTATCCAATGGGATTGATTTCAATGGAAAGGCACAATATTTCAAATTACATTTTATTGACTCATTCCAGTTCATGAGAGCCTCTCTGGAAACTTTGGTACTCAATTTACAACCTGCGCAATTGAGTATCAACTGTTCGAGGTTTCCTGACAAAACCCAATTCGAATTGGCAAAACTAAAGGGAGTTTTTCCTTATAATTTTGTCAAGTTGCCAGACAGTCTGATCTGTACACCACTCCCACCAAAGAACACAATTCATAATGTGATGAAAAGCGAAGGCATTAGCGATGAGGATCTCTCATGCTCAAGCCATGTGGGATGCGTTCAACTGCATAAACTTGCTGCAGTATGCCATTCACTACTTACGTGTGGACAATTGTTTGCTGGCAGATATTTTTGAGAATTTCAGGACTGTATGTTTGGCTCATTACAGTCTTGACCCCACCATGTACATCACATCTCCATCTCTTTCATGCGATGCTTTATTGTCAATGACATGTGCGCAGGTAGAGTTGTTGACCGACATACACATGTATCATTTTGTAGAACATGGGGTTAGGGACGGCATTACCCAGGTTTCCAGAAGGCGTGCAGAAGCCAATAATATTTACATGGGTGAAGCTTACGACCCCAGTGTAGCATCGAAATATATATATATATGCCATTTCGATGTGAACGGACTGTACAGTCATAAGATGCTATCCAAGCTTCCGATTAGCAATTTTGAGTGGGTTGAGGCTGAAGTGTTTTCATCGTGGGATTTCGTGAACAATGTGAATGACGGTGACATAGTTTTTTTCGCGGAAGTGGATTTGTCTTTTCCAGACGAATGCCATGATACTCTATCAGATATCTCTTTGGCCCCAGTATCTGCTATACCTCCTTATGGCTCGCATGAAAAACTTCTTTTGACAGTCGCGCCGCGGAAGAAATATGTTATATATGGGGAACTCTAAAGCACTATTTGATGTACAGGGCCAAACTTTACTCTGTTCATCGCGTTCTGTGCTTTGAGCAGAAGGCATGGATGGAGCCATACATCGAATTTAACATTGAGAAGCATGCTCAGGCTGCAAACAAATTCGAGAAATCGTTTTTCAAGTTGATGAATAATTCCATATATGGAAAAACTTTGCAGAATGTCCGCCGGGAAAGGGACATACGAGTAGTTTCCAGGTTTGACACGATATACGAGGCTGCAGAGCTTATATGTCATCCTGAATTTCAGGCAAGGTAGATAAACGATGAAAATCTAGTCCTTATCGAGATGTCAAAAGTTCTGTTACATTTAACAAACCATTGCACACTGGTTTTGCCATTATTGGTCTCTCAAAATTAACCCTGTATGAATTTCACTATCACTACATGTGTACCAAATTTCCTCCACCAACCTTGCACCTCCTTTATTGCAATATCAATTCATTGGTCTATTCTGTTGATTGCCATGATGTCTATAAAGTAATTGCTCCAGATTTAAGAGCGTGGTTTGATACATCTAACTATGCACTCGATAACCCGCAAGGATTCTCCCAAGAAAACAAAGGCCATACCTGAGTAATGAAAGATGAATGTGCTGGCCGTAAGTCACACATGTCATAGGTTTACGTCCCAAGCTTTACGCATACATTGTTGCAAATGAGCAAGGTATATGCAAGGTGAAGGGCGCAAAATGTAACATCCTACAGATGCTCATATACGAGGATTATCGAGAGCCTGGAAAATTGCACCTGGGTTTTGGGGACCCAATATAATGTTTGTTTGTGTGGTCACGAAGTCTATACCGAACACATGACCAAGGTATTATTATGAGGTTTCGATGATAAGCACTACATTCAAGCAGATGGATTATCGATCTTACCCTGAGGGCACTACAAAATCCCTAACTAATTTTTTTATATTTTTTCTCCATAAAATTAGTTTCAGCACTACAATAAACACAGCCCAGCCATCTACACCACAACTGCCAGCACCACACCACCAATGATGTCCATCTGCCAGCACCACACGTAGCGGCACAGACTCCACAGCTGTTTGCAATTGCTACAACAACTTTCTGCGCCATCTATAACTGTTTGCAGCATCTCCTGCATAAACATACCTCTCTTCACTCGAGACAGAATTATTACCTAAAAACAGCTCCTGTGAAAATCTATCTTCATAACAGAATCGAACATTTCTTCGATCCAGCTACCCTTGTCACTATTCAAGGAAGAAATTATTAACATTCACGACATGGGTTTACATATCATCATTTGAAATCTTAAAGTTACATATGTGTGTGTTTTAGGGTCACGTTGGTATGTGTAGGTGTCTGGCAAAATCAATACCCGGATATGACACATTATTTAATAAAGAATGCCTTAAGTGCGCATCTTTTTAATAATGCCTCATGTGTGCGACATTTTTTTTGTAAATTTTGTATGTAATTCATTCTCAAAGAGACGACATCCACATCACTCAAGATTGTTTATTCATAATTTATAATCATTGGTCTGTTTTTGTGTATATTTTTGTTCTTGTTTTTTAAATATAGTATGTAAAGATGATTGTTGTTGTATTATGAACTTGTTTTAAAGAAATTGTTTTTTAAGTAAACGATTTTTTTAAAGAAATTATTCTTTAGGTAAATGTTTTTTTTTATATAAGTTTGTTCTTAAATTTGTTGTACATGTTTTTCTAAACTATTACATATAGTATAAACACGTCATTAAATTTCTTTAATGACGTGAATGAATGAGTGAATGTTTGTAAATGTAATTATATGTAATTTTAAGTGTTTAAACTTGTATGAATATTGTAAATATATAGTTTTAAGGATGATTTTGAAAAAAATAAAATAATATAAAATAGTTAAAAAGAGTAATGTGGTTTGTTATTTAATAGCTTTTGTATTCCTCACTTCACTAATTAATATTTTGTGTATGAATGGAGATTGAGTGTGTCCAAAGATGAAGTATTTGTGGAATATAGAAGTCATTTTTATTGGATAATATGTTTACAATATTTAACTTTATATGATTGTGAAAGATGAAGTAGATGAAATGACGAGAGTGTTTGTGAACGATGAAGTGATAGTTTCAGTACAGAACATTTATATTACGTTTAAAACTTGGATTTTTTAAATTAATTTCTTTAAAACCTTAAACTCTGGATCTGAAAAACCAACCAATATGCAATAACTTTGAAAATTGAAGGATAGGGTAAATATAGAATTAGTCGATAAATATAATGAATTGAATATGAATTGAATTTAGAAAATGAATCAATGAGGAACGAGGAACTTGTAAGGGAAATTTCGAGAAAACCCCATTCGACCCAGCTCACTCGGAACACAAAGTTGAGACAGGTAAGCTTGCCTGAAAAGGGGAACAGTGGGTGGGAAGATCCTTACCCGTCGGTAAACAAGTCCTGTCCGCACGGCTGCAGACTACTGCTGCTACAGATGTCTTGTCCATACAGCATAGAGTGTGGATGCATCGTTGTATGTAACAAATTTTTAACAAAAAAAACTCCTATAAAACTTATGATATTTATTACAAACTTTTAATATACTAAAAATAATACTACTGCTTATAACACATCAGTACTATATACATCGAAATCTATACATCTTTTTTCGTTGTTTAAATTTAGTGACTTCATTATCTTTATGTTTCTCAAGACTCGTGATGGCTCGTAGCGCGGTGGTGAGGAAGGCTCATGTCATGGGGAGGGGGGGGGGGGGTTGGGTGGGTTAGCGGTTTAGGGAGAAAGTGGCCATGCCTCCGCACCTTGCTATGTGCTGTACAAAACACATTGCCCCTCGTTCCTCGCAGTACTGACAGACTGTGAACAATGGCGAGTAGCGAGTAGCACGCAGCCCAAGAGGTATAAACAAGTTATACACAGCAAGGAAAGAGAAGTCACCAGGAGTGTTTTAGTAATATTTAGTCACTTTGACAGATTAAGATAAATACCTCATGTAACACCTTCAAAGGCAAGGTTTATTTTCTTGACTGAACTGGTATGCTTTTAAAATATTGAACCAATAGTAAATAGTTATCTGTGACTTTTCAGTAATATGAAAGTATTATTTTCAGTCAAATAAATCATTCAACATATTTTATTTAAAAATTGTAAATTTGGCGCAGTAGCGTGGCTACAAGCAAAAGGGGTCTCTTGCGACGAAACAATGAGAAAAGCTACTCTCATTGAATTGTTTGAAAAAGTCGACCAAGAGAGCAAATATTCGCTGTTGATAGGGTATTCCAGCAACAAGGCCATACTGTACCAAGATGACCCACTTATATGTGCGATTTCAATGCCATATAACTAGTCTGGGATAAGATTAAACGTCATATCAGAGCTCACAACACGACTGGAGATTTATCACTGCAAGTCTTACAGATTCTAACAACAGAAGCCGTAAAATCCGTCACAAAGGAAGACTGGGTGGGATATTGCAGACACGTTGAAGGAATTGAAGAAGAGTACTGGAAGAAAGACTGCCTCATTGAGTTAGCAGTAGATGAATTCTTAATCAAACTGGACAGTGACAATGATGACACAGATTATGAAAGCAAAAAAAAAAATCGCATCAAGCCAGCTGCAGTGAGCAAGACATTTTTATTGAATGTGATAGCGACATATCTTGCTTAGCTCAGCCATTGTAAATATTGAAATTAGATTATATCTTACTGATACATGTACTCTACAGTGTCATTAATTTGTTTTTCTTAACCAATTTGTAATTCGTGAGCTAGGAATAGTTTTACTTTTCCCTAAGCTTCCTCAACAACAGTTAATAAACATTGTTAACAACACTATATTCAGACATACACGTAGTATGTGTTATCAGTTTGTAAAATCGCTATCCACTTTTATTTGTACTTATACTATTACATAAAGTATTTTTTGGCGAAGGAACTGGAATCATGAATGTTACATGGTGTAATATGACCAATTAATAGTCTTAACTCTTAATATTTGTAAATAAGTAAATTTAAACTGAACATCTCATTATATTTTCCCTTGTTTTGAGTTTTTGTTCCCCACACCATGATTTTGGTATCACCAGTTATTCTCATAGTCACTGTGCACCATAACATTATACGCTCACATCTTGTTCAGTATTATTTGTTACAACTGAATACTTGTACCTCAGTATTTTTCATTAGATATGCTTATTTGTCAGATCATAATCTTGGGTTGTTTATTGTTAAGTATTATAATCATATCCTAAAAAATGCAGTATTAAACTTTGGTGGTTGTTAACTGATTATTTCACTGCATTTTTAAATTTTGTGTTTTGGAGCCTAATGATTTCTTTATTTTTATTCATCTTCCTTTGTGTATTCAATCTATGGTGAGTAATTTGAAAGTTTTCTAGTATAACACTTGTAAAATAGTGTTGCTAACTATTCATGTTATTATATTATTTTCATTGGTTTGACTTCTGGAAGCTGATTCTTGAAAAAGGTATTAGTTCACAAATGTTCTCACAGCATGTCGAGGGCTATGGTTGAGGCAGTGCCAGATCATTCGCCTGCCACCACTGCGATCCGGGTTCGGTTCCTGGCTATGTAAACTGGGATTTTTGCATTTGACAAACATGGTTGGTGGATTATCTCGGGGGTCTCCTGTTTCCCCCAAGACTGCATTCAGGTGCTGCTCCATGCCCGTCTCAATTCATCCACACCACATTGGCTCTGAAGACACCTTGTACTAAGACTCGTCCGAACGTATCGATCACTCAATTAATCATTGTGTCTCATAATACTTTATAGTCAGTTAGTTCACATCACCGATTAGCTTATACATATATTTAAGATAGAATTACAACGGTTTTTGTATTTGTGTATTGAAATGTATATATATATTTCCTCTACATAGGTGGTAGAAAATGCAAACATTTACTTAATTTGCGTCAGTAAAAAATAAACACAAAATAAACAAAATACATACAATAAAAACGCTTGAAACTTTAACTCAGTTAGGTTCTGTAAACTTAAAGATTTTAATAATACGTAGACTATTTTTAATTCCACTTTTCGGGAATATTCTACTAACTCTGGCGAACAAATAAATTAGCTAACTTTGTAACGACATGTCTATCGATTGTATCATCAACCCCAGTAAACCATATTTTCGCCCAATTGTCTCACTTCCTGGTTTTGAATCTAAATGAGTAGTTTAAATAAAACCATGCAATTACAGTAAAACTACTTTATTTATCTTAAATTCCTTTTTGTTGGTAGCACTTGACCACAAATAAAATATTTTGCCAAAGTAAGCAAAAATATGACTTATTCATTTCTAGTAGTGACTATGATATTAATGTTATCCCCACTCACCTTTGTAATAATTTCGTATTCATGCCAATACAATTTTGAAAGACATGTGACTGAAACAATAATACATCCACGCTTTGCATGGGACTTAAACCCAGAACATCTAGTACCGTACGCTGGTGTGCAACAAACTATGCTACAAAACCAAAATGTCAGCGATAGACGCATTGCTGTATCTTTCAAACTCTTCTGCTTGAAGGGTCAGTGAAATGTTTGCAGGATGCGTATTAAGTCGTTCAATGGTACACTTTGCAGTCGAAGGAAGGGACGCGACAGGCCAAACATAGGGGGTGGTGGAGGGGAGTGGGAGGTGAACTAGTACTAGGGGGTCCAGCCCTCACAACGTTTGACACCAACAGTATATAAACCGATGAATTCGTGAACATGACTTTTTTTATTGCTTTGTAAAGTATTTCAATATGTAAATTTTTGGACTAGTTGACTAGCTGCCTGTGTGTTTCGGTGTTGAGTGCTGATGAGGGGCTTAATAAGATACCTTTTTAACTTTGTTAATTATGTTTTATCACTTCGTTAGTAAGTTTGTGTATTTTAAATATGTGCTTCCATCTTGGACATTAAGTTAGAATATTATAGCAGGATTACTGGGTAGGTAAACTCAGATGACTGTAGGGAGATATTTGTTTCATCTAGTACGTGCATTGTAAACATAACTTTTATCCATTTTTCTCGTAGTTGTGTGTATTTGGACGTAAGTCATATTCATCTCTCTTTTCAACACCTATTTCCTAAACTTTTTATTTCGCCGAAATGTTTCCCTCTTTTTGCATGTATAGAGCTTAGTCGCCTACGATCAACATACCTCACGACACACAGCTTATAAGTCGTCGCAAATCCTATACTGAAGTTATTCCTACACAAACCTTCCGATTGAATGGACGTATATTAAAATCATTGAACATCGTAAGGTACGTGTTTTCAAATCCTTGTTACTGGTTCTATGTACTGAAACTTTTCTGTGAAATCGTTGTTTGCACGTAAACGCGTATCTCGGTAAATTAAAGTTCTGGAAATATTACTTTTTGTCAGAAAATATAAAAAATTATTATTTATGGACCTCGTTTTTTTACTTTGGTCATATTGAAAGTATTCTTGGAGAAAAAACTCGTAAAAATGGTCAAATATCGGATTTTTAAAGCTCGCCTATGCAGTTTCCTTAAGCGGCAAGAGAAATACACAAAAATACGGATGTAGTTTAATCTGTGGGCTTTAATCACATGCAATAAAACACCTCTGTTCCAGATCTAATTTGCACAATACAGTGTTCCGACGGAAACACTGCAGGCGTTGCGTGTACGAACAATGAGGGGCTAGACATTCATGGAGCTCTCACCCGTATCAATCCCTCGCTTCTTGACCTTGGATGTGCAGTTACATATTCCCCTTAATGTATTTAGGAAGAGTGTTGTTTAATTCAGGTCGTCTAATTTATTCTGTCTTAAATTATATATTTTATAGGGAAATCGCACCCATAACACATTACTTGATTTATTTATGACACTAGGATAGCTGGGATCTGTAATTCGTTTGAAATTTGCGATTCGATAAGTCCTTCGTGTAAACTATATTACTAGAATACAGGGAATTGTATTCCCGTCTCTTTTCGTTTAATTCATTATGTATTTAGTAATAATTTTATTAAATACGCCATAACCTCTGTCGCCTGCCAGACGGCGTTCAAAGCAGATGTGTCTTAGCCATCAGTCACCTGACAGACGGGAAGGAACTCAATAACATAAAAAAAATAATATTACGACATAACCTATATATATCTCTTCCCCAACACAGCCACATATCAGTAGAACGATAGACGTCCGAGAGTGAGGACATACTATCCCGTTCTCCAAAAATAATAAGATTGAAGACCCTCTACACATATATACCCCTTCCTCAACACATCACACCTCAGTACGACAGACCTCCAAGAGTGAGGACCTACGATGCCGATCTACGAAATAAAAAAAAATTATAAAAAATTATAAGTACCTTAGTATGCTCTTACACCAAAATATACACTTATCAATTCACACAAAATTAAAAAATATTAATTAATTCAATTAAATTAATTGGGTCGATCAGTCAATAAAATTTTTTTCTGATTTAATCGGATTTAAAAATTGTTCGGTATAAGGACTAATCCAATATTAATCCGATCAATCAATTTTATAATCCGATTAATCAAAAGTGAAATGAAACCATTCAGCCCCTACTACTAACATGGGTTGATCCCAAACTAAAGGTATAAATGCCGTGAGGTAATTCTTAAGCAAAATTAGGCAGGAAACATTATACGACCCACTCTTCTACAATAATTTGTAAGTGAGGTAGGCAGGTGCCCATTAAAATCGATGTTTCCAATGGTTTTAATTCAAAATAATAATATATACTTGTGATGAAAGAACAGTTTCATGAATACTGTTGTCTTTAATCGAGATCTGATTATGGAATCTGTGATCTGGTTTTGGGTAGTATTCAGGAAACAAGGTGTGCCATATTGTTATTGAAAAAATTTGTGTAGGCCTTGAATGTTTATCGCTTTTAATGACGTCATAAATATGAGTACATTTAAGCACAGAATATCGCTTCCTCGGCGTAATAACGTGGCTGGTAAAATTCACCTACCGTGCACAGAGGTTTTGATTTTAACCTTTTTTAAGGTGATTGTTTATAAATAACAAGCTCTATACCTGACACTTGCTGAAACCATTTGTAGCGTGTAAAAGCTTCCCCTCGCTTTATTTTGTGGTCATCTTTTTGTATCTATAAATATGCGAAAAATGTAAATAACATGACAAATAATGTATTGTGGTGCAAAAGTTACAATATTGGTATTGACGAAAAGGTGGGGAATAATATTCCGAAAGCAAGTGCAACGTGGCGGCTCCCTAGTACCAGTAATTAATAAGAGGCGAACCAGTGGATTCTGCCGAGTGTTGCACCATAGTTTACAAGGGAAGTCGCCCGATTTTCCATATAGAGGTTTGCACGAAACCCGCAGATAGCAGGGCTAAACCACGCCCACAAAAGTGAAATGCATCTGACGTCACAGGAAGTGAAATACAAACACATAATACCGTTATTCACCGTATTTACCTAATCAGGCATACACATGTTAGTTTTAAGAGGGAAAATGTATTCGTCTACCGATAATCAGCCGTGTAAGACACCATTTAATCTAATATCATCCTTCAAGTGACCTCACATTCTCAGCCACAACAGGGGCTCCGACGTTCACGGGTATGTCATCACTGTGTTCGTAATCAGTAACCATAATTATGTTCAGAGTTCATTAGTGTAATCATGTTATTTTTGAACTTACGTTTTTTCATGTTTTGCATTTGGCGGCAGTCTCACAGAGCTCGGCGTGGCTGCGGCCATCTTAAACCAGTTCGACATCAGCACTCGTACGACCCGGCAGGCCGACGGAAAGCTCCCGCGTTTACCAACGTCGGCAATTCAACTTAGGCTTATTCATTCACGACAATAGTATTAACGTGAAACAGGAACCTCTTTATATCTATTTAGCCGAGGGGAGGTTCGGTCTGCTCCTGAGGTAAACTTCCAGGACTTCACACGTGCAAACACGCGTCTTTCACGTAAGCATTCTTAAGGCCCTCGCCTTACTTCACAGCAACCGTCACCGGCAGGCCACGAGTGCCGGATACGCTTAACAAGGATACACATTTAATATTGCAGTGTGACTTTGTTCTGTAACCTAACAGTCAATAAATATGTCAACTATTGAATTCACGACTTTTATTGATTAATACTCTCCAGAGTATCATTGGGCGCTACGCCCTAATGCAGTTTAATTTGTCAGTGTACTTTTGGTGTTTAAGTTTTGCTCCCACAAGCAGAGCAAATTCAGTGTTAGCATTGGCGTGCGAAGTGGCCGACAACTTCGTCCCTTAGTAAAGGGTTTTTTTTTTCATAATTAACGGAATAATTAACCATCCATCGAGACTTATTTGAAACAGACCGCGGATCCAGAGACTCTTTAGGCCGTCGACCAACGACCCTCATCATCATCATCGTTCTCTACAGAACGTGGCGCCTGGCACATTCAACAGTTCCTGCCCTACTCCTGCCACACCAGGCGGGGCACGAACTCAGCTCATCATCTCTGTGGACACTCAACTTGGAGAATCAAACTGGTTTTTAATTTTTGCGTAAGAATATAATAATTTCCTACTGGAAAAAAGCCCACATCAAAACATGCTATAAATGACTGAAAAGGACACACACGCACACGTGTTACACACAAAATCCAACCTAGAATCCCTCAATACGTTACGTTGGTATGCCGTCATATTAACGGAACAAATTGAAACAATTGCATGTTTTTCCGTAAAATCGCATAATTTAATTAAAGTAAATTTACATATGGTCATCATAAACAATTGGCAGTGTAAATTACTTCGATTTGGAACATAATTGGAATTATTCGAGTGTCTTTTTGTCTACGAAGTGGTCTCGTTAAAAACCACTCACAAAATACACATGGGACCCTTATCATTACGCAAAGCGCTTGACTGGCAAAACCTTATATTCGCAAAGCATTGAAGATAAACCAAACTGATTTTCGTCAACGAGGATAATAATATCCAACCAATGAAATAACGAAAACACAAATAGGAAAATAACTGCGAAAGAAAATTACAGTACAATAAGAGAATGGTACTCAGCTGCTCTAGAGTTTTGCGCGAAACACAAATCCAGTGACCACAAACAAAGACAGCACCAAAATAAACAAAAAAATACGTATCAAATACTGAACAAAAACCACGTATAAATATGCTCCGAGGATCAAATAATTACGCTCCAGCCCAATGGAAAATTCGTGGATATATTTAGAGACTTCGAACGCTGTAAGTTTGTATTTCATTTCCAATTTGCCCACGACATATTTGACAGATTTCAATGACACCGACATAGGCCTAATAATAAAAATGCCAACAAAATATAAGGCACAAACACGATTTGTCGCTGTGGGAGCAGGAAACCAATGCGCAGTCGAATTGCTTGAGTATACAAACAAGTGTAAAGTCTGGCATACATGTTACTGAACATGCGAACTTTACAGTCATAGCCCATAGAAAAGAGTGGCGGAGTCGAGTGGGGAGATTTGAACGGATCTTAACAACGAGGTCTTGAGAGTTGATGGGGGTGAAAGGAGGTGAGAATGGAGCAGCACCGGAATGCTAGGGAGGGGGAAACGGGAGATCCCCGAGGAAAGCAACCAACCAGCGGCATCGTCCACCACGATTCCGATTTGCGAAAATCCGGGAGTGGCCCGGGCCAAGGATTACCCGGTTCGCCTTGATGGGAGGCGAGCAGGCTAACCGCTCAATCACCGCCCCCCGGCTCCTCATAGAAAATAGAATAGCACAAAGACATTACGAGAACAAAATGCAAAAAATAAAGTGACAAACGAGTTGCCATTTAAGAGTGGGATGGACCAACGCGTTTTTTGTGAAATAGTTGTTTGCGCGAATACGCATATCTCGGAAAATAAATGTACTGCAAAAACGAATTTGTGTCAGAAAAGATGAAAAACTATTATCTATTATCATTTTTTTTTAAATCTTTACATATTAAGTGCATTCTTGGAGAGAAAAGTCGTGAAAATGGTAAAATATCATATTTTTAAAGCTTGCGCAGTTTCTTTAAGCGACAAGAGTCAAGTACAAAAATGCTGACGTAGTTTAATCTGTGGTATTTCATTGCGTGTAATAAAACCACACTGTTACAGATCTAATTTGCAAAGTACAGCTTCAGGACGGAAACACTGCACGCCTTGCGCGTAGGAGCGATGAGGCACTAGGCGTGCGTGTAAGTGTCGCCCGTATCGCTCCCTCGTTTCTTGACCGTGGACGCGGGGATCCATCGCACTCCTCACCGCGACGTGCCTGCCCACAGTGAGCGAAGACACAGCTACCGGTACTGTACAGGAGAGACAGCAAAGTTTGGGCAGTGCCTCGGCTGGACCACAGGTTCCACTGGGTGTGAGGTCCCAGGTGGATGTGCTAGGGGAGCGGACGGCACATCGCAGTCAGTTCGGGACTTGGAGCTGGTCGACTGGGACGTTAGCTAAATGTTCCGCCACGCTGATTGAGTGTACCTAAACCCTCGTCTATGGGGACCCACTGGCGCATGTTGCTGTTATAGTCCAGTGGAGGTCGGGCACAGCCGTCTGGCGAGCTTCCCTCATGGCGACCTGGGGAGCGGCTTTGCCGTCGTGTTGTATAGAGTCTGCTCCGCTCGAATTACTGACAGCCTACTCATTTTACAGTGACTGAATTACACTATTTCAACAATGATTTTCTCTGATTACCAATTGAATCCGGTGCCCCGAGGCTGATTCCCAGAGCAGTGCACACATTCTCAAGTCAGCGGAAGCTTAGGAAATACAATTTTCCGCGAATAACGAAATTCACAAATTGGATTCGTTTATTGCGAGTTACAGCGTGATATGGGCAACAAACGTTGTTGCGAGTCTGAAAAACTCTCATGCTAACACTCGTGATTGTTTTCTGAAAAAAACAAATGACTTTAGGTACAGTAATTAAATTCGCCACCTTTGTTTATACTAGAAAATTGCTCAACTTGTCTGGAAGACTGCGTACGTCCGCGATATATGAACGAGTTGAATTCTGGTTTTCCTTTTTGCGCTTGTTAATAGTTACCAACACTAATGCGACATAACTAGGCAACGTGGTTAAAAATATTACAACATATTCATAAAGTTTTTATAAGCGATTTTACAGTGACAAAAAAAAAAAAAAAAAAAAAAAAAAAAAAAAAAGTTCTAGAATGAGGACGCACATATAAACGTTCCTTAGTCCTTAGGATGCAAGTTTTAACTCTCATCCAATGGCGAATCATTCTTTTATAAACAAATGTTTTCTTCGCAGTGTTTTGTTCAGAGATTGACACTTCCACGCGCAATATTCGTTTGCAGTGGCTGATAGCCAATGGTCACGAGATGTGCTGGTACTTGCTTTTAAAAGTTTACCCGTCGTCTTCTACAAGGTCGCTATGCAGCTAGTCTCCCGTGACCCAGCTACTTGGAGTGGAGTGGACCAAGCTCTTTTAAGTGTTATTCGGACGTTCCTCTAGCCGGGAAACACATTTTGCACGTTTCTACCCGAGGTCATCCAGAAGGAACATCCCGAAGCTTACGAAGGACGCCTGATGTGACTACTGTTGTGCATGCTTTTAAGAAACTGGAAAAAAAAAAGTGTATTATTTGAGTTGACACAAAGAAAAAACACATGTCGACATTCTATCGTTGTTTGGATTAGTTTAAACTAGAAAATTGCCACTGCACGAGGTTTCACTAGACTAGGATATCATGTCGAACTATTATGAAGGTAAATGTGTACATTAAAATATCAAGTCAAATACTGTGTCGCAAGAGACAAAATAAATAGTTTTCAACACTGCGGATGCAGTTTGCACATCTTGGGTTTATTTTTCGGGAGAACTTGTGAAGCATCGCAAAAGAAGGCCCCCCCCCCCTTTTTTTCGTAACTCTTTCATTGAATATAAATAATACTACAGAAGGAAATAAGACGGTGCAATTTTAGAAGTACGTAGAGACCTTAAGAGTATTAGGATTTTGATAACTCTGGAATAAGGGATTGGGGAGTCGAATTCGGATTTGGGGGACCGTAATATTTTTTCCATATTCCCATCAAAATTTCCCTTTTTCCCTCAAAATTGACCAAAACACCCTAAAATTTCCTTTTCTCCCCTCAAAACGCTAGAAGCCTTAAAAAATGGTAGAAGGCTCCCCCCCCCCCCATGCAAAAACAAGCCTCTCAAATCAAATTTCCGCATATGTAATTAATTTAGGGGACTTACTTCGGACCTGCAGAGCAGTGGCGGCCATATTGGTTTTATAGGCATACCCTATGCCAAATCGATACAAGGCATAGAGGGTAGGACTCAAACCTAAGCATTAGCCATCTTGCATCCATATTGTATACAGATGACCTTTGACTCCGACCATGACTTTTGACCCGTGACCTTGACATTGACCCCGGTGACCTCTAACCTCAAAAACCAAAACAATTGAAAAAATCTTTTAAAAAATTATTTAAAAATTTATAACGAAACATTTAATAAAAATTGTTTTAAAAATTAAAAGATGTATTAATAAAATAATTAATTTAAAAAATTAAAAATATAAAAGATATTAGAAATTAATTTTTATAGAATTACATTTTAAATATTTTAAAAATAAAAAGTCGTTAACCCAGGCGGCAATTTTTTCTTTTTCCCTCATAATTTCCCTTTGTTCTTTAAAAATTTCTCTCAATAAATTATTTTTAAAAAATTTGATTAATATTTTTTTTATATTAAAACGTCTTTAAATCTGGGGATAATTTCCCCCTTTTTTCGATGTAAATTTCTCCTTTTCCCTAAAAATTTCTTATAATTTTTTTTTATAAAAAATCGTTTTATTAAAAAACTTAGATTTCCGGAGGTCTCCCCCCAGCACCACCAATTGCTCACCTTAGTTCGAATCCAGCAGACGACTGACTCCCTCGCTTCCACTCCCCTCACATAAACTCATTCCGCCATCTTGATTTTTCATTCATCATTTGTTTACATGTTACTGAAGGCCGCCATATTTGTTTTTTCTTTCGTCATTTGTTTATACATAACTGGAAGCAGCCATACTGGTAGGCGACCACCATCTTGGTAGGCATCTCCCATCCGCCATATTGGAAGCCAATGACCATGACCTTGATTCCATGTCATTGAATAACCTTGAAAACAAAAACTCGAGAAAAATTACATAAAAGTCAGCAAGCATAATACATTAAAGACTACCACCACCTTATTAGATGCAGACTATCCTGACCTTGACCCAATGACTTTAAATGACCTTGAAAATAAAGACCTTTAGAAAACATAAATAAAAGGCAACAATCATAATAGATTATAAACTACTACCACAATATTAGATGCAGACTAACTCGACCTTGACCCCATGACCTTAAATTACCCTGAAAATAAAAATTCAAGAAAAATTACTTAAAAGTAATCAATCATATGTTATTAGAGACTACCACCACCATATTAAACACAGACTACCTCAATATTTACCGCATGACTTTGAATGACCTTGAAAACAAAAAAGTCGAGAAATAATACACATATGTCAGTGAGCATAATAAATTACAGACTCCTGCCGTCATATATACACAGTCTGCATTAACCTTGACCCCATGACCTTGAAAATAGAAAATCGATAAAAAATATGCAAAGATACAGAAGCTAGCCGAGACGATGTATCTTTACAACAGCCGTTGTCACATTAAGCCTCACAGCTTACCTCCCTACTGCTTATAATAACCTCCCTACTGCTTACAATATACACATGCAACCCGTTTGATGTTATATTGACTTTGAAACAATCGTATTGCATCATTAATAATGCGTTGGGACACCGACCAATTGATCGCCGAGTTACCGCATGATTGCAGCTGACCAATCATGTGCAGGCATTGAGACATCACAGACACAGAGATAGGTAGGCAGATTTTAGATGCTAGTTCCTTGATCAAATTAACATGCACTTATATCTTCATCAATTTCTTCCAGACTTCTTCGCTCACCTATAAATCACGGTCACACTTAGTAGACAACTGACTCAAGATGTCGGACCCGCCCCTTACAAGACTGGCCCATTGACCCATTGATCACATTGACCCCATTGAACCCATGACTCCTTTAACCCATTGACCCCCATTTCACATTGACTGATTGACCTCTTGACCCATAATGACCTATGACCCATTTACCCATAATAACCAATGACCTATTTACCCATGATGACCCATGATTAATTTATCCATAATGACCTCTGATTGTGGCGCGGACCCTTAATTACCCCAAAACGACCCCTAAATGACCCATAATGACCCATTTGCGAAGAGAAATGACACATAATGACCCATTTTCGGAGCAAAATGACCCAGGCCGATTGGTCGATGCGCAATATGGATTTAGTACTGAACAATGCAGCACCACGACAGCCCACTACCATGCTTCTCCATTGGTCGTCGCATGAAAAGGGCTGTACGCACGGACTACCCTCTCATACCTACATGCACAATTTTTTTTTTAACAAGGGGAAAACTCGGTCGCATAATCAACACTGACGACAACCAGTCAGCGATGATGCACGTCACGGCTCCATGATCGTCGAGGTAAAAAGGCAGCCCTTCATATTCGCAATTCATCTTCGTGGTATGGCAGCACTCTGAGAAAACCCAAATTCTCATTCGCCCCAGAAGAAAACACGCAGGTCCTATTATATATTATAGGTCAATAAATAATTATTTATAGTTATGTATGTGTAAGTATATGTATACAAATACGTTAATATAAATATGTTAATATAAGATTATTTTCAATTTAATGTATATGTGTAAGTATATGTATATAAATATGCTAATGGTAAATTATTTTAAATTTAGTATAAATATATATAGTTATGTACATATAAGTATAGAAATATATATTTATTTTAATTAAATTAATAAATAGTTATGTATAAGAATAGGTATATAATTATATAAACATAAAATTATTTTCGAAATTTAATTTATAATGAATAGGTATATGTATATAAATATGTTAATACAAATATGTTAATATAAAAATTATTGCTAATTATATTTATGTACATATAGGTTTGTAAGTATGTAAATATACGATTCTTTCCAATTTAATTTATATGTATAGGTATATAATTATGCATAGGTTTATAAATACATAAATATGAAATTAATTTCAATTTAATTTATATGTATAGGTATATATGAATGCGTGGGAATATAAATATATAAATATAAAATTCTTTCAATTTATCTTATACATAATAATGTAAATGTATAGGTATATAATTATGGGAACATAATATTAATTTAAATGCCTATATATAAGTATGTAAATACAATCAATTAAAATATATATATAAGTATTACATATAAATATGTGAATATGAAACTAATTTTAGTGGTTATAAGAATCTGTATATAAATATTGGATTTTTATAATTAAATTTATTATATTTATGTATGTAGATATAAATATAGGAAGATAATATTATTATAAATGTTTATATATAAGTATGTAATAGAATTAATTTAAATGTCTTTATTTATATATATGGACTACATAGGCGTACAGGCAAATTTAAATAACATATTGTCATATAAGTGCCAGCGTTTTTTCTTCCGGAGAGAATGAGTATTTGGGTTATCTCAGAGTGCTCCCATACCGCGAAGATGAATTGCGAATATGAATGGTTGCCTTTTGACCTCAACGAACATATAACCGTGACCTGCATCGTCGCTGACTGGTTGCCGACAGTGTTGATTCTCCGATCGAGTTTTCATCTACGTTTAAAAAAAAAGGCATGTCGGTATGAAAGGGTGGTCCGTACGCAGAGCCCTTTTCATGCGACGACCGATGGAGAAGCATGGTAGTGGGCTGTCGTGGTGCTGCATTATTCAGCACAAAGTGTTGCGCATCGACCAATGGTCTTGGGTCATTTTTCTCTGCAAATGGGTCACTGTGGACCATTTTGCTTCGCAAAAGGGCAATTATGGGTCACTTAAGGGTCTTTTTGGAGTCATTAATGGTCCGCACCGCAATCAGGGGTCATTATGGATCAATGAGTCATGGGTCATTATGGGTCAATGGTGTTAATGGGTCATTGGTTATTATGGGTTAATGGGTTAAATGTCATTATGGGTTAATGGGAAATGGGGTCAATGGGTCAATGGGGTCAATGGAGGCGGGTCCGACAACATGAGTCAGTTGTCTACTTTAAGTGTGACCATGATTTATAGGGGAGCGAAGAAGTCTGGAAGAAATTGATGAAGATATAAGTGCACGTTAATATGATCAAGGAACTAGCATCTAAAATCTGCCTACCTATCTCTGTGTCTGTGATGTCTCAATGCCTGCATGTGATTGGTCAGCTGCAATCATGCGGTAACTCGGCGATTGATTGGTCGGTGTCTCCACAAATTATTAATGGTACAATACGATTGTTTCAAAGTCAATATAACATCAAAGGGTTTGCATGTGTATATTATAAGCAGTAGGGAGGTAGGCTGCGAGGCTTAGTGTGACAACGGCTGTTTTAAAGATACATCGTCCCAGCTAGCTTCTGTATCTTTGCATACTTTTTATCGATTTTTTTCAAGGTCATGGGGTCAAGGTTAAGGTAGTCTGCGTATAATATGACGGTAGGAGTCTGTAATTTATTATGCTTGCTGAAATATGTGTATTATTTCTCGACTTTTTTGTTTTCAAAATCATTCAAGACAATGGGGTCAAGGTTGAAGTAGTCTGTATCTAATATGGTGGTGATAGTCTCTAATGACATATGATTGATTACTTTTAGGTACTTGTTCTCGAGTTTTTATTTTCAAGGTAATTTAAGGTCATGGCGTCAAGGTCGAGGTAGTCTGCATCTAATATGGCGGTGGTAGTCTTTAATGTATTATGCTTGCTGACTTTTATGTAATTTTTCTCGAGTTTTTGTTTCAAGGTTATTCAATGACATGGAATCAAGGTCATGGTCATTGGCTTCCAATATGGCGGATGGGAGATGCCTACCAAGATGGTGGTCGCCTACCAGTATGGCTGCCTCCAGTTATGTATAAACAAATGACGAACGAAAAAACAAATATGGCGGCCTCCAGTAACATGTAAACAAATGACGAATGAAGAAATCAAGATGGCGGAATGAGTTTATGTGAGGAAGTGGGGGCGAGGGAGTCAGTCGTCTGCTGGATTCGAACTGAGGTGAGCAATTGGCGGTGTGAGGGGAAAACTCCGGAAACATAAGTTTTTTAATTAAACGATTTCATAGTAAATTTTTTTTTAAAGAAATTGTTAGGGATAAAGAGAAATTTCCAATGAAAAAATGGAAAAATGGCTGCCGGAGCTAATGGCTTTTTAATTAAGAATTTTTTTAAAAATTTTAAAGTAAAAATTTATTTTAAAACGATTTTTTAAAATTTGTAAACGATTTTTATTACATTTTTAATAATAATTTTTATAATTAAAATTTTTTTTAAAACAAATTTTATTACAGTTTTTGTTATAAATTTTTAAAATTTTTTAAAGGCCATGGTCGGGGTCAAGGGTTATCTGCAAACAATATGGATGCAAGATGGCTGACGCTTAGGTCTGAGTCCTATCCTCTATACCTTGTATCTATTTGGTATAGAGTTTGCCTATAACACCAATATGGCCGCCACTGCTCTGTAGGTCCGAAGGAAGCGCCAGCCCCCCAATTAATTAAATTGACGATAATTGGATTTCAGGGCCTTGTTTTTGCACGAGGGGGGCTTCTACCATTTTTATTTTTGGAGGCTTCTAACTTGTTGTGAGGGGAAAAAGGGAAGTTTTAAGAGAAAAAAGGGAAATAAGATGGTGGTCCCCTGAATCTGATTCCCCAATCCCTTATTCCAGAGTCAACCAAATCATTCTACTCTTGTGAATTCATGGATTCATTTTGTGACAAGCTAGAATTCAAAATCCGTGTTTATATAACTTTAACAATTGGTCCACACGCTGTATGACACCTCCTGGGTAATGCTGGCCCAGTCCTGGAGAACGCTGGCCCAATCTTCGCCTTCCACTGTGACAGTAGAACAACCAATGTGCAGTTAATATCGGAATATTTGTACATAAGGCTATAGAGTCTAGTCTGCAGGTCTTTGAACTCGCGAATTTTTCAGGTCTCCGGGTATAGGCTGTTCGAGGTCAACGTACCAATTTTTTAAAACCAACCGTTGGAAACAGTTACTAACCGTAGTTGCGCATATTTCAACGTCAGCATCAACTGAAAAACTCGTAAAGTTGGCAGTGAGTCAGTAAAAATAGTTTCACGAAGTAACGTCGTATTAAAGGTCGAAATTTAAAACCTGTGTTCACTGAATTTATTTATTTTATCTTCTGTTTATATTCTAATGCACTTCGGAACAACTTATTGACGTATTATTATCATTTTTACGTTCATAAAAATGTCACGTTTACACTTGATCGACTCTCACTTCCACTTGCCCATAAAGACTGTTCACGATAAAGTGAGCATTTTTTTTAAAGATCCTTAGAAAAAAGTCACTGCTCCTGCATGCATATATTTTAACGGGTGCACCTAGTGACATGCGCCCGGTATAAAGTTGGTAACGATGGATTGAATGTAGTTCCATATCTTAACGTCGGATAAAAAGTGTTAGGTAACATTTGTAAAAATGTAAATAATTTATTTCCCTTTCTGGTTTTTTAATACCTCAAAGAGTAAAAACTAGCACATGAAATGGTTGTTCCTTCGATTTGATTTTTATTCCAATAGGGCTAAACACAACAGTGGTAAAATATTAACGTGTATTACGTGTGATGTGCTATGTCGCGTATAACAAATATGTAAACAATGTACGTGAAATAATAACCGTATGTACTATCGTACAATGATTTGACAGTTATAAAAGTAGAAGTCAGATGGTAGTGTTTATGTTTAGGTGTAGCGGAAGGATACTGCTGCGACCGACATCAGCGAGGGTGCCAGGTCAGCGCTAACATTGGGAGCAGCGCGGCCTCGGTAATCCAGCCTCGCAGTTATGTCAACAGCCAAGGGGGAATGCGAACAAGGTTCGGACTAGCTAGTGTATAAGGACGGGACAATGGCGGCTCGGCGCCATCTTGCTCCAGCCGCCGGAGACCCTGCCGGTCCGACGCCTGACAGGAGGACCACTAGTTCCGTGGTCCGGGATCGTCGCCTTCCGCACCCACCGCGCCGCCGAGAGAGACTCCTCGTTGCCGACATCGTTACCCCAGCGTAATTATATTCCTATAGGGTATTCACGGTAAAGTGAGAAACTTTTGAAAGCTCTCTCATTTGGAATAATAGTCAGTAAATACATTATATTTTAGCCTTAGACGTTAACTCCCGAGTGTGGTGGAATATACACACTGTGTTTGTTACTTATATAGGGATGTTTATTTAGAAAGGTTGTTGATAAAAAAAATGGCGGAAAGAAAAGAGTAACTAGGGCCTCAAAAATGCTCACTTTACCGTGAACAGCATATGATAGGGCGACCTAGGCTGCGTGAGGCATCGGGATAGGTGAAGGCAGATATAAAGCTCGATATAAAGCTCCTTAAGAGGAGTGTGAACCTGCGCGTCCAAGGTTAAGAAGCGAGGGAGCGATACGGACGACACGAACACGCACGCCTAGTGCCTTATCGCTCCTACGCGCAAGGTGTGCAGTGTTATCGTCGTGGCCTTGTACTGTGCAAATCAGATCTGTAATAGTGGAATTTTATTACATGCAGTGAAAGCCCACAGATTAAACTACGTCTGTAGGTTTGTATTTTTCTCTTGCCGCTTAAGGAAACTGCATAGGGAAGCTTTAATAATGCGGTATTTGACCATTTTCACGAATTTTTTTCTCCATGAATGTACTTAATATGCCATAAAAAATAATTTTTTAAAATCTTTTCTAGCAAATGGTCGTGTTTACAGAATTTACCGAGATACGCGAATACGCGCAAATATGGATTTCACAAAAAATACTTCACTTCACACTCCTCTTAACAGCAAGAGTTCGTTTAGATTACTTGTTTAACTCGCTAAAGTAACTCAGAGTATTCCTGGCATTAATTAATGTAATTGTATTAGTTTAACCGCACTTGCTCAGCAGTATTTGTATTGCTTCAGCTTTGTATTAAGTAGAGTTTGTATTAACGGGTGGCTGTATTTCTGTTTACGAGTATCCCCGTATCGAGGGCGTGACCTCACCCCTCTGGAGGGGTCACAGCAATACGTAATCAGTAACCAAATGTAGAAATTTAGCAGGGCTTCAGAAAAATCCCTAGATACCGCGAATGGACTATATTTTAAAAAAAATCTGTAACACTGTCAAAAGTTTTTATTTGACGGGACTTGTCTGATATTTAATTAATCTTCAAAATGCTGCATGTGTTATCACGCAGCCCATCAGAGAATATAATATTTAGAAATTTTCTCATTTACTTTCACTTTTCAACTAAATTCTAATTTCATTCATCACAACGTCTAACATAATACCTGATAATTGGATTGGGTACAATTTGGGGCATTAGAGCTCGCTAAAAATTACAATGGAAAGACACGGAGAAAAATTTGCAAAGAAAGGACCACAAAAAAAACCATGAAGCAGATCATATGGAAATGTAGGGTATTACTTTTATGATGAAATGAAGAGAATTGCAGAGAATAGAAAAACGTAAATGGTAACCACTACTGCAATCGAGTCCGCGGATAAAAGTACAAATATGACAACATATCTGTTGTATAGGTGTATGTGTTCATCACATGGCACCGCAAAAATTTTATAAACACAAGCATGTTTCTATTACGCCACTTCTATACAAAAACTAATAAAAATTAGTTTAATTATGTTTAACTGCACATTACCCAAAAATTAAAAGACAAAATATGAAACTACTATTTCCACTTACTCACCTCCAACATAAATAACTAATCATGTCAGTTTTTACGCTCATTTTTACGTTCGAGTAAGACAAAGATTATTTAAAATGGTAATTTTAAAAGCCATTCTTGCGCTAATCACAGGTTACCTATAGCCTAAAACGGAGTTGCATATGAATCAGTCTCAGATAAAATAGAAATGGCAGAGAAATTTTAAGTTATAGTTGGATGTGACCAGTAAAAATACTTGAAAAATAAAAGAGACAGGAACGTCAGTGCTTCAAAATCAGCATTCTCGCTGCACTTAGAAGGACGGTCGCAGGATAAGTAGAAATGTGTCCCCGAAACTAGGGCATAACAGTTCGATAAATGCGAGGAGGATTGATTTGCGGTGTAATCCCGCTCGGGCTAGAAGCTCGCAGCAAAGAAAATCAACCTTCCTCCAGTCGCCTAGAGCATTTCTTGTAAACACAATATTCTGGGTAAAATAAAAAGAGGGACATCCCGCTGAGAGCGAGTCCTTTCCAGTCGTGTGTAGGTGCTTCTTACGGATTTTGATACTGTTGCTGACACATGTGCAAATGCCAGTTAAGGGGGTTGTACCAATTCCATCTTCAATTTTTCTTACAAATATTGGTATTGAAAATTTATGACCAGACGTACGAAAATCAAAGCTAGACATGACGTAGATGAATAGTTTACGATTTTTTTTGTAATTTTTATGGTCTTAATTTGGCCCTGTACCTGTATTTTCCCATGTGGAGTTTGTATTATTACATAATTAGGTAATATTTGAATACTGTTACATATGTGAAACTAATACTGCTAAGAAAAATAAGTTTGATTACAAATTAACTGGTATGATGTTCCCTATGCTTTGACTAGCGTGGTTTTTGAATATTGACTCCGGAAATTAAATAATGGATGAAAATACGTAACACCAAGATGACAAGGATACTTTCTCCTCAAGGGTTATCAACTACTAGTACATCCAACTGACTTGCTTTTATATAAACTAGATTACTTGAAATGGCGGTTTAAATTTCCTGTCTTGAAACTGGTTGATTCAACAACTTTTAGTGAATAAACGATTCAGGGTGTCAGCTGATTATACAAGGCTAAGCATGACAATGATCCGGGAGTGGTTATGAATTAAGTTTTGGAATATTTACATAATGATAGCTATTATAAGTAAATATTTTTAATATACCTCGCATCTGTGGGATCTCATACCTAACATGAACTTGATATAAGGAGAATTTCGGTTTATATCTGAAACAACCTGCTATAATAACACGCGAAGAAAATTAACAGATGGAACTGCAAATATTAATTTGGTTATTTCCCCTTCCTTTAAGGGCAAATTCGCAAGAGAAATTTAAATGTAGCCATTTTAGCCATTTTTGTGTTAATGGAATGGAAAACAGGACCAGGCCGATAGGTAAAGGCTGTTCACAATAAAGTGAGCACTTTTGAAAAAGACAAGAAAAAAGTCACTGCCCCTGCCTGCATATATTTTAACGGGCGCACTGGATGACATGCACCCAGTAAAGTTGGTAACAATGGATGGAAAGTAGTTCTATATCTTAATGTAGAATAAAAAATGTTAAGAAATAATTTGTGTTAACTTAAGTTATATATTTCGCTTTCTGTTTTTTTAATGCATCGAAGTGTAAAAATGAGCAGATTTGTAGAACATTTAATTTTCTAATAATTTCACATTTCCACTCGACCAACGCATGAATAAAGTGATAAGGCCCATGGAAATGCTAATTTTACGTAAGGCGGAAGAATACACGACGTGCACACAAGCAGCTCTTAAGCAGGGCTTTCAGAAGTTCTCATCTTACCATTGACAGCCTATAAGCATTTTTATTAAGGGTCAGGGAATTAGAAAGCCAAACACGAAGGAAATAATGCCGGCATTTGCCTGGGAAGAGAAAGTAAAACCACGTTGCTTTAGAGCACTCCCAGTGTAGACGGCTGGGAACGAACACAAGACAACCTGAAGGGAGGTAGGACTCAAAGTCTCGTCGACAGCAAGTCATTAGAGTCGGAGCGAGTTGCCCAGAAAAACAGCAACAGGGAAAGATGCGACCATGATCTGTAATAAGGAACCAATACAGAATTCACCTGGAGTGATTTTGGTAAACCATGGAAAACCAAAATTAATGTGGCTGGTACGGGATTCGAACCCAGGTCCTCACGAACGCTAGTCGAAAGTTTAACAAGTTTGCCACCTCGCTCTGTAAGAAGACTTGAAAGTGAGTCACATGACCCCACTTAAATTATCAATAAAATAAAGTTTAACGCGCTATACGCTATTTTAATTTTCTACACGATCCACATTCCTGTAACACTTACATGCGACGTAAAAATTATGTGGAAATGCTTATCTCCACTTTATGGTTTTGCTAGGAAGTCCATTAAATAAGAGGAGAAAAGCAGTGACATGTACAGATGGGAGGGACAAGAGATAGAAGAAGCAGTAGAATATATCTAGGGATTGTATTGCAGGGAGACTTCAGATGGAAAAACAAGTAGAGAGGGTGGTTGTAAAGGGAAGGAGGGCTCTGGATATGTTGGAAAGGGTGCTGAATGGAGTCAGCTGGAGGTGAAGGAGAAGGCATTCGGCACGATGGTAAGGCCGATGTTAAAATACATGGCAGCAGTATGGGACAGTGATGATGAAAGAAATGGTGCGGAGCTCGTTGAAGGACAGGAGGAAAGTTGAACGACTGGTCAGGATGTACAGGATGGTAAATGAAGAGGGAGGGTGGGGACGTTTACAGTGACAGCTAAATAAGGGAGTGTTCAGAAGGAGAGGAAACACCAGTGAGAAGATTCAGAGGGTGTGGTGGTGAATGGAGAGGGGTAGGCAGTGTATGCTTGTGAGGTCTGCGAGGGAGTGTAATGTGTTGCGGGAGGAACTGGTATCTGCGAGGGGGGTCGGAAAGTTCAGGAAGGGCGTGGCAAAGGCGTTTGGTCGGGTAGGAAAGAGGTGAGAGAGCTCGTCACCAGGCGGTAGGCGAATTGAGGATGTTGGTTTTTATTATAATTGGCAAAAGACTTCATTCTGCGAGTTATAAAACAAGATGTAGGTGAGTTAGCCATTACCTGGCACTTGATCCTGATTCTCAGAGATTATAGTTTGAGTGGACTTCATTTCTATCTAGAAAAACCAAGGAGGGATTAATAAAAATTGTAATATCATCATCACCTTTACAGACCTCAGACCTAAACAAGAACATATTTTAAGCAATGAAAAAAATTTTCACTAAATTGTGCACCAAAAGTAAAAAATAGTACTTTGCACCAAGTTGCGAGTACTCAGAGTTTTTTTTAATGTGTTACAACAATTAAAGTTATGTGATCATTATGCTCATGTATAAATCAGAGCCACTGACCTGTGTGGTATTGGAATGGATTTATCAACGCTTTCAGAAAATAAAATGTAAATAATAATTTGTATTTGTGGAAATGGCTTACATGTTATTCTGAGTGCAGTGGCTTGTCTTTGTCGATATAAGAGCAATGTTTTATATTTTATTACGTCGAATAAAATGTTCGGCGGAACCACTGAAAACAGTTTCTTGTCTAAAAATCAATGTGGCGATGATGGCATCGTCTCATACTATTTGTGTACAAGAGTCCATGTGAAACACCGGAGATGATCGAGATTTACTAATATCACAAACGCACACAATCAGAAGCAGCAGAGCTGAAGTTCATATGATGAGTGTCTGTGAATTCAATAACCGAAATAAAAGTCGTATCTATTACTCTGCTTTTCTGAAGAAACGAATTTTTAGATGGCTCTGGCAACGAAAGTAACGCGGCTACGGTGTCGCTAGGCTAGGTGCAGCGCCCCCACCAAGGCGATCCACAATCGATTCCCGGCGGATCACAACCACGTCTGTATGCACGTGGAAAACGTAGCAGATGTTGCCTTTTTTCGGTGGGATTTTTCGATGTTTTCCCGTTTCCCCTGTATCTGCGCTCCGTCACCGTTCAATCCTCCGGTCTCATTCTGTATACCTTTTCATGTCCCACCTCGAAAACCTTTGATACTTGGGAGCATCTCCCACTTGTCATTCAATTCATTTATTGATGACAATATTAGTATATTAATAAGGACTCCAGTTACTCAGCAGATAAGTTCAATTATTTTTCTCTATGTCGAATATTCTAATGTAACCCCTGTTACGGCTCGACATGTAGGCTACTTTATACAATTTTTACGAGCAGTTATATATTGTCATATTTTCTTTTAATTTTACCTATCGTTGTCTTGCTTCTATTTCACCTCGATCGTCGTGCAGCTTTTTCTGGGTCTTTTTATAACCAGTAAGTCTACTGCAGCACCAGCTGAACATATATACTGTATGAATTCTTCCCTTCTTCCCGCGTGCACACATGACTCATTTACAGTTTAGCTCTGTTTCCCTCACTACAAACACTGCCATGATTTTTGTTTTTAAAATTGTTCTAAGGCCCTGGTTTAATGTCAGCTAGTAAACACACTAGTCAAATGCATATTTAAGCGACGATGTTGTAAACATACGAACTAAACTTTGCCTTCACGACTGTCCCAATACCGGCTACAAAACATGGAATTCATTATTTGATGGGTAAATGGTAGGAAGGGGAGTTAATAATTTGATTCTCATTTGGCCGATGTGACAACCCATGCAAGGAATTGCTCCTCTTGTCAGCTACCAACCAAAATCGGTTACCTAGGTTCCAGTGAGGCACTTACGTGTGGTCAAGCACAACGACTGAATATTTTTTGACAGCTCTTTGTTACAGGAAGTTAATTTCCAGTAACAGGTAGGTGATTTTAGATACTGAAGTTTTACTAAAAATGTAAGTTTATCCCAAGGGGAACGACGCTGATGAGGAGCATTCTCATAGATTTTGTAATTCGTGTGCCGCTGGTACGCTTGATGACACGCAGTTGATTTCCTTTCATCAGTCGGCATTTCGTATTTGAATTATTAAACAAGAGTTATGCCATCGTGCATCTGTCGTATTGAACTCTTAATGACACGAAACCCCTTGTTAGTTCTTCAGTTCTCCGAAAGAATTTATATTCAGAGCAACTGATCTCGAAAACTAGCACAAATTCTTATTTGGTCGTCCATCACGGCAACCCTCTAATAACAAATTTATGATCGCGTGTACGAGCAATCAGGGAACATTAAGGGTAGTAAGTCTAGAAAGTGTTCACTAACACTTTAATTACCACAGATTCCTTACATAAGAATTTAACTGCAATTTGCGGGATCGCTTCTTTTAAATGGGCAACTGCAGGCTCCCTTCCAAACTTCGTTTCACTTATGGAACAACTGAAAATGTTTTATGCTGAACTCTTATTATAACCCTCTGCGAGTTACGTCATTAAAAAAAATCATTTTAGCTGCGTTCTTCTCACGTGGTTAAGCACCTGAATACTAAAGGTGAAGGTACCTGCTCTCCGGACTACTAATTTACCGAATTCGTTTTGAAAATTCCTAGTCGTACCTCATAGCTGCTTAATTGTTGGTAAATAAAACTCACAATTCACGACAGTGGACTAATAAAGGGGGAATTTCATTAAAGAATCTCCAACAGTTACATTAAAATCTGTATTCGCATTCCTGGTTCACCTGTAATTAGGCCCATAACCGGTATCTTGCAGTCCGATCGCAATCACGCTTCAAAAGCTCGATCAAACCACACTATTGTGAGGCTTCAGCCAGCACAACTATCGTGATAGCTAGCTTGTTGTTTCCTTTTTGTGGTCCAGAAGAGTAGCACCCTAAGTTAGTAAGACAACGTCTAGAGTTAGGGGATGAGCAGGTAGGAGGTGTATGTTAGGACTACGTACGCTCTAGGAACTGCTACTACTGGGTAGCGGAGGAACGTGGCTTCGGGACGGTTGAAATTAATTAGAATCTAAAATATGCTCTAGTTATCTAACCGAAAACTTATCCAGGTCGCAGAGTGAATGCATGGTAGAGCACGCATCCAAACTTCTGAGTAACCGCACCACACATTGCAACATCGAACTACTTTTCTTCTTACAGAACTTTCAAAACCACGTGACTACCAATAAGGTTATGTCACTGTTTTCTCAAATTAGTGTTGCGATACATTACTAAACTAATTTTGACTAAATTGTTATGCGTGTACTGTATATTAAATTTCCTTTATATTGTAGGTAGCGCGGGTTCGAGCTAAAACCAAATGTAAATGCACGTTACACCATTGTTGAAACACGTGAATTTTACAGTTACTTTGGAAATTCTTGAGAAACATTTGGAGACATGCGCAGGAGACGTACAGAAGTCAACCTGGAGGCCACCATGCATCAAAAGGAGTAAGTCTGAAAGTAGAGAGCTTGCATCCTAGTAGTTAAATACTAATAAAGTGTTCTCATCACCGACGTATCTCCAACGAGTCGTTTTAAATGCTCTTTAAGCAGTGCCGCCCCGCATAAGCTTCTGTGAGGAACGGGAGAGATGAAAGGTGTGCCGGAGAGTGAGGGCAGGCGCTCCTGGCATCGTCGAGAACTCCCACCCCGGAAACAATAAGGACTCTTCTACTCCCTGGGGGTTGATCATTCCCTCGTCGCGTCGTCACAAAGCGCTCCTTCGCCAAGTTGGTCCACCAGGGGGAGGAGTCCTGGCCCAGATTAAAAGGAATAAGTAAAGAGTAATCGTGAGTAGGTATCTCGCAGGAACTTGGCGCCCTGCTCTCTCTCTCTCTCTCTCTCTCTCTCTCTCTCTCTTTGCTCTCTGTTTGTATCTCTCCTACTTCGCCTTCGGGCCCCTCGAGCAGTTTGTACAGAAGCCTCCCTTTTTAACGTCTTTCACGGCGCAGCGCTTCATAGACATTTCACTCCCGCCTCGGTCAGCTTAGTCAGCGAGGAGTGACAATAAGGTCCATATTCACATCTTTTCACGCTCACTCTAAACTTTATACGCCCCTTGTGCAAATCACGCGTAGCCGTGATGGAACGTATTTAGTCCCATCATACCGAAGTCCCCAGAAGTAAGCGGCTCTTTTATTTTCATGACTTAATTATATTATTATCATTACTAAAATCTATGAAGTTCTGCTTTTACGAAAAAACGTTATCGGCGTGTTAGCATGTACCCATTTTGTATTAGCCACCGGTATAAATCTGCTACGTTACGAGGAATATTAATTATAAATTTAGAATTAATTAGCAAAGTAAGCTATTTGGCTTACTAAACTCTTCGCACTGTCTTGTAGGATGGTAAAAATCTACGAGATTTCCCTTGAAACGCCTCAAGTCCCTGTAATATCAGAAATGTAATACAATGGAGATTTACAACTACGAATTTTCATAAGATTAGCCGACTTTATGGTCCCATGCCACGCCTACTCAACTGTAGGCTACACTAGCCAATCAAAACTAACGTCTCTCACAGTAAAAAGTCCTGCTCGCGGCGTTACGCAAGAGCCCCGAACTAGAAATAAGCTATTCTTAAGGTTCCCGCCTGCCTGCCGCTTGATATACACTACAGGCTGCTTGAAATGCCCGTTTTTCCACGAAACTGTTAAACGTGCGTCCTATGTGCTGATATACGAAAAGAACTCGCACACTCAAACGAAGGCTGAGTGCTTTCAAGACGTCACGTACATTAGAAACACCACTTCAGATAAAAAAAAAAAAAAAAAAAAAAAGATTTTTCAAAGTACTGTATCTTAAAATACATGTGTTAGATACATACTAAACTACTCACGGGCTCTGCATTGAACCTTCCTACAGACTTTCCACCAATAAAATAATAGGGTTGCCGCTGAAAGTCCTATAGGTATACGCGGTACGACGAGAACACTGCACGCCAGTCCAGGGGTCACGGTGGCTGAGCGACTAGCCTGCTCGCCTCCCACCAAGGAGATCCGGGTTCAATACCCGGGTGGATAATTCCAGACTTTTGCATGCGGGAATAGTGCCCGACGATGCCGTTGGTAGGCGGGTTTTCTCGGGGATCTCCAGTCTCCCCCACCCTTTCATTCCGGCGCTGCTCCATACTCATATGGATCACCCTCATCGGCTCTCAAGACCTCGCTGTTAAGAGCCGTCCAAATTTCTTCATTCACTCACTACACGCCAGTCGAGAGCCTTGCCCTTAGTGGCGATGGCGCACTTGATGAGAGTGCCGCCCCTATTACTCGGCTTCAAACGCAGAAAAATTATTAGGCAGGCCGGAGCCTTAAGCGTATTTGTCAAGAAGAGATAGCTTAGAACTGTTCCAAAAAAACTACCGAGTGAATGAGTGGAGAGATTTTGCGTGGTCTTGAGAGCCGAGAAAAACTACTGACATTTTATCGCGTGGGTGACAAGACGTGACATCTTTAACTATTGTAACACTTGTCCTTCCTCCAGTTTCCTAATGAACTATGGTTTACAATTCTCTCTACTCGAACCAACATCAAACACTGGGATACACTAATAGGTGATAAGGGGAGTCACGGAGTGTCATCACGATGGCGGCTAAATAAGGAAGATAGATTATAAAAATATTTTTTTTAATATTACAAACTTCAAGTACGAAACACAATACATTTACGCTTACTGAACAATGGAATACACTTACGTTAGTTAAGGTTACAGAAACAATAGTCATATAATAATCACAAATATTGTCGCAGCTAATTCCCTCACCTTGCCGTAATTATATTACAAGAGGGGAAAGGGACGATGGCTAGTTACGAGAATGGCTCCCTACCGCAAACACGTTTATGCTCACCCAGAGTCTGTAGATCAAGATTACCTCAGAGCTACTCCGGGCCCAGGGTCGTCTGCTGCCTTATTCTTCGGCCTACTATCTCACTCACTACCACTTGTCTTTGAATCTTGGTGCCATCTGGGGGGGGGGGGCACCGCCATGTGGGAACGCTTTTGTATCTGGGCCAACTGGGACATGTTTATTAAACAACTGCGCTCAGTCACCAGCTATACCTCGCACGACCTTAGGAGGTGTAGCGATGCCAGGTTATCGCTACACTACCCTCCCCCCCCCGTAGAAAGATAACATCCATCCCGGCTGTTGAAGTGACCATTGGTGGAGAAAATAGCATAGGGTATGAGTGAGAGAGGCACAAGTATCCTGGGGTACATCAGTGTTGGGGAGGCCGAGGAATTCAATATAGTGGAGAACGTCGCGCAGGATAGCATACCCGTCAGCTGCAATTATGATGTAACTTGGTAATTGCCTGGTTGGTGTCTGTACAATGTGTAAATGGTACAGTACAATTGGTTGAAAGTCAATATGATGCCATAGGGCTTGCACACTTGTATATTGTAAGCAGTAGGGAGGTAAGCTGAGAGGTTTAGTGTAACAGCAGCTGCGCCGAAGGTGGATCGTCTCGACTAGCTTCTGCTTCTTCACATATATTTTCTCGAGTTTTTTGTATTTTTTTTTACGTCATTCAAGGTTATGGGCTCAAGGTCGAGGTAGTCTGCATTTAATATGGTGGTGGTAATATTTAGTGTATTATGCTTGCTGACTTCTATGTATTTTTACTCGAGTTTTGCTTTTCAAGGATATTCAAGGTAATAGTGCCAAGGACGTGGTAGTCTGTATCTAATATGATAGTGGTAGTATGTAATGTATTATGCTTGCCGACTATTATGTATTTTTTCTCGAGTTTTGATTTTCAAGGTCATTTAAGGTCATGGGGTCAAGGTTGAGGTAGTCTGATTTAATATGGTTGTGGTAGTATTTAATTTATTATGATTGCTGACATATGCGTATTTTTTTCTCGAGTTTTTGTATTCAAGGTCATGGTGTCAAGGTTGAGGTAGTCTGTATCTAATATGGCGGTGGTAGTCTTTAATGTATTTTGCTTGTTGACTTTTATGTTTTCTCTCGAGTTTTTTTTTTCAACGTCGTGGGGTCAAGGTCAAGGTCATTTGTTTCCAATATGGCGTATGGGTGATGCCTACCAAGATGGTGGCTTCCAATAATTTATAAACAAATGACGAACGAAAAAAAAAAAAACAAATATGGCAGGCTCCAGTAACATAAACAAAGATGGTGGTCTCCAGTAACGTAAAACAAATGACGGGCGAAAAAATCAAGATGGCGGAATGAGTATTGGTGAGGGAAGTGGGTGCGAAGGATTCAGTCGTCTGCTGGGGATGGAACGAATGTGACTAATGACAGTGCTGGAATGGCAGTGACTTTTTTATAGGGTTGATTTTAAAAGTTCTCAATTTATTGTGAACAGACTTTAAATACATGTGCCTTTACAATTGTGCTTGATAATGGTCTACAAGTCTGTAAAACGTAGTTGTTTCGCGCCGCAAACAATTGCATAACTCGCACGAACGTCGTAATGAGGTAAAATACCCAACCCAGTTTCTCGAATACTAAACTCGAACGAAAGTAACAAAATTGCTTTTCTTATTTACAGTCGTCAAATTGTCGCAAATTGAAGAATTCATTAAGCAAATGACTGCAATTTACATGAGAATCGGAGAAAATTTATTCCAATTTCCGGTCTGAAGTACTTCAGGTTCTCGTTAGTTATTCCTGGATTTACCTGCTCAAAACAGCTTCAGTAATTGTCTACCGACGAGAAAGCTGCAATTCATTATCTCTCGGAAATTTTACGAAATCAAATAAGAACAGCAGGTAACAATTATCTTTGTTTTTCTTCACAATTGGCTTTCCTCAAAACCGTGTATTTAGGTAACAATCTAAAATATTGCAGCGATTCTTGGCTCGTAAAATACTTGTCTATTCATTACCTACCAAGCATGCCTATTATAAACTAAAATCATTTAACATAATTTGTACAAATATCATGGCAATTATAACAAAAAAACTGGTTATAATTACGTGCGATGTTTTTTATTTTTTTCATTAATGTGAACAATCTTGCTATGAAAACTTTAGACGTATGTAGGCAGTTGAGGACACTGTAAAATTTTCTCTATTTTTACGATGAATTCTCTGGAAACTATTTTCCAATCTTATTTTTGTAATACTACGAGTGAGTTTTATATAAGAAATTATGAAACTTTAATGTGGAATGTGTAAAACTAACGTTGAATCTTAACACATCTGTATCGTACTCCTCAAGTTTATAATAAACGCGGAGCTTCATAAACAATTTCGTATGTTTAATAAAAGTGTGTGTTGTAAAGGTAAAATATTTCACTTGCAGAGTTACAAGAAAATCGCTGGCCAAATGTTTTCAAAACATTTTTTGTAAAACGTGCAAATAAATGTTAACTGTGTAGTTGATAATGTAGTAAATATGTATTACTCTCTGCTTTTAGTTTTGTCTTTACCTTTACTCTTGTTTACCTTTTGGTATAATCGGGCTTACTCTAAGTACGTGATGCTTGCATACTGCACATGATTTTACTCCAAAACCACGACAATATCCGGTATCGACTTCCAGTACGAAGTGAAATGTTATTCTCTCACTCTTAATGTGTACTCAGGCACTTTCCTTGTACATATTAAATTCTATTTTCGCATTTAGATTGCTGTCCTTTTTATTTGACTCGATTCCTTCAGCGGATTTTCTGGCTTTGTGCCTATATATTCTTGAATACAGCATTCCTGGCTTCTATTCTGTCATGTCTGGTTAAACGGCTATTTTAGTGCGTTTATTTGCTGAGTTGGCCTATTTTGTTTTTACATATTTTGTCAGTGTTGTCCTATCTTTATCAGCAGGTTTCTTGCCTGGGTTGGTTTCTATGTGTTATCTGTTGATCATATATATATACATATATTTTTCTTAATTAGTTGCTGTTCTGTATTTTAACTCTATTCTCTCTTGGAATTTCCCAGTGTTGTATACATACATTTGTTTTTCGCATCCATAGGTTGCTTGTCTTTTTTAAGTATTTTTTTCGTGCTCAGTCCTGTTTTCTCCATGACAGACATCTTGCATCGCAATGGCGAATGTCCAAAAATCTCCATCTTGTCATTCACCCTCATTGCAATATTCATTCAAATATCAATATATAAGTTAGAGTAGCGGCGCGGCAGTTATAATAGCGTTACGGTACAGCGCAAGAGAAACGACGGCTTAGTTATGAAGGTTATAAGGAAATACAAATGAGAAAATAGTGCGCAGAAGTCCAAAACGTGTCAGGCGAGTCGGGAGTGTCCAGTGCCGCTGCACGAAGGGGTGGAGATGTTCAGTTCAGTAGCGACAGCGGCCGACAGTGGTTGGGCGAGAGCTGCTCCGCTCGTGCATATTACCTGTCGGAAAACGTAAGTCGCGCAGCGCGGTATTAGGCAGAGTGATAGTAGAGAGCAGTGTTATCAGTTTGGTATGTACATCGTCGGCTGATTCACGTGGTTTCCCTCCCTCCAGCGTCGTGCATTCAGGAGAGCCGTCCCCTGCGTTCCCTCCCGTAAAGTTGCGCAAAGATTGTTTTCTCATTATAACTTTCCTATAGTTGAATGCCAGGGGCAGAACACGAGAACGTCGCAGTGCGAGTAAAGAGAAAGCGTCGATTTCTGCTCAAAGTTACGCAAATCCGCTAGCGAAACGTTTCGGATGATGAAACACGTGTAAGGCGACGACGCCCGTGGGCCGCAGTTCTGTGTTCAAGTGGCCCCAATGCTTTGCACAAGGGAGCAACGGTTAGGACGAGGGTGTGCGTAATTGGTCGACCTTGAACGAGCCGAACTGAGCGCAAGATCGAAAAAGTTGTAACATAAGGTGCGTGCCAGTAGCATCCAAACGTTATACGATCTCGCAGCATCAGTAAGGATTCGCCATGGAACGTGCCACAAAATTTTGTCGAGTGACCAGAACACGTCGCATGTTATACCAGATTCACATAGCCCCGACCAGTACGCCACCGCAAGCACGACACGACACTTAAAACTAAACACCCAATGAAATACAAGTTAGATCTGACGTAAGCCCGACAATTCTGTCGTATGACCGGCAGTTTTGGATTAGAAATTATTTTTATTCTTCGTCGTGTCGTGCGGCACCACGCACAGAGTGTATAACTTTGCAAAATGAAGTTGTATGATAAGCTTTCCTTATCATGGGAAATACGTAACTTAAAAGAAAACAAATTATGAAAATTATTGTATTTAACTTTTATAAATAATAATTTTACCTTTGTATGACTTAGCCATAAAACTTTGTCTCCATCATGTATTCCAAGTTTCCCGTCTGCCCACCACCTTTGAAACTAGCGTAGTTAATCAGCGCCTTCTAAATGGATCCGAAAAATTCTACTCGCGTCACGTCAGTAAACACTGTCGGGCTATAAATTCGAGAAGTCACATTGAAAATGGTCGCGGTTGCGGTTTTTGTAGTGTAGTGCTGGGCTCGTCGGGACTATGTGATTCCGGCATTACACAGCACGGTGTGCCATGCATCCTGACGCACGACCGACATGACGATCGCACAACCATTTGCGGTGACCTCATCGGTAGTGCTGGCAACGACGTGAAAACCGCGACAAGACGGACCAAAAGGCAAGGTGATGCTTGAACTGTTCTGAGACTCGTTAGGCATTCTTTCACGTTGAATTGGCCCCACAAGTAGCCACTGTTAACAAGACTCGCTACTTGGGAGACCCTTCGCCGTTTACGCGATGAAATTCTCCGTACCGATGAGTGTCCTGAAATGTGGTGCATGAAGAACTGGGTGTTGCTACACGACAACGCCCCTGTACATCGCTCAGCGAGTCCAAGAGGAACTGGCAAAGCAAGAACAGGCCAGTGTGATGCCACAACCTCCACATACTCGCATGATTTCGCACCGTGCTATTTATAACTCTTTCTCCGCTTGAAAGCACTTCTAAGTGGCATTTTCACTCGTGCGATAAAATAATCACTGTTACAAGAGAAACCGTGCAGGGCCTCCTTGCGAATATCTTTTAGCAGTGTTTCGAGCAGTTTTATCAACGTTTGCCTCCCCCCTCTCTGCTAGAATTTCCAACCCTATTAACTAAGAGCATGTTTTCCAAACACGCTGTCTCCTATAGCATTCTATTTGGAATCTTTACTTCTCTGTCGCAAGGGTTGTTACGTCTCTCTTGGCGGTTTTTCCTTTGCTCTTCATAATTAAGACTAGCTCTAAGTACACTTAGGGAGGTAGTCATGGCCCCAAAGTGCAGGCCGTGGCTGCCCAATCCCTCTTTGCCATGATGCATGTCTCCTTGCATGATTTCTCTTCCTAGTAGGCGTAAGGGGTTAGCCCTGAGACGCAATAAAATTCCGCCCTACCTTCGGGTCTTAACTTAACATAACACTTAGAATAAGGTAGTTTAGATCAACGTTTGCAGACGTGCATAGCGACTAACGGTGACTATTTAGAGAGAAGATTTGGATTTGCGTAAGTGGACGGCGTGGTGCTTGCATGCCGACACTCGGGGAGTCAGTCCACAACTTATTGACTGTACTACATATAACTAATACATCGAAATTAATTTTCTCCTTTACCTCTTCAGAGTAGAATATGTAACGACTGGTTTCATCGTTGTTACAGATTTATAGACATTCAGGTGGCGCTAGAAGTTACCCATGTCCGCTTTATCCGCCACCGCAGGAACTATGGTTAAATTGTTGACTGCAATGCCACAAACCACCATTTTTATTGTCCACAGTACACCGGACATACTGTACGCATAGCTTTCACATCACTGGACAGCTGCCAGCCAATAAAATTTCAAATTGTCAATGCCGCAATGAAACTTTCTTTCCGCGTATCGTAACACATCGCCCATCGTATTTGTTTACGTTATTTACACTTCGTGAGTTCTGTCGGCGTAATAATACATATGTCGCAACGGACTTTAAGACAAGTGCAGGCAAGGTAATATCATATTGCCAATGTCTTTAAAATTTGAGGAATGCCTAGTTTCACGGCAAATTCTATCTATGACTTTGTTGAGTTCAGACCACAATATATAAACTCAGCAGCACTGGAAGTGTTAAATCACACGACTCTTTGGAGACGAAAGCAAAGTTGTCGTTGGACTGCCCTGGTCTGCCAGGCGGCGAGAATGAGAGTTAATGGTGATCGCGAGAATGTTCATTCGAAGCAGGATGGGTCGGCGGGCTTCGCTCCTACAAGATGCACCAAGTGTTGATCGGTAAGTTTTCCCATAAACGATCAAGTGAGATTTAACGCGAAGAAACCAGCCATCAATTCCCTTTCGATCCACATGGCGACTGAAAATAATCGCGATTGTTATGAAAACGAACGAGTGAGTGATCTCAACTTCTGAGCTGTGTCCGCGTCGCTGCCGTCTTTAGTCCCGAAGAAGTTTCGTAAGACGTTGCAGCCTCTCCATCTTTGGGGCGAAGTAGCAGCGACAGTAACATCGCCGTGAAAATAGCGACTTCAACGTCGTCCGAAATGTCGGGATAAAACACGACAGTGAACCCGGCTATAGCCCACAAGCCACGGGCATTCAAACAACGTCTGCGAAAGGCCGTGAACCTCGCGGCTGACTTGGAATAAATTCGGATAATTTATCACTGCGTTACTAATTCAAATCAACTCCGCGATCGTTCCGCGTGATTTTAATGCGGGATCAGACGACAATATGGAATTTTTCACAGCTCTCATTCAAACGGAACGTTCAGCAAACTAGCCGCGGCGGAACGTACTGAAGAATGAAACCATGGACACTTTGTATCCAGAACCAGATCGTCGTAGTTCAGAAATCTGAGAAACCAGAAATTTATTTCAGCAGGGGACTAGCTTAATTTAGTATTTATGTTTTCGGATGCATTAAAGTTTCTTGAGAAGAAAGAATTTTTGAAGTTACCTTGAGAGTGTGAATAAATGTCTAATTTATGAAAAATGTTTGTTTAGTACTTCTCTCATTCGTTTAGTATTTAGAATTTAAATTATAGTCAAATAATTGAGATTTTTTAACTAAAGAAGATATATTTTCTTGGAATGATAGAATTTACACAAAAAAAAATCGGAAAGACCACGTTCTAAGGAAGAATAACAACAGATTTCCGAAGCTTGCCCTGGAATACTATCCTACTGGAAGAAGAAATATTGGCCGACCCATGAAGAGATGGTCTGAAATCTGAGGTCGGAACAGGCTAAGAGCCTACCCATGAAGAGGAAGTAAGTAAGTATAAAGTCTTCAGAAAAGGAATTTGTCATTTTCCGTTTTCAAAAAGGGCGCCCACACTTGGGACGATTTGTAACTTGTTCTTTAAAACTGGTTGTCTGTGAGCAACCGTTGAATACTATAATGTTCTCTAAGTAAACCCGGTAGTCGCCTGTTTCGAGGATAAAACATTACCCGCAGTGAATAATGGCTTGATACATTCAGCTCGAAGCCAGCGGTGTTTTCGTCATAATCCAGCAATTGCGACCCGGTCCCCCGTGACTCCTCGGCCAGGTCGAAAACTCTCCGCTGTCATAACTCGTCGCTGCTAACCCCGACCCCATCCTCCACCACCGCACACGAACACGTACAGCGATATTAAAACCAAAGCCCTATTTGCATCGCCCTCTCCCCAGCTCAGCTCATCCCACACTCGCGACAAAGGGATCCCGAGGGTGGGGCCGAACAGAGACAATAATTTTTTTTTCATTCCATCGCTGAAAAGTCAAAAACCTGCGATGTAATCAACGTGACAAATACGGCTTGTCAGTTGCGAGGCGCCCGCTGCTGATCATTCACTACGGACTTTGTTAACTTGCCAAGCGAGGGGGAAATAAAAGGGCACACTTTAAATCCCAATGTCAAATTAGCGCCCGAGAAGCATGATGGGCGATGATACGAGGAAGGAATAGGGACGAAGGGGAGGGGGGCATGGTGTAAGTAGACAGTGATACAGTGAAATGCTGTCTGACACGGGATTAGCGGCTATTACTGTGGCTTATAAAATACTTGGTGTCATCTGTCGTAGTGTGAAAACAGCCAGCCAACGAGTGTTACAACCACTTTGATGATCCAAACGCTAATAAGCTTTGACTTACACGCCTATCGAGTTGCGTTGCACGAACCTGGCAATAATTTCGGTTTTAAGCAGTAAGCTATCATGTTGCACAATTTAATACAGGCATGAAGCCTTCTGCGATGGTTAAGCTCCTCAGGCCATTGTTAACGTAATCTGCATAACTTTCTGGCCAATCTGTATAAATTATGATGGTTTAAATTTCAGCCTTAAATGCAGAGTTTTGAAGCTTCCGGACAAATAAAAAACAACAAATTAATACTTAAAACACCGTTCCTTTGCGGTTCGTTGCAACTCGTCGCCTTGAATTACGATTTGGTACGCTGGACTGGCATTAAGTTTTGCACTCATTCGGAAATGAAAGCTTCGAAAATGACAAAATATCATAAAAGTTACAACGTACCAGGAACTATAACTTACTGTACAATAAAGCAAAATGCACATACATTTAATAATTACATACTTAGTTACACCAATTCTACTTATATAAAGCAGTTAAATTTATTTTAAGATTAATTTCTTAGGTCAGATACAGTTATCTTTCTGACAGAAGTAGGCTTAAGTGTGGAAATATTAGAATGGTAATTATAAATTTCGAAATTTATTTCTTATATAGGTGAAATACAAAGATAATATATACTGATATTTCAACACATATATCCTAGACAATTTCTGTGCAACTGGCATATTTTATGCAGTAGGTATGTGCAAAATTATTCCTGTAAGTCAAAGCAGACGTATTGGATTTTCAAGGCTATAAAAGTTTACATGCAAAAATCGCAAGTAAAGTGGCTCACCACATAACAGCGTTTTTACTGAAAGCCTAAAAAGGCAAATTAAAATGACAGTGCTGCGATATGTCAAAATAATTTCTGAAAATAATACACTTAAATTTTCGGTTAATTAAACGACTAAATGTTGTATTCTCTATTGTCTCCTTTCAGCATGAAATAAATTATAAATTTTTATTTCCCAGTTTTTAGAATTATGTCATTAGATCGTTACAGTACTAGCGTAATATATGCCACTGCGTATTGTTTATAAAAGAATTACTACTTTCTGAAATAAACAATTCATATTAAATCCTACCTCGTTACTCATATTACTCAGGCTCTTCCCAGGTTATTAATATCCATTAATTTATAAATATGTTATATTAAAAAATACTTGCCTAATAACCCTTTTGAAATCATTCGTGATTTATAGAAATAGAATATTTTTAAGTTGGGCGCTAAAGGGCATACCTACGAATTTGATCAAGATCCGTCGAACGGTGTAGAATTGTATTAGGAACATGCATGCATACATACTATATACGTACGTATGTACATACGTATATACACGCCTACGTAAACACATACGTATAAACATACCCACACATACTGTGCATACAAACTATGACATATCACTTAAATACTTTTTATTCCAAAATGCAAAAATATGGTTTCATTCATTTTTGGAAAATATAACTTTTTTTTTCTAAATTATTCTAAATTAAAGGACAGCAACGGCTGTGTTATGCTAGAATGCGAACATTGTGTAAATTTCATTTCCGCAGAAGTTCTGATTCAAATTCAAGGCAAATGGTTCAAACCATTTGCAATAAAATGTAAATGGTAAACGTGACATCGCAAAAAAACATCACTGCAAAACCTGATATAGGGGGAGCTTGTGGCCAGTACCTGGTGCTTAAAATATCCGTAGAACATGCAGGTATAGGATATTCATGGTAAAGTGAACACTTTTGAAAGTCCTTTAATTTGAAATAATAGTCAATAAATATTTTTTATTGTAGCCTTATACCTTAACTTCCAAGTGTGGGGGAATATACACACTGTATTTATTACTTACATGTCAATATTTATTTTAAAGGGGGGTTAAAGGAAAAAAATGGCTAAAGGAAGCAGTAACTATATTCTGAAAAGTGAGTACTTACTTACCGCCGTGAACTGCCTTGTAAAACTTCCATATTTATGACTTTATGATGATTTTTCTGTCTTTAAATTTGACTTAAATGCCACAATTTAATGCGATGTATAAGATGTTTAGCGTATGTTCAATGTGATATGTGTAAACTTATTTATTTTGACAGTTGTGTTGTATAATCTACGTAAGTCTAATGATTATCTCTGGTTTCTTTGCATGAATATTTGTCTTTGTAACAAGCACTACCTTTTGTTTTCTCAAAAGAATCAGGCCACACCAGCCAGCCTATAAATTTTATTTTTATTACTTTTTTGAACATTAGTCTGATAGAAAAAAAACTTATTCATTCTAATTTGGAATCAGTGAGAGGTCAGCTAGAAAATAAGTCAGTCCTGAGTACGAAAGATAATATATAATATTTCATTGGCAAAATTTGATATTTAAAACGGAGATACAAAATTATTCACGCACTATTGAAATGCTCAACCTATATATGTTTAAAACAAGAAGTTATTCGACATAAGCTGTACGATGAGCCCGGAAGGAAGGATGGCCCAGTAAAGGAGGACTTCTTGGTTGGGACTTCTCACCAAGGCCGACGCGGTGTCTGGTGTTCGGAGAGCCAGTTCTGCGAGAGGAGGACTGAAGGCTGCGGATTCTGACGAGGTTCCGATTTTGCACCCACCTCCGCTGTTCCGTCCAGCAAAGGACGAGTTCGCTGAGCACCACCCGGAGATGTGCTGTCCGTGGTGAGCGGGAGAGCTGTTCCTGGTTTCTACAGCAGTGAAGGATGACTCCACGACATCGGCAGAGTTGCGGTTATTTTCCGCTATCGACACCGCTAAGTAGTATTTTTCCTCAAGCAAATGTAAATGTATTTATAACACTAGAACTAGTAAAGTCAAATGTTGGTAAATCGGTTGATGTGCAATGTGCAGGCTGGTGTTGCTCGTAATTTTGAGAATTAGAATAGTGTAATATTTCGTAACTAAAGTTCTGCAAAAGTACCATATAATTTGAAATTGGTTTAGTTCATCAGTATTAAAATCAAAGTAATTTTATTCGTTTCTATTGATTTACTTGAATTAAGACTTCTCTATCTGTTTATTAGAATTAATGTTCCAATTGTTTCAACCTATAGAGGTAATGTACATTTGGATGAATACACCGATTTTTTTTAGCGTGGCAGCATAGAGTTCAGCCGAGGCATATATTATTAATATAACTTATCGGACTCACTCACATATAAGACAATATTTTAGCATTACATTACACATTCATATCTTACATTACATATCTCAGAAATAATGTTTATAGCCAATGAGATTGGTCGTAATATTGTTACACATATCAGAGGTGTTACGGTATTAATTTGAACGCCCAAACGTGTCTATTTAAGACATGGCATAATTACTTTTTGTCTAACCAACGTGAAGGCTATGAGAATTTAGGCCCATGATAACCAGAGATTACTATACTGCTGCTCACATAAAGAAATATTCATAACTTCCATAGAGAAACCAGATTAGAATCGCTTATTCTTTGCAATATATATGAGTCGAGAATCAAGGAATGCGTATTATTTGCGAAACACTGCCGCCATAGATTATAAGGAATTAGATATAGGGTGGATAATGATGGCAGGAACACGTACACCGACAGATGTGTTAGTTTCAAGCGACATGAAGGGTAATTTAATAGGTCAGGTGACTAACCCAGATCAGACAACGGAACAGACGGGAGATTTATCGTCTACCCCTTCGGAGATTTCGATAATGCAACAGATGACCTTTTTATTTAAGGAACAATCTAGATAATTTCGTAAAATTAATGAACGGATGGCTGGAGAAATTCGTGAAAGTAAGGAACAGATGTCACGAGAAATTCATGAAAGTAACGAACAGACCGAAAGGCGATTAAATGAACGGAGGGTGCAAGGATTTGAACAGTTCGGACAGGCTTTGGTCGAACAAAGGGAGTCCTTCAAGAGCACTCTCACTATGCAAACTTCTCAATTAAGTCAGACAATGACTGACAGTATATCGCAGGTACGACAGGAAATAAAAACTGTGTACCAGGAATTAGCGCATACGTCAGACGCTTTACGGGAAGAGATAGCGAACAACCGAACGGAGTTAGAAGCAGCGGTGGAAAGCTGCGAACAACGAATAGCTACCATAGAAAACAACCCGGTAGAATTGGAAGGTTGAATTTCTTCCCAACTGAATTCTTTTGGTTGCCAGATAGAACAGAGACGCGAACGTACCGAAGGATTAGTTCGAGGGGAAAGAGAAAGAAACGAGTCGAAATTTGACCAGGTGGGGGAATAGATAAATTTTGTCACAGATAAAATCGATGGTGTACTTAGATGTACGGGTGAATTGAGGTTAGATAACACCAGTCCCAGGTCAATGCTCGTAGAAGATGTTAACTGTCCTATGTCATTTTCAAAATGACCGGAATGGACGGAGTTCCTAAAAAAAAAATTCCCGATTTCCCTAGAAAATTCCCTAAAAAAAATTCTCTTCTTTCCCATATTTGAGACCAGGATCAGTGACTCCGAGCCAGGAGAGCAGGACCCATGACCTTTGACCAAACACTAGCTGATCTACATGTGCAGTTGCAGAAAGCATGGTGGTATGTAACTCAGGACGCTGCCAGCCAACTGTATGATGGAATGCCTCGTCGCATCGCTGTCTGTATTGCCGCGAGAGAACGCTCTACCCCATATTGAATGCGGGCTTTGCGGATGTTAAACGACGCGCCCTCTATGCACGAAAAGCTAAACGCTACTCGTTTGTACCGTTTGTACTATTGTCTAAAGGCTGTTCACGATGAACTGGAACTTTTGAAATCAACGTTAGAAAAATTTCACTCTCCTACCTGCATATATTTTAACGGGCGCACTGGGTGACATGAGCCCAGTTAAGTCGCTAACCATAGAAGGAATGAAGTTATATCTTAACGTCGAATAAAAATAGTTAGGTAACCATTTGTGATATCTTAAAGTAGTAATTTCTCTTTCTGTGTTTTTAAAATGCATCGAAGTGTAAAAACAAACATAAAGGTAAAATATTTCCCTTTCTTACAATGTCACATTTTCACTTGACCTATGGATGAATAAAGTGACGAGGCTCATCCAAATGTTAATTTTACACAAGGCGGAAGATTACACAACGTGCATCCAGGTAGATCTTAAGCAGGGCTTTCAAAAGTGCTCATTTTACCGTGAACAACCTAAACACATATATCCCCCTGTAATGGTTTCATAAAGGTTCGGGTAAGAAAAAAAAGGGCGTAGAAATTTCAATTCCCAGCAGTATGCATATTTATACTGTTGAATATTTATAGTTTTGACCTCTATATAAAGCGCAGCTGAAAACAAAAATACATCACATGCGTAAGTAAAATTCTGTTTGATATTACTTAAAAGTACGTATTTTTTACTTGTTTTACACTTTATGCATATACTTTTCCAAATGCATTTTAAATATACTGCGTGCATTCACGTGAATTACATAGGCGAACAACAAACTTTATATGCAACTAGCGACCCGCCCCGGCCTCGCTCGGGTGCGATTTACAAATATGGCGTTGTTTATGTTTACAGCAAGTATATACACTAAATGATTAAGGTAACTAACACATAGGATTAATACTATGTTGTTCGAAAAGTCTTCTTAGGTGAACCCCTATTTTAAATCAAATTTCAAAAGATAAAAATGGTTACTGTGCGTCATCCTTAAAGGATACACATATGATATCGCGGACTTTCTTGTTGAACTTTGAGAGCTACAATTATGTAATACATTAATTTGGCGTATGTCGTATGGTTTAGTCAGCGTAAGCCATGTAAGCGCCCGAAAAGCGGCTTTTTCCGGCTTTATTATAAAACGTTGACATTTATCTAGTGTTCTTACATGAAATATTAATGTATTACATACATAAACCTTCCTCGATATATTGTCTAAATGATAGTGAAAACCGCATCAAAATCCATCAAGTATAGTTAAGAAGCCTTAGACGAATACACAGACACACGTGGCCGGGCGATTTTGTCTTATACTATGCATAAATAAAGCACATGTTACTTGGAAAAGTGTAGAGTTCACAAAAGAAAAAAAAACTACTGGAAAAGACAGTAAACGCTTTAAAATGGATAGGAGCGCGAAATCATTTCACCAACGGATGATATCGTGAAAACGTACGAAGAATGGTCGGCATTACCTTTCCATAGGAAATGATATATTCTGGCGCGGTGGGAGCTGAAACCTCCAGACCATATATCCAGCGTTGGTACGTTCCTTTCCTAGTAATAAATCTGGAAGAGAGCCGGCGACACCTTCCCTGCTTCCTCTTCCAGCCATAGTAAATTCTGCGACCAGCTTAAGTAGCGTTACTCTCTTCGCACAGCTTGCAGATAACACCACGTGATCGATACTTCTCGTTGGCATAATGAACTCAGACTTTTTTTAAATTTGCCAGATTATTGTATACTCGTATCGAGAAATTACGAATGGCAAAATGTTTTCCCTTATATACACGCTAAATTCCTACATTTGTTCAGGAAAAAGTGAAATGTGTATTGAAATTTCCAACCATGAATAGTGGCATTTTTATATTTGCAGCATGATGCATGGTAAATGTTTCATACTCTGCGTAGGTTAAATCCTTCCATTAGAGGTAATTAAGTAATCTGGAAAAAATATTTGCAGGGTTCGAACACACACAAAAAAAAAAACGATCTTGCGGTGGAAAAGATTTGGGTAAATAAATAATGATTATCCAGAGAGCGCTAAAGAATTTTTATAGTTCATAGTAAATAGTTTGGTTTTTCCCACTAAGTATAGCGTTGAATCGACTGAAACTTTATGCGGATGCAACAAAAGCTGCATTCCGTCAAGTCGTTTGGTTTAAGCAACTATTTTATGCTTCGTCGGCATTATTAAAAAAAAATTGTTGGGCCAAACAATTATTTCAGTATGAGAAACTTAACGACGTTATATAAACCGGTATTTTGAAATTGAATTACATTTTGTTTTACTTAGACGCAGTATATGTTGACCAACAGTATAAATGAGGTCTATTGCAGTATGTCACATTATTTTTGGATGTAGAATTGGGAAGGTGCAATTTAACGAATTTCACTATGTTACAAACTGGCCCCGATATGCGCACATTTTCGCAACACTAATGACACCTTGTGCCAGTGACGGAGAACACAAGCAGATTTACAAACATCGGAGATAGGCATTTAGTCAGTGAGGTAACGAATAACAACTATAGTAATTTGTCGTATCACGAAGAAATGAAGGTCCAGTTTACATTACAATTTTTCTCGCAGACATCATCATTCTTAAAACAAGCCCACCTCCTGTGCAGGACGGGAGCCACTTGATATGTTTTTATATTTTATACTGTAAGCTAAGGAAGGTTTATGCTTCATATACAAGGGAAGGGTATTGTTATTTAAACTGAAGTTTATTATGAAGACAGAATTAATGTGTAATGGAATATACAATAAATATTAGGTATTGTTGGGGGGGGGGGTCCTAATGAATTACAGTATATGACTAACCTGAGTGAAACAGTCGCCATAGGCTGAGTGCTGAGTCGGAAAGTGACGAAGGCCACGCCAAGCTGCATCTTGATGGCTTCATCTCAGTGTCGGTCCTCAGACAGATCCTGTACAAAGTGTCGCCAAGTATTATAGACCTATAGTCCTGGTAGTGTAATTTCCACAAATACCGAGCCGCCAGGAGGGGAGATCCGATGGCGCTTCGCTGATATGTTGTATGAACTATTATTGGTACAATGTGTTTTGGATTCTTCTCTTGGCCTGGAAACTGATGCATCGCTGCAGTTCACTAGACTTGTCCGCATTTACTGAATCATAAAGCCTGTCTATCCAGCTCTGTCTATTCGGCGTGATAGGCGTACATGTGAACCAGGCATAGCACAATGAGCATCGAGCTGCGAGCAGAGTGGGCAGGACTCCGAACCAAGGGACGCGCGCAGTCAGCCGACATGCAGGCCTGCGAGTCCTTCCTGACAACCCTGACTTCCCACAGCTCAAATCAGGCTTACAGCATGCAAGATTGAAATTTTTTTTAACAAAATAACAATTCATATTTACAGTACTTACAGGTTGGATGAATTGTAGCCAATTATTGTGGAGAATGAACTGTCCTACGTGTTTTCTGTAATATTTCTTCCGTGCTAGAAATTCTATTTTTTTTGTAAGCCAGTATTTGTCCCCAGAGGACAGTATTGTCAGGCCTATTCCTATTTATATTCTTTGTATCATCTCTCCAAACTCCTCAAGTAATCTTACTCGATGGTCGTGCAACGGGTTATCACTGATTCCACGCATCATAGTTCAAAGTTCGTTTAGTGGCACGTTCAAATCAAGTGAATTTTATAATGAATGTAAAGACTTTATTCGGTGTTGCAGTTTCTCGCCATGAAGAGCTGTAAGTTTTATACGTTTCTGATTTCATCCAACCATTTCTACTTAAGTACATTTTGAGAACCCATTTTATCTGCTGAGTTTTAGCCGGATTTACTTTAAAAATATCTCGAATATGTCGGACTAAATGACTATCTGAGTTGATGCTTTTCATTTCCAACGAGTTTCACAATTAAAATAATTAATTTAACTGAACTGTTTTATTTCACTGCATACATCTGCGGGGTGCTGACAGAAATTCAAAATTCGTATCAACACACTTAATTAGCGAAGTGATGGACAGGAGACAGTGGGAGATGCGTGGGATAAGCACAAAAACCCAAAGCTGTCACTAAAATGCACTACGTTTTCCATATGCAAAAAATTCTGACTCACTTATACCCACGATAAAATCTGGTAAGCAGCAGGAGCGCCAATTTGATAAGCGAGGTCACCATGGGTAGAGAAGTGAAAAGTGGACAAAGAGGCTAACATGCATGACTATTTCGAAACCTGTGTGCCCTTTCTGTGTCGGGCTCAGCGCACTGGGATAATCACCGCCCACGGCTTCAAGCGAAACAATCACCGTCGTGGAAAAAAATTTCAACGTTCATCAGGACGTACTGCAATGCCAAAAAAATATATCCCGCAGCTTGACGGAGTCCATACACAGGTTGAACCTGAACTACAGGTACAAAAGCTGTATAGCGATTCCCTATGCAAAATGGGACAGAAAATATCATACCACCCATACCAGTCCCACAGTAATTCGCAAGGCAGACAAGTGCCCTTGAAAATCGAATATTTCAAATAGTTTTTATTCAAAATTATAACCTACTTGCGATGAAAGAACAATTCCGCGACTATTGATTCTCTGAATCGAGATCTGAAATCTGCGAACGGTTGTTGGGAACTATCATCCCCATTCATTGAGAAAATAGAGGATGCCATGTTATTATTATCCAACAAATGTATGTAACCCTTGCGTGTTTTTCGTTTATTGTTTTTTAATGAAGTTATAATCATGTGTACATTAATGTATTAAAAAAAAGTTTTCATGTGGACCAAACCCATTTTCCATTTTTAAAAAATGTTACCAACACCAATCTTAAAAAATAATTAATCTTTCCAATGAATTTTATTTTGCTAATGCTATAAGGAATTTCGTAAAAACCACCAAGGTAGTCAATGATCTCTGACCATGGGTTTGTCTTATTCCTGAAACAAACATAATAATTTATATTTAACCCATTACATTACAGGTTTTAGCCAACATACACAATTTAACAAACTGCTCTCATAGTCAAAAGTTTCAAATTATTTGATCGAAAAAACACATATAGTTTATCTCCTTCTTTCATAAGAACTTTCTTCTTATCAATCAACACTGCACATGGATTTATATGCAAAACTGATTCGCCATCATTAGCTACGCAGGCAACATTAAATCTTCTATAAGAAATTATGTACTCAGGCTGAAAACTTGACTTTTTTTTTTTTTTTTTTTTTTTTTTGGTACTGTAATCAACATATTTCGTACTCAAAACTACAGCTCAGCTACTTCACAAAATGTTGTTCCAGCTAACGTTGCACCTGGAGAAAGACCAAAATTAAATCTCAATTTAGCTAAGCGAATGGTTGTCGAGAAAACAGGCAAAGTTTGTGAGGGTTCAGTTGATTGCCTAGCACACAGTCCCTAACTGCATTCACGTCAACGGCCGCCCTGAGTGACACGCACTCAGTAAAGCTGGTAACGATGAATGGGAAGTAGTTCCGTATCTTATCATCGAATAAAACGTGTTAGGTAACCATTTCTGATAACTTAAATTATTTATTTCGCTTTCTGTTTTTTTTTATGGAACGAAGAGTAAAAATTAGTAGATTTGTAAAATATTTACTTTCCTAAAAATTTCACGGTTTTATTTGACTGACGCATGAATAAAGTTATGAGGCCCACGACAATGTTAGTCTTATATGAGGCGGAAGAATACGCAACATACATGCAAGTAGATCTTAAGCAGCGCTTTCAAAAGTGCTCATTTTAACGTTAACACCATATAGAAATCTCGCCGTGTCACATAATTGGAGAGTGTACAATAGTACTGAGAAGTGGAGCATCGTTAATTTTTACACTGTGTGAGGTATTCGCAGTGGACTTAACGAAGAAAATAAGTAGGTTTTGGAGAAGTGTTCAATTGAACGTGGTGAGTGTTAAAACACAAAGATGTATTGACTGGAGCTGTGCAGTATCTACTGTAAGTTACGTTCCTCGAAGAGTAACTAGGTAAAGGAGGGCGTGCTTATTAAATCCGAGTGAGAAATTAGGTGTAAGCGATGGTGTAAACGAATTACCAGTGTCGGTCCTTGTGAGCGCACGAGCGGTTCTCGCCTACCTCCAGCGGGAAAAAGAGGAGCGGAAGCGGACTGTAATGCTAACTAAGTGGCTCTGCCAGGAGCAGGCTGTACGCTGACCTCCCGCCCCCTAGTCATCCCTCGTACTTCGCGACTGTTCCCTACCGCGATAGCGACCCCCAATTAGCCACCAAGCAAGGGCGGTCGCCGGCCCTGCGCGCAGAAGAGCCGAGTACATAGAAGTGCAGTGGCGTGGCGTCAACGCGCCGGATGCACCAACATCGCCCCGATCCTAGTTCCGAACCAGAATCCATATTGATCTTTGTTCCAATGTAAAAGTGTTGCGCCAACGAAAATTCATGATTCTGGATCTCCGATTCGTCGATCTTGGAGAGATCGATATTAAGTATGAGACAAATTTTGCTATTGGTTCGTAATATATGACGTCATGGAAGTAGGCGTATTTTTCATAACAGATAGAACTAGATGTGCGATCTTTTATCTATTTTAAGTGTATTATTGTTGTACGAATTTTACTGAATAGTATTCAAGTAAGTATAATGATGTTTTAATTTCCCAAGAAAACAATTGAACGTAGTTCTATCTGTTGGCGTATTTTCAAACTACATTTGTCGACGATGGCTGCTAATCTCGGATCGAGATTCCGAACCCCTAATTTCGGCGGTTCGAAATGAACTTAATCTCGATCTCCAGTCCAGTTCTGAACTCGAATAGTGCAACAGTTTTCAGTGCCGATCTTAGATACGATCCCAGATCGAGTTTCGAACCACGATGGTGCAATCGGCCCTAAGACGTCCAGACACCTGCCGTCCCCTAACAATGTTTATAGGACGCTCACTGTAAACTTAGCACTTTTGAAAATCCTGCTTATGGATGTTTGTTGCCTGGTTTGAAGGCAGTGAGAATTTTACATAGGGAAATACACGTTAAAGGCTGTTCACGATAAAATGAGCACTTCTGAAATCAATCTTAGAAATATGTCACTGCTCCTACGTACATATATTTCAACGGGTGAAATGAGTGACATGTGTTCAGAAAAGTTGGTAACGATAGAGGGGAAACTAGTTCCATATATATTAAAGTCAAGCAAAAAGTGCTAGGTTTCTGATAACTTAAATAATTTTTCTCTTTTTCTGCATTTTGTAATGCATCTAAGTGTAGAAATTAGCAGATTTGTGTAATATTAACTTTTCTAATAATTTCGCAGTAAAATGATGAGGCCCGTGGCAATGTTAATTTTACATAAGGCGGAAGAAGACAACGTGCATACAAGTAGATCTTAAGCAGGGATTTTAAAAGTGCTAATTTTACCGCGAACAGCCGATATAGGCCAGTCAATCGGGCAGCGATTAGGCGACTACGTCTGGTTAGACATATACTGAGATCTGAATAAAATACGCACCTAACGGAGCAATTTTCTTCGCTTCAAAGATGTAGTTTCTTTTATCAGCATTGCGCTAGTCACTAGCGAGTTTATTTTCCGAAAGCACGTATTAAGGGAAATGGTGCATGAAAGCAGTATATTTACCCGATTTTCGATACAAGACATAACTAATAATTTTCAACACCCTTTGCTGTTGTGAAATTGTGAAAATCTCACAACAGCAAAGGGTGTTTTCATTATTCTCGAAGCACTGATGGAAGAAAGAAAATGAATATTTTTTTCTTATCTTCAATCAGAGTTCCGAGAATAACGATCGCAGAGAATTTTTAACCATACAATAAGGTGTCCAAAACTGTTATTTACGTCTTATCGGACAAAAAATTTCGAAAATTCCTCTTTATAACAAATAGTGACAAAATTATATAAATATACGATTTTCGTGGACCATTCTCCTTAAGGAAATGTACTACACTTTGAAATGGAATGGAGGAAAAACACGCATTGTTCAGCATCGGCTGGTATCGAACACACGATTTTTAAAATTAAAAACAAATGACAATGACAAATTTTTATTTTTGATTTATTTTTTAAATAAATTTGACACGTTTATTGCCGAAATGTCGCCTAGGAACGACACTGTCAATGAAATCAACAATCTCATTATACAAAGAGTTCCCGGCCAAGTCAAAACCTATAAGTCGATTGACACAGTCACCAATGTTGACGATGTCGTCCACTTTCCTCAAGATTTTCTAAATTCGCTTAATCCTTCTGGCTTGCCACCTCACGAACTATCATTAAAAGTCGGTACTCCTATCATGCTTTTAAGGAATATAAGCCCTCCTAACATGTGTAATGGCACAAGATTGCTCATTAAAGACTTGAAAGAAAATTTTATTGTCGCAACCATCCTCACCGGTCCAGCAGCCGGCCAGCTGGCAAACATCCCGAGGATTCCCATGATTCCTACGGATTTGCCAATATCTTTCAAACGGTTGAAATTTCCCGTAAATACATCGTTCGCGATTACTATTAATAAGTCCCTGGGTCAGACTTTCTCTTTGGTTGGAATCGACCTACGGAAAGAGTGTTTTTCCCATGGCCAACTATATGTTGGTTTATCACGAGTTGGAAGTCCCGAGAAACAGTACATTTTGCTACCAAACAGTAACAGGACGTCAAAAATTGTCTACAGAGAATGTCTTAGCCAATAACATATTAAATACTTCTATCTCAGATAAATTGCATTGTAATATAATGCATATTAATATGAAAAATTATAAAAAAGTAAAAAAATATCAAATAAATATAGCAAAAAAAAAACTTTAAATTATAAATTATTTAATTAATTATTAAATTATAATGTGCTTTTTTTAATGCTTTCGGAGAGTTCACCCAACCTAATTAACGCCGGGTTAAGCAGTTTTTATCTTAATTGCACCCGTGCGAAGCCGGGGCGGGTCGCTAGTGATCCCATAAAATAACATCATAGTTATAATGTATTATATAAATTTTACAATTAACTTTGTTTATGTAAATTTCCGCCATAAATGTTTTCGACAAACACGTTGGGATAGCCACTTTTTTCTTGCAATGGTTCTCGTTGTGCGCCACTCTGAAAAAGTGTCTGTAATAGTGTGGGTGTAAATCTATTTGGCGTGAGTTGGGAGAAAGAATAGTTGTAACGATATGATAGATTTTGGGCGCCTTATTATTCGTGATGTGACCTTGGTATTACCACACTGGAATCAGAATCTCTCCGGCGATGTTGTAAACATCATGCAATAGAAAACACATTCCAAACTTCACAGTAATTCATTTAAATATAGCATATGCAACCTAGATAATTAATTAATTAATGAAAAGATAAAAATAAACTCAGACCCAAACATGTGAATAATTCAACAAGGTGCAAAACGCAAAACTAAATAAGTGTGTGTGACAGAAATCTCTTTACTCAAAATTGAATTTACACTGTATAATAATTAAAATAAATGACATACCACCATCCAAGTAAGAATAGGGATGAATCAGAATGCAAAATTAAAATAAAATAAAAGTTTAAAAAATGCTGTGAAACTTTAGAGCTGCTATATAAAAACTATTAATAAATCTTTGGCTTGAGATTTCAGTTCAAAATATTCATCATGTTCCACCGGAAGTAGCCTTCTCTGTATTTAAATTTCCAGAAAGTTTTTTAAGCTCTTACTTAAATTCTTAGATTTCTTGGATCACATTCACTGATTATTCATTAAATGTTAAAACTCAGTTCATCACTTAACTATCTCAAATCTGATACTTCACCAAATAAAATTACTCTGGATTTATATTGAAAGTTCAAAATAGGTATTTAACTCCTCATTCCATATTGCTCCGGCTATACTATCTCATATGCGAAAGTTCGGGATTACTGGTTTAACATACTCATGGAACTCACAGTCAAATCGTTGAAAAATCAAAATAGTAACTTTAGTAAAATAAGTTCATTTTCCTTAAAGTTCGCTACTTGAAAAACAGTTCATGTACTTAAGCTTTCCATACGTTAAATTGCCTTGGCGTCACCTGAGGTCCTCTGGTGCTATGTCGTTGCATGGCGCCGGCGTCGTAGTATCGGCGTCCTTTTCGCCTCATCAATTTGACACTCACAATAATTATCTACGACTTAGCCTACAGCCTCTTCTTAAATATGCTGCGGCGACTACCAAATTTAACTTCTGTGAGCATGATTTCCAAAATAAATTTATGATGGCGTTGGAATTTCAAAAGTAAAATTCCAACGAAAATTTAGACGCCTTACATGTTCAATGTCTTTCCCAGAAGCCCCATCTTCCGGCTTCCGACCAATAAACATCCAATTACGGTTAGCTTCCGGCTTTACCTTCACTGAAAAAATTAAGGCCTAAAATATTATGTCTTTAAATCAAAATAATAATAATAATAATAATTTAGCTTTAAAAATTATGAAACAATTACTGAAAGTAAAAAAAAATTTTTTTAAATACAATAATAAAAATAGTGACATAACCATATGTATAACTCAGAACAACGTGTGAAAACTATAGAGTAGTGGACTGGTAGTTCACATATAACGAAAAATTAAGGAAATGAAATGTTAACATAAAATATAATAAACCTTTGAAAATAATTATATTAACATTCAAATAATATGTGAAATAAATTAAATATTACTGTCCAAAACATACGTGTAGTTCAAATTCATTTAATAAATATAACCTTATAGTTCCGTATCCAGTCGATGTGTGACAACGCACATAAAATCAACTATAAAAATTAATTCCTGCAATATTATTACAATTTACTTGCATACAATCATAGTATACATTACGGCGATCTTTCTTGAAGAAGATTTTATTTCGAATTCTGCTTATTAAAGCATCCAGAATAGAAATATGATTACATTTTGTTTAAAATGCAGACTATTTTAATAAATTATTTTTAAATTTTAAAAAGTATATTAAAAGAAAATTAATAATGTTGCAAAATGTATACATTATTCTTTCATGTACAGTATAAACCGCACTTTTCTGACCATTTTTATGGTGTCTGTAAAACTATTTTATGAGTTCCTCACGTTGTATATTTGGGTGCACTGCTCCAGAGGCAGTTGCTTTACTTCAACCTTAAGCAGCTGTCACGCCAAATTTTCGTCTTCAAATATTTTGTAGTAACGTGTATATTCTACATGGTGACAGTTAATTAGATACATAGATTTTTTAAGAAATACTATTGTGCTGTATACATCTCTAGAAATATACATGTACTAATAGCTGTAATAACAATTAATAAGTTAAATTTACGTAATTAATTCCCAAGTGGAGGTCGCCCTTTTATTATTCAGTGATCAAAAATGACCATTTCAGTTTTTCATATTCTGACTGGTTGAACTCGACAAACAACAAATAAATTTTAAAAACTGTTATTGTATACAAAATACTCTACATCATGGAAGCTGAAGCGTCAGAACTTTATAGAACAAATGTAGCTGTGCTAGTGACATTTCGGTGACGTCACAACCAACAAATTTACTGTAACCCAGTTTGTTCAAAGCAGTTCGGTAGTGAACATTTGATAATGTGACAAAAGACTTCAGGAAAGAGTTATCTTTGGTGATAAGTAATTTGTCTTCCAGCTTCCGCGCATACAAACCTACCATTTCGTCAGACCAGGAAACTAAACCAAAAGGAGGGAGAAATGTCGCACTTGCTTTTCTCTGTAGATAGTACTCCTTGTTTTAATGGCCGTAGCGACGCGAAACTAGTACAAGGTTTCAGAGATAAATACATAGTCCTGAAGTTTCTGAATAATACTGTGCACTGAAGCCTCTATCTTAATGTCTTTCGACGAGTCACACTATCTTACACCGAATGGCTAACTAACGCGCCTTGGAAGAGTAACGCACAGTTTTTGTACCAGCGCAGAATCGAACCAACCATATCGTGTCGGAAATCGTTTATCTTGGTTATCAACGGCCATAGGATAACGCACTCTTCCAGTGTTGAATTATAATATCCTCGCAGAACTCAACAAATTTTCTGAAAACTTCCCCAAAACCTTACATACCACAGGCCTTAAAAGTATGTAAACATTTTTTAAAACAGGAAATGAAATCTACTTCGCCATTTTAGTACGAATTAATTATTTGTTGATACTAATTATAGATATGTTAAAAGGATATTTCAACGAACGTCTCTTTATGGTCTTACATTATCGTTCTGCACCACAAGATATAAATTATTATTCCAATTAATTAAGCGCCAAGTACTTTCCGTTTCAATAAAATACCACGCTTTGAATCTAAATGCCGTAAACCATTTTTTCATTTGATAATTTTACACTGAGATTTCCGTGCTGACATTTTAAACTGAAGTATACGCTACTGTAAAGACGAGCGCGTTTTATCCTTGCTAAACGTCAACCTAATCGTTCCTCCTCTACACACGGGCAGAATATAAATTACTGTTGCCATTGAGACGCATTTAAGTCTAGGTGTTATCATTCATGTACATTATGTACACTGTAAAAATAATAGTAATTTTTGCTGAGATATTGGTTGTAATTATACAAATTCTTGTAACAGTACAAATATTTCTCTTGTAAAACTACAAAGGCCGTGTTTGTGACAGACCTTGGGAAATGTTTGTACTATACCGACTAATGTCCACGAGCTTCAGCAAAATGGCGGACACTCGACAACGTAAAACCATATATAGCTGTTTGTGCAAAAACTATGGGTGATGTAAAGTGTAGTCACCTGCAAAAAGAAATGTACGTATGTACTACTATAAATGTATTGCAAGTTTGAATAACGTAAACCATTTAAAACAACTCTAATCATCATAATAAAACGACAGTTTCAATCAAACGTGACTATTACTCATTAACAGTTAATGGTTCCTAGCTACCCTGAAATTTTAAAATTAAATAAATGTATTATTCTAATTGAAATAGTTTCGTTAGTATTTTGTAAGTATCTGAGTATATTATTATACAAACAAGTTCTGAGTTTGTAAGTCAATTTGTTCTTGTGGTTAAAGTGGCGCGGGTTCTATTCCCCGTGCTGGCAATGTGTATTTTTTTTTTCGAAAATTATATTTTGAAATTTTTTTTAGTTATTCTCTGTTATTAATGCGTTGCATTTTTTGTTTTCTAGAAGAACAATTAATTTTATGCACACTTCTCAATAATGTAAGTTATAATACAAGTTTATCATTTGAAATATTACAAATACACGTATTGCAGATTTTACAAGAAAAATGTTTGTAGTTTTACAAAGTATTTTCTTGGCAACTAAGTTTCCAAGGATTTTTCATGTAAAAAAAAAAAAAAAATGCGGGCGGGGGTGTGCCGGGGCGCACGGTCGTTGGTTTAACGTGAAACGTGTACGGCAGCGAGTCACTTGATGTTGATATCCATCTGCTCGGAGAAGTCTTCGACAGATGTATGGGTGTCATCTTTACTCGCTATGTCCATCGGGTCGTGTACAGCGGAGGTAGAGGTGCTCGCGCCGTCGTTCGCAGAGCAAATCGCGTCAACTTTGCGACGCTCCCGAAACCGTCTAGCTCGCTCGGCGCCGGACGTTGGGATGCCTGTGTACAGCCCAGAGCCTCCTCTTTCCAACCATATGCGTGATACATATTTTCGGCTAGCTCTTTCGCGGGCCGAGGCTGGCAAATTGAATGTTTATAATTTTATGCACACTTCTTTAATGTTTTACTGTAGAGATATTGCCCAAGATACATGTTTTATCACTTAAATCGATATATCTCGACAAACTCTGAACACAAATACCAAAACAAACCGTTCTAACCAAGTCTGGGTCGTGAGTTACACTGAACGGAAAGAAGCGAGAGCGTCGTTTTTGAACGGTTTGTGCTGCCCCCCCCCCCCCCCCCCCCCCCACGCGATATCGGTCACAGTCGCCCGCGACGCAAACTCAAGGTCGTATTAGCGAGCTGAACATTGTACATTACGACACCACACTTGCTTCTCTAAGGGTAATAGTTAGGGAGTTATTAAGGCGAGACAATACAGACGTTTTCGTTTCTATCCTGGTATCCGCATGTTACGGTCTGATAAAGACGTTTCACGTCAAACATGTTTAGTGCGCACGAGCTAACGTGCCATGTCTCCAGCAGAATTATACCAATTTTCGAGGGACGCGCCAACGACAAAAATCTCAAACAGTTAGAGTGGCAAAACAATTAAACGTGCCGGGAAGACAGCAATCCAAAGTGTTATTGTGTTCGATTGCGCTTCTTGATCTCCGTTCCGCCCGAGCGGGGAGATTGCAGCCAGTCAGTGAACCGGACGTGTGCGAGAATTAATACCCCAGCACGAGTTTCGTTTAACAGACTTGTTCGCCGTCCCGGCCATTCCGCAATATCCTGGCGGATTTGTTGAACGACTATCCGCGAGCGACAGCGCAGGTACGGTTTAAGGCCCGTTCTACGATACACGCATACTTAAGAAAACAGACACTGGACAAGCCGACGAATTCGGGATGAATTTTAACCATTCTACAATACGAAGAAACGTACGGTTTTGCAACTTACGAAATCAAAAAATACTCTGTTGTAGGAAATTACTGATTTAGGTTTCATGATACATTTATTTCATTGTGCATATTTTTACAACGTTCAAAAAGGCGTAAATACTGCTGCCTAACCATGTGCAGTTCTTTATTAAAACAAAAATTATAAGCGCCACGGCAAATCGAAGCACTTGTTGCTGTGTATATCACAATGGCCACAAAAACGAATAACAAGCCAAATGCTCTATTCATATTGACTACATGGATTCACAGACACGCAAGAGTAGGGAGTCGCCGAGCTTTCTAACGTGTATCCGTACGTGTTCGGCGTGCGTGGTCATCGTAGAACGCGCCTATGTGCAGGATGGACCCCCGCGTTTTTTATTTTTGTGAAATATAGCTGTTTGCGTGAATGCGCTTATCTCGGTAAATAAATGTTCTGCAAATACGACTTTTGTACCGGATTGGTACAAACATAAACAAGTAAGAACACAAAAAAAATATCCAAAAGTCAAACTTGATTTTATTGACAAAAATATTATAACAAACAGGCCCAGAATTGAGGTAGAAAAAAATGTCAAGTTTTGCCCACCAAAAACCTGCAAAAATATCACAGTGATTAAAAAAATTGTACCATTGTAAATATTACAATAAAAAAAACTCATATCGCACACAACGTAACACAATGTTAAACTCTAGCTTTCATTAAATATGGTTAAACAATACTGACGGTTAATATTAAATTTAATCACAGCACTGCTCATGTAAACAGACACGTCAATTAGGATGTGAGAAAATATGTGACCTGCACTATAACAACACTTGTCACCAATAAATGAAAGTTTTTTAAGAATTATAATACTGAAATGTGATACATATAATAACAAAATTGGTGTAGTGTACAATTACTCCACATCAATATTTCGTTACAATTCTAGTTTCTTGTGGTTCGCACCAAAGCTTAATTATCATCAAGGTACTACCAAAATACTCCTACAACCACGTCAGTTGCCACAAATCAAACATGAGGTGCTGCATAAATCCCCATTCTAATTAGTCGTACCTCTAGTGTCGTGACAATATTGGTATAGTGTACAATACTTCCAAATATATTTCGTTACAAATATGCACCAATTCTGTCACACCAAATCTTAAGTGTCAACTACGTGCGACCATAATGCACTAACCACCTCGCCTATTACTGAGTAATACAATAAGCCAAAACTAGCCAAATACTAACACCACCTTAACAAGAGTGGTTGTTTACCAATTGATTATACTGAAAATGTATGTTTTCACTGCCAGTGTATAAATCATTACATAAGAATAATAAATGTGTGAGCGAATAACCCATAGCATGTGACAAAATGTGTGGAGTGTACAATCTAAAGCGCCGCGATGCCCGAGTTATGCGGGGCGCTTCGTTACAATACATTTACCAGGCGACTAGGCCAAAACGTTACTGCGTCGACAACGTGTGGCCCAGTTACACAGATCACAATTAACTTTGATTAAATTCAACACCAGGGAGCTGTTGTAACTTTGGCGTTCACACACAACTTATCAGCCGAGCCGCCCATAATCACACTGACGTAATATTTGTCTTATCAAACATCAACTTAAGGACTTAATATTCCCAAGCTAAACTTGGAATAGACGGCAACGTATTACCAACACCAAAACTAATAAAATCAGTACTTAAGGCGTTTAGTACAGCATTGTGAACCCACACTAAAAACAGTTCTCATTCTAAATTTCCTCACGCCTATGCAATGATGTTTGAAGTATCACAAATACTATTAAAGAACTAAAAATACGTGACGGTTGTTTCTTGCATACATGTTTGCCACTCTCACCAACAGTGCGGGAACGCACCTTAAAACCTCGCACAATCGAATTCAAATAAGCATGCCACGTTTACTGAGCCGCCTCACGCCCAATATAGTCTGAGTGAAGTATAAAATAAAAAATATATTACTCATACCGCCCAAAAAAAAAACGGCAACTCTTCTAGTATGATTTTACGCCCTTTAATACAAAGCCCCAATAGGTTGGAGCTGGAGATACAGTATCAAGATTGTAACTTAAATAAAATGTCATACAGGACATTAGAATAAAACTATCATAAAATTGACAGAACGAGTAGCGGCTGAAATATTAGTATGCATTTAAACTCGAGTAAAGTACTCGTTCGCATAAAACGCACTAACCCGTGAAAATTAAAACTCGTCGTTAAGCCGAGACTGTACATCACACGTCTAACAAATCGCCTCGGGCCAGACGAATGGGGCACTGCAAACCACACCGAAACTACTACCAATACAAACCTCAAACAAGTGCCACTTATTAACCATTATAACTTGAATAGAATTTCAAAGCGCTGCCAAAAGTAATTAAAATAAACATTAAGGGTGCCGTCCCCAACTAAGTAGCGCTTATGACACAACACCAAAAAAAAAAACTATAAAAAGCACGTCAACTAGCACAATACATTCTCGACTCGCCAATAAGTTTTCCCTCTCCGATACGGCAATATCCTTCCAGTATCAATACAAATGACAGTAGCGTGGCTGGCGTAAAACATAATAAAGTCGAGCCCTTAATCCCTGTCAAGTGTCGAATCCTATTTTGACGTCGCCGACGACGCAAGATGACGATCACGATCTAGTTAAAGGTAGAAGTGCACAGTAAGTCGGCAGGAAAGCAAGTGTGAAGTCGAAGTGTTACAACGTTTGATTAACTTGGGACGACGTCAAGGAAAGGAGTGGGGGAGCTAGATCACAGCTAGGATATTGGAGGGGATCATCGAGGCTGGCAAAGAGAAGGCCGCGTGGCGCTAGTGTTCCCAAGTTCATGACGACGAAGCAAGTGCGACGGTGCTGCCACCAACGTCGCATATTATTGGAGAAAAAAATTCGTTAAAATGGTCAAATATAGTATTTTCAAAGCTTGCTTATGCAGTTTCCTTAAGCGGCAAAAGAAAAGCATAGTTTAATCTATGGTATTTCATCGCATGTAACAAAATTCCACTGTTATAGTCTGTTCACGGTAAAGTGAGCACTTTTTAAGGCTCTTCAGAATTTTTCTTTCATCCAATTTCCATCCTACTGCTGCTTTTTAATATAGGCATTGCAATGTGACTAATAAACACAGTGTATGCATTTCACCACCCTCAAAATTTAATGCCTGAGGCTGCAATAAGATATATTTATTAGTGGTTAATGCCTGTTGGGAGTGCCTTAAAAAGTGCTCACTTTATCGTGAACAGCCTATACACGTCTAATTTGCACAGTACAGCGTCACGACGGAAACACTGCACGCCTTGCGCGTAGGAGCGACGACGCACTAAGCGTGCGTGTTAGTGTCGCCCGTATCGCTTCCTCGCTCCTTGACCTTGAACGCGGGGTTCCCACGGGGGTCCATCCCACTCTTAAAGCAAATTGGCACCGAGGTGTCCAAACCTTCACCGCGGTATTGAGTAAGGGGCGTCGAAAAAAAAAAAAAAAAAAAAAAAAAAAATTATTGAGACATGCAAAATTTGCGTTATTATTTAGTAATATGCTACACTCCGCTGCACTATACCTAGCTACTTGAACGTAGTTCGTGATCTAGTTGGTTACTGGGCTGTTCACGGTAAAGTGAGCACGAGCACATTTCAAAGCCTCTCATTTGGAACAGGAGTCAATAAGTATATTTTATTTGAGTCTTAGAAGTTAACTTCCGAGTGCGGTGGAATGAACACACTGTATTTATTACTTACACGGCAATATATATTTAAAAAGGTGGCTAAAGGATAAATTAAGGCTAAAAGGAAACAGTAACTTGGGCCCCAAAATCGCTCAACTTTTACGTGAATAGCCTAGGTTATAGGCTGTAAACTATACGGCGCCATTTACCTGCGTTACTGCATCACTGCAGGTCGGTTGTTTCACCGCAGACACCTTACTATTGGCTGAGCGCGACCTGGAATCGTGCTATATTAGTTGTCGCGATCAATGGCAGGAGTCGAACTAGCATGAAATGCGCTGGAGTTCAGCCCGAAGCGAAAAATACCGTGAATTTTGCAGATTCTTAATAAAGGACGTGTGGCTGTATTGGGGACATGGTCGTGGGTTTTTACCTGAATAATTCTTGTTATACTCAAACTCCTACCAGACTATAGGCTGTTCACGTCAAAGTGAGCATTTCTGAGGCTCTAGTTAATTTTTACATCCAGCAATTTTCTTTAAATCCTTTAACCACCTTTTAAAATAAATATTGCAATTTTATACGTAACAAACAGTGTAAATATAGTCTACCGCAATCGGAAGTTACCGTCTAAGGCTAAATTGAAATATATTTATTTACTATTATTTCAAATGAGAGAGCTTTTCAAAAGTGCATATTTTACCGTGCATAGACTGTAGTAAATTTAAAGGGATACATATTAGATCAGTACTATATATACACTCAAAGTTCACAAAAATTACCGACAATCTCCACCAAGTGATTCCTTACATCAATACAGACGAAAATTATAGATCGTTCATAGTAAAATGAGCACTTTTGGAAGCTCTGCTAACGATCTACTTATATTCACGTTGTGTAATCTTCCTCCTAATGTAAAATTAACATGTCCATGGCCTCATCACTTAATTTATGCGTCGTACAATTGAAAATGTGGTATTACTAGGAAAGTAAATATTTTACAAATTTGTTAATTCCTATACTTCGATGTATTTATAAAACAGAAAGCCAAATAAATAATTTAAGTTATCAGAAATGGTTTCCTAACACTTTTTATTTGACGTTAAGATATGGAGATACTTTCCATCCATCGTTACCAACTTCACTGGGCAAATGTCACATTAAAATATATGCAATCAGGGACAGTGACTTTTTCTAAGGTTCATTTAAAATGTGTCCATTTTATCGTGAACAGCCTTTATATAGATGACATTTTAGCCTAACTCTCTTCATAAAGGCGGTTCTCACACGCCCGTGATGGTGGATATGAGTGACATGTTTATTGAGAGTAGCACGGGACCAAATTTAGTTAGACCTTGGAGTGGAGTGCGAAAATCCGGAAGCTACCACGATGGGAATAGAGCTCGGTTCACTTAGGCGGGAGGCGAGCAGTATGACTACTACACCACCGCGCGCCCCGTCACACCTCTAACTTCAGCTGAACCCAAAGTTCGTGTTAAAAAAAAATATTTGAAAATTCTCACGAATCACGATTCTAAATGCAAACGGCCATACTTAAAGCTATGAAAACGTGATAAGTATATATACAGCACTGTGGCGTGTAATTAAGTGTTGCAAGGTAAGCCGGTGCTTGCTCAGTGCTGTACACACTCGGCGCACGCAGCAGGAACCAGTGACCAGAGTGGAGCAGTGGGAGAAAATTAATGTACTGCAGCCACTTGCAGCCACTCGAGAGAGAGAGAGAGAGAGAGAGAGAGAGAGAGGTGGGGCACACACTACACACGTGCTGTGACGTCAACTGCGTTACTACGTTTAAGTGGCTGAAATGTAAACTAGCAAGGTAAGCTGTGTTTTGTTCGTGTTATACCTAATAGTTTGCAACAGTTCACCACACGCCGCTTATATATACATATCAGGTTGAGTAATTAGCTCTGTGACAAACTGCAAGAGGACGTTCCTTGCGAAATTTCAATTAGAGAATGTCTGATAACGAACGCCAGGAAACCAATCCTAAGGGCAGGAAACCCTTGTGAAGATGAGGTTGTAATTATGAACTTTATTTAATTACACTGAAACCATGTGATATTAAGGGATGAGTTTCTGTAGGCATGCCAAACAATTTAGCCACTGTAACATGCAAGTACCCAATATGACCTACCGCGTACCTTACATAGAAAATTGGGAGTTGCCACCCCAGTGAAAAAAAGGGTAGTCGTACATCGTTACGTAAATTATGATCACGGCTTACAATTTACCATTGCAAGGCGTAAAAATAAGTCCTCTAGGTAAGAAAAACCTCCAACGAATGGTTTGTGAGAAAACAGACTTCCAAGATATTAAATACCACGTAATGCTTATGGGGCATTTAAGATGCTGTAGGTCTGTTTTCTCGCAAACCATTCGTCGGAGGTTTTCTTACCAAGAGGACATTTTTTTACGTCTTACAATAATAATTCATAGGTCGTGATCGTAATTTCCGTAATGATGTACGGAGACCCATTTTCCACTATTGGAAGGAATGGTAACCCCCATTTTCCTACGTAAAGTATGCGGTAGGTCAACATGGATACTTGCATGTTACAGTGACTGAATTTTTTGGCATGCCTACAGAAATTTATCTCTTTATTTCACATGGTTTCAGCGTAATTAAATAAAGTTCACAATTACAACCCTATCTTCACAAGGGTTTCCTGCCCTTAGGAGTGTTTTCCTGGGGTTCGTTATCAGACATTTTCTAACTGAAATTTTCGAAGGAACGTCTTCTCGCAGTTTGTCGATAATATGTCGAAAAACAAAAAAAAAAAATGGCTTCAAAATCCAGAAAGCATCATTTTAGTCCTTGAACCGCCCTCAGATAGCTAAAGACCGTAAATAGTATTTTTTTTAAAACATTCGTGCCTACAACACTTGAACGCATAAACATTATATGTAATGTAATTTCTCTCGAACAGGAGAAATACGGATCTACAGTTTTTTTATTATTAATGTTCCAAACTAACGATTTTGTTTTTGAAATATTCCAATAGTAAAAAGAAACTAATTTTACAAATATGCAGTAGCTTAAATAAATAACGATTTGACATATGATAACGTTTTTATATTAACACTAAGAAAACTTCTAGTTTTTTTTTTTACCCTCAAACTGGCGAGTGGACGACAATCTGTGCACATTTATTTATGTTTGAGTGTTTCCAAGTTTCCGATTCGCTAAGCAAGATAATGCCTTTTGGCTACCGTTGTTCAGCTAGTGCAGCGTGTATTCTTTTATTTGTTTGTGTGTGTCTTCCAAAAACAAACGGTGATTTTGACATTTTTATTATGCAATATCTATGACACGTCAAGAGGCAAGCGATATCGCATGTAATGACTAAACGTCAAACAAACTTTGACGTAAATATAAAATAATGAATCAACCGACCCCCCCCTAAAAAACCAACGGCCAACTTTTAATAAGCATAATTTAGGTCGGGCGCGCACAAAATGTTACTTTCCTTTCTTCGCTATGAGACATTTTTATTACGAGTGTGTTACGTCTCGTCGCGGGGATACAATCAAACCGCCCTTTACGCGTGTTGATTGAGCGAAGTGACTTACTTGTTCCGCATTCACTCCCCCCCCCCCCTCCTTTTTCCATAAATCAATTTACTATTTCGTACTCAGACTGTGAAATCACCCTCCCCAAAATTTCAGAAGGTCACGTGTCAAGAAAGGCAAAGGCAAAGAAATCCTTTTCAAGTTTCACTCAAATTTCTCTGTCACAGAACTTCCTTTTCTTCTGGGGGGAAAAAAAAACAATACAATGTCTGCTCTCTACGGAATTCCAAAGAACATAACAACTATTATGTTGATCTTGGATGTGAATGGTCAGAAAGAAAGAAATGTTAGATATTCTGCACTACCGTTACGCACAAAACGAGATCTGTCGATGACCAATAAGCCCCGAGCCATATGGGAAACAACGTAAGTATTATATATTATAAATGAAGCAAAATGTTGATTCGGCTTCCTCGCCACGTGTACGCTCTAGCGGTAAGAAAAGTAAAAAACCAAAACCCACGAATGCAAAATAAAAGAAATACTTACGTATGATAAATCTTCAGGGCTTCCTATCGATAAAAATGTAGTATAAAGTGTCAGCGTGTGTAGAGAAAATTTTCAGCGGATACCCCATTTATTCCGATAGATCTCCATTTTCAGGGGCTGCTAAATGTCTTGTGTGGAAATTTATTCTCCAACGAAATATTTTACCGTTTTGTTTAATATTACTATTAGCATAGTAAGTTTGTTAATGAATAAGTACCATCGGAATGTGGGGACGAGAGTGCTGTTTTACTCTTTTCACAATTTATAGCTAGCTAGTAGGTAGCCCGAAATTTGAATTTCTCGTCTCTGGCAGACCAACAGTAAAGCAACATTTTTACTGTAGTTTTAAGCGTTATAAATGTGAATAATTGAAATAAATGATTTATCATGGAATTTTTGTGCGCGGTTGTTAGAAATTATTCGATTCTACCCTCCTACTCCCCCCCCCCCCGTAAATTTGTTTCTAGGAATGTAAATTTGTGTGGTTAGCATCCAAATATAATCAATTTTTTTCTCCCGTGGCTTCGGCCGTCCGGAATTTCAATTCGTCAACGTATTTTGTGTTTGGTTTAATGATATTAAGTAAATATTTTACCCGTGATCACGTCAGTCCGGAAGCTGAGTGCGTATTCATCAGTTGTTATCCACGAATTTGATGCAGAACAATACAATATTAAAACTATAGAAACTTTCAAATAAAACCAAGAGTGCTTCCTGTGGCAATATACACTCCGTATTTAAGTTGTTTACGAGCTACCATCAGCGAAACTTCCATTAAAATCCTTACAACGGTGGCTGAGCGGCTAGCCTGCTCGCCTCCCACCAAGGCGAACTGGGTTCAACCCCCGGCCGGGTCACGACCGGATTTCCGCGTGTAGGAATTGTGCTGGACAATGCCGCTGGTCGGCGGATTTTCTCGGGGATGTCCCTTTCCCCCTCCCTTTCATTCCGACGCTGTTCCATACTTGCCTCAATCACCCTCGTCGGATCTCAAGACTTCGCTGTTAAGAGCCGCCCATTTCTCTTCAAGTACTCAGTTTTCGCGTGACGCCGAAACAGACAAGACATGCAAAACGGACGATGTTATTGTCAGAACAGATTAGGTCACGGAATCATAAGATTGTAGCAAAGAACAACACTTTTAATTACAAACTACATGTAACGAGATCGTGCCGAGTTTTCGATAAACTGGAACGACCTCGATAATCAGAATGGCGGACATTCTCCTAACGAAAGAGGCTCCTTAGAACTTCTGCTTCTTGCTTCGGACATTGGAACTGCTATTTCGCGTAACGCCTCATCACGTCCTCACTTGCTCTGCCCCCCCCCCCTCGTACTCATTCCTCCAAGAAGAAATGAAAGCTTGGAAAAGATCATGACTGCCCGAAGTTCTGTCAACCTGCACTCGCTCGTCTCATTTCCCGACGGCACGCAGCGGGCCCGTCTTATCAAGACTCGAGTGCCAGCACATGCATTCCGACAATCCCACTTTTTTTTTCTAAACTACCTTATTCTAAGTGTTATGTGAAGTTAAGGTAGGGCGGGATTTTATTGCGTCTCAGGGCTAACCCCTTACGCCTACTAGGAAGAGAAATCATGCAAGGAGACATGCATCGTGGCAAAGAGGGATTGGGCAGCCATGGCCTGCACTTTGGGGCCAGGACTGCCTCCCTAAGTGTACTTAGAGCTAGTCTTAATTATGAAGAGCAAGGGGAAAACCCGTCAAGAGAGACGTAAAAACCCTTGCGACAGAGAAGTAAAAGTTCAGAAATTATTGCAGGCATTAAATTTAATTAAATAGAATGCTAGAGGAGATAGAGTGTTTGGGAACACGCTCTTGGTAGTTTTTTTATTCATGCAAGCTAAATAAACTTTCTGCAACAAAGATGTGCGACGTAATCCACTAACAGCTGCGTTTTATCCGCTCTGTTCCGTCGTCCATCACGCCTTTCCTTACTCAAGCAACGAGTGTGGAACCCGTTGTAAATTGCGCTGTATCGTGGAGTATATCGTAGACACGATCAGGCAGCATAGCAGAGAGTTTTGCAACTCAAGGGTATATAACCAGGGATACTTATCCTATCCATTTGTTTGCCGAAGCCAGCCGAAGTAGGATCTACGGAACTGCCAATTATAGAACACAGTTTAAATAACACATTCTCACTTTGTTTTGCTGGTGGTATTGTAGAGACCTCGCCAGCTGTGATTTTTTTAAATACTCTGATTGGCCTATGTTTTCTGGTCAATAATATTGATACGTCTTTATCTACAGTTATTTCATATCACAAATACCTACATTTGAGCGAATATAAATTGTAACGCTGAAGGCGAAACACAACGTTTTAACCAGTTTAATGTATATTGTTACATGGACGCCTGAGGGGCGTATCTGCGTTCGTGAGGGATGGATAAATAAAAATAAAAGAACTAAATTTGATTTTTAATTGATTCACACAGCTATTAGTAAGAGCATTAAATTATCTGTCTCCACTATTACTCTTTTTATTTCACAGTCAGCTCGATATTTAATGTATATTTTAACTCCAAATAACATACTTTTATATGCCTCTGTTTGGTTATAGTCAATTAACTCATACTCATCATTAGAACACGTTTAGTCTATCTGTTGCCATCATTTGTAATGTCTTTCACTCACACATCTAGGCCAATAGTCCAGCCTGCCAGCTGCACTCTTCACTGTTTGATACTCGCAGTCGCATATTTCCCCTCTGCTAGCCACTTCTATAGACGCTCGTCGTCTATCGCTGAAACTCAGCCACTCATCCATTCAACAACAACCACTCCCGGCCCGGATGCCCATCGCAAAATTTACACTCTGCTGGCCGTAACCTAGAAAATTCGAGTCACGCTTAGAGAAACTGGGGCAGCAAACCACTAGCACATTCTTCAGATAAATACAGAAACTCAATACAACCGAGGTCAGTAGCACGCACCGCAAAAGAATTATTGTGTCGGCTCGCGTTTTGTTAACATATGCATGACTCTTGGTTTATCGCGTGCCTGTAATTCAAAACATTTAATTGACTTGCCGCCGCTGCCGCTATCATATAACTGATGTCTTTCACTTCCACTCGCTCGCGCGGGATGCGAAGCAGTAAGCGCGTAACTGTATATTGATGACAATACACGTGCCACGAATAAATTGACGCGAAGGACGCTTACACACCTCAGTCTATACTATCACCACCAAAATTAAATTATACAAATTAATCATGAGTCCGTACAATATCTAAAGAGAGAAACTACATGATGGTATACTATATACAGAATGTATCTAAATTCGACTGACAAAGTTCGGCTGTATGTTAATCACGACGAAATAAGTTGAAAACATCTATACGAACAAAGGTCTAAAGTGAATACTACAGGGGGTACACTACTTTTAAGTTGGACCTGAATCCCTTGTTTATTGTAAACATTGGGGACAATATTTCAGATGGAACACTTTCTGTCTGGATAATGGCTAGCTGAACGAAGATCTTCAAACACCACAATACCTGTTGCTGTTATCAAATTATTTCATGTAAATAATCACGGATACTACCCCTATTTCAAACCAACCTCCATGTCGCGGTAGCATATTTGGGATTTAAAAGATCGATTATTATTTCTCATGCCACAAGTAACAAAAACCTCGCCTTGTGTAAATACCCCAAGCCTCGCCGTTTTCGAGTAATTCGTGTTTTGCTTTCAAAATAGTATTTGCCAATACCTAGCAGGTGGGGCTCGCACAATACCCTACATAATACACTGTTGGAGCTATTAAAAAGAAGGGAAAATTCTAGAGAGAGGTAATTACAGGAGTTCTGTAATAAACTATTTCTTCAATTACAACATCAAAAATGTGTACCTCCCTTAGAATTCATTTTAGACCATAGTTCGTACATATGTTTTCAACCTCGTTTTTCGTGATTAACCTGCAGCCGATGTTTGTCAGTCGAATTTAGATACATACTGTATATGCTATGTGAATATATTACATAAATTTTTAATGTGTAATACATGTTGAAATGCCGAAGTTATGAGGTCGTAAAACCTCGACTTCCCGCAGACTTCGGATATCTTCGGTAAATATTCGTTTCCCTATTCGATTGACGAGGACCTGGGCCGCTAGTGCCGACAGTCGTTTCCCGTCTAGTTTCAACGCCAAGGAAATCGACAGCGAATATATCCCATTTCATTCCCCTTCCGGATATAGAAAGAAGTGGCCAGCGCACAAAACAAGAAAAATAAGGAATTACAAACAGAAGTCCGAATAAGTTTAGGGAGAGAAACAGTTGTATGCACGTAAACGAATATTTAATTCATAAATACATCTCCTACCTGGAAAGTACTACTGAATACGGCAATGAAAAAAAGTTAGCCGAACATAGTGAGATAATATGAAAAGTATGCTAAAACGAATTAGCTTTAAAAAAGAAAGTGCAAGAGAAAAGGGTTTCTACATTTTTTTTTACCGGAACGACGTTTTACTAACTAGGAAAAGTAGCTGCAGCAGTATTTCGTGCTCCACTTTCAGAACATAGCGCTGCGTCGCTGATCCCCGCCACTGGTAATTTCTCACTTGATTCTGCGCGTACTTATTCACAGCTTTTCCCAGTATTACACACACTACAATATTGGCTGGCGGTTAAATGAGCCTTTCGAAAAAAACCTGCTGTCTCTTCCTTTCTTTATTCTTTCTCCTCCTCTGTGTGGTCTTTCGCAACATATAGATAAGACTTAAGATTATTTTCGAGCTAATGACCTGTATCTCTACGTGGACGAATTTACATTGTGAAATATTTTATAAAGTTATGTATTAATTGCTTGCTATTTCAAATTTCAAAGAATGTAAAAGAAAAAAGAACAGATTCTGTGGCTATCATGTAAACATAACATCCTGCCATTTTTAATTTACATATTTTCTCCAAAAAATACGATTATGTTTTAATATAATAAGTTGATAAGGAAACGAGATTCCTTATGGAAGAGTTTGTCATGGAGAAAAATTCCCTTCGAAAGGTGTGCGAATGTTCCAAAGAGGACGCTTTTTAACTGGGATAAATATATAAATAGTATTAATTTGTGTGTAACAGTTTGTGTTTGGTCCTATGTGATGTATACACGTATACATGTACCCGATTCATGAGTATAGGCTGTTCACGGTAAAGTGAGCACTTTTTAAGGCCTTCACAACAGGCATTAACCACTAATAAATATATCTTATTGCAACATCATGTATTACATTTTCCGGGCAGTGAAATATATTCACTGTGTTTATTGGTCATAGTACAATGTTTATATTAAAACGCAGCAGGAAGATGGAAATTAGACGAAAGAAAAAATTTTGAAGGGCCTTAAAAAATGCTCACTTTACCGTGAACAGCTTATACCTGCAGCCATACCGCGAAAATACTAAGTATTAATTTTATTTTGTAATTGTTATACGGATTTTGTATAGACATTGAAAAAACAATTGTGTTTGGCCCAGAGATTTCGAAAACACGCTTATTTTACTTTAAAAAAAATTCATCTGCAACTAACGGTGAAATGAAGATAGTTGGCGTCAAAAATAATAATAACAGATGTCTACATATTTGATTAAATTTACATTCCTGTGCAAAAAAAAAAAAAAAAAAAAGTTTATTATTTATGCAAGATTTAACACAGTTTAATAGGATTTTAAAAATTATATTGAATTTATGATAGCTGAATTTATTCAATTTATCTACATACAAAACTAATAAAATCAGGTATACTCTATTCGCATTTTCTTCACACTTTTTGAATCAAACCTTTGTAAAATCATCCCATGTATGACATGTTTGATTGTTTCCTAAATATGTCATGTATCACAAGCGTTTTACACTTGTTTTCACATGAAAGGCCCTTTTTTTGGTTAAATTTAAACGTTAGTAATATTATAATCCTTCGTTTATAAATAATATAAATAAAACAGCGAGAAAACATGTGTGATGGTAACGCCTAGTAAGAGATAGTTTTCACGCAAAATATTATTACAACCGAGTGCGCACGAATGTGGTGCGTTGTCGTTCAATGTATTTCTCCAGACTCCTTTAAGATTTGTTTGCACGAGGCGGAGGAATACTTCCTGAAAGTAGATCTTTAGTAGGTCTTCAGAAATGTGTTAAGTAACCGTGATTGGTTGATACGTAGGGAACACCAGTGCTACTTGGCGGAGAAAATTTTTACTTTGCCAAAACTACAAGCATTGAGATTCCCAACCTGTCTAGAATAAATCTTTATATGGCACAAATCATTTTGTGTTACGTTTTGTGGACTGACAGGGCACAAAGATTATCTTAGTACACTTCCTTAAGCCTATATCGTATCGCTGCTGTGACTGTTGACACTTTTGCAATCGCTCGCATGAACTATTCACTAATTTCTCTCGGTTGCTGCCTGTTACGAAATAGTGAATAAGTGTAGGCCTATCTGTAACATTCTCAAAATATCGGGAAATCTATTATCTATTCTGCTGTGCCAAAAATTTCTGTACACCTTCTTAAATTGAACGTGTGACAAAAAAAAAAGATAAATAAAATATGTATGGGATCAACCCTCTTAACCTTTGAGACCCAAATTAAATTATGGTTACAGGTGTTGCAAATGAGAAATTGTTTTTCTGTGCTACTATATGCATCGCTTATTCCTTTATATTAACCAATAATGTGAATGAAGACTGTGTGTTCGGCTGTTCATAACCTAGGACCGTGGCACGATTTACGAATCACTTACTCACAAGAAAGGTCTTTGGGCAATGAGACTCGCAATTAGGATTACGAGGCGTTTGGCAAAATGGAGGATCCTTCTTTTAAAGCAACTCTTTTACGTCCGGAGATATTATTTTTGGTATAAAAATATTATGCATTTTTGACATGCAAAGAAAATATTTGTCTACTAATTATGATATTATAAGCTTTGTGCAAAACTACTTGTTATAGCTTTGCTGCCAACATTTACTTTGTTAGTCACATAAGAATATCTGCATGTTCTTTGATAAACTATGCAAATAATGTTGCAAATTGTTGTGTAATTTTTTATATAGATTCTTTGATTATACTGCTGTGCGTGAGTTAAAAATATTTCTTGTGTAGTAAAACAACTGTAGGCATACAAGTTTATTTCCCTGGTACTTAGAAATCATGTTTAACGTTAGCTTAAAGTATAAACATTATTTTATGCCATGATTAAACTTATGAATATTTTTAGCTGGAAATAGTAAATGATCAGAATAAATCATTTTTCAACCTTAGTTCTCCAGTATCAATAATTTGTCGTGCTCATGAAAATACATTGTCCTCCATTTCAATTAAATGCCCTCTTCCAGAATGCATTTCCGTTTTTATCTCAAGTGTCTGGTAACCCTTCTCGTATTGTACAACACTGGTCAAATGAAAACCTTGTGCATTGTGTACATACTGTGTACACTAGGTTCAAATGGGTATAGATAGAGACCTGCAAGATTCGCGTTATTATTTGGGGACATGTTAATCTTGAAAAACATGTACCTTTGTAATATGTTTGTCATTGGACCATACTTTACGTGACACACCATGGGTGACTCTGCACCAATGATGGAACACCTTACAATTGTGTACCCCAATCACATGTAATTTAGTTAGAGACGGAGCGTCTTCATATCTATGTAGCAGCCAATGGAGAAACGACGCCGGCTCTAGTGCATACAGTACTGCGAAGTTTAGCCTGATGACAAATAATAACGCGAATTTTGCATGTCCCTAGGTATAGATGTTAAAACGCAGATAGAACTCCAGTTGTCTGCTACTAGCACTAATAAGAAATTCAAACACACTTTTTTGCCATCTTGGATTTACACATTTTATGGCACAATTCCTATTTCAAAAGACATATTGAAATTTTAGGCACGACAGCATAAACAATGCTATCCAAAATTTCGTAAGCTGTAACGTTGTTTAGATGAAATAACTAAAAGCTGTTCACGATAAAGTGAGCACTTTTGAAATCAACCTTAGAGAAAAGTCACTGCTCCAACCTGTATATATTTTAATTGGCGCACTAAGTGACATACGTCCACTAAAGTTGGTATGCATGGGAAGTAGTTACACATATTAACGCCAAAGAAAAAGTTATATATATGTGTGGTAACTTAAATTATTTTTCTTCGGCTTTCTGTTTTTTTAATGCATCGAAGTGTAAAAATGAGCAGATTGGTAAAATATTCACTTTTATAATAATTTAACGGTTTCACTTGACCGACTCATGAATAAAGTAATGAGGCCCATAGCAATGTTAATTTCGCATAAGTTGGAATAATACACAACGGGCATAAAGTAGATTTTAAGCAGGGCTTTCAAAAGTGCTTATTTGACAGTGAATAGCCTCTAAGTATTTTGCGCGGGTGACTACGGAGGCGACAAAAGTGACAGTAGCAAATAATAATGTTATCAAAAAATTCATTAATTTGTGCAGTAGGCGATGTCGATCCCTGAAATATAATACAAGCTCTGAACTTCTATATAGTGGGTAGAATTTGTAAATTGCATATTGCATCTGGTCTTCCCTAATAAATAACTTAGTTACGGGCAGGTTATTTTTTCTCAAAAAAGTTGATCACCTAGTTTTATAACAAATCTTGAAATCAATTTATATCTGTTTGTTTTTGTTCCCGTTTAACACTTTGAGGTCGGCACACTTTTACCAGCTTTAAAGACAAGCTAGATTTTAGTCACATATATCCATACCACTGCAGGGACACCGTGTTCTATTGGTCCCTATTGTCAATTAACATCATCATTGTACTGGTCAAAACGACTCCAGTATTTTCGTATTGGCTGGATGCCAACCAATAGAGTGCAGGGTTTGCCGCTTTCCAACCAAGTTTTCTTTCGTATGTGACATGATGTACATCCCATCATGTTGATTTCCGTAATTATACACAAAAATTTGTCTTTAATCTATGGATTTCGTTGTTGATGTTGTATTACTTCTTATTAAAAATCCTTATGAAATAGGGAATTGATGTAACTGTACCCAGACCAGTTTTGTTTTTTATGTGGCATGAAATATTCGAACAAGTTTTGCCCGAACTACACTCGAGTATAGTCCTCAAAGCATTAGTAATGACCCTTGGAAACTTCGGAAAATGTGTCGTTCCAATCGCGGACATGACTTCCAGGCAATATTTCGATCGCTGTGATGCACACTGACTTTGCGTGCAGTTCAACTGCTGTCCAGGCGTACGAAGCACTGCCTTGAGAATCACTTATACCCTTCCTGTGAACTCAATTAATGCATGTTCGGAGAACCCATTATCTTAGACGAGGGTTCATGCTTGTGTGAGAAAGGAGGCTTGGGAGCTTGTCAGTAAAACTAAGTGCACGCCACTCACAAGTGGCGAATCTACTTCGGATTTTACACACACACACACACACACACACACACACACACACACACACACACAATATATATAATTATATATATTCATTTTGGGACAAGAAAGAATTCAAAACACATGTGTTTAGATAACATCAGCCATTGGTCCACACGGTGTTTGACACCTCCTGGAGAATGCTGGCCCAATCGTCGCCTTCCACTGTGAAAGTAGACAACCAATGCGCAGTTGATATCGGAATATTTGTACATAAGACTGTAGAGTCTAGCCTGCAAGTCATTGAGCTCGCGAATTTCTCAGGTCTCTGTATATTAATTTTTGAGTTCTTTGGAAAGGCTGATGCATTTTACGTAATACGCTTCCTACCAAATCCTATTAAAAATTTACAACTTCATTGTAAAACGATTATGTTTATCGGTCTCATAGTTTGGCCTTTACTACCGATTCAACCAACAATGTTACTGCTTTCAAATGAAACAGTACATAAGATTCATTTCATGTGCATATAAAGTTATTTACACCAGATAAAAATGTCATGTGTGTGATCATGTGGAGAAATATTGCATCCTGATGAAAACTGTTACAGGCTACGTGAGGAATATTGAACATATTCTACTGTAAATTTTCTGTAGTCGTTTAGTTTAGATTGTTTGCACTCCTTCAAATAAATCTTCAAATTTTTAAAGACTCAAGTCATGTACCATACATCACATTTACCACGAATGTAGAGGAAATTTACTTAACTAATTTCCTAATCCTCTATGACTCTCAGAAATAAATAAAAATACAAGGTAAAAGTACGTTTTTGACATAATCAATATTTTCTAAAAATACTTTCTCTCTAAATTACTTTCTGTATTTTCTTTCTGTGATTCCCTGAAATCCACAACCTTATTAAATTTCAAATCTATTAAACGGTATAATTGTATGAAAAGTACGAATTATGTTAACCACGAAACAGGAATGCACAGTTTGCAACACTGTAAAATATTTCGTTTAAATTTGCTCATTTGAATGTTCAAAAAATTCGATTAAGAAAGTATTTAAATCAAAATTTAAGAGTATTTCAATTCTATACACTTCAAAATTCACATTTTGCAACAAAACCTTTGCCAAGCAAGACATTCAAAATAATTATTCTAATCGCATGTAATAAAAAATTTGTAATATTGTTAACAAATTTTTTAAATTTATGTACACCAATATCAGTCCACGAATGCTTTCATTTCTATAACTACATAACGTGGCGAGTCGTCACCGGACCTTCTACAGATTGCTGTATCTCCCCAAGTACGTATCGCACGTCAGTAAAAATTTTTTAGGAAAAATGACTTTGATGTGAGCAGGTTTTTTGAAAAATAATGTCACTGCAACAGAACTTTCACTTCCATTGTAACAACTGACACGGAAAATAGACTATGTAGAAGAAAAAATATATAATGTTTTCACTAAGTAAATATGTTCATTGTGTAAAAACTGATGTTTTTCAAGCAAGAGAACTTCCACGAACCAGTGTAATGAATGCGCGCTCATTTTTCAAATAACGGAAATTAATATCACGACTCTGATTGAAATGCATTCTAAAATAGACAGATCGTTCGAAACAAAATGTAAAAAATAAATAAATAAATAAATTTGGCCATTGGTTTGGTGAGTTTAATTGATAATTACAGTGGTGCATCTGAAAAATAAATATAACATCAGGGAGAAAAAATTTCTCCCCGCAAATGCGAGAGATTCACATTTACCATGCCGGGGACGTACATTATTCTGGGCGGGCTCGAAAGCTCCAAATTTAACCAAATATTTCGAATATTCTAACAGAAAAATATAAGCCTTCGCAAACAAAGCGGGTGCGGTGACAAATCAATCGTTTCCAGCCCCGCAATCCAGCACCGGGCGTGGATGACTAGTAGCCCTGTAGCTAACGCGCTCACTTTGTACAGCGAAACGTTTTTGCAGTGAGTTTGATTCCTATGACGATTAAAAACACGCATTGTGGGCCAGATTATATTACAGTCGGTTCGCAGCTTATTGGGAAATTTTGAGAAGCCCTGCACGCGTTTATCTTTCAGAACATTGTGTGCTCTACCGCTACATGAATAACAAACTTTGTCATTGGCTAGGGTCTAATTTACATGAGTCGCCAAGTTAAGCTGTGAAATCCTCATAAACACGTGTTTATTGTTTACCTGCTGTAATGCGTACACGATAAATCTGAATCAGTGAATTAAATCAGTATAATTATTTCACTGAACTATCAGCTGTTAAAAGCCGGTCACGATAAAGTGAGCACTTTTGAAACTAACCTTAGAAAAAAGTCACTGCCTCCGAATACATATATTTTAATGGGTGTACTGAATAACAGTTGGTAACTATGCATGGAAAACAGTTGCATATCTTGACGTCAAATAAAAAGTCTTAGGTAACCATTAGAGATAACTTAAATTATATATTTTTTAAAATAATCTCGCACTTTCACTTGACCGACGTATGAATAAAGTGATGAGGTTCATGGCAATGTTAGTTTTACAGAAGGCGGAAGAATACACGTGTTTACAAGTAGATCTTGAGCAGGGCTTTCAAAAATGCGCATTTTACCGTGAAAGTAATACAGAAAGTGGCCGGACATTTCTTTAAAACATTGTTTTTCAAAAGTTTATAATATGCAATTCTTCTTCCAAAGCATTGTTTTGTTTAATCAGAGTTCCGATCCCTGCCGATTCCGATAGTGCTTTTCTTTTTTCGTGAGTGAAAAAAAATGGCAGACGTGCCTGAATACTGTATGTTGCGTGTGTGTGTGTGCACACGCGCGAGCACGTGCCTTCTGTTTTCATTAACTCCTATATGTGCATGACTTACCTTTGTTCCACTTCATTTCAAACGTTTGTAGTCTGGTGAAGGAGTTTATTATTCGAAAAAAATGACAAGAAACAATGGGTACATATCACGTCTGGGTTCGAAATTTAAAGCACTAGTTAAAATCGGCGACTTAATAGCTGGTGTAATTCTTTTTACTTTGTCTTTTCCAGTTGGCAAATCAGTGAGCTGCACTACCAAAAGGCAATTTGTAGCTGTGTTCTCGGATAAAACAGGATCGTTCTACCTAACGTAACATAGAAAAAGAGGGATACAAGGGCGTTAAATGACTTCAGATTGTATACGAGCAATAGCGCTCCGAAGAGGTTATCTTTCATCGTAAACTATTCAAACATCTTCGGGGCTCTCGAATTGGTGTGATTACCATGATCGATAAGTCACGTGCCCTACATGAGACTCGTATCCCTCACTCCTTCGTCCACTCCTAGGCTTGGGTTCGATCCTGTACTGATGACCTTTTTTCCCTAGGCCATAAGTCGTAATCTCCAGAACATGAGATTTTGGGTTGGACTTGTAGAAAATCGATGGAAGAGTGAGACGTTTTTAGATGTAAAATTAGGTTCGGAGTGTAAACCGTTCCCCTATTAGCGTATTGCCGCATAGCGAAGGTGATGAAAAAACAGTAAAAAATGCTTCCCAAAATAGAATGCATATTCTATAAGGAAAATAAGTTCCCGCCATTTTTTATTTATAAAATTATCTATTTTTCTTTTATTGTAAAAGGCGTAAAAATGTTTTTCGCACAATTGAGCACACATATTGTCTTCTGAACACTTATAAAGTTGTGACACACACTAATCGAATGAATTTTCGTATAGAAATTGCTGGGAAGAAATACGTGCAGTACAGATGTTAAAAAAGTTATAAGGCAACGTCTCTCGCCATGTCCAACATTAAATTATAATTTTAAAAAATGCACAGTGCAGATTTCGTCGAAAACTTGATAAATCAAATATGGCGGGCTTTATCCTCCTTAAAATTTGCGTTTTGATTGATAAGTATTGATTGATATAAGATTGATAAGTCATTCAAGCAAGTTAACTGATACGAAGGTCACGAGCTTCTTCGAGTGAGTGAAGAAATTTGGAAGGTCTTAACATCGAGGTCTTGAGAGCCGATGTGGGTGATTGAGATGATCATGGAGCAGCGCCGGAATGAAAGGGTGGGGGAAACGGGAGATCCCCGAGAAAACCCGCCGACCAACGGCATAGTCCGGCACGATTCCCACATGCGAAAATCCGGAGTGAGAGTTACTTCGAGTTACACCTTGAGAAAAGGAAGGGATTAGGGTCTCAGCCTTCTATGTAAGTTTAGTTCAGATAGCTTGCAAGCCATCCCGTTCACTGATTTCCAAGATTATGGCAGGTTTCTACTTGCTGTGGTGAACTGAGCTGCTAAGTGTTTGGAATGCAAGTTTTTAAAATAAATAATGCCGTACTGGTAATATTTCTCCTCGCGTGGTGAAAAAAATATGGGGGGGGGGGGGATATTCAAATGGTGACTCGGGAATACAACATTTAAATCCTCTTGCTCATTACATACTTTATTTTCAAGTCCTCTTGAACTGCGTTGCAGTGTGTTTGAAATCTTGGTTTCGTGACGAAACTATTAAACCTGCCTCCAGTACGTTTACCCAAGAGTAGACATCATACCCCTGACGAGGACGAAATAGTACTTTAAAACTACCACGCATGCAGTAAGTATTATTTTGGAGCCCTCCAATATAGCTAAATACGGCTTATTCAGATTGCCGTATTTTATAACATACTAGCCGGACACAAGTCAAACTTCGATGGGAGCCTGTATTGAACTTTGCTACAGACTTGTCATCAATACAATAATAGGACCACCACTAAAAGTCGCATAGGTACACGCAGCACTCCGAGAAAACTGCACGCCAGTTCTGAGCCCTGTGCGTAGCGGCGATGACGCTCTTGTAGCGCGTACCAGTGTAACCCTTATAACTCCTGCGCTTCTCGGCCAAAAATGGAGAAGAATGATGCAAGCAGGAAGGAAACCGTAATTATCACTTAGGAAAAGAGAAGAGTGTACACTATAAAACAAATTGTGTAATTTTACACTAAATGTATGTGGCAGCAGTGTCTCAACTGAAATCATTGTAATACACCAACATATGTCAATGATTTTTTACTCGACGTTCAAGTAAACTTATTCTCCCAATTAATAAAATAACATATATTTTGTGTAATTAACTATACACACAATGGTGTAAAATTACTATTACTATGTAGTAGAAAATAAGCTGCAACATTCGTTGTATTTTCACTCCACAGAAAGTAAATTTACACAGACATTGCAACTGAGTAGTAGGGAATAGAGAGTTCATGATCAGGGTCCAGGGTCCCAGCTCGCAACTCTGGCCGCCATCTTGGATTCCACCATTTTTTAACTTTTCTTTCAAAATCTCTTGTTTTTACCCCCAAAACCACTTTTTTTCCCTAGAAAATTCCCATTTTTTCCCAGCTGCAAACAAGGACTCCCCCAGAAATTGTCTTCAGGGGGTTCTGGCCGCCATCTTGAATTTAATTTCCCGTTTTTCATACGAAATCATTTGTTTGCCACAAAAAAAAACCCCTTCAGAATGAATTATTTTAACCAAATTTTTCCTTCCCCCCCTTAAAATCGGTCATTTTCACCTTTAAATGGGCCTTTTTCACTCAAGCTGCACCCTTCTTCCCTATAAAATTCCCCCAAAATCTCGCATTTTTCCAAAAATTGGTTTAAAAATAGCCATGTGCCAGAACTGCAAAAAAAGACCCTCCAAAAGGCCATTTTCAGCCCGGAGCAGGTGAGGTGGATCAGTGACCAAGGTAATCTTGGTGTCAGGGCAGATGGACTGGTGTCGACTCAGGACCTTGACCCCAAAACATTCCAAAGAAATACTTTTTAACTATAAATATATTTTTAAAATTAAATACTTTAAAGTCATGCGTATTTAGTGTTTATATCCCCGGACTCGTATTTTCAAGGCACATAATATCGCGATGCCATATCGATGATGTAGCCCAATGCCAGGACAACCATATTGGATTTAAGAGCAAAACATTTATAAATCAATTATAAAATATTGTAAAGACTTAGAGAAATGCATCTCAACACTTCGAATTTTTATTGATTTCCCTAGAAAAAAACCTCGATCTGTCAAATTTTTAAAAATATCTGTGCTAGCATGGGAAGAGCAGTGTTAGCAGGTCCGTACCTGCGCAGTATCAGGTTACTGCGTGTGTACATGCTTTCAAGTCATTTTCACTCCTGCTTGGTGTCCGATAGCATAAGGTAGAACATAGCAATGTTTGCAGTTCTGCATCTGCACAGAGCTAGTTACCTCCAATCCCCTAGTATTGTGTATGTGGAGAGGCAACAAATAATGTGATAGTGCATTCCAGGTAGGACTTCATAAAACATATTCGAATTTTAATACCTTTTTTTTTAAATTTATTTCTTACAGTGCTCCCATTTCGTGAATTTCTCGCCTTTGACCTTAATTTTTCTGCAATGTTTTAAAATGCTCTAAAAATCATGTTTCTTTTTATTTTGAAGAGTAGATTTTGAACAGATGGCAAGCAAGGCTAAGGTTAAGATCATATGATGTCATCCAAGAATAAGGTTAACACTTTTCATTATAAAAACGTTTTCTGAAATTTCGACACTACTACAAATTGTCAGGTTGGCCGAGCGGTCTAAGGTGGTGGATTTAATCTCTACTTCCTTATAAGGGGAACGTGGGTTCGAATCCCACATCTGGAAAATCATTTTCACATATATATTGAGACAGTCGATATGGATAACATAAACTGGTTGTTCTGTAATGAAAACAGTATGTATGCATGCATCCTGTAAGGTTTTCACTTCTTCGGCAGTTGTGATGGAAGGCAGATCGTGATGAGTAGAATCATCTAGTGATAATGTAAGCTGTTATAATATGAATAAGAAAACTGTTGGTGAGGATATGTCTACATAGTCAATGGTAGCGCAAAAACCTTCGGACTCTGGGAGTCGAAGTTACTCAATAGTATTGACCATCTGCAAATATTGTGGCATGACATTCAAGACTAGCTCTAGCACCAGACGACATGAAGATAGTAACTATATATTCAGTACCTCATACAATATGTATATATGTGTTAATTGGGGTGTGGTGTATGCGAATAGGAGTAGGTGGACTGCTCACAACAGGATTTGTTCTATAAAATAAGTGTAAAGGATAAGTATTATTTTTGAATGAGGAATGTGTTTGAGATTGTAACTATTAATACGTAGTTTTAACATGTGTGAAATAATGTTAAAGTGTGTGTGGAAGACTTATGGTTTTTTATTAGTTTTATTCTGTCACTCCTTATATTAGGATGCTTGGCAGAAACAATCTAATCTGAATTAAATGTGTGAAGACGATGATGTTAAATTTTCATCAAATATACTTTTTTTCTCTGATGGTTGTACGCGATATCTTGATATCAACAAATATTTGTAAGATATGAGGTGATAAGAACTCTAAATATATGTATATACATGTTTAGTATAGTTATCAGTGTGGACTTCTCTGAAACTGTAAATGTTAGTAAGAAAAGAAATACGAGATTTTTGTTGGAATTATTATTTTTTCAAGTAAAGAGTAATCACTGAATAAAGGAAGGATAGTCTTTAGGAGGCTATCCTTCGGTTGAAATGTTTTGGAAAGTAAGTCTGGTGGTATGATGTTAGTATTATTGGTTTGGTGGTTGATGTGATTTGTCTGTATGTTTGTTGGTATTCCTGTTAATGTTTGTTGATAATGGAATTGCCAATGGACGGTATGGTTTGTGTAAATGAGTTGTGTGGTGTGATATGGTTTGCGAGTATTGATGGATATGTTTTCTGTTGGAACATTTGAATTACTGTTTTGGTGTTATGACTTATTGACATGATATTTTATTAAGGTTGGATCACTGGTGAGGGTATATTGCATGGAGTGATGATAATATTTGTTTGTGTGCTTGGAAGGTATGAGGGAGGTGATTAGTATAGCCAATATGTCTTAGGTAATTAATGATGATATGGTGTATTCATGTATTTGGGATAACACATTATAGAATATTTTATCTGAAACAATATGTAGGACTAACTGGTTAACAGGACTTGTCATAGCAGTGAGTATAACAAGACATCAAAATATTATGAGTTATTTTAAACATTTTTCGTTGGGTATTTGGAGGTTTAGGTTGTATAAATTTGAATGATGTGTTATTAAACATGAGTGCATGGTAGGGAATGCTATTTGATATATTTAATTAATAATATGATGATATTGATGAGATCTATGTTTGTAGCAAATGAAACATTGACTCAAGAGTCTGTATAAAATAATTAATATATATAATTTAAATATTGGTAATAATTTTTTGTAATGTGACAAAATTATGTTAGTAATATAGATTTACAATGATGCATAACGTTGTCGGTGGTAGTTTACTCAGAGTGTTAATTTCAAAGGATACTGTAATATTTCTAGCTAAGGTTCTAGGCACTCGCTTCTCAATGAATGATAGAAGCATAGACGAACGTGGTAATTTTTATGGTATTTTCTAGAAGATATATTATGTGAATAACTAAATAGAGGATATATTTGTATAAAGAAACTGAAACATTTTTAGTGTGAACGGTATACAGTTGGCGTGGTAATTTTAAATTCACATTTATTGAACATGATGATATAATGTAAAATTGTCTCTAGATTTGATCTCGAGCCAGCACCTTAATGCGGGATGTAGATATATTTTGTGAATAGTAGAAAACTGTGTGTCTGAGTGTGGTATTTATAGCCGCGAAACTCTCAAATATATACCTCTGAAAATAATGAATGCATCAAAAAATTATAATATATAATGGAATTTAAAATGAAATTTATAAATGAATATTGTGTAGGTGATGAGATGGTTATGTCATAACTATTTCTTATTGAAAATGTTCCCTACAAAATAGAAGTGTATCGCTGTGTAAAGCTATGAGGGTAAAATGTTTGCTATTTGGGGTTTAAATGTTTGCTACGAGTGAAGAAAATGTTTGTTGGGAATGCAAAACATTTACTAGTATGGTAAAATGTATGTTAGTTGGGGTTAAAATGTTGGTTATGAGGGGATAAAATGTTTGTTCGGAAGGCGAAATGTTTGCTAGTATGGCAAAATATTTGGTATGAGGGAGTAAAAGTTTGTTAGGGCGGTAACATGCTTGAGTGTAGGATGAATAGGAATATTTAAAGGAAAGTATAAAATTTAATTTATCTCCTCATCTTATTACTTTAACAAATGTGCATGATGTGTACAACATAAATATTAAATTATATTCACTTGCAATAGTTTGGGATGGGAAACCTTTGGATTTCAGGGCTGGGATTCTGTTATATCTTGACACACTCACGAAAATTTCTTGTCATATATGATTGTTTGTTTATACAGGACGAGTCCTTTAAAAAAGGCCCAGAGGGGCATGTGTGTAATGGAGCGAGGGAATGAGGAAATACAGGCCACGGGGCCTCTTTTAAAGGACTCATCCTGTATTATGAGGGAATATTCTCTTCCACTCAGATCGGTTTTGTTTAAATGCGTGATAAACAACTGAACATTTGTGTGATGGATTGAATAATATTACGTGCTTTTGCTAAGAGTTGGGTAGTTTGATCGCTGCTCCAACATAAAGTAGGCAGTATGTTATCTATGTAATGATATAGTAAGGAAATGTTAGAACAAATAGTTAGGATGATTTTTTCTTAATTGGATTTAATACTTAACTAATTAGCGTGAATATGAAGTGTATATGAATATTTGTGGTTCTCATTTTACAAAATGTATGTGAAAATGTTTCGCATTTGATAACGATTTTTACTAAGCAAATAGGTATATGTTGTGGGGTTAACAATATATCGCATCCCTCTGCGAGATAGGAATTGATAAACAATATTGATCTGCTATGGAAACGTGGTATGGTGTGTGTAGTATGTAAACAATATTTGATCTGCTATGGAAACGTGGTATGGTGTGTGTAGTATGTAAACATCACAACATTCGCCTGGGGAGACTTCGGGATTAAAAAAATAAGTTTGAATGTTCTGAATCGAACCCACATACTTCGGAATACAGGTATAAATATAGCATTTGCATTCGTATTACAGGCAACTAAGATATAAGCATTGTTTATTTCCTGTATCTAAGATTTATATGGAAAAAACTTTTTTTTAAAAGAGTATTGCATGAATATTTTTTTTAAGCTTGCATGATAACTCTTATGAATTGTTTAAAATTTATCAGGGGATGGTTTTCAAACATTATATTTTCTTTCCTTGAATGTTACTTAGTCCATGAAAAGTACAAATGGCTGGTGTGTTTAGGTAAACCAGAGTGGTAGCAAGTGATGGAGGTTGGGAATGCGGAGAGATGTTTGTGTATTTGTGTTTACATGTAATTATTGGTAATAGGTATTTTAAGGTATTTTTACATGAATAGAATATAGCCCCTATGCATTATTTAGATGAAACTTCACAGCAAACAATGACTTCGCAACAAAAGTGTTGATATTGCAAGGAGTATCTCGATATGGGGAAGTTATGTTCTCATGAACGATATTGTCACAGTAAGCCTAGTTACCCTCTATATCGTTGTTTGAAATGTTAGTGTTTGATAGTGTTAGTGTTGAAGTATATATTTGTGATTATTTCTATATTATTATAAATAATGTTTTAAGGATGTCATACATTTTAATGGGAACTAGTTTTTATTCTTTACACAAAGGTTTCACCGATTGCATATACGCTTTGTGTGTTTTTCTACTATAAGTTCTTGTGAAGGAATAATGTTTTGCGAATTAGATGATGTTAGCACAAGGCGAGTTCTGAATTTCTGGGTATAGAAACCACTTAAGATAATACGGATTAATAGTGTATGTCTTGGTATATGTTCATGACTCGCTTAATATTTTAGGTGAGGGAATGCAAAACATTTATTGAGTTAAGCAAGTGTAACAAAGATTGGTTGGTTACAGAGTTTGGTATATGTATGAAAATTTATGGCAAGAACGGATATTTACTTTTTACCTTAGCAATATTGGTTCACATATTAAGAGAAATTGTAGTGTAATGGGTTTAATTTTTTTTTAATGTTAGCTTATAATAAGATAAACAGAAAAGATTTTAAAATGAAAATTTTTATTCATTTTTTAAAGTTCCATTAAATATGTGAAAGGAAATTGTAATTGTAACCTTGTGTTAATGTTTACATAAGCATATGTGAGGCAAGAGTTGTTGTAGATCTCTATATCCCTCTGTTCGCATAAATCATTGACAAAATGATCTGTATCAGCCATTTGCCTGTTGAGATGCTTGCGCGGTGTAGTCTGTCTTGGTCGAGTGGTGTAGGAATGATGAGTGTTTCAAAAAAGCTTAATAATTACAAGGTCGCATTGTGGAATGTTGTTTGTGCGGGCGGATCGCCGCAGGTTGGTTGCTAATGCTCTCCTTTGCACTGCGACTGGCCGTCCTCATGTCTACTGTTTGAGAGATCATCTTTACAGTGCGGTATAGATGCCATCCTCTCGGGAAAATTGCTATAGATGCGTGCGGTCTCTCTTGTTTTAAACATAACCAAGTTCAAACTTAAGTTTCTTACGCGAAAACATGGAATCGTTACCAAATATTATATCAAAGTGTATTAAGGTTGTAGTTTGATAGTTCATTTCTGATCGAATATAGAGGATCTCAATTCTGTATTTGGTTGTTGGTTGTGATGACTGCAACATTATTAATCATGCTTCATATTTGCATTTATATCTCATACTTGTACTGCTGGAGTAATTGTGATGACATTGCTGTTTGTTTGACTGAATTCGGTTCAGTGGTTCGGATTTTATGGGTGATTTTGCGCGCGAGCAACCGCCTAGTATTACTGCGGGTCGCCGCGTTTAAAGATTTAACCTTGGCGTTTAACATGGGAGATAAGCTTTCTGCCAAGCCTTGCCCTGATAAGGGGTCGGTGCGATAATATATTACGTGTTTTTTCGTGCTTTGTGTCTTTTTCTTTTTGCGTTATCTATGGGATTAAACATGTACAGGTTGTATCTTATTCGTGAAGTTTATAAAGGTTGTAATTTGTTCGTGTATTTCATATCGCTCCGTGTCATTAGAGAAGACACGTCAATAATGGTTCCTCGGCATACTCGCATGTCTAGGTATTATCCTAAGAAGGTATACTGAAATATTTTGTCTTTTAGTAAGGATGTCAATAAGGATGATAGGTCTTGGACTGTTAAGATTGTTGATATAGAAGACAGTTATATTTTGTTGTCGTTTTTGTACCGTTTTGGTCTTCAAGGAATAACCGTTAAAGCAGGTAGTGGTTTGTTGGAAATGTGTTTCTTTAGGAAGTCGCATACTCAAAAGGATCCTGCGCCTAAGGAAATTAGTGACATTGACTCTCGTGATATAATATGTTGGAAGACTTTTCCAGTTCATGAAGGGAAGATCGATAATACTGCTGTTATTAGCGTATTTGGTAACGCTTCCATGTTTTCGCGTAAGAAACTTAAGTTTGAACGTAGTGACCAGATTTGGTTGTATCCATTGCGTGAAATTCTTGTCTGATTGGTAAGTATATTGGGAATTAGGTTAACATAAAGAATTATTTAATTTTTAACATAAAACAATACAGTCAAATTAGGTTTTCGTATCATATCTGGGGGAAAGTGTGTCTTAGTAAATGTAAGCGGTTTAAATATTTTTTAATAATTTTATCATATGAGAAGTTAAAAATTAAATTCGAAGAAAGTTTTTATAACAATATACTTTAATTACATATACGTGTAATGCAGTTAGTCTTATCATAAACATGCAGACAATGTTTGTGTAGCCTTCCCAGTCGAAGCACTTACCGGTATCTTTACAGGGCTGTGGAAAGCACTGTTATTGCACTGCGAGATGAAGACAGACTGGCGTAGGAAGGGTAGGTGGGATTAAGTAGTTCTTTGTTGTTTGACGACCTACGGTGGCTTGCTACAGAGGTGATGCTCGCAGCATGAGAGTTGTAAATGGACTGAGATAGGAATTGATATGGTATATTGTTTAAGTGTTTGTTCTGTAGTTAGTTTGATAATCACATGGTATGCATATACGTTTTACATAATATAAAAACTTTGTCACAATACGTTCTCCCTAGAATAAATATAACAATTAAAATGTCCTTGTACGAGTTTGGACTTGTTAGGAATTTCCTCGACTTGCTTGATGTGATGTCGGGCATCTAACAGGATTCCATTACATCGCCTCGGGGTAGGATATAAGGCTATATGCAATCTCAGGCCATTTCAATGCTGACTGTCTGAGGGAGAGGACATGTACTGAGTTGGTGTTTATGCAATGTGTATATCATACAAGTGCGCGGATATTATTTGCTGATTGCGCAAGTGTGTGCATAGTCATTTTGTTATTACATAATATACTTACATAATATAACTACGCATAAAGATCCCCTCCCCTACACAACTGCATTTCTATATGCAAGTGCATTTCCTCTCCCAACCTTTTCACTAGTAAAGCGGCATCCGGAGGGATACCATCTCAGTCTTTCTCCGGCAGGCGAAGAGCCACAATGTTCACTTGGTATATAATTACCCTCGACGGGGACTCGAACAAGAGACTACCTCCTCCCTTCATCCCTTCCCCTACCAATATAGTTGTTATGCGTTTAAAAATATTTTTTTATTTTTTTTTGCCTTGAGGTCCGAATCTTTAACCCTAGACCCCCTCACCCATAGTCAATACACAAATAAAGAACGAAATTTTTTTTTCCTGATGGGGAGTTGAACCAAGGTCGGAAACCTTAACCGTAAATCCCCTCACCCATGCTTAGTCAATTTGCGAATAAAATACAAAATTTGTATATATTTAATAATGTTGCAAAATATATACATTCTTCTTTCAAATACAGCATAAATCGCACTTTTCTGACAATTTTCATGGCGTCTGTACTACATTTTTATGAGTTCTTCACGTTGTATAGTCGAGTGCAGCGCTCCATAGGCATTTGCTTTACGTCAACCTTAGGCGTGACTCAAACGTACAAAGTAGTTGTCGGGTGCGGAGAGGGCGTGGCGCGACGAGGGAGACTAGTTGGCAGGCGAGCGTGAAGTGTCGGGTTCGCCCGCTCAACTTGAGCGTGGCGGGGGGTCGCTTTGTGGTCGCCGTGGTCTAAGGAGCAGGGTGCTTGCCCTAGCACGCCTTTATCTTAGCGCCAAAATCGCCAAACCCTCACCCCTTCCCTCGTCAACCCCCCCCCCCCCCTTCAACAAACCGGGCTCCACAGACCCAGCAGCTCGTCACGTCACACACACACACACACACACACACACACACACACACACACACACACACACACACACACACACACATATATATATATATATATATATATATATATATATATATATATATATATATATATATATATAAGGCACACATATAACAATACAGTGGTGGCGAGTGCATTACCGATGTTAATTTCAAAATATTTTATTTGCATGAAATTTATAAGAGGTTCATTTTCCGAAATATTTTTTTTCGCCTATTTAGTTTTGCAAATACTAGAAACTATCAATTAAAATAAAATATTCAACTGTTCAACATGAGCAGGTCTAAAATAATATAAAAGTGCATAAAATAAAATATCGTGTTGTGTTCATTAGCATCCAATGTTTATTGGACTAACTATAAAAATACAATAGGTTTGAACAAACATAATAATAAAACTAAAGTAATTCCAGTGAAGAGTTTTATTGCCGTTTTAAACTGAAGCTATGGTTGATCACTGAATAGTTTGCTTAAAAGCATTCAGCCGCCATCTCTTGCTAAACATGCAAGGCCAGCTGTGAAGCTGCGACTTGTCACAGACACCTGAAATAAACTATGACGAAAGAAGCTGCTTCGCGGGTCACAGTTCGCTTCACAAGCTGTGAACCTGTCACTATGCGATATCACAGTCACAGATATTCCAATGAATTTTTCACAGATATATCGGTGACAAAGGAGCCGTTGCCGTCGGCTGAGTACGAAACCCCGTGCTTCGCCACTGCTCAAGGTTTCCAAGCTCTCTCTCTCTCTCTCTCTCTCTCTCTCTCTCTAACCATAGACTAAAGATGAGGTAGACCGATTATTCTTCTTCTGCGCATGTAAAGGCTGTTAACGATACAGTTGGCACTTTTGAAATCAACCTTAGAGAAATGTCACTGTCCCCTGCCTGCACATATTTTAACGAGCGCACTGAGTAACATGAGTCTGGTAAAGTTGGTAACGATGGATGGAAAGTAGCTCCATATGTTAACATCGAATAAAAAATGTTAGGTGACCATTTGTGATAATTTAAATTAATTACTACGCTTTCTACTTTTTTTAACGCCTCAGTGTGTATAAATTAGCAGATTTATAAAATGTTTATTTTATAATAATTCCACAGTCCCCCTTGACCGACGCATGAATAAAGTGATGAGGCCCATGACAATGTCAATTTTACATAATGTGGAAGAATACACAACGTGCATACAAGTAAATCGTAGCATAGCTTTCAAAAGTGTTCATTTTACCGTGAACAGCATATACCCAACATTGACCTACCCCAAAAGGAACACAACTGTCAAAGTCACATGGTCAAATGTGATGATCGTGTTTAAGTGTCAATTTTCAAAAGACAGCAAGCACTTTTATATTAATAAAATACTTTCAGCAATATGAATTTAATCTAACTGCTTTCCAAATTGGTTACAAGAAGTATACAAACATCTCAAAGCACTTGTTTACAAAATAGTGTTCTTTATCTCACATCCAATCCACGCCGTTTTTTGCAAGTCGTATTGGCAGAAAAGCAGTTCAATGTTGGGAAACTGAAATTGGTTGTTCCCAGCCAGCGAGATCAGTTTACCTCATATTTAGTCTATATCTCTAAAATGTAATTTATGTCGAGGACTGTTCCTTTTCGCTTATGCTCCAGGAATATACTAACTGTTTATGAGCGATCCACATACGAAGTCGCTGTGCCGTAATTAGCATTACGACTCACTGACCTTGGTTAAATTTCCTCCTTGAGGAGGACAAAACGACACTCGTGGTATCATTTAAAAAGGATGAAATGGTTAGAATCTGATCATACAATGCATAACTATCAATAATTAATAACAATTATAAAAACAGAGATATAAAAATAATATCAATTGAAAAATCTAATCTATTGGATACAATTTGCATTCTTTCGAGTAATTTAATACGCTCCACTTTCGAGGGAATGTGGTCAATCGAGTCAGTAGCAAACACTGGGAAATAATCACAGAAATGAAATAAGATTTTAATTTTTTTTTATGCTAGCTCCTCTTCATTTGAAAAAGTTGTTTAGCCACCCCTCTTGACCAGCAGAACTACCACATCCACGAGTATAACACCACTGCAGGCGTGAAAATGGTACACCATATGTCTCAGGTGCTCCCGTTTACCGAGAAGCATACTTGTTATTCACGCCATAAAATGCATTTTGCATATGCTCCCCAATAAAAAGTTTTCGATGTTTTCTACTTGTACTTGCCCATCTGTTAACGAAAAAAAGTACGACGTAATTATTTCACACAATAAAGGACGTGCAGTGGATAACTCTGTTCGCCCCAAGAACACTGGCCCGATTCATCCGACCGACACTTAATTTTAAAAAAAATAATAATAATTTGGCGACATTGACTGCAACTGGGTTATAATACGTTGTGTTACTTCGTGCATGGACTTATGTGCTTGAATATTACGATTGATATTATTTATTTGTGAAATTAAAACAGGAAATAAGAAAACATTGAAAAACAGCCACGTGTGATCTCATACCTCCACAAATGAGCGAATAACTGAAAAGCAGTTAACACTTTCACCCCACCCTTACAATTGAGCTCTTCAACGCTAGATAGAAGTACTATCCTGTCTCCTCTCCGTTTACTGGTAATAGCGCGAAATACAAGAATGACCCGATCCAAATCGTTTTATGCTTGGCTCACAACCGATCGTCGCTTCCGTCAGTCGCCCGTTCGTCAGTCAGCCATCCGTCGGTTTTTTTCGTCCATCAATTGAAAGTGATTCACAACAGCCCGTCTTCCGTCGATGCGTCGGGCCACAAAATGTTCAGTGTTACCATCCTACAACACTAACTTTCTCGTGCACAGACAAATGTTTTTAATGAATGTATTCTCTTTCCCTAACGTAATTTATCAGCATTTCCTCCTAAAATCCACAAGTCATCTTCAGTTCAATTCAAATATGAAACGTAAAATAGTAAACAACTTCACTGCCTTGTGTATTTAAAAAGAAAAATATCCGGGCAAATAAACAATTTGAAGCCCTGCTTCAAGTCTGACACGCGTGTCAATTAGCAAACTCAAGCAATTTTGTGAGTACTCCTTAACCTGCCAAAAGACTGTCCTGCCTGAACGATTGATTCTTCGTCCCGCCAGCTGGTGAAATGTGTGATGCCTACAATTTTCTGGAGTATGATTAAATGCTGCTATTATGGGGTTGGTGTGTTTACCGAACCACATGACGTTAATGAACTTGGTTAGCAAAACTGCTTGGTTAATTGCCACGTCTGTATTTGATAGCCCCGATTAATAAACTGTTATTTTGTTTGAAGAGGGGTTACTATTTGAAGAAACAATATTTTTGCTACAGAAAAATATACTCTTTTTTTCTTCCCCCCCCCCCCAAAGCCCCACCCACGGGGTGACGCACGTCTGAACGCTTCCAAGAGCTGAGCTATACTGAAGGGAGGCACGCGGCGCTCCTGGCACGGTCGAGCGCTGTCTGGTGGCTACTACTGGCAACGAGTTCAGCCTCGCACACTCTGGCACCTTCCATACGCCTCTCCGCTATTCCAGCCGCCTCCTTAACCTTCCCGAGCCGCGTTTTCGCGTCTAAATGTTCGTCCCCAGCCCGAGCAAGTGTGCAGTGTTCCTCTTCGAGTTGCGCGGGCTGGCCGACGATAGATCATGTCTACACAATTTCGTACTTCGGGACTCCAGCATGCTAGACGCGTTCTCGCGTAATATGAGTTCTATTCAAGTTAAGTATTGCAATGAACATAGTTGTTGATATGCCGGGGGGGGGGGGGGGTAGAGTTTCCCTTATAGTAGAGTTTTTTTTTTTGTGTATATGGATTTTTTTATGGAAGTGTTTCTTCCCTGTTTTGATTGTGTGAATTTTCAATATGGTATTTTATGGGACTGTTTGGCGTGCTGTAGGAATGGTCTTCTGAACTACGATTTGCCAAAATAATCTTAATGAAAAGGAGTTTAGTGCATATTTTATGGCGTGCCTTTATGCTCATGGTTAAGTATAATGACGGTTTTTGCTCCTTCCCAATAGTATTTTTGAAATTAGTATTCCATGTTACACTTTTTAGCCAATCATCATGCGTACTTTACTTTTAAAGTGGTAATGGTGTTTGTTTTACTCAGGGAGTCATTTTACTTTTTTTAAATGGGATTTCACAGGTGTTTATTCAGGCTGGATGATTTCTTAGGAAATATTAATATTGTTGTTCTTTCTAATTGTTTCAGTGCATGTGTATTCTCTCCTTCCCCTAGTTCACAGATTGGTAGCAAGCAACAATCATTTACAAAGGCAATTTATATGTTTCAAATCAAATTGCAAAATAGTTGTTGGTGATTTGTATAGATGGGCTTCAATATATTTGTATCGATTTTGGAATTTTTGTGTCCATGTTTTCTTGATTTTTTAAAAATGGTGTGCGTCCTTCTTCTTGCCTTCCTTTAGCCCTGATACGCCCTAAAGGGGCGTAACAAAGTGACTGTTTTCCGACAGCCATGTTCAAGGAACGATATTACAAGGCGGTGGCCCATCCGTCCGTCCGTCGAAAGTTAAGTTTGAAATATATTTGACGGATTGACGCATACAAAAAAAGTTGTCCTGCGGTTGGTTGAAGATCACGTGACCGACGGACGGACGGGCGACTGACGGATTAAACGGATGGTTGTGAGTCCAGCTTTACCCTTTATTCTGACACGCGCTACTAAAATTATTATATATTAGCTCATATTAAAAACCATGCACTCTCATGGTTTCTTTTACTTGCATAGGAGTTACGGACTTTGGGTTTGTGACCCAAAAATTACTCAGGCCTTGTCCGAATGGACAAATGTCGTTTTTTCGTTATTTTGTAAATTCGTGATTTGATAGGTATCAAATCGGACGTTGTCGACAATCACTTGTTTAGCACTTGTGGAAACACATTATTAAGCCTACATTAACAGTGCAAAATAATTTTATCAAAATTTAATGCTTAAATATTTCTGCAATCGTCACTGGAATACTACGAATGCGTTAATAAACAAGAAAATAATAAATTATGCAACAACGACTTTTAAAAATATTTTTGCGGTATATACTAACAAAGCACAACATTTATTTGCTCTTTTAAAACATGCCTAGTGTGTTTTGTGCACAGTTATATGTTTTAAAAGTCATTTTATTTACGCATTCATGCCTTTGTTTTAAAGGAAAAACAAACATGGCGCTGATTTTGTCATTTCTTTTTTTTGCTTAACATCCGTTGGATACGAAATACCTAATTACTAAATAAGTCACCATTTTTGTATACAAAATCGGGCCACTTTGTCATTTTGTCAACAAAATCTGTCAATTCGGACACGGCCTCAGTAAAAAAATGGAATCTTTCACGAACGAACAAATGATTGTTGGCACTTCAAATGTTTATTACAAAACTGGTCTCAATAATACTCCTACAGTTCTTTACCTACAGATAATTTGCGGAAAATTAATATGACACAGAGGTGTTTAGTCAAGTTAAAACATGCAATTGTTATTTAGGTAAAAATAATTTTTTTGCTCGTGGGAAGAGATATGGCACTCGCATATCCTCCCGTAATATCGCCACTGTAACGAAAACAAGAGTCCTGTTGTGAATCCCGGGTAAGCCGTGGGCATGTTTGCCGTTTTAAAATGTAAATAAATGTTCATTCCAAGCGAGATTGCGAGCCAAGGCAACAAATGTGACCGATTGCACAAAATAACTTCGATAACAAAAAAGGATTGACGTTGGCGTGGCTTACCTCGATAGGTTACCGACGCCATCTGGACTGGAACTGGAAGTTCAGTGTCGCCACCACTGGCGATCACAAAGTCACTGCTTCAGATGGTGAATTTGCTTGAAAAAGGGGGGGGGGGCACTGTTACAATTTTCCCTTTATACCCATATCATTATCTTCAGAGATAAATAAAGTCACCCAAATATACGCTATGTACAACTGTACAAAAATCCCGCCCACCTTGAAATATACAACTGTTTAAGGAGCAGGCAGCGTGCACAGATTCCCGATGGTCGCTTCAGTGTCCCTTGTACAGTAGCAGTAGAGAATAGATAAGTTGGGCACATCGGGATCCGGTATCGGACCTGTTCATGCTCTGTCATTCCGGTCCCCCGGTGGACATTTTTCCCTCAAAATTTCCCTTTTTCCTTTAAAAAAGCACCGATTCCCCTAGTTGCAAATACAATCCATCAGAAGGTTTTGGAGGGATGTTTTCGAGGGCAGAGCAATGACAGCCATATTGGTTTTATAGACATATGATATACTTAATCGATACACAGGGTCCGAAGTCAGACATAACCATCAGCCATCTTGGTTATATCAGCTATCTTGTCCGCCCTATTTGATCCAGGTGACCTTGACATTTAACTTTGACCTTGGCCACAGTGAACTTTAACCTTGAACCTAAAAATTTTCAGAAAATGCCAAAAAATGCCAAGGAACTACAGAAAAATTCCACACCTTTATAAAACTTATTAAAAAATTTACTTCAAAAAATTATTAAATTTAAATTTTAAAGGCATGGGCTTGGAGGGGACGAGGAACTGGAACTAACCAGCCAACATGTCATGACGTCACCCAGCCACCATGTTGGACCCAGGTGATCTTGAACTTCACCCACGACCTTGAACCTATAACCGTAACCTTTGATAATCTTAAAAAAATTGTAAAAATTGAATAAATTCATAAATGTCAACGAGCATATTACATTACTGACTACTACCACGATATTGAACCCAGGTGGCCTTGGCTTTTGGCCCTAACCTGCTAACAATTGACCCAGGCCCCAAAAATTCGTCAAAAATCCCAACATTTTTTTTTCAGAATTTATAAAAAATTAATAAAAAACCTTATTTGAAATTATTTTTAAAAACTTACATTTCCAGGGGTCCTACACAGCACCATGTCCAGCAGACAACTGACCCCCTCCAATCAATCACATTGTATTAACATTACTCTCCCCTTTCCAATTTTTCTCATTAGTTAATAAGTAGGCACGCCTCCACCTCCCTCACCTTTGCTCCTTCTGTAGAATGCACTCGAGCCACCATATTGTTTTTTTTGTTGGTGATTTGTTTATATTTTCATCACTTTCATCACTGATGACTCCGACCAACATGTATATAAGATCTGGATGACCTTCACCTTGACCTCCCATATGTGAGCTTGACCCCGTGTCCATGAGCTTGGATAACCTTAAACCCAAAAATAAATTCTAAACACTTTAATGAAATCCAAAAGTATACAATTTTCTTTTTTTTTTTTTTCAAAATTAAAAAATTAATTAGAGACTTGTTTTTTCATCAATATTTCGAACAATCTCATCATATTTCTATCAATCAGCACCGCAAACAGCACCACGATAAGCACCGCCATCAGATATCCACACCAATTCTCCACAGTCCGCTCCACAATCGCTCCACATTCTCCCCAATCCGCACCACAATCTGCTCCACAATTACTACACATGCTCCATTATCTGCCCTGCATGCTCCACAGACCACTTTGCAATCCGCTCTACCTGTTCCACATGTTCCACAATCTGCTCCAAAATCCTCTCCACAATCTGCTCCATAACCCGCTCCACATGCTCCACAGTTGCTTAACATGCTCCACAATTGCTCCCACAATCGCTCCACTTGCTCCACATTCTCCACAATCCGCTCCACAATCCACATCAACCCATGTCAATTCTTCGATCAATCCCAATCCTTCGACAAATCTCAATCCTTCGATCAATTCCAATCCTTCTATCGATCCTTCGATCAATACTTCGATTTGTCGTCCATCCATATGTATAGAAATTACATTTGTTCGCCAACTGACTTAAAATTTCTACATGGCCACTGACTTAATGTTTTGTATGCAGTCAACTATCTGCATTTTTACATTAAAGTCTTTATTAGCTATCTATATTCAGATTAAAGTTGCGAGGGAAAAAGTGATACAACATACAAAAATTAAGGCAAACAAATTATTTTATAATAGTAATTTATTATTATTTTGTAATTACAATTTCAGAAGAAAGCAATTCACCACATCATTCGATATATGGCCTATCCCCAATCCTTGAGTTTACTAATGATTGAAGATATCTAGTAAATTTTCGTGAGATCCCCACATATTTGAAGGTCAATCAAATAACATTATCTGAGTCTATCAACAAGTTCATTCAGGTCTTCGAGAAATAGAAAGCCAGTATTCTCGGCGTCTTCTGCCTTCTTCATGTCGCTTGTTGCAGCAAATATGTTGTAGGGGTGTGTCAATGCATCGAGAAAATCGCCATCATCTTCTTCAGCACTATCGCCGTCTTCATGTTCATTTTCATCAATGCTCTCTTCATGGTTATCTTCACTTCTTGTCTTGTATTCTATATTAAATTTGCTTTTCTTTGTAGCAGGCGTTGTATGCTCGTTAGTATTTAGAGTGGCCAACCGTTTATTGTGAAGTCGACAATGAGCAATTATAATGCCATACACGTATGCGTCTATGTGTAATTTTGTATTCCATTCCATCAAATGCCACAAATGAATAACATTTGTTATAAAAACAATGTATTAAACAAATGTAAATAAACGTACGTTTTCAGATTCCGAAACGTTCATACACTTTTGCACGAAGAACTGAAGTTTTCGTCCAAGAGTACAAATTCTCTATGTAATACTTAGTAGCCCCCTACCCCCATTCCCCTTCTTTTCTCCATCAGAATACTTCTTAGGCGCGATCGCATCGACTTTACTAATGTTCGGGTCACACTGGGAGGGACATTGTTCCACTCATTAACAATTGTCCCCTTCAGGTACCGCATACTCGAAATATTAAATAAACACAAATATGTTCAATTGGGTTTAAGTCTGGGGATCAGTTGTTGAACAATTCTTCCGTTATCCCAACTATCTCTGCATCTTTCCTGGTCTCTTATCATCCATTCTATTGCGAATTTAAATTTTGCAATGTAGTTGAATATTTTCTTGGTGAGTCTGTTATCATTCAGGCTTTTTAGGTGTCCATAAAATTTCAGTCCTCTTTTTCTCATTGTGTCTGTAATTTTCTCGGTATTTCTGTATAGGTCATCATTTTTCCTCTTGATCCAGACGTTGTCTGTGTTTCTGAGTGGTCCCAAAATTTTTCTCAGGATTTTCCTTTCTCTTACTTCCAGTTTTCGCAGTTCTCCTTTCTTGTTCATCGTCAGGCATTCTGATCCATATGTTGCTTTTGGTTTGATGACTGTATCATAGTGTCTAATTTTGGCTTGAATGGATATTGCTTTCTTATTGTAGTGGTTTTGTGTTATTCTGTATACCAATTCCAATTTTCTGGCCCTTTCTTTGTTTGCTATGTTGTCCAGCCCATTTAGTTCGATCTATTGTCTTAGATATTTAAATTTATCGACCCTCTTTATTTGTCTATGTTCTGTTGTTTTCATGTATCTTTCCCTGTTGTGCCTGTATTCTATATATTCTGTCTTTTCGTAGGATATTTCCAGTCCTGTTTTTTTCTTGGCTATTTCGTATAATGTTTCCACCATGGTTTGTGCGTCTATATATATATATATATATATATATATATATATATATATATATATATATATATATATATATATATATATATATATATATGTATGTGTGTGTGTGTGTGTGTGTGTAATTATAAACATATGAAAACCAAATATTGTAGTTAGTTTGGTAACTGGCATTAATAAGTATCTCGATTTCTCACTGGCGGTTCTTTTACGCGGTTTTAGTACCCATAAAGACAATTTTTTTTTAACAACACCCATAAAAAATTAAACTTCGATAACTTGGCGTTTTAAACGTTAGATGTCGATATTAAAATATGATTTTTTAAGAACAGTAAATTATACATTAATTTTATATATAGGCAATTGTATGAGCCCTTCCATACTAAAAAAAAAAACATAAAAATAAGCCATGGGAGTTTCCAGTGGTAGGCCATCATAAATAATAATGAAGCTAATCGAGTAGGAAAGTTAGGTAGGCCAGTGGGCAAATGATTAAATAAAAACTTAAAACTATGAGAAAAATTTGTTTCACTTAAGAAAACAATCATTTGGGACAGAGGGAACCAAATAGAGATATTTGTCCCAACTATATGTTTTCTTTGAATGATAAATTGTGGTCAACCCGAATGGTCTGTGATCATTTCGCTGTATAATTATAGCCTAATACTACAATATCAGATGCCATACAACATTTCTTTTTTAAGTTACGTCAACATGTTCGACTGGTCTGTACGTATTATATTAGAAGCTATGAAACCTGTCAGAGCGTCTTTAGGAAGCGGGAGATTGTGTGATTGTGAACATAAAGATGTATTTCATATGCTGCATGCGGTAATATATTATTACCTATTTGGATCAGTGTATATGTAAACATTAGCGAAATAAATAATTCTCTGCTGTACCTTTTTAGCCACATCAAACATCACGGATCTCTATTTTTTCGATTAAATGCCTGTAAATTAGTTTAATTAAATATCCGTAGAGTAGTAGATAGTTTAAGTTCGTTAGTAGGTATTTTCTTCTACGACAAAGAAGCAAGACGTTAGACAACTCTTATAGAAGCAACCAATGTAAGTGAGAAAATAAAATCGTTTTGGGATCTAATATATATATATAAGTTTCATGGCAATTTTTTTTTCACTTCAGTAAGGAGTGTCTGCACACAGCATGTTCTCGATTCGGTCCTCTACGCGAGTGACATTCCCATTAATCACTGTCATCGCTTCTGTGCTGCGATGTGACCCTGTCCGCATCACGTGCCAACCGCGCGTGGCCCACGACCTATAAAATAAGAGCGAAAAAAAGTGTGTGGTCTGGACATCAATACAGCCTGCACGTCAATCACTTTTATCGTCAAAATTGTAATTGAGTGCCCACTCCAGTTGGATTCTGCGCTGTTCTGTTTATACGCGCAGAGTCCTTTATAAATGCTGATCCAGTATTTTCAAACACGGTAATACTCCTTACTGAAAATTAAATTGTTAAGCTGCTAACCGACTGGCGAGTAAATTAATTGAACAAATGAACTTTGGAGTAATGTAATTGACTTAAAATCATTATTTGTTATTAAATTGGTGTATTGTTATCACTGTATAAAATCTTGAAAATATCTTTTATTCACGTAAAGCAGAAAGCCTCGGTTCACTGTTTTGGATCATGAATTACCATTTAAAATATTAAAAAATATGTAATTACTAGCTGTTCCAGCGACTTCGTTCGCGCGAACTTCAGTATTTATTTACATATTTTAAAAATATAAATAGAAAATTTAAATAGCTGCTCCCGGCGAACTGTGCTGTGTGCTTCTCGAATTTGTGTTCATGCCTCTTCAGTTTGTGCAGCGCATGTTCACGTTCTATTTTGCCTTCTCAGTGCGTCCTCTCTATTACGTCGGATACGCCGACCGATGTTTGACCGTGGTATGGCTGGTATTTTTCTCTTTTAGACCAACAAACATTTCCTGCAAGTATAAGCAAAACCGGCCCATAAATATAGAAGTTAGACTCCAGCGCCACCTATCGGAATGAAACATAACTAAAAACCTTACTCGCCACCTCAATAACATATTGTGTGCATATGGTCTCAATTGGTCCAGTGGTTTGTCAGTGATGATGCGGTTTAGTCACGCACAATGGATTTTACATATAAAGAAGATTAAATAGCGATCTAGTGAAATAGTACGTGCTTAACTGGTTATAATATTCTGTGTGAATCCCTGCACCTTATAGAATATTCTGAAACTCAGTACCCAAAATCTTGACATACTGTAGTTTCTTTGGACCTATAGTAACACAAAAATCCATGTACTCTTATGTCCTGAACGTTTTTGACGTGAATACGTCTTTAAATTAGAAACCATTAAATTTGCAACCATAGTGGGAGGCAATCCAGAAAATCCGATGATCACTAAATCGGGGGATAGAGTTTGGCATTGAAGCTCCGAATATATCGTCTACATTCCAAATATAATTACACCACTCGATTGCCAAAGGATCAAAGAACACGTTGCGTCGAGTGAGGACTGCGAAGCACCCCGGGGGGGGGGGGGGGGGGCGCAATTTTGAGTTAGTTTCGCCGCTTCTCATAACTTCCGCGTTGTATAACTTTTGAATAGGAGAAGATACGACGCTCATTTGAATTTAAAACGACAGCTGCCGTTAAGATCAATCGATTGCGTGTGTAAAAACATTTGTGTGGCCTGGTTATCTTGAAATTGCATTCGTTTATTGTAAACAATTAAGAATACCTAACACGATTTCGGCCTATATTCGTCAAAAAGCCAAGTCGAAATACAGAAATCGTATACGGTTGGAAAGATCATCTCGAAAGCAATCCAGTGATACCCATAAAACCCCATACTATAGAGTGAAGCGGTGCCGGGAAAGTAAAATAAACATTAAGGCGTCTGAGCTCGTCAACGTAGACGTATTCATGCAAAACAAACGGCCGGCCGTGGCATCGACGCAGCCACACTCCATTTTTTTAAAATATAAGTTGATTGTATTCAAAGTTACTGGGGTACAACGCCTGGAGTACAAGGCTGTGCAGTCATACATGTAGGAAAAGTTGCATAGGTCGTAGGCGAGCGACGCAAAATTATTACACATGCAGCGTCCCGTGCCTACTGCCTATGCAACATGACATACACGCGTGATCGCACAGTATTGTTCTCCAGGCGTTATACGCCGCAACTTTTGACACTAATGCCCGATTACACCATCATCTTTCTCGATCTGAGATAAAATTTGATCTTGGTTCCAATGTGAAAGTGTTGCACCAACGAAATTTCATGATTCTGGATCCCCGATTTTTCGATCTTGGTTCCAAAGTGAGAGATCGAGAATAAGTTAGAGACAAGTTTTGCTATTAGTTCGTAATATATGAGGTCATGGAAGTAGGCGTATTTTTCACTATAGATAGAACTAGATGTGCGATGTTTGATCTGTTTTAAGTGAATTATTGTTGTACGAATTTTACTGAATAATATTCACGTGCGTATAATGTTGTTTTAATTTCCCAAGAAAACAATCGACCGTAGTTCTATCTGTTAACGTATTTTCGAACTACATTTGCAGACGATGGCGGCTGATCTTGGCTCGAGTTTTGCAACCGCCAATTACGGCGGTTCTAAATGAACTTCATCTCGATCTCCAGTCCAGTGCTGAACTCGAATGGTGCAACAGTTTTCTGTGTCGATCTTAGATCCGATCTCGAATCGAGTTTCGAACCACGATGGTGCAACCGGGCTTAAGTGATATAAAAGTACTCTTACAGATACAAGTTTATAGGGATTTTGTATTATAATTGGTCCGCGAAACTGTGCCTGGATTTTTGGCGCTTAGTTTCTGAAAACTCGGTTCTTTGTTTTTAATTATGTGTGAGAAATATTAGCTTTTACGGTTCTCTACCCACTCAAGACAGTATCGTTTTATTATTGGTTCCTGCGATCAAGCGAGCCTTTGTACAGGACTGCTCACTCACACTATTGCTTCCTGCTTGTAACTGGCTCAAAGTCAGATTGGGCGTGTCTAAAGAACTGCGCTGTCCAATAAAATTTGCAGGTGAAAAGCACAAGTGTTTGAAGTCTGCCGCGCCACTGAGTGAATTCGCGAAATGCTAACGGCTAAACAGATCACGTAATATTAGGTTTCCTTGATTTATTTATGAAACTCCCACACAATCTTACACGTGTCAGCCAATCACAAATGTTAGAAGAATGAAGTGTTTTGGGATGAGACATTGTAGAAAAATAAAGCCGTGAGCTCCCGCAAATTTGCAATATTGTTTGTTGTACGAGTAAAAGTCACAATCGTTGACAGTAGTTGTTCTGTCATGGCACTTCATTAACTATGTAATGAAGAACGTAAAGCCAAATTTAGTGTTTTACGTATCACTGATATGCACAGGAAGTGTAAAGATGACAGGAGTGACCATAGAGCGTTCCACCTCACTGTAATATGAGACCAGGAATGTAAAACATTTACACGCTCGAATTCTAACCTGATTACTTAAATAACTGGAAATCTGAAACTGTATATTGAGCTACTTGATTTGATGAAACACATTCGTTTACATCTACAGGAACATGAGAACTGTCTTTGTTGTCTGATTCTCTATGTATTTCAAAGCCTACAGTTTTAATGGTAATAAAAATTTGATATCATGGCACGAGAAATTCCTTTTTTTTCTAACCAAAAGAATCATGGGCTTGCAAATGAAGGTAACCCACTTTCTAATGGCCGGTTATCTATGCACTGAGGACATTGTCCTTTCTTCATGCAATGAGAAAATTTCGTTAGAAACCAAATTGCCATCTGTGTTGGCTAGAAGGGTAAGACCGCCTATATTGGACCAGTTTTAATTGATGCATTGCTATACAATACAAAAACAAATAGCACAGTACAAAAAAAAATATGTTGATCCCTAATATGTAAGGAACCTATATGTACTCGACACATAGTGTTTGAACATTAATTACCTATGTTAAAAAATTAGTTTCTCAAAATTGTTTTGGTACAATTTAGGAATAGTTTGTCCTAAATTGGAATACTACAGTCGTACATTGGGCTGAAACGTATGTACCTTCATTTTTGCATATTAAGAAACAAAAATGAATGTGCTTATATACACTTATAACGAAAATACTTTATAGTACGCGGCTTGACTTTAGCACAATCCACATTTTCTGCAACGCATGCACTGTGTCATTTCTCGGACTCCAACTGTAGCTCAAATTTCACAAAAACAGGACTCATCTAAATTGGTCCTACATGGCTTGAACAACTCGGCCTATCGCGACTTTTCTTGGCAAGTAAATCGTTCTTGTACGGTGAGCTGGTAAGTACCGCTGCACCCGATGACTTCCTCTTCTACGTATTTCCAGAACAGCCTTGGCCTACTGCTTGGAGAAACAACTGCCCTTTTAGTGACGCTAGAAGGGTTCTCGCCGGCTTCACTGTCTAGTGTTGAAGACATTCTCGGTCCAGAAGGGTTTCTTCTACAACCTCGCTTTCTGTTTCTCCGAACATATTCACGAAATCGCTGTCCTCGAAAATATTTGGATTAACTGGCCAAATTCCAGTCTTGGAGAAGTCATTGGTAGCTGTTGTGATAGATGCTACCCTACCATAAGCTTCACCAAATATTCCGCTGAATTGGAACTGAGTGATTGTTTTCCCTGGATGTGATCGTAACCATTTGTCACATGCTTGATTATAATACACAGAAAGTGGCTTGAAAAACTGACGTCTAATGGCTGAAGACTGTGTGTTGTGTGTGCTGGAAAGGAAAGTAAAATTACTCCATTCTCCCTGGCGTAGGAGCTGTTGTTGCAACGAAGTGTTCGAGCCACCTTAGGAAAACCTCAGTTGTTATCCACCCACTTTCCGTGCAGGCAAACTGACACCCGGCAGGAGCACCACGAGTAAGTTCATCCTTAAATCGCAATCTTCTGAAAACAAGCATAGGAGGGGAAAAAATGCCAACGGCACTCGTGCAGCATATTCCTGTCGTGTTTGTGCCTCTTTCAAAACTTGTTATAGCACCCACCTGATGATTTCCCCGTTTAGATATAACTTTCTGTGGCTTTTGATCAGTTGATAGAGCTATTTTATCCATATTGAATATGGCAATTCCATCAAGCTGATTTTCCTCAACAATAGATGTTAGAACATTACAAAATCGCTTCATTTGGTTTCGAGAAAATCCATTCGCCCTGGCCATTGATGTTCCTTCGGGTTGGTGCAAAGATATTTCTGGGTGACCATTTATCTCCAGCCATTTTCATGTCTGTGTTAAACCTATGATTTATTTCATTAGCTTATGCAAGTTGGTATGCTAACCGTCGAAGATCATTGCGGGTTACAAGAAAAATCGTTCTTCGAGAACCAATAAACGTTGAACTAAGTCGTATTCTATTTCTTTAGGCAAATCAGCGCATCGGTCAAAATGTTGCTTATGCTCAAATGCATTAATATTGTTTTCATTTAAATGCCTACTCAAAGTAGCTTTCGGGACTTGGTATGTTCTCGCTGCTTTGTTTAGACCCATGTAACCATTATGATAAGCAGCTAATGCTCTCTCCATCATCTCCTCCTCCCATAAGCCACACTTCTTGCGTTTCAGCATCCCTGAAATAACAAAAACGTATTTTGAGTTAATCTATTTTCGATGGTTTCTTAAACATCATTAGCCTAACTATCAACATGTCACGCCGAATAGTTCGCAAATTGGAACAAATTGTGTTTGTAAAAGTACTTTCGCATAATTACATGTGTGGCATAACATGTAATCTTTCTCAACACAGCAAGATTAATGAATGTATCTACAAAAGTTCAGAAACTGAGGCTAACTATGCAGATAAGAACTTGCGGAAGTATGGAGTTTTACAAAAATGCACAAATATTAGTCTCCAATTCATATTGAAAATCGTTTCTTAGTTTCTTTTAGGGCTATAAATTTGTAAAATTTCATATAAAAACCTGCGCGGGGTAGGATAATCTGTGGCACGAAAATTAAGCGAAACAATAATGTATTATGCTTAAAATGGGCCACTGGCCCAATATAGGGAAATACTGTTGGTCCGATTTAAGCAAATGAGTATATCTTGTGAACACTGTTGTAGTTAAAATATATGGGTAGAAACCCACCGTGCTTGCTGTTTCTCACTTTACACTTCACTACACAATTACACAGAAAATAACACCAACTTCGTTAAACTCGCACGGACCACGGCTATAAACACAATGTGAGGACAGTTTCCTTTGCGTCCCTTACTTCCGCGGCACACTAGCTTCACGCGTAGGCCGACAGATGGCAGACTACTTCACTTGCCTCCTCGTAACTTGAGTAATCGATAATTTGCTGAATAAACGGTAGGCCGTTAAAAAAAAAAAAAAAAAAAAAAAAAAAAAACTTTTGAATATAGTGCAGCGCTCGCTACGTCCTTTAATCCTTAAAAAATGACAAGAGAAACGCGCCGTATCCAAGAAAACAATCAACGCCAACAGTCGTTTGAAAACAGCAAGGCAAAACTTTGAAAGCAGTTTAAACGCATAACCTCTCTTAAAATTACAAAAGCACACACTGTATGGGAAAAGCTTTTATATTTTTAATCTATTTTCACAAGCACGTTACAAAACCATACAAAGCACAACAGTTCACAATACTATTTCCACAAAATATAATTTTATACTGCTACAGATACAATTATCCATCTACCTCCATATATTCCTTGTTCATTAAAACTCCAAAATTGAGTACATTTTTGTCTGTTCGGTGAATGTACTTTTATATGTTTCATTACTTCAAGTAGATCTTATGCAGAACTTTCAAAATTGCTCATTTTACCGTGAACAGCCTATAAAAGGCAAAATATTACGATAAACCTTCCTCGGATAATACCTGGAAACACGCGTCTGCGACTAATCATTATGATGTTTCTTCTCTAACGACACGGAGCGAGGTGAAAAAAAAATGGCGAGCTCCCAAATCCCGCTACGCCAGCGTGAGCACCTTCACAGTTCTGTGCCCTCTTCTCCGGCATGCTTGTTTAGTAACTAAGACGGTTGGAGAATGGGATGCGTCTCAGGGCAAGCCCTTTACGCCTTGGGTCAGGTTTAATTAACAAAATGGGCTCATGCATCGCGGTTATAGCAGTGTTGTCTGGTGCCATGGCCGCGATTGTAGCCATGGACGCACCCCGAAAGAAGAAGGAGTCTAGATAAGGGGCATAGAAAACCAGGCAAAGCGGAGAGGGCCTGGAGTGAACTATGCGACAGTCGCGGAGGATAAATGTAATTCCTTTATTGGATTAGGGCTGGAGAAAGTAGGGCGGTGTTAGTTTGCGATGATAGACTTTGTGAATGTGATGCAGGGTGAAATGAAATGTGGCCGTGACTAAACACACGACGAAACCCGCTTATATAAACTCAAATTACATAGATAACATCAACACGAACGCGCGAAGCGAAAAACACTAGTCCACGACCTTGAAATTCTAACATCCGGTCGGGGCACTGTTCTAAAAATAGACTCGGCAAGCTACAACATGGCAAGATGGCAGCCATCTTGCCAGGTTGTAGCTTGCCGACAGCATATCACAGTTCCAGTCAAGGTAAAAGTTCTTTATTTTTATTACGTAGCACAGTAGCACACAAGATCTTTTACATAGTTCCAATTCTAGGAAAAATAAACTTCTCTCGATATTGCGTCGTGCTGTGTAGGTAAGGCAAGCAGGTGGTTAGGCTAGCAAGCAGGACGTCGGTTGTAGCGCCGCTCGGCAGTCAAGAAGGGGGCGTAGTTGGTAAATTTCCGTTGTATATGACACACACGGTCTCAATAGTACTAACTGAACAAGAATATCTGCATATTCTACTTACATTAGTAATTCAAGTTGAATCACATACTGTAAATTTGATTAAGTGATTTTTAACCAGCAGAATTATTTTAGCGAATCTTCATTTAATAAGCTAATATCTACTGATGAATAAGTGGACTGCACTGACGTTTTTTACTGACAAGCTAGTGCAACTACACGATGAGCTATTCACGGTAAAGTGAGCACTTTCGAAAGCCCTGCTTAAGATCTACTTGTACGCACGTTGTCTTCTTCCGCCTTACGTAAAATTACCATTGCCATGGGCCTCATCACTTTCTTCATGCGTCGGTCAAGTGAAACTGTGAAATTATTATAAAAGTAAGTATTTTTAAAATCTGCTATTTTATACACTTCGACGCATTAAAAAAAATGCAAAAAGCGATAGAAATAATTTAAGTTATCACAAATGGTTACCTAACACCTTTTACTCGACGTTAAGACATGGAACTACTTTCCCCTCCATCGTACCAACTTTACTGGGCCCATGTCACTCAGTGCGCCCGTTAAAATAAATGCAGGTAGAAGCAGTGACTTTTTTCTAAGGTTGATTTCAAAAGTTCTCACTTTATCGTGAACAGCCTATAGTAAAATTAACCTTACTTATACTAAAAGGACAACGCACTGCATTCGTGCTTATTCAGTTTCATAATACTTTACATGGCAACTATGTATTAATAGGCATCACGAATAGACGTATTTTATCACTACCCTCATTAATATTAAATATAAATAAAGTACTATAATCTGTAAGTAATATAAGGGTAGAAATTCTATTAAATAAAAAAAAAAAGAAATTTTATATTACTAGAAGTAAAAAAGTCTTTGATGACTCACATATTCAGGAAAGAATAAACCCGTTGTACTTGGATTAATTTTTCAATGCTTTGATTCAAAAAGTGTGAAGAAACCACAAATATACTATATCTGTATTTACAACGCTGCAGTTTTTGATAAATTTCTTGGACGACTTCTTCATTGGTAGACATGTAATGCGATTTCGCACATTCAGAGATACATGACGCACTGACGTACAAACTTCAATATGTATTATTTTAATGTGATTTTTATATTGCACGTTATATGAGCACGTTAAATATATATTACATAGGACATGTAATAATTACGAGTAAATGGGATTCGATGCGGTATATCATTAATTCAAAAACTGACTGCCCACTAGCAATAGGACGAGAATAGCGAAGGCATAAAGGTGTCACATACTTTCGTGGATGCGCCATAATAAATAAAAAATTTATGATATTCATCAATTTTACCACAAAAATAATTTTACAGCATGCATCACGTACAGTTTCCCCAAGTCTCCGTTAGTAAGACTGTTATTTGGATGATAGGTAGGCCTATAGTTCTTTTAAAAAGTGAATCGACATTTTTTAAAAGTCCTTTCTTAATATAGGCTGTTCACAGTAAAGTGAGCACTTTTGAGACCCTAGTTACCTTTTCTTTTCAGCCATTTTTTATTCTTTAACCTCCCTTTTAAACAAATTTCCCCATGTAAGAAAGCCCTATTTAAGATGTACTTGTATGCACGTTGTATAGTCCTCCGCCTTATATAAGAATAACATTCTCACGGTGGCCGGGAGGGGGGGGGGGTCATTTTTACACTTCGATGCATTAAGAAAAACACGAAGCAGAAGAACTAATTTAAGTTAACAGAAATGGTTATCTAATTTTTTTTCATTCGGCGTTAAGATACGGAACTACTTGCACATCAATAGGTACCAACTTAACTGGACGCATGCCACTCAGGGCACCCGTTAAAATATATGGAGGCAGGGCAGTGACTTTTTTCTAAGGTTGGTTTCGAAAGTGCTCACTTTATCGTGAACTACCTTTAACGTAGTATTGGTACGAGTCTCACAAGTGCAAAATAGGTGTTATTCCTGTAACATCTCGAGGCATAGGCTTGTCACGGTAATGTGAGCACTTTTGAGACCCTAGTTACTTTTTCCTTTCAGCCATATTTAGTACTTTAAACCACTTAACCACTTTTTAAAATAATTATTGCCATGTAAGTATTAAACACAATGTAGTTATTCCACAGCATTCTGAAGTTGACGCCTAAAGCTAAAATAAAATATAATTACTGACTATTACTTCAAATGAGAGGGCTTTCAAAAGTGCTCACTTTACCGTGAACAGCCTATATCACAGAGACGCAGAGAAACCGACGCGTTACAAGCACTGCCTACCGGCTGGCAGCTGCGAGATTTAAATAGGAAATCCCATGGCAAGGAAATTTCTCTTTAGTGTGTTAATTTTAAATATAAGCGTTAAAAAAAAATTCATTCTTCACGAGTTTTTTAGGAGAAATTCCCTACAGCGGAGATGTTTCGATAACATCTATAGCCTGTTTGCGATGAATTATTAAAAATTTTTTTTACAGAAAGTACATACTGCATGTTTAAAAAATACATTTTGTTCGAAACGCCTATCTTTAAAATAAACGCACTGAGGTAAAATTTCCTTAACAACATGGGATTTGCTATTTAAAACTGAGCACAAGTGTATGTGTGTGTGTGTATATACAATATATATATACATACACACATCTCTCTGCCCTCAAAAGAATATTACAATACAGCATTTTAAGTATTTCGTCTTCATTTCTTCATGACATATTTAGATTTATAATACCCACAGGTTTATGAATATAAGACTGCCGTCCGTGGAATTATTTAACTTCTTAAATTCATTAAAACTAACATTTCAGGGCTATGGAATGGTCTTGCAATGCGTGAATTTCCACAACATAAAATTAAAGACCAGAACTTGAACTAATTATGGTTAGGTGTATTGACATGATATTTTAACACTCATAATTGTTATAAACAACAACTTTTGATATAGTCTATAATTTTTTATTTAGATATTGCCTTTTTTGTGCAAATAATTAGAGACAAAAACCACAAAGTCAGTTAATATGCATAACTAATTTTCTTAAAATTAATGAAACAGTGTTATCTAAAACTTTATAATATCCAAACTCATACATATATCATTAAGAAAGAAAACCTTTTAAAAAAATCGAACAGGTGTTTTTAAGAAGTTATATTTATAATAACATTAAGGGAAGTGTTTTGTTTAATTTTTATGTAATTCAACATAATACAAATTTATAAATTTTAAAACAACAATTTTTGCATATGTACTGATTTTGAGGTTTCTTAACGTTATTATCCCAACAAAACAGCAAAATATAATTACTCTAAAACTTTATATGTAGTAGCAACTGTTTTCTTTATATGATGATTTTGTTAATTCAAATACCTAACGAATACAACAAACCCAATCGAACTATATTAAGTAGTTCAAATTTAGTTGTTTATTTCATATTTCGGGAATTCAGGTACAGTGAGACAAACGTATCGATTGTACCTGAAGGATGTTGGATATAAAAGAAAAATAATTTTACAACAGTACCAAACATCGTTCAACTTTTACGTATAGTATACAATAACAATTTCCTAGAATAAAAGAATTTTTATGTTTTATATGTTTTAAATGATTTTATAACAAATACGACATTTTTCGGTTTTCCTGCGGCGGTAATAACAAAAACTAACGAAGTTGTACAGATGAAAAAAAAATTACAAAGCAAACGAACGCCATAGGCTACCGTGTGACATACATGTAATCACCATTTAACACACCATACAAATAAAAAAGTTGAGCGTGGGATGGACCTCCGTGGGAACCCCGCGTCCAAGGTCAAGTAGCGAGGGAGCAATACGGGCGACACTAACACGCACGCCTAGTGCCTCATCGCTCCTACGCGCAAGGCGTGCAGTGTTACCGTGGTAACGCTGTAATGTGCAAATTAGATGTGTAACCGTGGGGTTTTATTACACGCGATGAAATACCACAGATTAAACTACGTTCGTATCTTTGTACTTTTCTCCTACCGCTTGAGGAAACTGCATAGGCAAGCTTTAAAAATGCTATATTTGACTATTTTCGCGAATTTTTCTCTCCAAGAATACGCTCAATATGACAAAAGTAAAAATTGGGGCATAGATAATAATTGTTCTTTTTCTTTTCTGACAAAAAGTCGTGTTTGCCGAACATTTATTTATCGAGATACGCGTATTCACCCAAACAACTATTTCACAAAAAATGCGGGGGTCCATTCCACTCTTAAATACAAAAAATTGTTTCCAGTATTAATTTTTTTTATGTGTGAACTATTATTTGAAAAATACGCCTGCAGATATGTCAAGCAGTAGCCCACGGCATTTGTTCACGTTGCATTTCTTTCATTTGTACACTTTGTATTTGTTAATACGGCTGGACCAAAACAGAAACATTTTGTATTTGACATCATATTATTAAAAAATGTAAAGTGCAAAACTATTTTATCCAAGAACATTGCGATCACGCACAAAGCGCACAAGTTGAACAATATTTGGATACAAATGTACAATTATTCATTTTTCTTTATCCGACGCCGTTGATGCAAAATGCGGTCGGGTAAGGCGAGGCGGCCGTCAACTCACCACGCTGAGGAGCAGCAGGACGCCTCGCGGATGCGCCGGCACGTGCTGACGCCGGCGACGCGACACCCCCAATAGCTCATGACCCGCCCGCCTCGGCAGCGCGGCTCCCACTGGAGGGGAAGGGCGTCCGAGCGCCGGAAGGGTGGGCGTCGGCTCAGCCGGCGGCGTCGCGCGCACTCTTTCCCCTCCCCGCCCTCGACACTCGCCTAACCCATCCCTCCGTCTTCTCCTTCGCCAACTCCTTACGCCGTCGTCCCGTAGTCCTCGCTGGCGGCCGTGACGGTTCAAGGACGCCTTGCACGCGACATTACACCGTCAAGACTGTCACAGTTACAGATGAGCTTAAACGACCCCAAGGCTACTTCTAGTACACGTTGGAAAAATCAATGTTAACCCATTCAGACCCAGTGTACATATTTGTGTACATCACGCACGTGTAAAGGCTGTTCACTATAAAGTGAGCACTTTTGAAAAGAACCTCAGAAAAAAGTCACTACCCCCGAACGCATATATTTTAATCGGCGCACTGAGTGACATTTGCTCAGTAAAGCTGGTAATGATGGGTGTAAAATAGTTCCACAGCTTAACGTCGAATAAAAAGTGTTAGGTAACCATTTGCAATAACGTAAATTAATTTTTTCGCTTTCTGTTATTTTAATGCATCGAAGTGTGAAAATAAGCAGATTTGTATAATATTTACTTTCGTAAAAATTTCACAGTGTTACTTAACCAACGCATGAATAAAGTGCTGTGGTCCATGGCAATGTTAATTTTACATAAGGTGGAAGAATACATAACGTGCATACAAGTAGAGATTAAGCAGGGCTTTCAAAAGTGCTCATTTTACCGTGAACAGCCTATTGGTAATATTTGGTCTGTGCTGCACTCTACAAAACTCAATGATCTTACCTATGGGTAAACGATTCGCAAACCGTCGTACTTGTCAAGGTCATAATTGGTCCATATCACTGTAGTCGAACATATAGCATACACCTCATTGGCTATGGCAACGAAATAAGTGCTGTGTCAACTTAAGTACAGCACTCATCCTGAAGTTTATTGTTTACAACACCTGAAACTGTGAATTAAAGTGGGTCTGTAAGATATGTATGACTTAAAATTCTTGCAATCAAATATTTTCGCCAGTAGGTAATCGCTGGTGTCGGCAATGTACCAGATTTTCTGTTCTCTACGTTAAATAACAGGATCTACTTATATACTATAAATCAAGAACGAAAGTTTGCCACTTCTAACACTTTACGCCCAAACGGCGAATGGAAAAAAAGGAGGGGGGGGGGAGAACTGACATATGTGGGATTGTTAGTGCCTCATGGGGACGAGGGCGAGTTATGGTTGCCGACCTCACCCTCCACCCCACTTCTGTGGGGGTGGGGTTTTTATGCCGTAGGATTAAGGTTCGTGTATACCATACAAGTTGGTTTCGGATGTACCATAATTTTCGTGCACAAGTTCATATACCCATTTGTCGCGTACCATTAAGTCTTAAGGTTTAAGTCTTAAGTCTTTCATCTAAGGTCTTAATTTTGAAGTCTTGCATCTTAAGTTTTAATTTTTAAGTCTTAATCACTCCATTGCAACTGCAGGACGGGATGTGCGAGTTAGTACGTGCCGGAGTTCCCAGACGACATTGCACCGTAAATACTAATTCGTACGGTTACCTGCTTCACCTATGGTGACTCAGCCCGTGGTTTCTGCCGACCTGTCCCCTGGCAATTGTAATAATCATAAATCAAGTATAAAATAACTTCGTAACTCAGGGAAACCTTTCTATTTTAGCATTCAGAAGCTTTTTATAAAAAAAAAAAAAAGTTTCCTTTTGGAACACTTTGCATAATTATCTTTTGGAACACAGCGCACCTAGCGGCGGAAATTTTACCTGTGGCAAACTATCCCATAAAAAAATATCTGCGATTTATTTACAGTGAGAAAAATATAAATAATCATGAATCTGACAGTGGTTACGAGATCAGTTCTGATTTTAAAAACACCAGTAAGTAAAGGCCATTCACGATAAAGTGAGCACTTTTAAAAACAACCTTAGGAAAAAGTTACTGTCCCGTGTCTGCATACATTTAAATGTGCACACTGAGTGACATGCTCCCAGAAAGCTGGTAACGATGTGTGGAAAATAGTTCCATATCTTGACGTCGAATAAAAAGTGTTAGGTCATCATCCGTGATAACGTAAATTATTTCCTTCGTTTTCTGTTATTTTTAAGTATCGACGTATAAAATGAAAGGTTGGTAAAATAATTACTTTTATTACAATTTTGCATCTTCGCTTGACCGACGCATAAAGTGGTGAGGCCCATGGCAATGTTAATTTTACATAAGGCGGAAGAATACACTACGTACACATAATTATAACTTAAGCAGGGCTTTCAGACGTGCTCATTTTACCGTGAACAGCCTATAAGTATGGTTATGATCGCATTTATCAGTGTTGATTTGAAAACACCAGTATTTAAATGAAAGTTTATAATAAACATCGCCTTTATATACAGAAAAACATATTCTAAAGAATATGTATTTAACATAAAACTGCACACCAAATAAAAATATTATATTCTTTAAATCTGTTCATGATAAAGTGAGCACTTTTTAAATCAACTTTAGAAAGAGGTCACTGCCCCTGTATGCATATATTTGAACAGGCGCACTGAATGATATGAGCCCAGTAAGGTTGGTAACGATGGAGGGAAAGCAGTTCCTTATCTTAACGTCAAGTAAAAAGTGTTAGGTAACCATTTGTGATAATTTAAATTATTACTTCAGCTGTCTCTTTTCTTAATGCATCGAAGTGTAAACATAAGCAGATTTGTAAAATATTAACTATTCTAATAATTTTCTAGTTTCACTTGACCGACGCATGAATAAAGTGATGAGGTCCATGGCAATGTTAATTTTACATTAGGTGGACGAATACACAACCTACACAAGTAGAAGGGTATAGCCGAAGCTGGTGCAGGATTCGGGATCGGGCTTGGGCTCTGTCCGCCATTTTGGATTCCGGACTTCCTGCTTGGTCATTCCGGTCACGCAGCTGTCATCTTGGATCCCGCAATCTTTGTAGCCAATACGCCACCATCTTGGAGCGTCATCTTTGTAGCAAGTACGCCGCCATATTGTTACACACATTCGTTCAACTGCCATCTTGGTAACCAGTATGTCTTTTTTCATGCTCTTACATTCCGAGGATTTTCTCCGAGTGCGCCCATTTTTCTCTTTTGCATTCTTTCTTTCTTTTTCTTTCTTCTCTTCCTTTCATTAGCTTCCTTTCCTTCTCCCTTCTTCCTTCCTTTCTCTCTCATTCTCTCCCATTCATTCATAATTTGTTTACATCGGATGTTACTGGAGTGCGCCATCTTGGTTTTTAATTTGTCATAGTTTCCCCATTAGTTCTGACATTGGCCGCTAGGAGCACCACCATTTTGGTTCTGGCTTCAACCACTAGGCGCGCTGGTGTCGCTCTTGTTCGATTAGTCGCTCAGCCGCCATATTGGTCCTGGAATTGGCTGCTAGGTGCTGTTTTTTTTATAACTCAAAATACAATATGGAATAGTGCGGGTTCAAACTGTAGGACCTTGGGTCGCCAGACTTATGGCTTAGACCACTTGGTTATTTCAAAATGCACTGGGACAAGAGTTTATAAATACTATATAGCTTGGAGATGAATAAATAATATCTTGCCTCTCATTAAAGACATTACATTTTTATTTCTTATGTACTTTTTAATGCTTTTTTAAATTTACATATCAATAATTTTTTAAATCTATATATAAATAATTAATTTGTTAGGTATATATTTTTATTATGTAATTTTTATTTCCTACATACTTTTTAAGTATTTATTTTTATTGTATTATTATAAATTGTATTTTTTATTACATTTTAAGTATTTATTTTGTTTTACATTTTCATTAAAATTTTTTACTATTCCAGACTTAAGTATTTTATTTTCATGTAGGGGCTAGTTTCCCATATTTACTCGACATACACTTAACATCATGAAAGGTGTACCTAAGAAATAAAATACAACAAACTTTTTTACACAACATTTATTGTACACAAATATAAAAATGTACATCATCAGCAAAAAACAATTATTTTTATTAATCTGCTTCGAGTCGGACGATTTCATGTCTATTCGAAGGCAGCAGATTCATGGTCTAGGACGAGGCACATCATTTGTGCAGCAGCTGTCCGTTCCTCCACGTACGTGTCCAGGCAGGTTCTGAATTGTCGCAGACATGTCGGTACAGGTTCTGACCTGTCGCAGATGTGTCGGTGCTGGTCGTCATAACATTTCGTCAGCTTGCACAGCGAAGGATAGCCATTCTCGCACTGCACATGTTACCATCGTCGTCATAGTACACAGCGATCCCCTTGAGCATGTATCCACTCTTGCTCTGCAAGCCTTGCAGATTACAGTACACCTTGCTACTGTCTATGCTCGAAGTCAGCTTAAAAGTTTTAGCGTGTGAGCAGTTATATTTATATATTCTCAGTTGTGCTCATGACAGGATTTGAACAGTCTTGTCACTTCAATTGTACAATACAAGCTGGTCATGAATTAATGAAATATCAAGCAGAATGTGTACGTGTTGGCCGGAATATTTCCATGTGTAGTGAATTCGATGCTGCAGTCCATTACATTGGAGGTAATACACTCTTCTTGTTTACTCACATCGAATACCATGAGCGGGGCCAATCTCTTGAAAATATCAGGGCTCAGTATCGTAGATTGTGTGCAGTCGTAATACGATGGATAATTGGAATTGAGCATACATCTGATATGCCAGCAGGTACTGTCCATTTTTAAAGTCCATGTTCAAATCCACATATGGGTAGCTTTCGCTATTCAAATATATTTTCACAGTTTCTATTTAACATGTGTCGAACTGTGAATGGCTCACTCTCACATTGCACTTTCTTCTGGTCTGTAGCCCAATGATGATGTACCTTGATTTCTCAGAAGCAAAGCTGGACTTCACCATCCAGTGATGTGCTGGCTTGCCGGCAATCCGGGGTATGTTTCGAGACTCTACGACTTAAAAGCCACACCGATGTTGTTACCATCTTCCACATTCTTCAAAATTTTATTGTGTTCTGCAGTGCTCAACTGCACATGAGGCAACATCCAGCCGATAGAATGTAGTTTCTGTTCCACTGCCTCTAGGTTTCCTCCCATACCCAGTATGGTGTCCACATGCATATTGGCTAGGAGAAGCACCAGTTCCTGCTTCGAATTGAAGATAATTCGTTTGCAGTCATCGGAAAATCCCAATAGCATGGAGCATGGAGAGCGGAACACACACTTCGAACTTACCTCCAGGGTATATAGGAACACTGTAGTCATCTTCGATTCCCCAGCCTGTTATCTTGGCTACAGATAGCGCATTCGGTATGAGCCGACAGGTAATTTTTGATAGTTGAGGTTATGTCCACATCTTGTAACTGGTCAACCTCGACACAGTTGAGCAAATACGTGATGCGCTCGATCAGGTGAAGAATTCCATTGCTCGTTATTTTCGTCGATGCCAGGTTGGACCCAACTTCTTTTGTTAGAGTCCCCCTGATTCGTAGAAAAGACTGGCAATGAAGAGCGCAGATATCCTGGTGTTGGTAGTATGTATGGCCTGGTCAAGAAAGGCTGGCATGCATGAAGTTCCACTTTCATTATGCTGTCTTCGAAAATGTCTGGTTCTTCGATATTGAGAAAATATTCCATGGCGATCGACCTCGCAACCGAGACTGCGAAGGAAAATCTCTTTAATGTGTGTTAACGCTTTGGAGACCTGTGATGTACTGATTGCTGGTTTGATGTAATGCTTGGTTTTATGGTTTCTGGTCGGTGTAAATCTTATTCCCATCTTCTCAAATGCAGGCGTAGGGCGATTTATTCGTTTCGAAAGTTCACTAACTCTCTGTGCTGGTCGACAACTGTCACTACCACCTCATGTGCTTTCTTCCCGACGACTGGAACATAAATGATGCTTTGCGATGCCATAACCAGTTTATAACATGGAGGAACCATCGGCGAAAACTCATGCAGTGTATTGCTCGGCATGCCATTGAGGTATGTACCAATCGCCAAATTGCAGCTTATTAGTATCACATTGACCGTTAAGATGTTTATAGGCTGTGATGACATGTGTGTTTTTCCAGCTTCGTAAATGTGTGGCTCGAACCCCAGCATCGGTCCGATGGAATCTGGTTTCATAAAGTCGATATCTTTGCTGCATCTGATGAAACTCTTCAGAGTACTAGAATTTCCATGTAGTTCGAAATCTGTGTTGGGAGACAGCGAATCTTCGATGTACCTTGCAATGTCGTCTAATTTGTAAGATCCTATGGGCAGCGACACCTCATGGGAGACATTACCACTTTTCACGAGATACATCTTGCAGTTTTTTTCATTAATGTTTAGTATCGCATTGTAGGTTTGAAAATCTACCAAACCTAGGCACCATTCCCCCTCCAGATCGAGTGGAGGAAAATGTACAGCATGCAGCTCGGAGCTACGGCTTGTCAAGGTAAGCATTATCGACATGAATGGTGGTCTCCTCTCCGTGTATTGGCATTTTATACAATTACTTGTAAGAGAGAATCAGGAAGCGAAGACATAAGTGACCACAGTTCCACGTGTTTGGTATCTGCTCCATCTCGTACTTGTAAGTCTATTTTTTGCAATTTTTCAGGTACAGTCGCAGTTTGGGCGGAGGATGCAAATTCCCGAAACTGCCATAATAGTCTGCATGTTTACCCTTTTTTACATACGCTACCTAGTGGTTGCCAGGGCTGGCTGTCATGTCCAGATTAATTATGGCACTCTCATGACATTTTGGTTTAGGGGGTAAAGCATCTCTCATAAACACTCCTCTAAAATTAGGTAACTTAAATTTGCGTGCAAACAGTTCCAAATCCATGTTCGTGAGCGGCCGTTTTGGTAGAGATTTAATTATTGTTTCCTCCTGCTGCATCGCTTTTGTCCACTTCAACCTCGTACTGGGTTTGGCCTTAGCTAGAGGCCTTGGCCATTTTTTTTACCCATAGCAATAGCTTCCATGTTTGCATTATGTCTTTGGGCCTCAGACAACTGCTTTCGTTCGTTCGATGATGTGTTGACGGCTCGGACGATACAATTCGTGGCTCCGATTAGACCTCCTGGGACTCCAAGTACACCCAAAAGCAATAGAAAAAATCCGCTGGTAGATGTTTTCTTGGACTTGCGTGCTTTTATTCCCTTATTCACAACTTTTCGTTTCACTTGTGTCTTCTGCTTGATCTTCGCTCCCATGCCCATCTTCATTTAAGCTTTTATCATGTTGGAAACACCCTACACTGTTATTTTTTCTCCTAGCCTAGTGACTGATTATTTTCTTATTTTGTCTGCCTTCTGTGAAAGTAACTTTTCTGCCTAGTGTCTGGCTTGCAGATCCTTGTGCTGGGAATAGGTGATGCCATGTGCTTGCACGCCTCGTCCAGTGTATTGATGTCAGCATCGCCACATGACAGCCTTTTGGTTAGCTTGGTTCCTGGCCCACAGAACTTGTATCCAGGAATGTGCAGCTCGAACGGTAGACTGTTGATCAGCATATCGACAACCACACTTCCAGCTACGGTCTTATCTAGTCGAGACATCACAGTAAACTGAGCGAGAAAAGTATAAATACACTCCTTTTATACCTTTTCGTTTCAGTATCATCCTAGACTTGGAACAGAATGGACGTATCACATATTCCAATATGACATTCCATCGCGAATTCTGTCAGAAGCTTTTTTCTCGATGTGATAATTTGAAGAGACATTTTAAAATGTACTTATTGTCATCAAGAAGCTTGTTTATGCTACCTCCTCCTCCTCGTCCTCCTCCAATGTGTATACAGATCATCAAGCAAGATGTTACTCTACCCATACGCATTCATACCGAAGATGAAACTATATCCCACGAACTGTGTCATGGAAGCCTATTTCCGAATACAGTAAGGTACATCATCTCGGGACCATCGGGTTGTAGCAAGACATGCGTCCTAGTGAGCCTGCTGGAAGATGAGAATGGTCTTTGGTTCGAGAACGTATACCTGTACTAAAAATCGCTCCAGCAACAGAAAAACAGGAGATTGGCACGAGTACTACAGACCGTGGAAGGCATGGCTAATTTCCCGTGCAGTGATAATGAAGTCGTCGGACCTCCGAATGAAGCACTGCGAAACTAAATATTTGTCATTAATGACATCGCCTGCGATAAGCAAACTCATATTCAAGAGTATTTTAGCATGGGATGGCATGCATGCGTGGACTGTGTGTACCTTGGACAGACTTATTCGCGCATACCCAAACAGATGCTTCGCGATAATGCTAATGTGTTGGTGCTGTTTCGCATGGACGATATGAACTTGCGGCATGTGTACGACGACCAAATCAATATAAACATGACATTTGCAGAATTCAAATATATGTGTTACATGTGCTGGAAAGACAAGTACGGATTTTTGGTGATTGTAATAGACTGGCCTCTATATAATGACAGGTACAGATGCGGATTCGATCAGTTCATCATCGATCATCGAGAATGAGTTACAGCATATCGAAATTCGGGTAGATTAGTCTCAAGTTCCAGCTTGACAAAGATGAAGATGGAGGTTGTCTCATACCACGAAACGATGGAACTTGTGATGCTGGTAGAAGAATCATTCAAAATGTTGGTGAACCCGAATGCTCTGAAGATGCTGTTACTAAACATTTCGTCCTCGAAACTGGCAATGGCATCGTCTCGGAACTGCGTAGTATGTTGGCCGAACAAACAAAATTCTTTTGCACTTACCTGTCTGAGCTTGGTGCGAAGATGGATCGTGTGAAGACTGAGATCATCTGCAATATGGTGGCTATGGACGAGCATATAACGAGTGTTCAAAGGTAATTTACCGACAGATTGAATGTGGCATCTGCACAAAATGAAGAGACAGTAAAAGTGCTTAAAGATTCCATAAAGCATGCATTTACTACCTTGATTTCCCACCTCGCCACGAAAACGGATATTCAAAATTATAGCAGAAACATATTGGATGTCTGCAGCGAACACCTGGGCAAGATCGAAAGTATTTTGGCGGAGACTCACAACTAATCCTATAAAAGAGAGCAACATTGAGAATCTTTATTCAGTAGGATGTCGGACATTGCCAGCGGGTGATTCAGTCTGTTCGCTCCAAGTATTTGCTCACTAAGAGAGCCAAAATGTCATGCGACCATATAAATGAAGAAATTTTTAACCCCATTACTCATCATCTCGATGTTCTCAGGGAAAGCTATGAAGCACCCATAACCATGAAGACCGAAGTCGATGATACTGCTGAGCCTATGAAGAAGCGAAAACATTATGAAATACAGTCAGATCTGGATGATAGATCGGTTGTGGATTTACCACACAAGAAGAAAGTACGGAAGAAATCCCTAAAATTTAATGCTCTGGCTCGATGGTACCTACAATTGTATTCATCTCGTAATAATGATACAATGTACGGTGTATACAGGCACAATGATAAATAGTTCCTTGGTGCTGATAAAATAGAGTTTCTACCAGGTGGGAGTATCCAAGTTGGCAATTACATGACACATGAAGACCCAGGCTATATGAATATCTATTTCGCAAGGAGCCCCGGGGTTTTACAGAATCTAACCTGCTGGAATACAAGACTTTGCTCGAACTCATGAATGCACTTTACTAAGATAGCGATCCAGAGACTGGTGTTTATAAGGACAAAAATCATGAAAAAATCGACATTCTCACAGACCTCTTCAGCAGCCTAGCACTGAAAAGCGGCGAAGGTCTGAAGAAGATAGAAGACAGTAAGAACATTGACTACATTTATTGGGATGATCCAAATGAATTGATAGGTAGGCTGCAGCTACTGTTTGCTTCGCAAAGTGTTGGTAATTACTCACTCACCAACGAGATAGTTTCAATCATAGAAGATCTTAAGGATGCGAGTTACATAACGTAAATCAATTGGATATCGCCAATGAAGTGCATGCGGCTGCCAGGCGCAACTAGCACCCTCGCAAGGTCATAATTTGTAGGATAAAATATCTGTTTCAAGCCGACCTCGTTGAGATGATACCGTATGCTCAAATCAACAAAGGCTACAAATACATGTTCACAGTCATAGATGACTCTAGCAAATTCATCTGGGCAAGGCCGGTCAAGTTGAAGAATTCACATGATGTCACAGAGGCCATGGCATATGTGTTGAGCGAAGGACACATACCGGACAATTTGCAAACCGACCAAGGCAAGGAATTCTACAATGCAAAGTTCAAGCCTCTGATGAATAAACTTAACACAAATCATTATTCCACATACAGTAATCTAAAAACTTCAATTGTTGAGGGGTTTGACAGGACTCTGAAGGCAAGATGTGGAAGCATTTCGCATCAAATGGTAGCTACAAGTGGCTTGAGCTACTACCGAAACTCGTTCGCGAGTATAATTCTACAGTGCACTCGACCACTCGCATGAAGCCCGAAGATGTTGAGGACGACTCCGTGGTTCGGACTGTGTATGCTATTCCGAAGAGGAAGGACCCACACACACCTAAAGTCAAGATCGGTGTCATGGTGAGCATATCCAAACAGAAAGGTGTCTTTGAGAAACGGTTCACAGCGAATTGGAGCCCCGAACTGTTTCGTGTGCTACGTATACGTAACTATGTTCCGATGACCTCTTATCTGAACAACATACCCATCCATGGTTGTATTTACACCGATGAGATCCAGTCCACGAAGTTTCCAGACATGTATTTGGCAGAAAAGGTGCTGAAACAGCATAATGGAAGGGCCTATGTCAAGTAGTGGGGTTTCCTTGCTCGCTAAAATTACTGGGTCGCCGAGGCCGACACTGAAGATTAATAAAAAATATTCTTTTTTGCTGATTATGTATATTTTATTATATGTACATTACATTTTGTGTAAAAAAGTTTACTGTGCTTTATTTCTTAGGTAAACCTTTCATGATATTGACTAGGTGTGGTGGTCAGGTTAGGTGGATGTCGAGTAAAGATGGGAAATTAGCTCCTACATGTAAATAAAATACATAAGTCTGGGATAGTCAAAACATATTAATGAAAATGCAAAACTTAAAATAAATACCTAAAATTTAATTAAAAATTCAATAAAAATAAATAACTACAAAGTATATAAGAAGTAAAAATTATATAATAAAAAAATATACTTAGCAAATTAATGATTTGTATAAAAACTTAAAATATTATTGATATGTAAATTAAAAAGAAAAAATTACATAAGAATTAAAAATGTAATGTCTTTAATGAGAGGCAAGATATTATGTATTCGTCTCCAAGCTATGTACTACTTATAAATGCTTGTCCCTGCACACGTCACAATAGCCAAGTGGTCTAAGGTGTAAGTCTGGCGATCCAGTGTCCGACAGTTTGATTCCGCACTATTCCAGATGGTATTTTGAGGTCTAAAAAAAAGCAGTGCCCCTATCGGCTAATTCCAGAACCAATATGGCGGCCGAGCGACTAATTGAACAAGAGCGACACCAGCACTTCTAGTGGCTAAATCCTGAACAAAAATGGTGGTGCCCTAGCGGTCAATGTCAGAACTAATGGGAGAAACACATGACAAACGAAAAACCAAGATGGCGGCCTCCAGTAACAACCGATGTAAACAAATGATGAATGAATGGGAGAGAATGAAAGAGAAAGGAAAGAAGAAGGGAGAAGGATAGGAAGGGAAGGAAAGGAAGAGAAGAAAGAAAAATAAAGAAAGAATACAAAAGAGAAACAAATGGGCGCACTCGGAGAAAACTCTCGGAATGCACGAGCATAAATATGACATACTAGTTACCAAGATGGCAGTCGAACGAATTCGAGTAACAAAATGGCGGCGTACTGGCTACAAAGATGGAGTGACAAGATGGCGGCGTATTGGCTACGAAAATGGTGGGATCCAATATGGCGGTCACGTGACCAGAGCATATAATAGTAATGTTCATTTGACAGGCAACCACTAGTAGCTAGGAAATGTAGGTTCTGCATCACCAGGTTACAGGCTGGGGAGCCTGGGAGCCACGACTGCCATCTTGGATGACATCATGTCGAAACCTCTTGCTCTGCCAGTCCTCATCAACAGCGTCCATATTGTTTTTTCCTCAGAATTTCCCTTAATTCTCTTGGAAATTCCCTTTTTTCCCTATTGCTAACCTGCTCTATCATTCCACCTTGTCTCTTCATGCTCTTGCATTCCGATTCTTTTACTTCATGCTCTGGCAATCCGATTTTTTCCTTCGTGACTTTTCCTGCCATGCCCATTCTCTATCTTGCATTCTAACACTTAATTCTCTCATATACCATTTGGTTTCAATTTTCTCTCTTATGTCCCACCCCTTTCCACTCTCTCTCTCTCTCTCTCTCTCTCTCTCTCTCTCTCTACATCCTTCATATTTAATTTCCGCACCTGCCACAAGGCGTCTGTTGTAGACGGCCATATTTAGTTCTCGCACCTACCACCAGAGTGCGTGAAGTTCTACCATTCGCAGCTAGGAGCACTGGTATCGATGTGGCCATCTTGTGTGTTCGTCAACTCTTTGCCTGCAGGGGCACGCTAGCATCGGGGATTTTTTTTAGTTGGTAGTTTTTTTCGGAACTCAAAAACATCTCGTAGGCGTCCGGGATCGTTCCGGCACCCCTACCCCTTGAGTGGGCAGTTGAGCATATTGACCACAAGACTACTGCGACATCTAGGAAAGAAGGATGTTTAATATCGAATATGTATTCAGAAAAAAAAATTGGAAAGGGTCCGACTTTATATATAAAAATCGCCGTTGTATGGTTAAGAGAAAAAATAAAAGTAAATACTCGCATCGGCCTATGCACTCCCCAGATAATAAACACATCATCGCTATAAAACAGGATGTTTAGTTACGAATACACATAGAAAGGAACTGCAGACACTGCGTTCATATACACACACTTTTTATACATGTTATATACATGTACAAATTAATAACACTTGTACTATGCCTTTTGCGGTCCGCGAGAGTGCTAGCAACTAATTAAAAACTACATTCGCACATTACACACATGCATCCATACATACACACATAGGCAGGCTACAACCTTAAAGAAAATTTATTTATATGAAAAAATACCATCATTCTATCATTCAGAAAATAAAATTTATAAACATAAAAGATTTGGGCAGGTCGCATCTCTATATAAAATTTATATGAATCCATACAGAGTCAATTCCTCAGCAATGTACATGCATTTCTATCTCTGATGCTATGAACAATGAAATAAATCGTTATTGTCATAAATGCAATATTATCTTACTTTTCTGGTGAAGTAACTAGTCACATACAATGACGTGCCTCGAGATACGTGCAAAAGATGTTTGTATGTTCTAAAGATTGAACGAGCACATGAATATTTTTTCACGAATGGTTTCTGTAAAGTCCTTTTAGGACTGTTGATATTGAACTGCAACAGAATATAATCCAGCTTTGGAAAGTTCTATAATGTATCACATATGCTTCTAACTTTAATTCAATAACACCACCTGTAATTCGCTTGTCAGATAGACCTTACTATTAAGAAACCAAGTACTTTGTGAGGAACACGTTTCGTTTTAGACACCGTAGAATTCATGTACAGTCTTGGACAAGCATGATACAGTAACCTGTTGTTTTAAACCAAGAGAGAAATTTAGGTGCAGTAAAATTAATTTTTGTCAAACATTACTTCGGTCGAAAACCTAACATATGTATTACATTAGGGTAGGTTAGGGACAATCGTCCAATCAGAGGACCTCACGTCTCAGTCGCCAAGTATTTATGATGGCAGGGTAGTAGCGGAGAATATAAATTGGAAACAAATTTTAATGTTTTCTTACAAAAGAGCTTAATGAACATCGGACCAGCAATATCCGAATTATTGCTATACATTTCATGAACAAACTTATATGCAGTATTTTATTTTCGATAACTGTCAACCTGACTTGTGAAGATTCCCAGTGATTTTAAGTTTATTTACCAGGATTTGGGCATTTCAAAGCACGACACCTCGCATTTTGCTTTCGATAAGAAAAACGTGCAGCGGTTTTCTGTGGAATGGGACGGTTGAATGTAGTTTTATGCAGGTTGAGTTATAATTATGGAAATAGCCATGCGAGTTATAATGGGGAATAATAAAGGACCTCAAACATAATTTTGAAATTTAAATACGAATGAAACTGAACTGAATCTAGAAGCACTGGTACCACAGTTAATGTTTCAAGATACGTTACATATGAAGCGGAATACGTCTTTGTCTCGAATTACGAAACAATAGTTAAACAGGCCTACAGCGCCACAAATGTTCGAAAGTTTTTATAATGTTTACCGCCACAAATAAATTTATTATGAGATAAAATGAAATGTTTCAATTATGTAAGTGAAGTAAAGTTTCCATTTTTTAATGTTTGCGTGGGTTCAGAAAGTGTTTTGTACAAATATTGACGCGCCCTTAAGTCTTTGTTGGTTTTCTTGGTCTCACTGAACTCTTTGTGGATAAAGTAATTGTTTTTATTTAGTCCTGGAAAATACAGCTTGAATAATGAACTACCGTGGTGGGCTAGACATTATTTTATCAAAGCTTTGGTGTAAGAGGTAAGGCAGTTGTTATGGAGTGCAATGAAAGATTTTGTTGGTCGACCAATTCAATGACATTCCGATTAAATCGAAATGTTTCATTAAATCATATACTACACTAAAAAATAGGGAGTTAGCGTCAATAAGAACTTATTCGAAAAAAGAATCGGTTTCACTTGGAATCAGATACAATTTAAGTTTACAAATCATCTTGCTTCCCAATCAATTCGTCCTATAATTTTTTAACTATGGCGTGGGAATTATTATGCTACCATCATGTTGAAATCATATTTTAGCTTATATTCACAGTGAATTTACACGTCATCCTTTATGACTGTTTAGTTTTGTGCAGAATCTGCGAATTCAGTAATGCGATTCTCTCACGTAGAGAGACTACGTAAAGAAACTTACACGTGCTGTCAGTTTTATCGGCAGTAAATGGACCGACCAGTGTAGAGGTCAAGGCCCTGTCCTAGTGGATACACAATGATTAGATGGCGCAAGCCACGTTGGCCATGCAGTACTTGTAGTTTGCCTGTCCTTGTGGAACCCTTGCAATTCCAAATGTCACACTTCCGTTTTCATGGCGTGGAGTACAATGACGTTCAGTTGTTCGCTACGGTCTCTTAGACTCAGGCACAGTGTTTAATAGCTTAGTAATATTTGGCCTCCAAAAACTATTTTCCGTTTCTGTTTCGAATATGTATTGTATGTACATAATGTATACAAACTGTTCGGAAACTACCGGTCGAAATTCAAACCACAGGATGTGTGGGCGAATAGAAACAAGAAACTCTAGTCAGAAAATGTTTGGCAAAGTCATTTAGTAAGTTTAAATTGAAGTTGAATTTCGGCAAACGACGCCGGGTGCCTGTAGCCTCATGTACCTGCGTGCACAACAAGTTGCATGACTCGAAGGCAAACAGCGGTGGTGCTACATGCGGCCAGCGCCCCTACATAGGCAACCATGAACTACAGAAGCTCGCCTGCCTCTGCGGTGACGCCTGTGTGTGGGATACTAGCAACCCGTCCGACCGACAGGCGGCGCAGAGTGCCGCGTGCAGCACTGCCGTGGATCCACTCGCCTTCGTGTTATGCAACTTGTTGTGCACGCAGGTAAATACGGCTGCGGACAGCCGGCGTCGTTTGCTGAAATTCAACTTCAATTTTATTCTCCTTGTGACTAGAGTTTTTTTTTTTGTTTATGTTCGCCCACAGAGGCTGTGGCTTGTTTTCTACAGGTAGTTTCCGAACATGTATATTGCAGTTCGCTACGTGATGTTATTTCTACAATTTTACTCACAGCTCCCATTTTCAAAAACTACCTCGATTAGGATTATCATCTCTCAAGACCTCGAGGTTTAGAGCCGTCCAAACCTCTTCACTCACTCACCCACTCTTCTCATGATTAACCTGGAAGTCTGATCTCAACTAAATATGTGCGTGTTTATTTTCCACGTATAATTTCTCTAGCATTTAAACTGTAATTGCAAAGAAAAAGTTTTTATTTTATTTTATTGATATTTTCTGATCTCGTTGAGGAAATTACTGTATGTTATTTTATGTTTTATAAAATGTTCATGGCCAAAATCATTACAAATCCAAGGTCACAAAAACCAGTATATCTGCCACTGAACCATAACGTCAAGATTACGAATAATCATCAGCTACCACCTCAAGACCACATTCGTGAGTCCTGTGTTAAGTTGCCAAAATAGGAGTAAAATAAAATGGTTAAAACGACATATTTATGTAAGACACGCATTTCTGTTGCACCTGCAATACTTTGTGTAACTAAATAAAGAAATTGACAGGACTTGTACTGAATGGATGTAGATATAAAACTTATATAGATGGACCGGAAACAAATAGAAGGAAGATAATGACTGTTCAAAAAATAGATTCACGACGTCTCTGTTACTCAAAAAAAGAAATTTAATGCAAATTAATAACAGAATTTCCCCTTTGGAATAATTTCAACATTAGATAGAACAATTTTGTAGCCTAGAGCTACCACAAAGACAATAAATTAATTGCCAAGTAGTAAATTAAAAGCATTAATATAAACCTAATAGTTTTCACGCTGTATACATGGAAAATAAGTAGATGTGTAAATATTTCAGGAATGGCAAGAAGTAAACAGTAGTATATAAATGTATGTTCTGGCACATAGGTTTCAGAATGTTGAATGCTGGGCTAATTAAATGGCCAGTATCGATGCTAGCTAAATCAATTTGGATGACGGCCATGTTGAATAGTCGTAATATTCGATGGCAGCAGTGGTTGTGAGCTACAGACATGTCAAAAGCCGATGGTCATATCTGCTTTATAACTAGCGCATTTGAAAAATCGAAAATCTGTTTTTACCACATTATTAAAATAATGTATTTACCATTCGACAGTGTACTTAAATATAACGTGTGGCTATCATCAAGGTGAATTGAGCGAGCACGAATACTGGCCAACTGGTTCCACATTCAACCTCATGAATTCTGCGCCAAAACACTAGATACATTTCCAGATACAGTTATTTGGTATTTAATCTTAATTGAACTGGAAATTAAATCTGATTTCAGTTAAGTCGGGTAGCAAGTAATATATACACACACGAGGGCTGACTCAGAAGTCATTGAAGCTAATGTTTATCTACAGTAAATGACTCAACACAGGAAATTAACTATGTACATTTGAAAGTGTACGACATGTACGTTTCAAAGGTGACACAACATGGGATGCAGGAGTGTCCGGCAAGGAACAAAGACAAACATGGATGCTTGAAATCACAGTTTAATTAATATATTCGCGTACAAGCTGTATACGATCATGTGAACAGGTATGTATCGTACGTGTACGAGCTGTTTAACATACTTCAAAGTAGTGTCCGATGTTGTCCACTGTTCGTTGCCAGCGATGAGACAGACGGGAAATACCATCGGTTGCATGAGACCCGTCAATGTACGCCACCTCTCGTCGAACCGCTGTGACGACTTCTGCCTCATCGCTGGCAACGAACCAAACCTCTGAGACTACTTTGAAGAACAGCTCGTACATATATGATGCGTACCCGTTCACATGAGTATAAACAGTTTGTACGTGATTAAACGGTGATGTCAAGCAGCCATGTTTATCTTTGTTGACATTCCTGCATCCATACCAAATGTGGTGTCACCTTTAAACCGTACATGTTGTACACTTTAACCTACACATAGTACATTTCCTGTTTGGGGCATCTTTCGGAGATAAACAATAGTTGCCATGATTTCTGAATTAGCCCTCGTGTGTGTGTGTGTGTGTCTATATATATATATATATATATATATAAATCATACGCTAAGCTCATTTTTAGAGACTAGTTAAAAAGAAGGCCATGGAATTGCAAACTGTGCATAATACCGTTTATTGGCTCTAGGTAGATATACAGGTTGCTCGCTGACAAGTCGTATAAATGTTACATTTTCGGCATTGAAAAAATCTTTAAGACAAGAGTATAAGACTCAATCCCAAGGTCATTTGCTCGAGAAACATTGGAAGTTTTGTGAATATTTCGTATTTCTGTTATGAAATTGTTTTCAACAAATTCCTAAAATTTCTATGACCGTAACTTTATTCTGAATGGTCCCAGAATAGTACTGTTACACGAGGACAAAGTTTCAAACAGAATATAAACATACTGGTAAGGATTTGTTATATTTCTAGGCGTATCGCCAATTTAAATAAAATTGCTTTATGATTACTATTTTAAAGCTCAGGCCATCCAAAATAATGATATTTTGAATTGAAATAATATTATACATTATATTGTATTAAATTCCATAATATTATTCGCAGCAATACAAATAATTATATTGAGTTATGTGCTGTGACATAGTGTACCGCAAAAGTTATTTTTACTAAGGGTTATAGCATTATGTGTATGAAATTATTCACAGGAACACAACAATAGTTAAAACTTTTAGTGAGTTATGTACCTTGACTTTATCATTCGGAGTAACGTTACCTTGTAACCACAAGGTAGTGTTATGTAACTAACGTTATTTGCAGAAGTGCAAATATACTCATAACTTTTACTTTGTCTACTATCTTGTGTAGTTGTCTTGTATACCTTAATGTTATTAGGTTACCACGAGCTAAAGCGTTACGCAAACAACGTTGTTTACAGAAACGCAAATACAATCACAACTGTTACTTTGTTATGACCATGACGTTGTAGTTTACCTTAACTTTATTAGGTTAACTCCAGTTAAAGCGTTATGTAAATAACGTTACTCACAGCAACGCAAATATTTTCATAACTTTTACTTAGTTATGACCATGACGTTTCAGTGCACCTTAACGTTATTACGTTACCACGCGCTAAAGCGTTAAGTAAATAACATTATTTACAGAAACGCAAGAAACTTTTACTGAGCTATGAGCCATGACTTAATGTTCAGCGTAACGTTATTTTGTTACCATTAAGCTATAGTGTTATGCGAATAATATTATTCATAGCAACAAAAACATGTGAATAACTTTTACTCGGTTATGTACCATGTGGTTTTAGTGCATGTAACGTTATAGAGTTGTCACATATAAAAGTTCCTTACTGTATTTACCGAAATCATGTAACAAGTCAATAAGGTACTCCGTAATATAATGTTATTACATGTTACTGTTAAGTTATCTACCCTTGGAAAGATGTGCTGGTTCGTAACAAAACACAGGGGGGTAAAACCTGTTTTCCATATGAAGGGAGATGATATTACCAACCACATTTTCACAGGTGAAAGAACTCCGTACTACAAAACACAATTCGCCTATATGTTGCTTAATCGCAAGTAGTTCTTGATACACTTGTGGAAAATGGAATATGGACACTCACACGCAATGGTCCCATATGAATGAAGGTTGACCTGAATGATTATACAGGTTGTACACTGTATATGATAATGATCACCGGTTTTTAAACCTATGGACAGAGGCTACAGAGTGTTTCGAACAACAATGCCACTATCTTGTGTAGCCTCCTTTAGCGATGAAGCAGTTGTGCGCAGAGGCGATCATAAAGGTGTCGGATGTCATCTTGGGAAATAGTGTCCCACTCTTATTCTACCTGTTGTTGCAATTCGTGGAGGTTTGTTGCCGGCATCACAGACGACACCAAACGTCGTCCCATCATGTCCCACACATGTTCAATGTGGGACAGTTCGGGTGATCGTGTTGGCCAGGGGAGTTGATGAACACCTTCGAGAGTGCGTTGGGTAACACAAGACGTGTGTGCACGGGCACTGTCCTGCTAGGAGAAGACATCTCCTTTGCGTTTAAGGAACGGCATCAAAATGGGTTGGATGATGGTCTGGATATAGCGTTCACTGTTCAGTGTTCCCTCAACAAACACCAGAGGCGTACGGTCTTTGTAAGCTATTGCATCTCAGACCATGATGCCAGGAGTTGGTCCTGTATGTCAGTGCCGTATGAACCCTGGTTTTTGCCGTTCTCCTGGTCGACGTGGCACTCGCGAACTACCGTTACTGGCGTCAAGGCAGAATCTGCTCTCAGCAATAAACACAACACCGCGCCATTCATCCCTCCAGTTGCGTCGTTCGCGGCACTATCCTAGGCGGGCTGCATTGCGATGAGGTGTGAGAGGAAGTCTGGCGAGCGACACCGTTGATTGTAGCACAGCGTCCAGAAAACTGCTGGTGATGGTCCAAGCTGACACCTTGGCTGCAACAGTGGCCCTAATCTGCGATCAGCAATGGCTGCTCGTCTGATGCGGCGGTCCAGGCGGGAATCCGTTTACCGCTGCTGTCCGGAACCAGGTTGACGAGCATGTGCACTATCGTCGGACCACCGGCATCACCAATGATGCACAGCAGACACTTCACGTCCTGCGCGTTGTGCAATCCTGGCTCCCTCAGGCCCACAATGCGACTTCATTCAAAGTCCGTTAATTGCACGATGTGTGGTCGTCTAATGCCATCGCGGCATGTCTAAAATGCTTACTACACACAGGCTGATGCTTGAAACAACAGACGGCTCTTTCACCGATTGACCTACAGTTTTATTGCGCGCAGAGGTGTTATACCTAGTACGTGGTTCCTACTCTGTCCACAGCACAGCACTGTTAATAATTGCATGTGCTGCCCTCTATCAGTGCCCCATGCGCTTATGGTGTTTCTACGTCATCGCTTTAGTGGTGTTCATTTTTCATTTCCCACCAGTGTATTTGTAACGAAAATAATTTTAAAAATTCTATTATGGGAGCGTTTAGTTTCCTTAATAATTAACTTCAGAGAAAAATAGTACATGCGTTTTCGTTTTATATTTCCATATGGAAATTTCCGGAGTTTGTCAGTCATTTTTAGTTACACGTTGCATATTAGTTTTCAAAAGACAATCTGTTTAACAGGAGTAAATCATTTGTACCAGTTTTAATATAATATAATTGCATTAAAAACTCGTTAAATAGAAGAATACAGACATCTCAAAGTGAAGTGAGTGAAAAGATTTGCACGTCTCGTAACAACGGCCGATGAGGGTGAAGCGAGGAATGGTGCAGCGTCGGAATGACAGAGCGAGGGAAACGGGAGAACCCCAAGAAAACCCGCTGACCCGTGGCATCGTCCGGCACAATTCCCACATGCGAAAATCCGGGAATGACCCCGCCCGGAATCGAACCCGGTTTGTCTAGGGGGGAGACGAGCAGACTAACCACTATACCTCCGCGGCCTCTTAGACACGTCAAAGCAGTTGTACTACATAAACAGTGCCCTAACCTCAAATCGTATCCACATAGTTAACGACAGCAGTGTTGGCAGAGAAGCAGTTCAATGTTGGCAGACGGAGTTCGTACTGCGCAACTTGTATGAGCACTCTACCCCACTTTTTCTCTGCGGTTGTTAGCATAATAATCGCAGCTCCAGACATCATACATAAGCCTTCGTCTATGAACATAAAAGGTAGATGACCTTCGTATTTCCTTTTACGTATCTACATATACATGTGTGCGTGTGTTTCGACCGCGAAAACTCTTGAAGCCATGAACCGAACTTCGCCAAAATTCATACAACTACAGTGTTAAACAATGCGATACTATCACATTTCGTCACAATGGTGCGTGCTTATTTTAAAAATGGGGGCCTTTTCAAAAAATATTACTGTGCCATATATCAGGAACTGCTCAACAAACTTGAATCCAAGCGGATATTTTTTTTATATTTTATATTAGTATTGAAGTCAGAAATTTACATACTTCATAGTACGTCATAGTAAAAAAATAGTACAACAAAATTTATACATCGTATCTCAGGAACTCCACAATATTGATTATCGCCAAATTTGCAGCTTAGTTTCTGCTATAGTAGGCCAGCTATACTTACATTGTTTTATAGATCATACGCTTATTCTGAAAATGATGGCTTTATGATAATTTTATGTTTGTATCCCATTCTACGAAAACATTAGCTCTGTATCAGCCACTTTTAGGGTGCTGGCAGTAGACTACGTAGTGTAAGTATTTCATACAGAAATTCACAGCCGTTGTTATTCGACATTTTTAAAGACAGGGTCGACTTGAAAGAAAAACTTACACATTTGGTTTGCATGCCTTGCTATGGAGGATTATATAAACTTTTATTTCAGCATGTCTTTGTAGATGTCTTGCCAACATGGTAATGCATGCTGAAAATTTATAGTGGAACGTTGTTAAACTGCAAGACATTTACGCTTTCATTCCTGGAAGTCAACACAACTTATGAGACAAGATCCGTGAATATCTGTAAATATAATATGATTTGAAGTAAATCAGACTTTCATTTGCAAAATGGCGTCCTTAGACATATTTTATTAAAACTTATTATACTGTTGTGAGCATTAAATTCGCTGATTTGTAGGGACATTTGTTTCCTATTTTGTAAGATATCGCTACCTCTGCAAATAAAAATGTATATTATGTCTCAGGAATTACAGACAATATATACCACACATGTAATAATTAGTAATACCTCAGAAAATACAAATGGATAACGGACTTAACTTCCTCGTCTCACAATTCAACATTTCTGTTAGATACAATATATTTGGAAATATTCAACCAATTTGAACCCAAGTTGACATTCTGGCAATGCCTACTATGTGCGCAAAGTACTCTGATATATAACCTACTTAGTCCGCCATTTTGTAAAATACAATGACGTGAAAAATCAGGTTTATACATTAGGTGACGATAATTTCCCAACCAAGTTCCACCACATTTGAAGTACTAGTAAAACTATAGAAAGCTACCTAAATATATTTTTATAGCAATTGGCTGATAAATAAATAGCAAACTTATTTATCTGATAGTTATTATATACATTTTGAATTATTGCACTGATTTAAATCAAACTTGGCGTGCTAAATAACTACTGTTTGCAATAAATTTACAAAGTTATAGCATTTGGTTGTTAGAACCACTATACCAACTTATTCCATACTTAGCGGGAAAATTCTTTTTGCTAATCCGATTTTTCGAAACACGGATTTCTTTTAGTTAAGCTAGTGAGAATTTCATCAATTTGATCGAAAATACAAGTGAAGAGGAAAGTTGACTTGTTAATAAATTACTTGTTTTCATTTATCTTATATTACTTTCGTCTTCTCTTCCACAACCTGTTCAACTACATGTATACGTTTTAAATACAAGTATACAGTTCTAACCCATGGTTGTCGAGCAAAAATAGTTGCATTTGTTTCGTATATGACTCCTAGAAGTATAGATAACATTTTTTTATTTTCGTAACGTTGAACTTTCCTCAGTAAAATATTACTGTCCCAATTAAGCACTCTAGAACGAAGAAACCGTATTGCCATTTTGAACGGCCCTGTTATCTTGTTAGATATAGTGTACTTGATAACGTAGGGCCACAGACCTTATCGATCGTCCTAACTCTTATCCATGCGGATCATAAACTCTGTTCGACAATACTTTGCTCTCCGAAGGGAACTTCTGTATCATCAGCATATTTCGCTGAAACAGGAAAGGGGCCAAAGAACTTTTTTCCAGTGGAATGAATCTCCAATAACATAACTTTCCATTTGATGACTATGTGCATGTGCTGTATGTGTGCGTGTGTGAGTCTTCTCCCACAAATATTTACCTCGTATTTAGAATTAAAGCAATCTTGGTATAATTCTGAGATCTGCTAAGGACACTGAACTTTTTGCAGTTCTGATCATATAATACATATTTCCAAAATGGCAGCCTTAGGAACGTGCAAAATATTTGAACCAAAGTTATGCTTACAGTGACAAATACAAACAATTGATTCACCGCCAAACAGCACCTTATATTTACCATATTACGACAATACCTCCAGAATGTTATATTCTACGCAATACATCTCAGGTGCTCTTAAACCAATTCTCAGTTAATCTCGAGTAAATAAAGCGCTTCTCTCTTCTTCTGCAGATTTGGGCTTTCGCCCGCTGCGATTTCTACTGTCGATAAGACCATCTTTCACAAATGATGACCTATATTTTTTCCCCTTTAAAAAACACGAGATTTGATAGCGTGTGATAGTCTCTTTGTTGGACTGCGGTCAAGATGTGCCAATAAGTTTCCTCTGTATTTCACAACTGCATAGAATAACCAGCATTATTTGGTTCTTTTTTAATTGTTGGAGCGAAGAGATTTGGGCAGCTCTTAACACTGAGGTCACGAGAGTCCATGAGGGTGAAGTGAGGTGATGATGGATCAGCGCCGTAATGTAAGGGCGGGGGGGAAATGGAAGACACCCGAGAAAAACCCGCCGACCAGTGACATCGTCCGGCCCGATTGCCACACAAGAAAATGCGGGAGTGTTACCGCCTGTCGATTTTCAAACAGTCAAGTCTTGCGTGTGACAGCTGATGGTGCTGTTTCAGTGGTCTGAAGTCTACTGATGTCTTTTCAAACAGCCAGTGCCCGATTTTCGCACCCATGCGGGAATGTAGCTAATGTCATCACTTATTGAAATATACTTTGAATATGTCAGTTCGTTTTCTTTTTAATTTTGATATTAATGCCAGTTTCACCATTGAACGAAACAAAAATAAAAAAAGTATTAAAATAAGCTTTTTGTCCAGGGTTAATTTTACTTTCCTGGGCTGTAGAACACTTTGAAAATTGCTGTTTAAGACAAAATGTGGAACGATGTATCATGTACCTCAATTTTATACGGATAAAACCAAAGGTTTCACATTGGCAGCTTTAAGACAGTATTGGTTATTTTTAGGAACTAGTCACCTGGCTTCGCTTCGCTCAGGTTTTATGGAGTTATTAAAATACATACCTATATATTTGCGACTACCCGTGACTTCTTGCGACTACCCGTGACTACTTCGTATCGCTCTACCCACTGGGACACTGCGGCTCCACTTGGCATTACTCTATTCACTGGCCCTCTGTGGCCCCACTTGTATGCCAATGCCCATCTGGAAGAATCGAGCTTTCTAACAGTGAACGAGTTATTAGAATCGGCCCTGTAGTTTTGGTAGAGCATGCTTAGAAAGCAGCCAAGAAGCTCATTTTTCTCCGACTCGGTTTACAAATTTTGAAATTTCTCAGGGACTTTTTTTTTTTTAAATTAAACATAGCCTATGTACATCTGGAATAATGCAGATTTTTAATAGTGAAAGTATTATGAGAATCAGCCGTGTGGTTTCCGAGATTACTCGAGGCATATAAACAAATAAACAAACAAACTCACATTACCTCTTTATAATATTAGTATAGATAACTTCCTCCGCACACCTTTTTAGAAGATAGTTTCGTGTGATTTGTTAAGGGTTATGAGTTTTAGGTTCGGGATTTTTCAACCCATTAGCTTTAATTTGGCGCAGATGTACTTGTTTTTAAATGTACGGCATTCATACAAATTTGATACGTCAGTTACTAGTTATATAACAGGTTTAAAACTACTCAGCACTATAAAATTGTATAGTAGAAACAATTTACAACATTTGAATAAACATTGAATACTTAGTAACCAGCATACATAGTACGTATTTGAAATCAGTTGGGCGGAAGAATTTATTGGTGTTGTGGAATAACTGACAGTAATGAGGTATAGTCTGTTCGCAGTAAAATGAGCACTTTCGAAAGCCCTGCTTAAGATATAGTTGTATACACGTTGTGTATTCCTCCGCCTTATCTAAAATTAGCATTGCTATGGTCCTCGTCGCTTTATTCATGCATCGGTAAAATGAAAATGTGAAATTATTAAGAAAGTAAATATTTTACAAAATGTGCTAATTTTTACACTTCGTTGCATTAAAAAAACAGAAAGTGAATGAATTAATTTTAAGTTATCACAGATGGTTACCTAACATTTTTTATTCGACGTTTATATATATATATATATATGGAACTATTTTCCATCCATCGTTACTAACTTTACTGGGCGAATATCACTCAGTGCGCCCATTAAAATATATGCATGCAGGGTCAATGAATTTTTTCTACGGTTCATTTCAACAAAAGTGCTTACTTGATCGTGAACAGCCTTTAATGGCGGAATAATGACAAAGTGTGGACGAGGAGGAAGCACGAATGGCCCGTACAAAGCCCTACACCACATGCTGATCCCAAGTCCGGAATTCCAGCCCACGAGGCTAAGAAATCGAACCGATGACTTCAAGCTGTGGGCTACCCAGGCATGCGCATCGAATGTCTGGTCACCTCTACACCTTTTACGCTTGTACGAAACTTCGCTCAACTCGTAGACATTACTTATGAGCATCCTGTCTTCGCATTAAAAAAATTAGCTCGTATAGTTTTGCGTCATGTCATGTCGAAATCACAATTTTAGTGTTTTTGGAACTCATAAACAAAGTAAACGAAAACATTTACCGAAGATTTAACAAGGGTGATTGATATTTCATGAATTAATTAATTTCAAGATCTGATTAGCAAAATCTATTTTATAAAAAAATCATAGAGTGCTACAAATCTAATTAAGCCAAACAATTTTCATAATTTTTAAAAAATTGCGAAAACAATTCATAGCTTAGTTTCAAATATTTGTGGAAGTAACTCATAGTATAGGTATTATTTCTGTAAGTGGGTTAGTTTTTATTTTATAGCGTAGTTTCAAATATTTGTTGAAGTAACTCGTAGTTTCTTATTTAGGTGAGTTAGTTTTTATTTTTAGCGTAGTTTCAAATATTTGTTGAAGCCTCTCATAGTTTCTTATTTCTGTAAGTTAGTTTTTATTATTTGTAGTTCCAAAAACTCAAAACTTTTGGTTCTGACATGACATATGCAAAAAATAAAACGTCTTACAAATCTTGAATGTGAGAAAACAGTAGCACGGACTGGATGAAAATTATGTGTACAAGTTGAAAAGTTTTCCGTATAAATATAGAATGATTTTTTTTCCCCGTGAACAGCACCCTTAATGCTAGCAGCTGTGCTTGCAAGCTGCACCCGCCCACTGGGGTGTTGGCCGCGGTATTGAAATACCACACTTTATTACTGCAGGCATCCGGCGTTGGGGATTGTTGGGGGGGGGGGGAGGGGGAGGGGAGGGTGGCTCCTCACTTCACAACCGCGCAGTCTGCAGCTTCGAGAAGTAATGGAATTTTTCCCCCTCCAGACGTGAGTGCAGACTCACGCGCCGCAAGTTTTAAAGGGCTTCAATCACGCTGCACGAGCGCGAGATAGGGGCGGTGAAGTCGCCGCTGACGCGTGTATCGCATACGATTTCGCCCTTATGGTCGTCATTTGGAGTTTACGTATAAAGCTGGTTATTTTATTGTCCATTCGCGGACATCAATAATACAGATATACACAAGAACAAGTAAACTGAAGAAACAACACTTACGCTATACAACACCTACACAAACAACATTACACTGACACCAACACAACACCGACACAAACATCAAACACACGACGGACACCTCACAAAACGACAACAACCGTCGGCCCCTCTGTCTCCGGAGAGGATGGCGGGGTGAGGGTTCAAGGGTAGAGGCAGAGGAATTCTAACTTTTGACATTTTAAAATTATAACGCAAACATTTCTTTCAAACTTTAACAAAATAATTTTAAGCCCCGGTTTTAAAATTTAACTCGTTTTTATATGCTATAACGTGACAAATTATACGTTTAGACTATTTTCTAGACTTATTTTAAATTCAAGTAACTGAGACCAGTTATGGCCTTCGGCTGGGCACTGGTACGATTTTAATATGCTCTGTTCTGTCCATTCGTGGTGTCTTCACACTTTGCGAATCAAACCTTTGAAATATCACCACGTGTTTGACGAGTCTGGTCGCGTCCTAAATAAGTACGTCATGTATCACAAATCGTTTTATACTTCTGTCAAATTTTACATTTACTTATAGTTTACTTGCGAACGGCCCCGGCCTCGCTCGGGTGCGATTTACTAATATGGAGTTGTTTAGGTTTACAGCAAGCATATACGCTAAATGTTTAAGGTAACTAACATAGGGGTAATACTGCGTTGTTCAAAAAGTCATCGTAAGTGAACATGCTGGTGGGGACTTTTTTGTAGACCTTTTTGAGATCTACAATTCTGTATGATTTAGTTCGCGCTAAACCATGTAAGCGACCGAAAAGCGGCTTTTTCCGGCTTGATTAGAAAACGTTGACATTTCTCTACTTGCCTTACATTAAATATTAATGTATTAAGCACCCAAAGCTTCCTCAAGAAATTCTCTAAATGGTGGTGAAAACCGCACCAAAATACATCACGTAGTTTAGAAGCCTTAGCTAAATACAGATACACACTTAGCCGGGCGACCTTGTTAGGTGTGTTGGCAATGCCTAGTAATAAACAGTTTTTATGCAAAATATTAAACTGAGAACACACGAATGCGGCGCGTCGCCTCTTTGGTGTAATTTTATAGACGTTGTAAAGCTTTGTTTGCATGAGGCGCAGGAATAGCCTGAAAGTAGAACGTAAGCTGGTATAGCGTGAAGTAACTATGAATTGACTCTGGAGGTTAATTCAGCATGCTTTACATCCGCCTCTAAAAGCAATTCGCTCTTATGAACATAGACAAGTAGGTATGTTGAGGGCTATGGAAGGCAATTGTCAAAATATGAAAACCCGAAGTTAATTTGAATTACTTAACGTACTTAGATGGGGTTTGTTTTGTTCACTTTAGGCTGTTCAAGGTAAAATGAGTACTTCTGAAGCACTGCTTATGATCGACTTGTATGTACGTTATATATTTTCCCGCCTTACGAAAAATTAACATTGGTATGAGCCTCATTACTTAATTCATGCGTCGGTCAAGTAAAAATATGAAATTATTAGGAAAGTAAATATTATACAAATCTGCTCATTTTTGCACTTCGGTGCATTCCAGAAGAACAGAAAGGTAAAGAAATCATTAAGTTATCACAAATGGTGACCTAAGACTTCTTATTCAACGTCAAGATAGGGAACTGTTACCCATCCATGGTTACCAACTTCACTGGACAAATGTCACTTATTGCGCCCATTATAATATATGCATTCAGGGACAGTGACTTTCTTCCAAGTTCATTTCAAAAGTGCTCACTTTATCGTGAACAACCTTTATATGTTTGAATTAACAAAACATTTACATCCAGTAGTAGACCAGTTGATAAGATTTTGATTCCTAATAAAAATTGTTTACTGTTTTCAGATTAATAACGTATATAAACCACAAAATTAGTACATATGCAAATAGTGTTAAAATTTATAAAGCTTAACAATGCCCAACGTTATAACAACACAATTTAAAAAAAACCTAGTGGTAACCGGATTTTATGATCTTGAAAATTCCTGTAAGAATATTACCTTTAAAATTAATTTTATTCAAGAAACATTAATTTCAATTATTTAAATTAGTAGATTATATAAGATTATATTATTTTGTTATTTTCAAGTCTTTTGCTGTTATTAATAGTTCAGATAATTAAAAATTATTGTCAATAAATCTAACCCCATCAAACTATATTAAGTACATAGTTCAAATTCTGTTTATGATTTTAGGTTTCGGTCCTTCGCGCACTGCGAAAGATTTTCTTAAGGAAAATAATTCTCTATTTTAGAACTTTCTGGACAGTAAATTTTCAGTCTATAGTCAGAGTACGCGTTCCACTTAACACGTATTTTGCACAATAATGTTATGCCAGCTGAAAATTGAATGAATATTTTGCATACAAACATTCCAAAATAAAAATAGTTTTTTTTATTGGCACTAACTGGATTACATAAAACATGGGATGTGGCATGATATACGTTACATGAAATACTACATCTCATCTGGAATAGTACTGGAAAATGTTTAGGGTCTCAACAGCATCGGTGATGAACTTCAAAAAGAGAATCACTGAATCCGAAGGTCCAAGATACGCACCAAATAAGTAAAAATGTGTCAGGATAAAGAGAATATTCTGCCTTATTGGGGTAAAATTATTACCTAGGTTATGTTGAACACAAAAATGCGAAAATAAAGGGAAACCCCACCGGAAATCGATACCGGATCACCGTGGTGGGGAGGCGTGCAGTCTGACCGCTACACCCCGATGTCCTTGGGTCCAGGTGGGCGACTGACTCTCTGCAGTCTGATCTGAGAGAATGGAACCTGGTTTATTTTAGAAAGAAACCCGTGAGCCTCGAGACAGTGTAATCAGAACACACCTCGGTCTTTCTTCTCATGTCAATCGTATTTATCTCTACGGTTTACGGCAGCGACAAAAAGAAAAAATATACTCAGTTTTAAGAACATTTGCTTTCGTAGTCAGGATGAGGATCAAAAATTTCCCAAAATATTTTACAAAGGAAAAAAAATTACAATGTGGAACGGCCTGCTTAAGAAGAATTTAAGGGGATATTAAACCGAAACCTTATATTTTTGGTTGACATTCAATGAAGCCTTTTCTCTGGATACAAATTTAATGTAGTCACTTGGAAGAACGCTACGCTATGTAAAAAAAAACTTATTATACGTAAGTAAGCATGTTGTGTTCTGTATGTCTTTTCCAAGGGAAAAAGATCTGCGCACACAATATTTGAGGACACAATCACTATTCGTCAGACACTGCTCCAGCACCTTAAGATTGGGATGGAGCTGCGCGTCCAAGTCAAGAAGCGAGGGAGTGATACGGGCGACACTAACACGCTCTTCTAGCGCCTCTTCGCTCCTACGTGCAAGGCGTGCAGTGTTTCCATCGTGACTCTGTACTGTGCAAATTATATCTGTAACAGTGGGACTTTATTACACGTGATGAAAGCCCACAGATTAAACTACGACTGTAATGGTCGTACTCACTTAACGCTAAATAAAACTGCATGGACAAGCTTAAAAAATGCGATGTTTGACCATTTTCACGATTTTTTTTCTCGAAGAATACACTTAATATGAGAAGAAAAAAATTAGGGGCATTGATAATTTTTTTTTTTATATATATATTTTCTGACAAAAACTCGTATTTGCAAAACATTTATTTACCGAGATACGCGTATTCGCGCAAACAACTATTTCACAGAAAATGTTTCTTAATAAAGGAGTAGGGGAAATGCAAGAGAAAAGGCTATGCGGATTATTTTTTTAATGCTTTAAGGGAAGATGGTGCGTTTCCAAGCTGGATGAATGAAAACGAAAGAATTATCTTTTGAGTTCACATAACATTTTACTTGAGTTTTTCTTATTTTTATAGGAAAAAAGGTTGTCAATGATTGGAAAATATTCATATCATCTAATTTATTTCCTTATGAAAATCAAAGTAATATAAATATATATATATTTAACATACAGGGGCAAGGCTTCATCTTCCCAAGTCAACAGCACTGAGATATATGTTAATAAAGGTTGTTCACGATAAAGTAAGCACGTTTGAAATCAACCTTAGAAAAAATTCACTGCCCTTACCCGCATATGTTTTAACGGGTGCAATGAGTAACATGCACCCAGTAAAGTTGGTAACGATGGATGGGAAGTAGTTCCGTAACTCAACGTCGAATAAAAAGTGTTAGGCAACCATTTCTGATAACTTAAACTTTTTTTTTTTTCTATTTCTGTGTATTTTAATGCACCAAAGTGTAAATATGAGCGAATTTGTTAAATATTAATTTTTCTAGTAATTTCACAGTTTCGCTTGATGGACACATGAAAAAAGCGATGAGGCCCGTGACAATGCTCATCTTACATAAGGCGGAAGAATGCACAACGTGCATACAGGCAGATCTTAAGCAGGGCTTTCAAAAGTGCTCATTTTACCTTGAAAAGCCTATAGTAAGTTTCTCTGGCTAATTCAAATTCTGTCGAATGGCTGTCTCGTAGGATATGCGAGTAATGGGGAGAGATCCAGTCGCTCACAACTTACGGAACGCTGAGATAAAAGTTTCCCGATTTGTAACTTTGCGATTGGGAAAACCTAACCGTATGCCACAAAAGTAGCAGGTAGCATCTGCATTGCAAAAGCCACATGCGTTCGTCATACCGGCATATTAATCACTTTTTTTTAAACGTTACTGGCATTCTAGAGCAGGTGAGATACGAGGAACGGCTATGTGTATTGTTGCTTAGCACACCCGCGCGAGATCTACGTACGTCTAACTAGGCTCGTGCCACCGTTCAATGCAGTAGGTGTACGCTGTTTATTGGTTCCATCTTGCGCATCATCATAATACCACATGTACTGCGATTTGCAACATGTCGATACAGCAGTTGTTACGCCTACTGGCCCGAGTTATCAGATCCTCCAGTTGAACTGTATTGTCCCTAACCATCTTGTAGTTTTGATACAAGCTGTTCACGGTTAAGTGAGCAATTTTGAAAGCCCTGATTAAAACCTTCTTGTAAACACGCCATGTAGTCTTCCCCCTTATGTAAAATTAAAATTGCCTAGAGCCTCATCACTCTATTCGTACGTTGGTCAAGTAAAACTGTGAAATTATTAGTGAAGTAGATACTTTACAAACCTGCTAATTTTTACTCTTCGATTCAGCACAAAAAAAAAAAAAAAAAATCATGTAAGTTATTACAAATGGTTACCTAACACTTTTTATTCGACGTTAAGGTATGGAAATACTTTCCATCAAACGTTACCAACTTTACTGGGAGAATTTCACTCGGCACAGCCGTTAAAATATATGCAGGCAGGGGCAGTGAAATTTTTCTCAGGTTGATTTCAAAAGAGCTCACTTTATCGTGAACAGCCTTTACCTACAAGTAACAGTACTCTGAATATAAACAGAGGTCATTATTATTATTGCTTGCACGAGACTAAATAAATAACAAAGATAGATCAAGAACGATGACAGTGACTGTAAAACACCCATACGCTGTGAATAACTTCATTCTGAAGTGAAATAAATAAAAAAAAACGTGTTTTCCTTTTGTTAGCGTGGTAGATTACTCTACCAGTGACCTGACTAAGAAATAAAGTGCAATATTTAATGTGTAACCATTTCAGGTTAGTAGAATAACATCTTTGCCGGAAATGCAAAAGTGTTAATAAAATATGTATCAGTTATCTCTAATTTGTTTGCTGACATAAAACGATTCACAGTTCCAGAAACGTCTACTTTTTGTTCCATGATCCATTTAAAATGCCTATACAGCACATGTGTTCATGTAATTTCGCATACCTGACAGTGTAACTTCTGTTATATTTGTTTAACGTATAGTTTCCCTTGACTACTGTAAACCATGACCTACGGGAAAAAAGAATACATTTAATAATTGTATAACATCTATATTCTTCACTATGTATGCAAAAACTCAACGCGACGTGTACTCAACATGTTAAATACTGCCCTGTTAGAGGTCAGCGGTAAGATAATTCACCACATTTTGTGCTCCGGTTCCATGGCGGCGCTTGAAAGACGAATGCGCTCCTGTGATTTGGTCTGACAGCTGTAGGCTGCATGAGGAATTGCGTTGTATTACTCTACCTTTTACTGTTTAAACTACAGAAGAGGTGGTAAATATATGTACCAGAGCCGTACAAACGGTTAACTTATTACATAATTTGAAGATAATAGAAGCTGTTCACATGCTGTTATAAAAACGGCAGTAGACGTTTCTAGTAACATGTCGCATGAAACTACAAACTGCAAAATAATATTACTGTACTGAATACTTCAAAATATATTTAATTTAATGCCACACACGTATGACTTCCACCCACCCCAAAACTTATAACCTAACTTAAATTAACACCCGTGCCATAGCCGGGATGTTGCGAATAATATTGTAGAGTGTAGACAAACAGATTCGAAACAAACTCTATCGTTATAGTAATACGTACGTTTGTTTGTTGGCGTTGAAGTTCAGGTCACACGTTCGTGCTCAAGACGTTGCAGGTTAGAAGTCGTGTTGGTTTATTTTATTTACATTTAATATAAAATATAATATTTGTATGACAGTTGTGGTACAAATATATTTACTGTCGAACAGCACATGCAGAAGGTAAATACATTATCGAGCGCACACTGTCACAAGAGCAATGTTATCTGTTGTTTCTAGAGACATAGGTCTTGGTGTACACTTTTGCATTTGCTGTTACTCAAGGCACAACACAACATGTTTTTGTGTCCGCTCGTATACTGCCGGGCTGCTGTCTTGCCACTCCGCTAAAGACCGGTCCGTACCGAGCCGCAGTCTAGGCAGAAGAAGGGGACTCTGTGCCCAGACGTCTCCCGACCCTACTACTCGCCGCCTCATTTTATTGAGCATCAGGAAATACTATCCCACGTGCATAAATAGGGCGCATGCGAATGTCAATACCTGCAGGCGTCTCCTCGCATTTTTTTGAATACCTGAATAATGTTGTGTACTTTATAACTGTTATTCTTGCGGCTTCTCCGAGACTTGCACCTACTCCACAGGATACTACAAGCTCCACAGCCTCTTTCATCGACTGTTCACGGAAAATGCCAACATCAGTTTTCTTCTCTCGTTTTCTCGCCGTTCTTGCTAAAAAGAAGAAAAAAAATCGAAAAATGTTAGATGGTCAAATTATGTTGCAAGTCAGTTTATTTGTTCTGCGATATCATATTAATTGCAGAAAATTATGTAATATAGCTTTGGGGACACGGTGGAACAGCTATACGGGGCACACTGAAACGTTTCATAGTGTCCCGCATCCGTTTGTTTCGCTGTGCCCCACAGGACTCCATTACAGAATTGTGGTTATAAAATCAGTAATACAATCGCTACTGATGCAAACTTTATACTGATACAATTGCAAAGTACCGTGATTCTGTAAATTAAAAAGAAACGATGCAATAGGTTTACATAATAATTTGCAATATCAAAAAGAATGGAAATAAATAAAATTTACTTTACTTACCTCAAAACAAACGACTTGAAATTACTAGGAAAATTTAACTGGCAGCCATTTGCAAACACAAATGTTCCTTTCTGTTGTACTTCGCGTTTCTACAACAGCAGCGCCACTTCTGTAAGTATTTCCACCATTGTGGCAATTAAAATGTTTCACCGTGCTCAATGTTCCACTGTACCCCACCTACATATCACAAATTTATCAAACTGCAAATACGCCAAGGCCTGAAGTACACTTCAACCCATAGAAATTTTATTTTCAGCGATCATTTATGTGCGGCATTTTCTTACTTGGATTAATGTAATTATGGAATCCATTCACAATTTATGCGAATTTGTTCGTGACCTGATACAAGGAGACGAACATACAAATATGACGTCTTGGTCAGACCACTTTCAATACGCCAGTGTGCAAGAACAGAACATAACGGATGCAGTTTTGTGGTTGCAGCAAAGTGCTTTACTCTGGACGACATTAATGCTATTGCTACCAACTAAATGTTAGGTGGCATCCCATAAATATTTTCCCAGTAAACAAATATGTTGGTGAGCACTACATAGCTTTAGTACTTGTCAATCCATGTGTTATTGTGCACCATAATCTGTTTTTTTTTTTTGCCAATAACGAAGTTTCACCTTGAAAACACAGACAAAATAGTTTTTGTGGCCAGTGACAAATATTTTCTTCCAACGCACCATTGCAGTAGTATATCGTTACAGAAACCAAGGCAGTGACATGAGAACATGTACTGAAAACAAGCCAAGGTTAGTGTTGGTCTATTCTGTCCTCGCTATGTTGCCCTGAGTCTCTTCTGACCTCGTTCGTTCTTTTGGTTAACTGTTCTGTAGTTTTCTTTTCCTTTCGTGTGTTAAATTTTGGACTCAATTTTTGCGGTATTTTTGACATTATCTAGTCTTGGCAGTTTTCGTTATTTCTTTTCATGTCATCGTCTGGTTTCTGGGACGACATAGCTCTGGAATGACTCATGTTCATAATAATAATATTTAATAATGAGCAGGTTTCTCTTGGCCTCTCTTCCAGTCCATGTTGACCCTTACTCAGAAGATGACGACGGGTAAAGGATGTCAGACATGACGTAATAACACTGCCGACCCCAGCTTCCCTTTAAAATATGCCAATGGAACCGTCCACGCGTTAAGACTCGTGCCTTCCAATCTCGGTCGGCATACCGTCAGCGCTACATTCACTTTTATCTCTTAGAGCTCCCGCGTATCTTTCAAGTATCAAACAGGCAAATTAAGTCCTTGTAAAGGCATCCTTAAAGTAACACAACAAAAACCTGGTCTATACGCGACAGAAAATGTTCAAATGTCACTGTCTGCATTGGAAATCTAACTCATGCCGTCTTATTACCTACCACTCAGATTCCTTTACTCGTACGCCAAGAGAGATTTAAAAACAAAAGTTTCTTTGCTGCTAGTGTAAACAGAATGGGAAACTTCGAGCGAACACATACTCTTGCTTATAAATGTTTCAATGTTGGCATCATTGCTAACGATGGCCATGCTGTTATCACTATTAATCGATGTGCAGTGTTGTTTGGTAAAAAATAAAAGAATTCGTATAGAAGAATGAGACAAACTCTTTTTTTTACTGCAAAAACAAATAATTTTAAACCATTGACTGTCTATGTTTATTTGTAATAACCCGGAAAGGTTTGGTTACACAACAATTTAATTTTTTTGTCTGTCACGTAGCTTTGCTTGCGCAATCAAATAACTTTGGCAGTTATCTGCTGCGCTTAATTAGGTTCAAGCCTTCTGAGGCTTCTATCTTCCAGCTTACTGAAACTCGTCAAACTTCGGTGACTTGCCGAAACGCAGTTATCAGAGTTCAGGTGTTTGAGATCCCTGGTTTCCGACATGCGTGCAAGTTACGCAAAGATACAAAATTACTTACAGACAAATACTGTTAAATGTTTCGGTTTTTTAAAGATAAATTTAAAAAATGCTATTTTATTTGAAGCTGTAAATTATTTTCCCAAATTTCAGTTTGAATACATTTCTTACTGTGTATAGCAAATCTTTAAATTGTGGTCCGTGTTAAATTAAGGAAATCTGCATAAGTAAGTCGAAGATTATATAAAAGAACTAGGGGAAAATATCGTAAACATATAGCAGATGATAGAATAAATTTTTATCATTGATGTATTAGAAAAAACCACTTCTTACTAGAATTTCAGTTACATTCGTTTTGATATGTGCTAAGTGTCACTTTGAGATTTACATTTCCTGTAGGCCTACTGAGAATCTTCATACCTGCAAGAAATCGTGAAACAACTGGTTTAAGGATTTCCAGTCACGGGGAAAAATACGCTTTAGATGAGTATTATGGAAAATGATTCTTTTGCACGAACGTATGGCTATTGCTAAGCACACATGACGTGAAATTGAACAGATTTGAAAAATATAACCAAAATCCTTTAGGCGTGATGGCTCGGACCGGGATACAATTACTTATAAATAATAGCGGATTATTGTTTTCTTCACAAAATATCGTAAATGCAAAAAAATATTGCATTTCAACAATATCGGTACATTAACCATGGTTAAAATATCATGTTACAAAAACCGTTGTAGTAGGTCACACAGATTATTGTTGGTTTACGTGCTTAAAGCAGACAATGTAGCAAATTAAACGCCATAATTTAAGCACCCAGCAAAAATATTGTTCGTAAACCAGTATCAACCAAAATTTATTAATTTTATTATTATTCTTAGTAAAAGTTCAATTTTCATATAAATTCTATTAAGCGCAAGAAATTTATTTTTTCAATCACATTGACAATCCACATCGTGCAAAAGTTATCTTAACATAATACTGCAGTTAATAAAAAAAATTCAATTTTTTTTACCATTTTTTTTACGTGTAAGATATCTATATATCTCAGTAACTGTAAACTTTGCTTTATATACCGACGAAAAGTGTAAATTTGCATCTTAATATTTTGGTTTAAAGTTCATTTTTATCTGTTAAATCTGAAAATGTAAACTAATATTTGATATAAATTTATTAAGAGTTAAGAAATACCACCATAGTTTGTGTGTGAGCGTGTGCGTGCGTGGGGGGGGGGGGGGGGCGGAGGGGAACGCGAACGAAGCGAATGATATTCAAAAATTTTAAAATGGTTTAAATCGGTAAAAATGCGAAGAATAAAAAGAATCCGTGCACACTTTATTGCGGCCTGTGAGTGTTGCAGATAAAGTTATTAGTTGACACACATTTGTCAACTAATTGTAACGAAGATAATTTTGCCAATTTCTGAAAACCCTTACATGAAATAACGAAATAAGTGTTCGGTATGAGTCGGGTTGTTATGCCAGACACACGTACACCACTGTTTCTTCCAAACGAAAATACTTTAAACGAACGTAAATAAGTACTTGACTACAACAGACAGTGTAGTTTTATACAGCTAGTAACGGTACGAACCTCAAGGTATTTACAACAAAAAACTTTCACCAGAATAAATATTATTCAGATATTGTTTCAATAAAATTGATTGCAAAATTGAAAATAAAATATGCAGTGTACCTACTCATAGTACACTACAAAATCTTCAGAACTTCAAGAACTGGAAACCTGGCATGATGCTACTATTGTTTCTAGACAAACAGTCAAACAGCCCCCCCCCCCCCGAAATTCTTGTCAGTTAGTTATTGGCGATGACGTTGAATCCACGAACACTCTACGCTTTCCGGATGTTTCCACTGAATTAAAGTGTACTTACCAGCGTCTTCCTCCAGTCGCTTCGATTTGCGTGCAGCGCAGATTCCTGGCGGCCCCTGGAAATGGCTTTCTGGGTGATTGCCGACGTTAGTCGATAGGGGAAGGTATAGGATGTTCACGATAAAATGAGCAATTTTGAAAGCCCTGCTTAAGACCTATTTGTATGCACGCTGTGTCTTCTTCCGCATTATGCAAAAATTAACATTGCCGTGGGCCTCATCACTTTATTCGCGCGTCGATCAAGCGAGACTGTGAAATTAATAGGAAAGTAAATATTTCGCAAATCTGCTCTTTTTTACACATCGCTACATTAAAAAAGTACAAAGCGAAATAAATAATTTAAGTTGTTACGAATGGTTACCTAACATTTCTAATTTGACTTTAAGATACATAACAATTTTCCATCAATCTCGTTACCAACTTTACTGGTCGTATGTCACTCAGTGCGTCAGTTAAAATATATGCAGGCAGGGGAGGTGACCTTTTCCTAAGGTTGGTTTCAAAAGTGCTCACTTTATCGTGAACAGCCCTTAGTAGCTAGCTCAGAGTATAAAGCTTGGTATCGGCACTGCGCTCTGTTTATTATAGGCCGTTCACGGTAAAGTGAGCACTTTTTAAGGCCCTTCTAAATTTTTCCTTTCGTCCTATTTCCATCTTCCTGCTGCTTTTTAATACAAACATTGCTTTGTGACGAATAAATACAGTGTATACATTTCACCACCCTCGAAATTTAATGACCGATGCTGCAATAAGATATATTTATTAGTGGTTAAAGCCTGTTGGGAGGGCCTTGAAAAGTGCTCACTTTACCATGAACAGCCGATGCATTAGGGCAATCTGCACCTCAGTAGGAACGGATACAACGACGCGGTTAGTTAACAGGTAGAGTCAGCGTTGTGTAGAAACGCCGCTTACGCTATAAACACTATGTGTAGTCTCTACGCGGTTTCTTCACACTTTCTGAATCAAACCTTTGAACAATCACCCCATGTATGACGTGTTTAGTTATTTCATAAATATACCATGTATGACAAGCGTTATATACCTCTGTTAACTTGAAAGTATCTTATTTTTCGTTGAATTGATGTTTTACCTGCATTCTCTTTATAAATTAGAATATTTCATTTATAGTAAATACGAATTAAAACAGTGATAAAATGCGTGTGTGTGCTTGTAGCGGATAGTAAGAAATAGTTTTCCTGCAAAATTCATGCAGGAATTCGGTGCGTTGACCTGCGGTGTGATTTTATAGGCTTATTTAAGCTTAGTTTGTACGAGGCGGAGGGATATCGTAGAAGTAGAATTTTAGCAAGGCTTCAGAAAAGTGTAAGTGACCGTAAATGGATTATAAATAAGAATCCGTTTTTGAACTTACTTGTACTTACTGATACGAGATTACAATTTTTTTCTGAACAGAAGTTTTACTTTATTTGTTCGATTCTGCGATCGCATGGAAGAATTCTGTCACCTGTGTAATCCTACAAACGCTAAAATGCATTTATATCCTCAACTTGATAACCAGCAGGTATTTCCCTAACAATGCTGCCTTTCTTTATATTCTTGTTGGCTATGCAGTTGTACGAAAATTGGCGTACACTAAAGCCACAATTTCCTCATTAATACGTCCATAAATGGTACAAATGGGAAAAATTGAATTTATGTTAGCCGAAAGAAGTTTAAGAAAGTCTAAATAATATATTTGAATAGAAAGTCAGACACAAAAATAAAAAATTATATTTTACAGGATTACGTACAATATCTGGTCTACTTATGAAGTGTGGTTAATTTTCTGGATAACGTTGCCGAATACTTATAAATTACTCTAAAAAGTGTATAATGCTCTTATTAACTGGAAAACATAAAACCTGAGCATTTTTGGCAAAAATTTTTCAAAACAGATAAATGCGTTCTAATAGTTCGACTGGCTGTCTTTTAAACCATTTGAACGAATTTCGGTGTTTATAGAACACAACATTTATTTGGCAGCAGAACTTCCACGAATGTCAGTGTAATTTTGCGCAAACCATGTCCATATTTTTCATTTTTTGTGTCACGGTAAAATGACCAACAGGTAAAATAATTAAGCCACTGCGGTTGTATTATTACACGCTCGTGTGTAAAATATCGCGTAATACAAGAGAGAGAGAAAGTACATTTTATTGCGTGTATAATTTTACACGATGGCAAGTGTAACATTTCTTACCAAAAATCGCACACACGACGTACACCCTTTTTACACTTACTTTACCTTCCACTCACAAGCGTTACACAACCTGAAAAACTTCAAGCGTTAACCCGCGATCCTCGGAGTAGCAGCCAAAGGTCATAACCAGTATATCACAAACAACTCATGATTGACAAAGATCATTACCTGGAATAATACGTTTGGAACGGCACTAAGAGTCAAGCGATAGGTGCAAAAATTTGTTGGTTGTGTTTGACATCATCTGGTAATATCTTCGAATACTGTTCGTCGTTTGCAAAACAAGTTTTTAGTACCCGCCGTGCTTATTTTCGCTGAATTAAACGAGTGATTAAGAGTAAGTGCTTATAACCGTGTGACGCCCGAGCTAATCCAACCCAATCACTTAGCATGGTCATTAAATCAAACAACATTTTTTTGGGCCGCCTACTCAAGCACCCAAGTTTATTTACGCAAATTCATGATAGTTGTAATAATTGTAATTTCACACAAGTTTTAAATATTAGTTTACACATATATTTAACCATTGTAGAAGTGCATTAGGGGACATGTATTATTACAATGATAAGAGTGTATTAATACAATGATAGTATAATAATGAAATGCAAAATGAAGAGTTTTAGCACTTTGTGTTTTTGTGTATTTTTACTCTTATTTTTAAACTTGCAGTAAATCACCGATTTTATAATTAATAATTCTAAACATCCGTTTGAATTAAACCAACATATCTAGGCCTTTTAGCAGTCAGAAAAAAACATTTGTGTAGAATTACACACACGGTAGTGGTTTTCCAAAATTACACATACAAAAATGAAAACTACCAAAACTTTGCAATGCGTACGTTTATATTTGTTTAAAGTGAACATACTTCATAAAGGGGGCCGCAGTGGTTTAGTGGTTAGACTACCTTCTTACCACCTACGCGAACCGGACTCGATTCCTAGGCGGGCCACTCCCGGATTTTCGCAAGTGGGAATCGTGTCGGACGGTACCGCTGGTCGGCGGGGTTTCTCGAGGATCTCCCGTTTCTCTCGCCCTTCATTCCGGCAATCCTCCATACTTACCTCGCTTCACCTTTTTCTCATCTCAAGACCTCGATGTAAAGAGGCACTCAAATCTTTCCAATCTAATACTTCATGAATATTAAATATTTATATTTAGATTTATGCTTTAGTATTTTGTCTACACAGACTTGAAATTGCATACATTATGCTATCATTTGTCCACAATAATTAAAGGGATAATTACTAATAATTGTTTGGAATATATGAAACATAATGTATGTTATTTATTGTAATTACTTTAAAATAAACTTTGTATAATTTCATTAAAAAATTATTTTCCTTTGGTTTTTATAAATACTACTAGGCAAAAAGTTCATAAAATAGGCCAACCTACTCATTAATGTTGTTCCTATCACTGATATTTTCTTTGGTTATTATGTGACATAAAACACGTCTTCTGTAATAAAATTACGACAGTTTGTGTGAATTAAATCTGCACGATTGCCTTATGTATGTACCTGGAACTGATATTCCGACTCAACTCTACCGGATACCAGCGCCGACAAGCGAGCAAGAATGTTTGGGACATTTATTTCGGCGCTTAGTACGCGTGCAACCACCGTGAACAACAGTCGCGTGAGTAAAGGTGTTATTGCTTGTTAATTGCGAAGGTGTATAGTATCATCATTTCAACGATGATAGACGTGGAACAATTAATTTCTTGGTGTTTGAAAGCAGGGCAATTTGGGACAAGAAGGTCAAGGAACATGAGAAGAGACACCATGTTGACAAGTACTGGAATGCAATTGCAACTATTTGTTTTGCATGTTCTGAAAACAACAAATAGGCAAGTAACTAAACATTAATTTCGTTCCTATTCTAATATACCACAGACTGATTCAAAACACGCATTTACGTATGTTCATTTGCAGAAATTACATCAGAACTATAATACATTCAATAAAATTGCTAGCACACTATGACCTTGAATTACACTTTGGTTTCATCTATTGTAAATTAAAGAGTTGTTTGCAAAATACGACTTGAAAAGGTCTCTCACATTTTTGGCCTCATTTGTTGGCCTCCCTAGTGGCCTTCTTCAACTTTCTGTGACAGGAACAATGGCATCGATGAGATTGTGTTCTTTGCCCTCCTTATGAATAGTTATGTAACACACACATACACTTCATAATGCGTTCTACATGTTGAACTTGTGTTTCAATGCTCTTAGAAAGTAACCGCCATTTTGAATACATGATTCCTAATGCACATTCGATTGATTTTCTTATGCGAGATAATAGTTTGTTGTAATTCTCCTCATCAATACCAATATCACCTCGTGCATACGGTTTAAGAAGGCATGGTAGCAGTGGATATGCCTCATCCCCAACAAAAACGTACGGAGCTTTTACATTTGTCCCAGGCAAGAATGATGGTTCCGGAACGTCAAACATCTGTTTCTGTAATAGGTCATACAGTTCGGATGCTTGGGAAGTCCCACCATCACTAGTAACAAATTTGTAGTGAGCATCTCCAACAGCTTGAAAGACCATGGAGAAGAAATGTTTGTAATTGTGAAACACTGATCTGTGTGATCTGGGCATGTAATGCGTACATGCTTACAGTTGATAGACCCTAGAGCATTCGGAAAGTTCAATCATAATTTCATAAAAAGTACGTTAAGTTGGCACTGGCATGTAACGAGGTAGCAACATGTGCCAGATTGCCAGAACTACTTCTTTCACTATCAACGCTACAGTTGTAGAACCCACGAGGAAGCTGAAAGCCACTGTCTTGAATGACGAACCTGTGGCCAAATATCTATATACAAAACGCTACATTTAGTCTCTTGTAGTACACCTGTTCAAAGACATCAAGCATCAAAGTATTAAGTACTTAGTTACTGAACAATTAAAAAAAAACACATTTCTCTGTGGTTCTAGTATAAACATAGTACAATAGGTATACTACATGCTTATGCGGCTACAAAGTAGCAAGTTATTTACGTAAACATTTTATATTACAGATGTCGCATTGCGAAAGAAGTGTAAGTATTTGAGCGACCAGTTCGTCTCCGAATTGTCCTAATTACCTCGCCCAAGGACAGGAGATGAAGGTGGCGTCATGAAATCAAGTAAGTGGCAGTATTTCAAAGCCGTGTACTTCCTCAAAGATGTAGTAAAAGCGTGGCCAAGCTCTGGAAATCTAACCATGTCCGAAGTAGGTAGAAGACTTGTCCTGGTACTTTTGATGAAGATAACGTGTTTGGAGACGACACCGTAAATCGTCCATGCCGACAAGATGAACACATTGCTTCGTTCGACAACCTGGACACGTCCGATATACCTGGTCCATCCGGACACAATGCCATTTCGCTTGCGGAACAACAAATGTCACCAACTGATCAGACAACAAAGCACAAGGTTAACAGAATGAAGCGAAAGAGAGCAGGTGATGAATATGCAACATCGATGTTGGAGATCGAAAAAAGAAACTAGACTTTATGACCCAAAAAATGGCCAGAAAAGGAGGCAACAATGCTGAGGATGAATTTGTGTTTTTTTTTTTTTCAGGACATTACTTCCTCACGAACATACAATTCGTCCTGAAAACGTACTCACGTTTTGTGGAAGTATTCAAGAAGTTGTTTACGAGTTCGCATATCCTAATAAATACCATACGATTGAACCCCTGGTACCAATTCGTGCCACAACCCCGTACTCGTCTACATCCTCTTCGTTGACCGGGCACAGTGTTTTTGTTGACAACAATGAAGAAACTACAAGTGCCACCCTCACATTTATATAGTGGGAACCATTGTTACTACTCACCATTGTGAATTTTTGAACTACTTAATGCTAAAATGTCTTTCGTGTCTTATTTTTCAATGTGTGATGTGATCATTCCATGTCTATTTACCAGTTGAATATATTAATAAAGGTATCCTAATGAAAGTGCAGTGTATGGACATCGCCTACATCATCTTTGATCCATAGTATATTTTCTGGAGTGGCAAAACATGTACTTTAAATGCATGAATTTAAAACGGCAGTCAGTATGTTATATAATATACATTATATATATAGTACTAATAAAATAGTTGTGTACTCAATTATTAAGTACTTAATACTTAATACAAATAGGAAAGTATTCAACAATGCCAGGCACTTAATCACGTCTTTATTAACAACAGACACACAGTGATAACCACCACTAGTTTTACTTTGCAATATAATTTTAGTTTATTACCGAGATACGTTAGTATAGCTTCTTTATTTACGTAACAAGTTCTTACCTCAAACAAATTACAAGGTGTTCTTCTGGCAGAATTGGTCGCTGGTGCCAATTTCCAAAATTTTTTGTCAAAGCTTCTTCAATGTTATCCAGAATATAATTGAAAATATCTATCTCCATCCTCGTGTAACTACCAAAGCGCACTTTGTCCCTTTTTAATAGTTGAAATAAGTGATGGAATTCACCAAAACTTGTTGGACACGATTAATTTCATATACACCTACTCGTTTTCTACACCACATTTTATATTCTATATTTTCAGCCATAAATAATTCACCTTCACTTGACGATGACATGTTGCCTCACAGGAAGCTATCTTCAAACTGCACTTGTTTCCAGCTTTCTACGTGTGCGCACCCTAAGAGGCATTTGTACACTTCAGTTATCGTGCCATTTGAATATAATATGATTCCGAGCTGTGATCGGTTTTACCGCGCAAATATGTCGTTAAGACGACGCCCGCACATACATTCTGAGGCGCGACTTCATGAGCCGACGTCTACGTAGGGGAATAAGTAGAGACATACAGAATTCGCCTCAATATTTCATGACAGACTAGAATTAAAACACTTGTGCTTATGTATTGTGTTCATTTTACTGGGTTACATTTTTTTGGGGGCACACCTTGGGCGGCTTTGGACCAATAGCAGGCAAATAGCGAATGGCTATGTTCATGGTCATGGTCATGTCCTATTAATTCAACAATGAAAATCGGTCCTCACTGCTGTAGAAGCCAATTAACAGTTGGCACCGACTCGAATATGTATAGGACGGTGAATGCTAGTGTGGTGCAAAAAAAAAAAAAAACGAGATTTTTGCAGGTCCCTAGCAATAAGGTACTAGAAGGGCTTGTCATTGTTGCAACACCACCTGTACAAAAAGCTCCTGAAAGAAACCAGGATGTGCCGACTAACCCGCATATCCGCCTCGGCATTCGTCTGCGATACAAGGTGGGACTCAGCCATTTTACATCACCGGGACGCTACTCCCTCAGCGCGGGGGTAGATCGGTCCCTTGTGAGGGACCTTGGCCACCCAGTTAGTTGTCAGTTAGCTTGCGGAGGCGAGGAGAAGCTAACTCCCCCCTCCCCCCGGCACCCATCAAACTTACTTTATGCTGCAAAGCTAGCATTTTTTTACAGGATTCCCAGGGTAGCGCCTGGGAGCTGTAAAAGGTGGGACTTATTCACTAAAACCGTTATACGAAGCACGGCTCGATTGTAAAACATTTTACGTAACTATATTACAAACGATCCTCCGGAAAATTCAGTAATACTGACTCGTAATTGTTTGATACTTTTGGCTAAGATCTACGTATATGACCGGTGCATTAATATTTCTCATTTGTTCGAAATGTATCCGAGTTGCTCTACCAGTTAAACCGTAATAAGATTGCCCCTTACTCTAGTTTAGCATGTATAGTTTGAACTTAAACCGTCCAAAACATTACTTTATGGAATCTAAATTCTTCAACCCGTAACAAGAAGAAATTAAAAGATAAATTCGTTGGTAATGTTGATGAAAGTGTGACTATGATGGAAGTTTGAGAGCTTGCAAAATATCCGATTGAACTGGATTTCGTGACGTGGAAAATTTATCGTTTTTCCAACGGTGGGTTATTAATCAGTATGTTGAACTTAAAGAGAAAAATCGTCATGTGCTAAAACACAGAAAAGATTTTTTTTTTTTTAATCGAGCAGATATTCAAAAATTAAGCAGTGAAGTGCCTGAAATATAGACAAAACTCACGGCATTCGACATTATAGTGGTGTTGTTGAGAGATCTTGGGCGCCGGCGAGAGTGCAATGAGATGAAGACTGAGTAACTGCGGAATGCAAGGGAGGGGGAAACTGGAGTATCCCGAGAAAACTCGTCGGTCAATAATGGCAACGTCCACCATGTTTGCAATTTGCGAAAGTCCGGGCGACCCCCAGGTACTCACGCCCGGTTCGAATCGGTGGAAGGCGAGTAGTCTCACTACTATGTAAAGTGAGCACTTTTTAAGGCCCTCCTAACAGGCATTAACCACTAATAAATTGGTTTTATTGCAGCCTCAAACATTAATTCTGAGAGTGATGTAGGTATACACCATATTTATTTGTCAGATGACAATGCTGATAGAAAAAGTAGCGGAAATATAAAAACTGGCCTAAAAGAAAAATTTGGAAGGGCCTTAAAAAGTGCTCACTTTACCGTGAATAGCCTATACACTGCAGGGGTACACGTTGTAAATACACGCCAACAGGAGTCTTCAAGCGAGGACTGCAAAATTTATTGCCTAAGATGTATTGTTATGAAGTAACATTTCAAATAACTCCATACATGAAAGGGTTAGGAGCGTAGCAGAATGGCAAGAGTTGATAAGGTAGGGAATTACTGTGAATGATTTGGTTTATTAGCCCTGTAAAACATACAATGCAATATTACGTTACTATTACATAATCGGGGGAGTTTATATTGAATTTATTATATATTCAAACTGATATGAAATAGTTACAACAGCCACTAATATGACAAACTAGCAGGAATGTCCCCACCTTAAACATGGTTCCGGAGGCTGTTCTGGTAGACGTCTGTCGGCAATCGGACGCACCCATTTCTGCGTGAACTTCTCTCGTTGTTGGCTGAAAGACGACGCGTCCAGCCTTATACTGGCCTATATCGGCGCGTTGTTTAGACATACTCGTCCCCGATTGATGGCCGGTGGAGGGGATTTCTGCTGCATGATTTATCGCAATGACTTGATGCAATTCCGCTCGCGTTCTGGTTTAATGTATAATGGTGTGATCAGACAGGGATGTTACTTAAGACCTGATCACATAGTGGCAGTATGTAATAAATTTCATCCTCTTAGTTAGCTTTAAAATGTAGGTTAGTTTTCCCTCTTTGCTTTTTAATGTCTGCAGACGTCTAAAGTCTCGTGTACACGAAATCACTAGCTGGCGCGTCATTAGTGATGCTGGATGTGAGGCATTGATGCGTTCATGTGGTAGTGGATCACCAAGCGTAACCAAAGAAGACCAGTAGTGATGCAGATTTCGGTCACTTTGGAAAGAGATGGCGCCGAGAAAAGCTGTAGTAGCGGCTGCGAATATTGACACACAGATGATATGAAGTTGCAAGAAAACAACAAGTATGCCGAAGTGTTGGTCACGCAGTCGGATACTAAGAAGAGGATGCTTCTGGCCATCCATTTTATGAAATTTTGAGAGAAGAGAACGAAAGCTCCAGGAATAACTTGAGACTAGCTGGGGGGCCAATTTGCGATCCTACTGAGTAAAGTCTAAAATAGCATTCAGAGGCAGGATACGTTAACGAGGTTAGCTTTGCAGTTAAAATGTCACTTGAGATAATGCTGCATTACTTAGCAGCATGTGATAATTGTGGTTCCCTTCAGTATGATTTTTGTGTGCCGAAAAACTACAATATCCCGCAATTTTGAGTTCTTTTCGCCGCGTCTCATAACTTCCGCGTGGTATAACCTTTGACTAGGAGAAGCTATGATGCTCGTTTAAGTATCAATCGACAAGTCTCGTCAAGATTAATCGATTGCATTTATTAAACATTTGTGTGGCGTGTTTGAGGAGAAATTGTATGCGTTTAATGTAAACAATTAAGAAAACTTAACACAATGTCGGCCTATACTCGTCAAAAAGTCAAGTCGAAATACAGAAATCGTATACGGTTGGAAAGAGCATCTCAAAATCAATCCAGTGATACCCATAAAACCCCATATGATCGAGTGAAATGGTGCCGAGAACGTAAAATAATCATCAAGGCGTCCGAGCGCGTCAATGTAGACGTATTCACAAAGAGCAAACGGCCGTGTTCCCAACACAGCCAAACCCCATAATTTTCATCCTTGCGCGAAGTTCCAAGATTTCACTTTCTTAATACTGTGAGGGGCTGGGGTGTTGTAGTGGTTAGACTATTCGTCTCTCAGCAAGTCGGGTTTGGTTCCCGACGGGATTGCTCTCGGATTTTCGCACGCGGTAATCGTGCCGGATGCCGCTGGTCGAAGTGTTTTCTCGGGGATCTTCCGTTTTTCCCGCCTCCTTCATTCCGGCGCTGCTCCATACTCATCTGGCTTCGCCCTAATCTGCCTTGTAGACCTCGACGTTAAGAGCCGCCGAAATCTCGTCACACATATTCACGCCCTTTATTGTGAACGGTGGCGGACTTTTACGTCGTTCATTTAGTAAATAACAGAATTATAATTGAATTCACCATTATGTTCCACGAGGGACGTGGGAATAAAAAAAAACAAATTTGCGAGAATGCATTATAAGCCTAGTGGCCGATCTCTCCCGAGGAGCGAAAAAACCGCCACTAGTTAAACGGGTCATTTACCAAGCGCGAGAAAATAGCGCGTCCCGCCACGGCTCGCTCCAGTTGCCGCGGGATTAATGCGCGGTAGCCGAACGTCGATTCGCCGCCGCGTTTATTTAAACTCTGATAAATCCCTGTTGCGCCCGCGAGACTTGGGAGGGCTCGCCCCATTAACTTTCTTTTGCATCCTCCGGTCTGGAATTCTCCCACCACTTTTCAACCCCTCTCTCCAGTACTGCACCCCCTTCTTGCAGCGCACGGGACGGATGATTAACGAGGACGGAAGGAAGGTCCGCGGGATGCTGCGGCGGTGGAGGATGGGATGGTACATGGAGGGAGGCTGGGTCGTCGATTTCAGTTTCCATGGTCACGGGACGAAGGGGGGAGGGGGGGATCGAGTGGCTTGAGGGATGTGGCGGAGTATTTCTCATCGCGAGCTACTCTTCCCGCCCGTGTCACAACCCCCCCCCCCCGGTCTCTCCTAGGGGCACCCCCGATGGGTCGTCCGTCATCGTCGTCGTGTCGCCGGTGATGGCTGCACACGTGACGAATTTCCGGTGGCGGGATGAACGACGCTGCTGCTGTTGGTTTTCCTGCGGCGTGTGGCCAACCTCGTCGTCGCTGACAAGCGGCAGTACTCGAGGCGCGGAGCGCGCCCAAGGGAAACACACTTGTCACCGCAAACAAAACGCTTGTTGTAAACTTGATGCACTCACTGTACATCACCGGCGAATGAGATACAGATCATTGTAGCGTTATAGGCTGTTCACAGTAAAATGTGCACTTTTGAAAACCCTTCTTAAGATCTACTTCTGCCATATGCAAAATTAACATTGTCACGGAGCCCCATCACTTTATTCATGCGTCGGCCAAGAAAAATTGTGAAATTTTTATGAAAGTAAGTACTATACAAATCTGCTCTTTTTCACAATTCGATTTATTAAAAAAAAAAAACCGAAAGAAATAATTTAAGCTATCACAAATGATTATCTAACACTTTTTATTTGACGTTAAGATATGGAACAATTTTCCATCCATCGTTAGCAACTTTACTGGGCAAATGTCACTCACCGCGCCCATTAAAAAAAATATATATATATATATATATATTCAGGGCCAGTGACTTTAATCTAAGGTTCATTTCAAAAAGTGCTCACTTTATCGTGAACAGCCTTTACCAGTCTTTAAACCACAAACTATAGCGAGCGAGTGAAGCGGGTAAAATGAATTGAGCGGCTCTTAACATCGCGGTCTTGAGAGCCGATGAGGGTGAAACGAGGTGAGCATGGAGCAGCGCCGGAATGTAGGGATGGAGAAAAAACAGGAGATCACCGAGAAAACCCGTCCACCAGCAGCGTCATCCGGCACGATTCCCACACGCGAAAATCCGGAATCCAACCCGGTTCGCCACGGTGGGAGGCGAGTATAGACTCAATTATTATGGCATGAGAATTTGTTTTGATAATCTTATTTATTTTAATGTTCTTTTCATTTGGTCTAATATACTGTGTTAATTCCCTTTTGGTTTCTTCGCTTCTAATTTCTGCTGCCAAACTACATCCTGTACTTCTGATCATTTGCCATGATTTCCACGTATGCTGCTTTTTTTGTTCTCAGTATCGTTTGCAGCTCTTGTAACATTTCTTTAAATCTTTTGCAATGTATATCTTCTTCTTCTATTTATAGTGCGGTTTTTTTCATGACTATCTTCTTGGTTTTTCCTTGGTTTTCTTGTATTATCCTGTCTTGATCTGCTGTTGATTTCCTACTGTTCGGTGGTGTTCTTAGTGTTTTTGCTGATTTAGAAAATGGCGATGTTTTATTATTCATATAAACACTACACTACTACTACTGAGGTTTCTGCCGTTCCCGCTCCTCGCCCCGTCCTCTTTTTCGCGCCATCCCGCAGTCCTGATTATATTATATATCCTTTATGACCTGGTCGCTCCCCCCTCCCCAGTAATTCTGTAATTCTGCTGATCTTGCAGATTTTAGGTGCTAAAATTTTTATTGACAGATGCCTATCCTCTTGCTGACTATCCCGGTGTTTTTATTTTCCCTGTACGTCCTTTTCTGACCGGAAAATTGACAGTTTTTAATTCTGCTTATCTTGCATTTTTTTTAGGTGTTAAATTTTTGTGTTATATCCGGTTTTCCTTCCTGATTACGCATACATTTTACTTTTCGTTCTGTCTATTAGCTCTCGAGTAATTTAGCTTTTATTTTTTTGTTTATTTTGATTTTTTGAAAATGTAGCATAATTGTTATTTTTATTGTTATTTTACCAATGGGTAAGTTCTTCATAGTAGCTTTCGTGGTTTAATAAGGCGGAGAAATTTCTCCATTTTACTCTAGGACGCATCGATTTTTGAGTTATTTGACTTTAATAATGCTATGAGTTCAATCCTTTAAACGTTAGAAAAGAGAAAGAAAAGAAAAAAAAATTTACATTCTCAGTTAAGATTCAGATAAACTGTTATTCTGTACATGGTTTCAGGAAGTCCTGTACGAACGCTTTTGTGGCCCTGTACACAGTTGCTGAAATGAGTCAGTACTTTTCCACTGGAGGGTTATCGACCATGTCGCGAGCCAAGAATTATAAACTATATTCATGCAGTACTCCCGGTAATGGAATCTATGCTATTCTTCTAATATGTTAATTATTTATATTTCTACTGAAGGGATTAGCACCAAATTTCAGCCACTATTTCTTATGTTACAGTTTTATATTTTTCCATTATAATTATTAATTTCTATTGTCTTCCCCCTTTTACTAATTTTTGTAATTTTTGAAAATTTAAAATTTAAAATTTTTTGAATTTTTTTTTCTGTTCTACAATCTTTTTTTTTTCTCTAGAAAGCAAATATAACACTGTATTTTGAATATAATTTTTTTTACCGCTCACCAGTATCTTCAAGTGTTGTTTTTCTTCACTATCCAAGATTATTTCTTACCAAACCGTAAGTCCGATTTAGTTAAAACTCGATACAACTGTAGACCGGCACCGGGAGACTAGGTCCGACCTACACTCGGTTGTTTCACTCACGTTTATACCACTTTCCGGAGCGATTCGCGGGAGCGACACTTTCCACCTCCTACATGGACAAAGGCACGCTGAAGACTCTTCCACTGGTTAGACTACTAGCCTAGCTATATTATATTTAGTTCACCACGAACTAAATATAATATAGCTAGAAGGTAGTACAAGAAAGGAAATAGAAGAACGGAAACAAAAAATAATGAATAGAAATTTAATATGGACGAAAGAGAATAAATCTTAAATTATCAGTAGAGAAAACATTTGCCATAATTTTAAAATGATAATTAGATAAAAGACCGCCAGTGATAAAGTATGACAAACAAACAATAAAAGTTAAAAAGGAACTAGTATACTTGAGCATTATTTCGGATAATAGATTAAGTTTTGTCCCACGTGTTAAATATATAACCGAAAAAGTTAAGAATATATTTTTAAAATTAAAACAAAAGGGTATGGAATATCAAAAATTGCAGTAATAAAAATTAGAAAATAATATACCAGGCGTTATATCGCAATATTATACAGTAAGCTAGCACTTGTTACAAAAATAAAATTGAAAATACACACATTAAAAGAATTCTAAGAGCATCACAAAAATATGTATTGATAAAAATAATGAATTCAACACCCACAACATCACTCCGCGATAACTGCTAGTAAAGAAATCCCAATAGACTATAGTACAAAAGATAGAAATATGATATATCAAATCAAAAATGAAGTAGACGAAATATAATACAACGGAAATACATATAATAAGATAGTAGAGCACAACAATATTTGTATTGAAAAAATAGAAATAATCAACATAATAGTTAAAAAAAATTAAAGAAAAATCTATAAACTAAGTGTTGTAAATTGGCCAACAGAGTATGATGCAACAGAAACCTGCCTAAATACTAAAAATTATATTTAAAATGTACAACATTGGCACGAAATTAAAAGCAATATAAATTGTTGAAAGTAATGACGGGACACTGTCAAATTAAAGAATATTTAGCTAAAATAAATAAAATAGGAGACGACAGTTGTCAATATGAAAAGGGAGCTCAGACTGTATACCATATTCTGTACTTGTGTGACATGTTAAAAGAAGAAAGGAAAGAATTAGAACAGAAATTAAAACCTTTTGATGATAAATGGCCATTACAAAAACATAATAAATATGACAAGGAAATTGTAGAAATAATAAATGAAAGTATTAGTAAAATATTTGAGTTGGTAAAAACTATGAATGATGATTTAACTGAGTGGTCTATGGAGCGGATGAGAGTGTGCTGGAACGAAGGGAATTATTGAGTGAGTGTTTGTTTTTGTCTAGTGTTTTATCGTTTAAAATAAATAAGAATCATAAATAACTCTCTCTTTTAGTTAAGAAACAGAATTTTCTGTAAATATTAAAAATAGAAAAGCTCCAAATACGAAAAAGTTATAAAGAAGAACACAAGATCCGAAATGAATGCAAGAAGAATTAAAGGAAATATGGAGAAAAATAGAAGAACAAGAAAGAGGAAGAGAAGAAAAAGAAGAGAAAGAAGAAGAGGAAAGAAAATGGGGAGAACATAGAAGGAAAGTAGAACAACAGAAGAGAGAAAAAGAGGAGAAGAAGCAGCAAGAAAGAGAAGAAGAAAGACCAGATCTAAAATGGATGAAAGAAGAACGGAAGGAACTGCGGAGAAGAAAATCTAAATGACGGAAAGATGTTATTTGTGATAATATGTTGGTTAATGTCTGTGTATGTGCCCGTGTTAAAAAAAGGGGGGAGCGGCCGTAGGAGCGGAGCTCCATTCCCTCGTCCGCCGGGAAACGAAGGCCTGGGTGTCCAGAAGGGGTAATTCGATGTCCTGGACGATACTTAGGTTGGAGCAGAACGGTGGGCGAGGGGAAAAATAAAAAGAACAAAATTGAGCAGTACAAACAGGGAGGGGGTTAGGGGCATTCGGGTTCGTGGGCGGGGCCATTCGACCGTTGTGTGCTATGGCGGACCGGCCGAAAGGCTAGTTAGCTGTGTGCGGGCCCGACGGCGTCTGGTCGCGCGGGCGGATTCGTGGGAATACCGGTCCCTGGTCTTATCCGGGGGGGGGGGCGAAACGGGGGGCGGCCGAAAGGATACCCGTAGGGGAGCTGTCTCGGTCGGGGCAGAATAGCTCACATCCTTCCTAGGAAGTGTGAATGATGCTTTTGAATAGAAATAGAATTTGTAGCTTAAATTACGGGCGCCAAGACGAACAGCCACCCTGCCACAAAAAAAAATGGTTTATTTATATAACGTATATACTGTTTGTTAAATTGCGGTAGTCATAAAATTGAACACCCTGGATGCCTGTACTGCTAAGTAGGGTTAATGAAATAAATTATATATAAAAAAGTGTAATCATTTATTATTGGAATTTCTTCTTCGGCAAGGCACAGACGATTGAATCTGTAATATTAATTGAGTATATTCATTTGTTTAATGCGTGGGGAAATTGGGAATTAACTATTGATTATCTTCTGAGGAAGACTTCAAATAAACGAAAATTGTCTCTAAAATACTAATAAATAATGCTTTATGTTCTAACTTTCATATTTTGAAAAATTTATTCCAAAATTAAGTAATTTTTAAAAACCGACTTTCCGAATTCTGCTTCTGCGTGTACACACACTCGCTCTTCTATGCCAAGCGTAAATGTTATGAAGATACGTTAAAAACTTCCTAATATCGTCCACAGCAACTAATTGTGATACATTAGCATCCCAGCGTGCAGGCTTGCGAGAAGTTTTTCTGTTACAAACTTCTTGCATCCCACGTTATAGGCTATTCACGGTAATGTGAGCACTTTTGAATGCCCTCTCATTTTTAATAATAGTCAATAAGTATACTTTATTTTAGCTTTAGACGTTAACTTCATAGTGCAGTGGAATATACACACTGTGTTTATTACGTACATGGCAATATTTAATTGTAAAATGTGTTTAAAAGATTAAAAATTGCTGAATTGAAAAAGTAACTAGGGCCTCTTTACCGTGAACAGCCTATAGCATACATGCATTTACAGGATCCTGCTGTGTCACTTTCTCTGTATATATCTCTCAAGCATTAGTGACTTATCATACTCTTTTCCCGAAAACTTTATACACTGCATGCTACGATAGATGTGCACTTCTATCTAAATAATATTATTAATGCGAAAGTTTGTATGTTTGTTTGTTAATCACGTAGTAACGGTTCGACGGATTTGGAAGAAATTTGGTATAGGGGTAGATTATAATCTGGATTAGCACATTGGGTACTTTTCATACCGGAAAAACCAATAGTTCCTTAGGAAATATATAAAAAATGTGACCAACCATTAAGATAGAGCACTTGGTCATTATAATTAAGGTTTGATTTTTTCACGAGGGTGAAGCCGCGGATAACAGCTAGTTTTTTATATCTCTTACGGGAAGCTGTGACAAAACTGAGAAGTTCAATATATACGTAACTTCTCTCGTTCTTGAACTTAATTATTTTGCTGAAAACTGCGTGACAGCCACGTGACGGGCGGTGAAAACACATTTTGCAGTGTCCTTCCCCCAAACCCCTCACCAACTGCAAACCAACAGAAAGAAAAACAGCATCCTACATAAGCGCGATTGTTTGCTCGCTTGCGTAGGCCTACTTCATAACTTTATAACTCGCTTTCTCATCTCACACTGAGGACAATTTACTATCTGGCCGGGACTATATAATAATCACGTAAGATTATATTACGTGAATTGTTTGATCTATCCATATTAACGCACTACCTGCTTATGAAGCGCTTGTATACAATTTCTAGTTGTTTCTTGTTACATTCTGCAGTGTGCGGATGATTTTTTTTAAGATCCTACATTGATTTATATACATATATCGCTGTGTTGTAACATGAAGTAAATAAGATGCAGCATCCTCATAACAATTACATGGCATACACGTTACACGCAATCCAGTAAGCACAACACATAGTTACTGATTTTGCAATTAATTAGGTCTACTGATATTTTCTAAGACTTTCGTTCACACGTCTCGAGAACATTTAATTTAGTAATACGTTAGACTCTTATTTACTTACGTGACATAAGTGTTTCCTTTGAGTGCAGAGGTAGATGTCGCCTGGGCTACCTCAATGGCTTGAACCCGATTAATCCACAGATGTAGGCGTACCGTATCAGAGTTAACTTTACTTTAACTTGCAAGACGCCCCTTGAAAAGTCTCCTAGCGTAAAGCAAGGGCTTTTAGGGAACAATCAATCAATCGAAATTTTGAAGGTTTGGCGATTGTATTCACGCTGCATATTCGAAAAATAAATAAATACATGTTCCATACATTCTTGCAATATAATTAAAAAATCTAACTGCTATTTGCTATTACCACCCTACACTAAAAGTTTTTCTTATAGTTCCTAACTCGTATATTTTACATCCGCTTACTCGCAACTTTTATCCCATTATGTGATTTATAGATATATGGGAAGGAAAGATAGTGTCTAACTGAGGGTATGTGTGTGTGAGCCTGTGTGTGGGTGTTTGTATACGTGTGTGTGTTTTTATATGTAAGTATATGTGTGCCTGTGTGTGTGTTTGCATATGTGTTTATGTGTGCACCTGTGTGTATGCCTGTGTGTTTTTGTATGTGCGCCTGTATGTGTTTGTGTGTATAAATACGTATCTAGGTGTGTGTCAGTGTGTGTGTCTTTGTGTATGCCTGTGTGTACCCCCTCCTAAAAACTTTTGAAGGCGATAGCAATAATTGTTATCCTTACTATTAAATAAATGATAAAGTGTGTTTGTGCGTTTGTTTGTTTGTCCTTCTTTCACGTCAAAACAGAGCATTGTTAAAAAAAAAAAAATGGTTCCGTCATTTCTCCTTCCTTTTTTTGTCTATAGGCTGTCTTCCATTTCTACCCAAGAACCGCAGTAGCTCAGTGGCTAGAGAACCCAATAGTGAGGCCGCAGTAGCTCAGTCAGTGGCTGGAGAACCCAAAAGCTGGGCAACAGTAGATAGACATATATCAACTAGGGCCGCAGTCCTAAATGTCATGCGAACGAAGTCGCACGAGTCATCTAGTTCCTAATATTTGTTTTTCTGAAGAGTAGTATGGAGTCACTAACTTTCGAGAAAGGCTACTGAGGAAAGTTCTTTAACCTTAAATAAGTTCTATATGAGCCAAGATAAACATAAGCAGTTTTCTTCGTGATTTGTTATAAACATGGAGTGGCAATGAATTAAAATTTAATATGCAGGGCAGCGAGAACACTGCTAATTTTTTACAAGTCAAGGCTTCGGTGAGAGTAAACATTATATAAAAATTCGAAAATTAAGTTTCATTCATTCCATTATTAGTGTTAAAATAAAATTTCCCTCTAGTTTTTACCAGTTTTATTAATACATGTTAAATAACTGCGTTTATTGTGTCAAATACTTATTCATTCCTTTCTTGAAACGATGTCTGTTCCATCAAAAGTGCTTACTTTACCGTGGACAGCGTATTGCTACTAGTACTCCAGTAATAAGTCCACTTCAAAACGTAGGAATAAGCTTGAGAATTGAGTTGAGAGGCTTTGTTCGGCGTCTTTAGCGCCGGCAAGAGTGAAATGAGGCTGATGTGGAGCAGTGGTGGAATGCTAGAGAAGGGGAAACGGGTATGCCCCGAGAAAACCCGCTGGCCAGGCAATATCCACCACGTTTCTCACAGGTGAAAATCTGGGTGACCCGCCGGGAATCGAACCCGGTTCGCCGGGTTATAGGATAAAAATTATTTCAAATCATAGAGTTTTGAACTATGGGCTAGACTGCAGTGCTTATCGAATTGTCCACGCAGATTCTGGGGCCAAAGAGTATCAGCACCAGTGCACAAGGTGACATGAGATAATAGACTACGTTTCTGGCAGGTAACCAATAATCATTGTAAAGTAGGTTAACCAGTAAAACTAATATTAATTAAATAATTTGATTGAAAACTACTTACATCAATAGTATTGTAGAGTAAATTACAACAAGACCTAAGGTGGTCTTGAATGTTTAAAAATACTCTTGCTTATTGTAGTTTGTACTAGTGCAGTATGCATGTGTGTAAGTAGGCTAACTATGACCGAGTGCAGTTTCACGGCGTTATTTTACAGTATTTGCTAGCTGAAAAGTTGTAAAAAGGTTTGAAGCTACATATAAACGAAGTACCAGTTGCGAAACTTAAGGAGGTACAGATATGCCCTTCTCTCACAAAACATTAATAAAGAAAAGTCCCAGCAATAAAATATGTATATATATATATATAGCTCATAAGGAGATGTGCAAGTAGCGTTTGGTGACATATGAATGCTGTCACGCGACCACGTGACAGATGACTTCACGTGTCACACACGAGGAGATGAATCGCCAGTCGAGGGCACAGTCGACGCTACTGTCAAGTATGTACGACCGTAGGCCGTCGACGGCAATATCGGCTTCCCGACGCGTTCGAATGCAAACCCATCGTGGACAAGCATGAGGCCGGTTGGTCGACTTGTCGTACCTGCCACTGTGACAAGATGTATTGCCGCGAGGATAAACAAAGGCCGTACATCACGCAGACGAGGTTGTGGCGCTCGTCATCGCGCCATGGACCATGCGATCTGCGAGACCTCACCAACATCGACTGGATCACGGTGGACCACAGCCACTGCGTCATTTGCGCACATTATCGTCGACTATAATCCGTCGTGAAGCACATTGTCTCTGGTGCAGAGAACAGGAGCGCTGTAGTCGGGAATGTCTTCACACCGCCTTCTCACGCTTCTCTCTATGGTGTAGCGTATTTTCGGTTAATAGAGCGCTTTTGAAAGACCTGCTTAAGCTCTGCTTCTCTCCTCCTTCCGCAATATGTAAAACTTACTTTGAACTGAGCCCAACCAATTTACTAACGTGTCGGTCAAATGAAGAGATTAAATAAATTGGAACCTAACTGTCACTAATATTCCAGCTTTTTCTCTAATGTACAGGCCTATAAAGGAAAAATATAACAAATCTTCTGCCATAAATTTATATGTTGCACTTGGTAAAACAACGGCCATGCTTGAAACTATCTTAATTAATTTACTGCTGACTGAAATGAGCGCCTGCATACACATTGTGCATGGTATCATAGTGTTCTATTACACTTTCCTACACAAGTGTCTTAAGGCAGATTCTCACCCGCCATCTTGGATCTATGGAATATTTACCATACTCTGGAAATACAGTTTTGTATCATGTTTTTTTTTTTTGGGATGACAGAGCACAGAGCATTACCTAGTGCATTGTCTGATGTCAATATTACTTGGTTACTGTTGATATCGTCGCCTTTGTAATCGTTCGCTAGAAATAATCTCGCGTTTCGCCTCGACAGCTAAAAGATAAAAATTAATAAATGTAGTGAACCTATGGCAGTTCGATAAAGTTTGGAATGCTGTTATTTAGGATATGCCGAGAGCAAAATTTTAATACACCTTCTGAAATAGAAGCTTTGGCGAAAAATCGATAAATCCAAGATGGCGTGTGGAAATCCGCCTCAAGGGAATAGACTAGGGACGTATCGAATTTATTTATGAGGTTTCTCAACTAGACTTATGGTCCTGAATGGCCACGAAATTAACAATGACTTTATTACAATAGTATTATTCTTTATATAAATAACTATCCACAGATTACGTAAAATGTTATTTTCCTTTGGAACTCCATTAAAATAAATCGTTAACAACCCTCAATAGTAAATGCTCCTCTAATAAATCTGTTACTGAAGCAATATAATAATATATTCTATATCCACAGTTATCCCAATCGGACTCACCACTGGAATATAGTATTGGTGGGACGTTCACGCTCTCACCGCGGGGAGGCCTCTCAGCATCCCCTCGTGGTGGATCTTCTCCTCTCGCGTTGTCGTCTCTCGACACTGGGAGCTCGTAGTCGGTCAGCGGCGCCAGAACCCTGCCCCGTCAGTGACCCGGGGTGTGGTGAAGGACAAAGATGGCTGGCACTCTGGCGACTTCGTTTTTATAGTCTGGCCGCGCCCCCAATTCCCCTCCTCACAACGGTGATCGAGTGGCACCCTGCCTCTCGTATCGAAGTTGGCACCCAGCAACACCCTCGTTTGCCATAACAATAGGATACAGTCAATGGGTAATGATTTTTTCAAAGGTTAGTTTTAATCAAAGTGCCCGCCTGTACAAACCTAAAAAATAAAACACGCACGAGGACGTGGAGTCATGCAGGCCAGCGTCAGCATATAGTGCATATTTTGGAAGGATATCAGGACCCGGCACCGGGCGTTGTGATGTCGGCGACCGTTATTTGTGACTCAAGAGCCGGTCTGGTGTTTGTGGATACATGTTCTCTAATAACCATTTCCCGGAATTTATCTAGCGTGTGCAAAATTACTAAAGGCTGTTCACGATGAAGTGAGCACTTCAGAGAAGAACCTTAGAAAACATCCGCTGCCCCTGCCTGCGTATATTTTAATGGGCACACTGAGTGACATTCACCCAGTAAAGTTGGTAACGATGGATGGAAAGTAGTTCCATATATTAATTTCGAATAAGAAGTGCTAGGTAACCATTTGTGGTAACTTAAAATTATTTCTTTCACTGTCTGTTTTTTTAATGCTCACAAGTGTAAAAATGAGCAGATCTGTAGAGCATTTATTTTCTTAGTAATTTCACAGTTTCATTTGACCGACGCATGAATAAAGTGATAAGACGCATGACAATGTTAATTTTACATAAGGAGGAAGAATACCCAACGTGTATACACGTAGATCTTAAGCAGGGATTTCAAAAGTGCTAATTTTACCGTGAACAGCCTATAGAGACCTGTAACATTTGTGTTATTATAAGTCACTAAGATAGATTTTCAAGAACGTTATATAATTGAGCCGGCACCATATTTTAATAGGTTGTTGCCTCAGTAAGGAGCCATTTTTTGTCTGACTATACGGCACATAATTCGACCATAGAGAGTTTCCTTGGGCGTTTCAAATAAAGATAGGTTGAGTGATGCAAACGTACACTTTGTTATAGGCTGTTCACGATAAAATGAGCACTTTTGGAAGCCCTGCTTAAGATCTACTTGTATTGATATTATGTATGCTTACGCCTTATGTAAAATCAACATTGTCATGGGCCTCATCACTTTATTCATGCGCCAGTCAAGTGAAATTGTTAAATTATTAGAAAAGTAAATATTTTAAAAATCTGGGAATTTTTGCACTCCGGCACATTAACAAAACGGAAAACGAAAAAAAAAAATTTTAAGTTATCACAAATGGACACCTAAAAATTTTTATTCGACGTTAAGATATGGAACTTCTTTCTATTCATCATTACGAACTTTACCGGGCACATGTCGCTCAGTGCGCCCATTAAAATATATGCAGGTAGGGGCAGTGACTTTTTTCTAAGGTTGATTTCCAAAGTGCTCACTTTATTGCGAACAGACTTGAATATGTGACCTGTCCTCAAATAAAGACACTGTACATCATTGCAGTGCTCGATCTACACCGCGGTCATTGTTCAGCAGCCTCCACGAGGTAATGACAACCTACCTTGGCCTGCGAGTTCACCAAACCTTTCGCCAGTAGATCGCACGTGGGACTAGCTGGGATGATGTATGCTATGGAGCCAGTGACCTGAGACGTGCCTTGTCAAAATCTAGGCGAAGTTTGTGAATGAAGGGAGAACTGTGGCTCATAACTACACACGGCATCGGTACATCAGGTATAGGCCATTCAAGGTAAAGTGTGCACTTTTGAAAGCCCTCACATCTGGAACAATAGTCAAAAAAATGTATTTTATTTTAGTTTTAGACGTTAACTTCCAAACACGGTGGAATATACATACTGCGTTTATTACTAACATGGCAATATTTATTTGCAAAGGTGGTTAAAGGATAAAAGGTGGATGAAGGAAAAAGTAACTAGGGCTTCAGATGTGCTCACTTTACCGTGAACAGCCTATGTCATCGAGATTACTGCCTACCTGAATGTTGGAGGGGGACACGCCACCTATTGAAAACCATGAGATCCGCCATGCTCCTGTTGTGTAGAACTTCTTTCACCAAGAGCTGACGCATGATTTTAAGGTCTCTACCATTTGCGATGTTTTTTTTTTGCAACAGTGAGTTCAAAAATGTGACCTTTTTTTCCTCTGTAGTGTTAATCAAATACGACGTGTTTATATAAAACTTACGAGGAAATGGCCGGCAGGTACATACATATGTATCGGAGGAAGCAATAGTGATGGGGAAATGTTAAATAATGGTTTTGTAGAAAGGTGAATGAGTAACATCCCGGGATCATCGACAGCTGTTCCACTGATAATATGGAAATGGCAGGGTGAAATGCAAATAATTCGCATGAAAAGAAGTAGCCCTCACCCCTCCCCCTTAACAATGATCACTTGTAATGGCTTTCGATGTAAAACGGGGAGCGAATGTGGTTCTAAATAAGGGGCGAAGTAAGTTTAGGGATAATAGTTTGTATCCATTTGTTCTATAGTCCCTAACCCATTCTCCCTTATCATCAAAAGAGTTTACAGCCTGCTGAATACGTTACTTGCTTTACAGCGATATACGGGTATTTCGGAAATTATGCACCAAAAAAAAAAAACCCGTTGAAAATGCGACGCCGTATACCTAAACGGAGTATTGCGGAAGATATGAGCCTGCGAAAATTGAGTTTTGAAAACGTATTTTCGCCGAAGGCCTAGTACTTTCTGCCAGCGGTAGGGATGGTGGCAATTTACCCACGGTAGGCCTACGTCCCACACGGTTGGATGGGAAACGCCCATTTGGCGCGTTGTGGAGCGTGTACTAGTGGAGGGCACGTCGCTTCGTTGACGTGCTGACGTATCACTTCCTCAAGCCGAACAGTGCGCTCAGACCGGGGACGGCCAGCATTACGCATGTGTCCCTGCAACTTGGGAAACATAAGTCACCTTTCTGCTGCAGACCATCTAGGCGTTGTACAAGGGATTCAGCAAAAATACGTTTCAAAACCCAATTTCCGCATACTCTAAATCTCCTTTAATATTCCGTTTACGTATACGGTGTCGTATTATCGACTTTATTTTTCATAAGGAATCACCTCCCGTAACTTGTGTGTTTAATTTTCGATTATCTTGTATATAACACCTAAAACGACTTTTGAACATGGATATCATTGACCTTTGTTTCCTAGATGCTAAATAAGCATAATCCGCAAGCAGGAATGGAAACCGACCTTGGTAAATATCACTTTTAAATATATACAAAAGTATTCAAACATACATACTGTACCTCACAGTGGTTACCAAAGTTAAGCTTAAGTAGTACTTTTTCATTAATTTTATTTTGATATTACCTTATCTCCATCACAAAATTTTCCAAGTAATTTTTTTTAGCTTTGTCCTACGTCAGAAATTTGTGATAAATTTTGCCTTAAATTTCTTGTCATAACTGACTTTTACGAACATCAGTTACCAGGAATTACATAGCAGTACCAGAATTTGTAAACAAAATGCACTAAAATTGAAAACAACATCTAGTGCTGAATATGGTAGTAATATATTAATTTACTCCGGAGTTACGAATACCTAACGTTCATAAACTTAAATACTGAAAATATGCTTCAGAACTGCTTGTCGGAAACAATCGCAACGAAAAAATTAAAATATGTATATCATAAAGTTTGCTATAACGTTTCAATTTATAAAATTATCTTTTCGAATAATTCACAAAAAATTAAGGCATGAAACCTGCTAAAATGTAATTTCCCCTTTTACTAAGTTCTTCTTAAATCAAGAAGTTTTTTTTGAGAAACCTATGTTTTTGGTTTTTTGCCATAATCAAGGTAGTATATTTCATGGAATGGCAATAAATTCGAAAGTACCCCAGCAATCTTTGAGAAAAGTTCTGTTCCATACTTCCGAATGTCTGAGTACCAAGTTTCGTCGGAATCTGTTTTTATTCAAAAGTTTTCATGGATGAACGCGTGCAATAACGCTGGCTGACGCGACCGAAATTGATTACAACATACAACTTTTAAAAAAATTTGTTCCATTATTTTTGAGGTCAGTATCAAAACTAAGCGATTGGGAGCCCAAAATTGTCGAAGTTATTATGTTCCGTCGAGAGTCTGCTAAGCAGTTAGTCAGACTTCTTGTATCTGAGTCCCTGTCAAGGTTATGCTATAACGAAAATTAAGCGATGTCAAACTTCAGGCGCTCCTCTTCATTTTTGTGCGGAGATTCTAAAATTCGGCGCCTGCTTCCAAGGTGAGCCTGCTTCCAAGGTAAATTTTCCACTAGCAATAATGTATTTTTGTAGCATTTGAAAACCACCTCACTGGACTCGTTCAGGGTGAAGTATAAGTCCTTTCTGTTTAAGAGCCAGTTTAAGTAGAGCTACCGTACGTAAGTTTTATTTTTGTCAACATAGAGTAGAATTAAAATATAAGTTAATTTAAAATTAAAATTAAATTATTAAGGTTAAAATTTAAGTCATAGTATAGGCTTCCGCCCTATGTTTAATATGTAGTGCTTATATTATAAAAAAGATTGTATGACATATGTAGAATATACTAAGTTGTAAAAAGTACCAACTGTAAACCAACCTTGGGCTGAATTTGGTCTCGAATAAATAAATAAATAACTTTACATTTCTGATTCGTTCAATGAATGTGGTCTGTGTGTTCATACAGTGCCCCCCTTCTCAGAAAGTACGTGGAATTTCTATGTGTTAAAAATATTGGCAAATAAATATATTTTTCCGTTTTGATGGATCGCCCCTTTTAATTGCGGCCAAACACTGGGCCTCTTTGTACACTCCCACCCCGAAACACCATGTTTCCACCAACACATAGGGTGACTTTGGGGTTGGGTATGCACCATACAGGTAACTGTTAAAAATTTACTGACAATCGCCCCTTTGGCTTACAATCCCAGAAAGCGCAATATAAATATAGGGCTCGTTGAGAGTCAAGTGTTTATTTTTAAGATACTGGTTGAATTGCAGGTTGTAACATCCTTGACGGAAATATCGCAGATATAGGATATGTGTCTGTCGTAGCCTTGGCAACGCTGCTTATAGTCTATTCACGACTTCTTCACACTTTTTGAAACAAAGCTGTGAAAAAAATCACCCCTTGTATAACGTGCTTGTTTCCCAAACATGTCACGTATTAATTACATGTTATACTTATGTTAACATAAATGTACCTTATTTTTCGCTATATTGAATCTTTACTTTAATTTTATCTACAAATTATAATATTTCATTTATAATTAAAACAAATTAACACAGTGAGAAAATAGGTGTGTTGGTAACGCCTAGTAAGAAATAGCTCTTATACTAAATGTTATTAAACTGAGTGCGTACGAATGCGGTGCGTAGTCCCTTTTGTGTAATTGTCTAGACTTGGTTGAGCTTAGTTTGCATGAGGTGGAGGAAAATCATGAAAGTAGAACTTAAGCAAGGCTTAAGAAAAGTCATAAGTTCCCTTGAATGTACTGTGTCAAATTTAGGTGTTGGTTACAGGGTGCGTGGAATGAGACCACCCGTCCCCACGCGCAACACTGGACATCTTTAGCTCCCCCCCTCCCCCCTTGTGTCCTGTACGTGCGAATGGCATTCTTGTAAATAATTTCGTGGGCGCACTACAAAGAACTAGCGCAGAACATCTAGCCTGTTAAGGAATCACCGCTGTAATTCATGAAATTGTGTTTTCTTGCTGTCGTGCGTCTATTCAATGTAGACGCTTTCCCTTAACGTGCACGGTTGTCGAACGTTTATGTGACACCTTTGGGTTTTGGTGGATTTTAAGATGGAAGGCTAAATATCTGTCATTGTTTCACAAAATCGAATAATCTACGGTACCGTTGCAATTTTTCATAATTGTTAAGACATGTAGAATACAAACAGCAGCAGGAGTAAATGTAGTTCGGAGCAGGCATTCGTAATGAACTATTTTGTTGAATTTTTTATTTTGACGGATTTTTTGATACAGCGATACCCGAAAGTTTCTCAAAGCGAGGTAAAGAGTTGTTCTTTGTGACGACAGCAGAACAAAGCTCGGGACATAGCGACAGATAAGGCAATAACTCGCACAAGCTATACAATGACCAGGATGCTCTACGATGAATGGAAGTGGTTACAGCGCTGCAGAAATCCCGGCCACATCGATGTAAATCCGAAAGGTTAACGTCTTGGCGAAGGGAAGGAAGGGAATTAGGTTGCCGGTGTTTGTGATGAAGGGGGGGGGGGGGGGCGGTGGTAGTTTGTCGAGGGCGGGCGAAGCAAAAGGCAAAAGTGGAGAGCAACAAGTTGCACGAGGGCGATTCAGTCCTCTTTACAGCGGCTCCCTGAAGGAGCCATATGGTCGGCGCGAGGCGGGGGTTTACGAGTGGTGCGGTCCAATATCGGCGCCGAGGGGTGTGGGTGTGCGGGTGCTTTCCTTTTCTTGCAGCAGATCGTGCCCACGTCCGCGCCCTTCATCAACTCCGTTCCCGGACAACAATAGCGAAGGGGCGAGGGGTCGGAAGGTAATACAGCGACCCCAGACAGATATATCGCCATATACATCCGGTTTCTCGCGGCACGTCCCGAGAATAAAGCGGATCCGGCTCGTCGGCGGTAGAACGTGTCGTCGATAAATCCTCGCGCAGGGGTGGTGAAGAGAAGTGCAGGCCATCGGTGGTCACAGGACTTGCACGGCAATATCAATACAATATCAGTGAAAAATACCAGCTCTCATCGCCGCTACACACCAGGTCTGAAGATAATATATGAGACAGCTTCTATTTGCGTAGTGTTTTGTTACCTCTAATCCTTAATTTCTATCTGTTAAATTCATAAATAATTAAGTTCATACACATGTATATATACACATATACACACATATATTATATATATATACATATATATAACATATACACACACGTGATGACTAGAGTCTTACTGAATATTATTTAATTTCTTTAAATTATAATAAAACTGATATACTAAATATATCAAATATATGTTTTCCCCTTACCAACAGTGTTTTGTAAAGTTTCGTGAGCAGGACAGAACTCGAGATACAAAACATTTAGTTTTAAAACGAAACACATTTATTCATGTACACATCACACAATATTCTTCTTCTTCTGCATAGCAAATACAATACAAGAAATTGCTATTTTAAAACGAGTTTTATCTCTGAGTCAAGGATGGCATTAAACACATAATATTTCTTAAATGTATCATGGATTATCATAACTCCATAACCATAGGGCTTCTGAGTTGCACAGAGAACATAAATGATTTTGATTTTTGGATGCATGACGTCTTTTGGCATACACATCGACGAGCTGTCGAAACAATGCTCAGCAGCGCTGCTAGTTAAGGTCAAGGATGTTCGTTCGGATGGGTAACGGATTGTGAATCGCTGGCTCTTGGTATCTTCCAATCACATACACAGAAGAATACCGCCTGATTATGGATACCTTTTATATGTTGGGGATGTTGTCATATGGAATAAGAATTGTTATTTTCAAGGGGAAAACAATCGTCACTGAATGACCGTTGATTGATCGGAACGAAGGTTTCCGAAAACACACGATTAATTAGCCAATGAGAACCAAGGGTGGTGGTGGCGGGGTTCGAATAAAGGTAAGTAATTAGCCAAAGAAAAATGTGGGTGGGAATGGGAGAAACCTGTGCCATCAGCTCATCTGGCGGCATAACCGAGAACATAGCACTACCTAAACATTGAAAATAGAATCTAACATGGAGGGCGCCATCAGCACCACCTATATTTTGAAACATAATTAATTATGGCCGCACCTGGTGGCTAAATCGATAATTTATGCACTAGCACTGCATAGGTGATGTAAATGTAAACATATGAAATACAATATGGTGGCCTCCAGCAATGTATAAACAAAAGAGATAAAAATACAATATGGTAGCCTTCAGCAATGTATAGGTGAGTGGTGTGTGTGTGGGGGGGGGGGGGTGGTAAATAGGTAGGTAGTCGGCTTAACGTATCGTCGACAGCGAGGTCATTAGAGACGGAGCAAGTTGCACAGGAAGGATTGAGGAAGGAATCGGCCATGACGTTTGTTACGGAACCATCCCAGAATTCACCTGGAGAGATTTCGGGAAACCATGAAAAACCGAAATCAGAATGGCCGGACTCGGAATCTAAGCTGGGTCCTCCCGAATGCGAGTCCAGTGAGTTATCACTGCGCCGCCTTACTCGGTGTGGGGGGGGGGTGAGGGGTCGGAGGGTCAGTCATCTACTGAGCGTGGTTCCTGTGGATCTCCGGAAATGTGTTTTAATAGTTTCGAAGTAATGTTTTTAATAATTTTTAAATAAATAAAGTTAGAAGTAACATTTTACAAGTTTATATATATATATATCTATATATATATATATATATATATTGGATTATTTGGATTGTTTTATATTGTTTTAGATGTTTTAAAAATATTTTGTAATTTCTGGGCCTTCAAGATCAATGTTCACTGGGGTCGAGGTCAAAGGTCTTGGTTAAGGTTAATGGTCAAGGTCAAGGTTAGCTACATCTAAAATTGCCACCGGGCGACCAGAAAGGCAGAGCATGAACATATCTGATGATTCGATCCCCTTACCCCTTATGCAGGCTTCCCCAAATAATTATACTTACTGGAATACTACAACGGTAATCAGTAAGTACACATAACACTTAGTACACTGCTGGCATTTCGAAATTCATCACGAAGGACGCAACGTATTGATCCGACATTGGGAAACTGCGTAGCATAGGGTAGAACAATGGCGTAATTAGTTGTTCGCCGAGTATACAAGTGAAGGTCGGAGAGCAACTGGGATGTAGTGGCTGTATGTTTCGCTGCTGTTTGTGTGCACAAACGAATCAGTATGTAGGTTCGGAGAACACGGCGACCTCACAAACATGTTTCCGCTTTTAACTGCGGAAGAATCGTAGCCTATCAAGATTGTGGATTATCCTAATGCGATATTGGTCCTCGGAGTGGAAGAAGTGTAACTACAGCGAAGCAGATATGAGATCAGTGGTCGAGGAGGGACGGGCTGAGCGATGTGCAGGAAACCATAACGGCCCCGTCGCACCAACTAATGCCAGGGCAGACATCTGGAAAGCATGGCGATTGCAGACCATACAGTCACAACAAACACTCTCGCTCGGGATGTCAGGTGTCTGGTACATCAATCTGTGTTCTCACGCACAGTTGTCAACGTCTAGAGCACCAACGCCTCATGTCCAAGCGCACATTACTGCGGCTGCCACTGAATGCTCACATACTGTAGGTGCCTGCGGCTGCAATGGTGCGTGAAACATCGGACATGGACGGACGAATGGCTTGCCGCAGTCTTCACCAGCGAGTTCCGCTTCTACCTGTAGCATGACTATGGTCGCATTAAGTTCTCGTAGCACCGTGGTGCATGCCTGATCGAGTCCTACATAATGCATAGTCATACTGACCTGGCACCTGGAATAATGACATAGGGTGACATCGTATTCCAGTCCCGCTCGTGCCTAGTACACATCGATGGTACGCTGACCAGCAACCGTTACATCGCGGAGGTGTTGGAACCTGTTGTCGTCCCCTTACATCAGAGCCAACTTGGGGACATGTGCGAATAGGACAATGCGCGATCTCATGTGGCACACATCGTCCGACGGCTGCTGGATGACCACCATGTAACACTACTTTCCTGGCCTGCGTGTTCACCGGATCTCTCGTTTATCGAAAACGTGTGGTCCATGGTCGAACGATGACTGGGTTGTTACAGGATACCCGCCACTACATCAGATGAACTTTGTGCACACATCGAAGCCACGTGAGTGTAACGGCGGTTAATTCCATCAAAGGGGATGGGAAGTGGGGCACAAAGTAATTATTTCCTACAATTCATACGTATTATCGGGCTGCAAGTATAAACATGTCACCTGTGTATGATGGCTACTCTTATCCAATATATCCGGTTGTGATGCCTCATGATCTTCATGGTATTGCAAGTTTAGTGGCCAGCGGTTATTAAAGCATCGAGCCCTTTAATGTTATAGCATGTTAGAGTAATATAGTCTCAGATATAGAAAATGGTATTCCATAGAAGAAAACCAGTTTAGAGATGGTTTCGGAACCAACAAGGCACGCAATATTTGTGTTGACCTCCTTGGTCACCAGATCTGAATAATATGATAGAACATTTGAAGCCATACAATTAACATGGCCCCACAATAAACTCCACAGTATATACACATGATGTACTATGGGAGGACATGTTTCATGAACAGGAGTAATTTGAATGCAGTTTGAATTTCATGTTAAGAAACAGTAGTTAGAATGATATGTAGGACGGAATACTCTGCACAGGAAAATGTATAAATATGGCTGTGTATTCCAATATTTATTTAAAGACCTGTTTTAAATTGGATGATAATAAATATTAACGACCTTTTAATGCAACAGAGAAATTACTCATCAGAATAAAATTCTATAAGAAGTCATTTTAAATGTATTACTTACTTCATGGAATTGATTTACTGGGTTTAGTCTTATAATACTTTTATGTTGGGTTGATTTCACGAATATACTGAACTGCACCTTTTTAATCGGTGCAACAATGTAACAAACTAAGCATATAAAACCACAATTACTGTAACGTCCTCCTATCTGTTTAGAACATAATTACAGTGGTACTGTAAACAGTTTTGTAATTTAGTTACGAACCTTTAAACGCATGAAGTTAAGTTATGAATCTTTGCTTTAATTTTATTACTATTTACGCGATGAAATTATCAGTTGTAAAACTATATTAACATCACAAAATAAATACAGTTTTAAGTAGTGGTCACTAAACGTGTCTTCATAGAATTTATCGAATTCGCTACGTAGTGACAAATTGTGAATTTCGTTGGCTATTGCCTTGACGTTTTGTCTTTTTTACTGCGACTACGGTCCAGGAAAACTATTCTTTACCAGCTACAGTATCACCATTTATACACTGCCCACGATTAACGTAGTACAATGTTGAAAGCCCTTCCCACTTTCTTGTGTCTTTCGCCTCATGCAACATTGGTGTCACTATAGGTCAGGCGACTTGTATACATATGTATGTTTATCCTGATATTGAGTAAGTACTTTTATCAAGTAACACTGTTAAGTTATTTGCAAAATGAACGTGTTTCTATGCTGTCAATTCTTGTTCAGTGGCAGGCCTGCACAAATTATAGGAATAGATTTTCAGTGGCCATTGCTTTGGAACATGACAATTATAATGCGATGGCGAAACAAAGAACCCGTTTACGTGAGTCATGGGTAGCATTACAGCAGTACAACAGCCGGTGCACATATTAAACTATATACGGTTACGGGCACTGAGTATTTGCAAAAGCACGCAAGTTACAGCGAATGACCTGTAGAGGCAAAACCCCACGAAACAGTTGAACGAGGAGGCAATTGTAATATTAACAACCTTCTGCTTGCAAATTTAGACTCTACATAGTCACTAGATATTCGTATGGATTGAAAACTACAAGAATGTTGAATGTCACACACTTCCTAGCGATCTTGGTATAATAACACTAGAAGACCTTTAAAGTGTGATTTTTAATATGTTTCAAAACTACATTCCTGTAGTCATTACGTTGAAAAATGGTTGTGTTGCCGTAATATTTATTTAGGTCAGTAAAACTAAAACAGAAATAATATTGTTGTGTGTGTGTTTAATGTGAAAGAATATCTGAAAATGCCTTCATAGTTATAATAATCGCTGCGTAGTAAATTACTTTGCATATAACATATTGTGCGAACTGTCTAAATAATAAACACATCTGAACACAGTAACAGAGTGTCTAATAAAATATTCAATATAACAAACATTTTGCCTCTGAACAAAACGCAGATTCAAGACAAGTAAATAATAAGAGTGATAATTACTCTCAGGTATTTTAAAAGATCCAGTTAACACTTGAATATTTCTGTTTTATATCGCAAATGAACAACTTTCAGGCCACTGCTAACAATTACTGTGGACCGTGCCCTATTAATTTTAATAATGCCAGAATGCTGCTGAAAAAGTCCTTGTTGCCAAGTCAGATGACTCACAGAGCGTGTGCGTTAGTCATTCTGTGTTGCCTCTTCACGCGATTAGATCGTTTTGGGATATGCTCTTTTTCGCTTATTAGTATATGGGTTTAGAACTAAGTGCAGTGAATATACCGTTGACTGTGGCAAAAATAGTCTATGAAGATCAGCTGATGCCTTCGTACTTGGTGTTTATATTGGGATAAGGTGTTATCGAGAAGCTACAGCGCTCGATGATGTGAGAATGCCGATTGTGTCGAGAGCTCGTCCTGTGTACTGCTGCATACTGATAATTGTCAAGAACAGTTAAATCAATACGGTAACTTGATCACACACGCCACGATCTTTAAAATGCTATTGCAACTACTGTACATCCACTGCGAATGAGCATATGTTGTCTAAATTACCTCAAGAGTGGACTATGCTTCTTTCTTCTGCCAGTTCATCACAAAAACTGAGTTGGTTGTGACAATACTAAAAACATTTTCATAATTATTCTACACAAGATCTACATACACTCTCATTGTAAAATATAAGAATTTAATAAGTATAGAAAGTAAGTATCTGTTTATGAGAGTATGCTTGAGGCAAGCATAATATCATAAACAGAGTACTTATTGTCATAGGTCAACAGAACATATGTTTTTATGTTATATTTGGTACGTGCAGATTAGCTATATTAGTGTTTGAATTTTATTATTTATTTTATTTCACATGCTATTTTAATTTGAATGTTAATTTTCACACATTTATCATATGTAATGGTAACATTTTTAAATCACGTAATTTATGATTTATGTAAACCACCAGTCCACTTAATTTTTATATTCTATGATAATTTTCATGCAGTATTCTTAGTTTCGACACATTTATATTTTAATATTGTAACATTACGTTTATATGTTTATTTTTGTTCTCAGTAATTACTTTATGGGTTTTAAAGTTTCATTTTTACTTTATTCTCTTATTAGAAAGATTTTTAATTTTGGTTTATTTTATTTTAAGGAGGTTTAGTCGGAAGTAGGCCACAAATGGCTAGTCTTGATTGGAGATGCCGGAAGGCTTGCTTCTGGGTGGGACTTTCAACATGGATGGATAGCTGTATTTTCGCTGATATTTCAATATTAGGGAATTCCCAGCGCCAAACTAAGAATAGGTTAGTAATACGTCCAAGAAGTAGTGATTAGGTCACTGCCACAGCCGATTAAAGAGGAAGGTTGATGACAGGTGTCTAGCTAATTGTATTAGTGAGTTTTGTTGGAGACGCCAGGATACCGATCTCTAGACTCCAGGCGCCATGTCAGCCACGTTAGCGCCGCATTAGAATACAGGTGACACCAAAGAGTTCGAGAGTCTGGGTGCAGACCTATGTGAAATACTTCACTTGTAATCTATTTCTACGAACTTATATTGTTTTCAGAAGAAGTTTAATTTATGGAACTAGGCATTTTCCGAACTTTAACTTGTGTATAATCAGTAGTCCTGTGATCCTGTATGAGCTAGTAACGCCGGAGCACATTAACCTCTTAAAACTATTGAACTCAGTGCAATCTCATTTGAGCAGAGTTTAACTATTCGAGGGAAAGTGAGGAGTAATTCTTCTGAAGTAATTAAAACTAATTGACATTTTCCAGTAAAGGTTTGGATCGTGAGAACTGTAAATGCAACTAATTACTTGGGAGCTTAGTCAGTTTCTTAAACAGTTAGAAATTGAGGAAAGCTACTTTCGATTATGAATTAATTTTTCTTTCTGATTTTAATTTCAAGTCAGTTGTCAGTTGTTTAATTTTGCAGCAGCACTATAGTCATTTTTGATTTTTTCTTTTAATTTGTTTTAATTTCCTTAATTGATTTAACTCTATTCTTTACTGGATGGTGGTACTTAATTTTTGGTCATCAACAAAAGTTTATTTTGATTTTTGAGTAAAGTGTTTTTTCTTAAACACATATTTAAAGTTTAATAAATATTTCACATTTGAATTTTACATCTTGTTGAATTGCATAACACATTTGGTCTGATTTTATTTATGTTTCATTTCATTAATATACTAATTATTCAGATTTACATGTTGTATTTTATATAAAGTGCTGTGAATGTATGCAAGTTGCTTCTGTGCATGCTATTTATAGTGATCCAGATATCCTCAGTTTCTTCTATGGTAAGCTGAAGGTTGCAAAATTATTAAGGTGCATATAGACACGCACAAGCCTATGTTTGACACCTTCTAACTCAAACTACGACCAACCTATACTTGTGGGGCACACATACACATTTTAAACTTTTTTTTTCTTTCCTACCGTGCGTTCACTTAACAAATAGTGAATATAACGGCCCTCCGCACACAACTAACTTCCAAACCTCTTTCAGAGCTTTATTGCGTACCTACTACTCGTTTTACTGCGCTTGGCACACGTAGCAGTACTGACAGCACATTTATGTTTCACTACTAATGCCCATTCTTTAATTTGTGTGAAATAAGCAACAACCTACAGAATGTACCATATATTCTAAGTAATGTGCTAACGCTGACCGTACTAAAGTTGTTAACTACGAAAGTGTGTACTTCGAAGTTGCTTTATCACTTAGGAAATGTAAGGAATATGAATGTGTATACATATATTAGGTAACTTTGTTATCTGACACATGCCGATGAGTATTCGCCAAGGAGGCCGTCGATTTTATCTGTAGGAAACCTATTTCTTCGTTTACTTTTTTTTTTGGTCCCTGCAATAGGCTGTTCATGGTAAAGTGAGTACTTTTTAAGACCCTCCCAACATGCATAAACCAATAATAAATATATTGCATTGCAGCCTCAGGCATTAAATTTTGAGGATGCGGAAATGTATACACTGTGTTTACTGGTCACATCTCAATGTTTATATTAAAAGGCAACAGGACGATGGAAATTGGATGAAAGGAAATATTTATAAGGGTCTTAAAAAGTGCTAGCTTTACCATGAACAGCCTAAAATAATACTACGTTTATCAGCTATCTTGTTGGTATCTCATATAGTAAATCAACATATAATACAAGTAAATGTATTGACAAACAAAAGGGTTACTCTCACACAAAACAACATGTTTGTGTTTTGCTGTTCATAATCATGTAATTATACACTTCTGTGTTTGCACGGTCATGCGATAGGTAGCGAAAGTAAAAAGCATCAGATGATTTGACAGGCGGTTTGGGCATTTAGCGTGCCTCTCCAAAGTCACAGAGTTTCTTCCTGATTGCCCATGCATTTGTAGCTCTGAACTTCGTCACGTGATCAGCTGAGGACCTTACTGCAGTTTCGGACATGCCTTATGGTCTCCCTTTTTAAACAGATATCCTCTGACAACACACACATTTCGCACACCTTTGGTCCCCATTCGACTCTGGGCATGCGTACCTTCTACGTCACAGGCATATACAACCATTTTTATACAATCAACGTGTAGCAATGTCACGCCAGAGCCAGAAGGTTCAAGGAAGTGAAACTTCATTCTGCAGCGATGTCTCACCACAGCCAGTCGGTTAGGGAGAGAGTCATATGCGTGTTGAGGCGGCAGGTTTTTCCACCACTGAAGCAGGCCAACGTTACGGTGTTCCAGAGAGCACTGCGAGTCGACAGGTACGACAGTTCTAGGGCATGGGTGACGTGACGCATCGCGGAGGAACGGGTTCATGGAGGGTGTGGACTGTATCCGAGGACAATAGTCTGATTACCCAAGTGCAGTTGACTCCTTTCAGGAGCGCCATTCAGGTCAAATGTGCCATGCAATTTCCTGGCAGCTTAAGTACCATGCTTAGGCGCTTGACGGCGGCGGGACTGAAATCCCGGCGTGCTTCAAGGAAGCAAAGGCTCACCAACGAGCGCAGGATTTATCGACTAGCGTTTGCCGAGGAAAACATTAACCGTGACTGGTCAGATGTTGTATTCTCCGACGAGTGTGTATTTTCCTCGGCTAATGATTGGCCGACGATTATCTTCAGACCTCGTGGGTCCGAACATAATCCGGAATATGTGGCCGAGTGCTCTCGCTATGGTCATGGATTAGTTGTGTGTTGGGGATGGATGAGTGCATGCAGGATAGGCGTGTTGCACAGAATCGAAGATCGAGGTCCAAATACATGCGGCCTCAATGCCAGGCAGTATATACATATTATAGAGAACATTATGATTCCCTTGGTGCGACTTTTGTATCTTCATGGTGTGCTGCACTTTCAGCAGGACCATTATCAAATTCACACTTTTCAGAGAGTTCAAGAATGGTTCGCAAGACAAGACCAACTAGAGCACGTAGATTGGCCACCTTCCAGTGCCTACTTGAATCCAATTGAGAATGTTTGGTCGGAGACGAAGCACACGATGGCAACAAACTGGCCTGATCCACAGCCAGCAAATAAAGATGCTTTCTGGGAACTAGTAGTGGATGCCTGGGATGAAGCAGCTAGTAGCAAATGCTATGCTACTTATCTGGTCGCCTCTCTACTGCGGCAGGTGGTTGAGAATGAGGGATAATGGTCCTCTTATTGAGGTTACACCATCGACCCTTTTCAAGGCCAAATAAACACTCGCATAAAAAACGTGACACAAAATACCAATGGCACACCACATGGCATAATGACCACATTGATATACAAACTAAAGGTGCGAGGTGATTTCGAACCCGAAACAGTGGCGTCAGAAACATTCACACGAGACCGCCTTTGTTTTTACGTGTGTTTTTTATGGATGCAAACATGTGCTAACAAATAAAATACATTCTATGATACTGTAACATTTTATGCTACAACGAAACAAAATAACATAACCAGAAGGAATAAAATTCAAGGTAGAACTCCAGAAACCTAATGGTAGTCTATTTCTAACATTACAGTGACCGCAAGCACACTGCGAAATTGATCGTCTAAAACACATCCCATATGCCATATAATACTCAATCACTCTCACCTGACCTGAACCCCACAAAAAACTCTTCTGGAGGAATTGAGAGAAGAGTGAGAGTAAAAAAAAACTTTTTTTTCCCCCACAAAAAACAAACGAGACGTTTCTACCAAATTGTAATAGCATTGGGCTAGACATTACTAGAAAACTGGTTAATTCAGAGCTAAATAGACTGATGGACGTTGTTCGCAGAAAAAGGGAGTTAACAAATAACTGTGGAGTGAACAATGATCAACACCTTGCTGATGTATATCCAACGTTTATAAGAACTGGAGACAGATGATGTAGTATTATGCAGTGATACCGTAGTTTATGTTGTTTGTTTTGTGTGGCATATTGTACCTCACTAAGTAACATTAAACGTGGCTGATTACCTATTTTCTGCCTTTAGGCTAAGCTTATCTACGAACGGCACTAATTGCTATCTACCAGTGTCGTACTTCTGCCCATGACCGCATATACGCGACGTTTAAGTTGTTTTTGTTTTCAGACTGAAAACATTCTAGATGTCAGTGATACGCAGATCTGTGTCTCTTGTCTCTACTGGCTTAAAAGTTGTTCAGATTGTGTTAGAATTAAAGTAAGGTCAAATTGCGAATGTAACTGAATCATTCTTGTGTTTGAAGAATACCACGGAAAAACATTTTCAAATAGAACAGGCCCTTACATGTATATACAGTGACAATCACAAATTGTCATATAACCTGTTCCTTTCACGACATCTGTTAAATAAGCAATTATGTTGACACATGTATATGTGTGTATTTTGTATTCCATTTAATCAACTACAACAAATAAACAACATTCCTTATAAAAGAAACAAAGTAATATATTACACAAATGTAATTAATTCACGTTTTCAGAATCAGAAATGTTCATACACCTTCGTACGAACAACAAATGTTTTCGTAAATCAACATAAACAAAATTAATTCTCCATTTAATATTTAGCATGCCCTCCATTTTATTTGAGAACGCTTCTCAAATGCGCTGGCATTGACTTTACTACCGTTTGTATGACACTAGGAGGGATATTGTTCCACTCATGAAGGATTTTCCCCTTCAAGTCCCGCCATGTGCTTGAAATATGATGTTTTCGTAGCTTTATGTTTAAGTATGCCCAAATATGTTCTATTGAATTTAAGTTTGAGGATTGGGGTGCAGTTTCTATTACATTAGGACAATTATACAGCAGCCATATTCGTGTTGCACAGGATTTATGCTTAGTACCATTATCCTGGTAAAATGTGCATTACTACTTCATGTTGTATGGCATTATGTGGAAAATTATGTTTAAACAGGTCAATATATTTTTATTGATCCAATAGTCAATATATTAACGTCAGTTCACCTACACCACATGCACTCATGAACCCTCACACCGTTACTGAACCCCCACCATGCTTGATGGTAGAACGTGAATGTTGGGGATTTATCTCTTTATTCGATTTTCTCCACACTTTTAGTGGACTGTCATGACATAAAACCTTGAATTTACTCTCATCTGGAAGCATTACGTCTGTCCAGTAATCGTTCTGTAATTATACATTCGCGAAGTTAAGTCTCTTCTTATAATTACATTTGCCTAAGTACGATTACTTCTGCGGTGTTCTTGCATTATAGTCACTATTGCTGAACACTCTTCTCACTGTCATTGGTGAAAGTGAATTTGAAAGTTTTTCGTAGGTCTCTTGCAATAGCACATGGACTAGTAAAAGATCTCTGACTGATTTGTTTCACAATATATCTTTATTCTCTATCCGAAAGTACGTTTGGCCATCCACTCCTCGGTTTGTCTCAGCATGTTTGTACTTGTATATCATTTTACGGTACATTGTGCAGTTCCCTAAATGGGAAGTACTACGGGAGTCATTAGAGCATATGAAAATATTTGTTACTTGTAACGGTTCGTATGAATGCTTTGGGTTTTAATGATTTTTTCAAAGATGTTATTTTATGTTTTTGCATGTATGTATGGGCTCAACGTGTTTCTCAAACCTACAATTTACACTTGGTTTTATTCGCTTTAATTTTTGTTGGCAAACCTTTCCTGCAAAATATTTGAAGTAAGATACATAATACCGTGGTGTTTGTAAATCATTGATCGGCATGGTATGTCTGTTCTACCTCCCACATCACACACACAGCGATAGAATACATTCAGTTTAACTGAACAAACCTCCTGCCAAGAGCATTTCTTTTATAAGTTGGTGTGTATCTGTCTATGCCGTGAATGCTTGCATTTTATAGGCCCTTCATAGTAAATTGAGCAGTTTTGAAAGCCCTTTCATTTGGAATGATAGGAAATAAATGGATATTACTTTAGCCTTAGGCATTAATTTCAGAGTTCAGTATAATATGTACACTGTGGTTATTACTTACATGGCCATATTTAATTAAAAAGATTGTTTAAGAATAAAAAATGGCTGAAAGATAAAAGTAACTAGTGCTGCAACAATCCATATTTTTACTGTGAACCGCGTTTAGCAGATAATGTACGTATTTCACCACGCTTGCAAGAAAAAAAAACGATACTTGAACAGATTTCCCGATTTCTTTTCGAAGTAAAATCGAGCCACTTCATTTTCAATGTATTTTCGCAGTGGTTATGACAGATATTAACTTGATCTCTTTTTCCACATGGTCAGGGACAATTAAAATGCCTTGCTGCTCGCCACGTCCCTCGCAGTGTGTAGTAATGGGCTGTCATTCCTGAACATTGACTCACACTGATTTATACACCTGGCAACCCTGCGAGGTTCTCGCTCCCTGTAACCTCTTCCCTTCTACCGTCGCGTACGCTAACCACGTTTATGGCGTCAGTTCAGTTGCAGTGGCACTTAGACCTGCGACGGACCCACATAGACAAGCAGGCTGCTTTAAAAGCCTGGCCAACTTAGCCTGCACGATGTAACTGCTGTATATGCACTGGTACCTGCCTTGAGCTCTGTGCACGTCGCTGCTTGTGCCATCCGTAATCATGACAACACATACTGTATGTTTCTTTTCGTAGCCTGTACAATTTATGTTAGGGAATCCCATTTCTGACACCTTACACTTCACACAAAACTAAACAATCATAAAGTATGATGTGTAAATTCATCGTGAATATAAGCAAAAATACGATTTGAACATGATTACATAATAAAGTATCCCCATGCCAGAGACCAGTAAGTATTTGTTGTACTGGATGCGAAGCAAGAAGATGACTTAATACCACATGTTTTAGAGAAGGCAACAAAACATTTTACTGCGTGGTTCCAGTAGAGGTTTTTGTATGTGGCGTTACCTAAATTATATCTCAGGTGGAAGCAAACATTCGTCCACCAGACTTATGGTTCTCGTTGTTTTCTTCTGCGTTAGTGTATGTAGCATGGAGTCAAGCTGAAAGTTTTTGTTTAAACGGTAGCCTACCTCATTGCATCGCTGAACCAACATAATCGTAAGTACATATCATAGAGCTATATTATTTAAGGAAAAACGAAAATAATGACATCCACAAAGAATTCTGTGAAACCACGAAAAAATGCAAGGAAACCTAACAGGGTACGCCACTAGTTGTACGAAACACTTTCTGAATCCATTTAAACATTAACAACAAAAAAAAAAAGAAGGAAACTTATATACAGCTTATAATATTTAAACCGTTTAATTATTTTTTCTTATGCGACATTTATTTGCGGTCGTAAACAGTTGATTTCTAAAATTAATGGTGCTGCTAACAGTTGTTTACTAATTCGAAATAAAGGGTAATCCCATCATAATTTCTTGCTTAACTTGAAACATTCAATTCACTTTCACTTCTATTCAATTTTAAGCTACTTTCCTTGAAAAAACGAGCTTATGTAACCATGAAAATGCCTGTCTGTGATGTACAGTATGTCCCCTCATAATAATATTCGAGTCTGTGAAACATATTTTACCAAATTCGTTGCACATATTGAACTTAGTAAGGACATTTGATTTTTACAATGTTCTGCCAAGCCGTTTGCTTAATTTCAGAAGGGTTGTTATTTTACTATAGTAGGGCGCCATTTCATATCTGGAGAATTATTATACTAGGTAAAATCAAATCGTGTATTTTCACAGTTAATCATGTACGTCTTTAATCTAGAAAGGTACGTTCTTATTGGTTCGCCATCGTGGAAACAATAAACTTTTTACATTATATCTCGGAAATTACACAATAGATTCCTGCCACATTTTGCAGGCAACTAGTACCTTTTAGGCGTATAGTAGGCGCCATGGTACCATATACAACTAAGATTAATGTGGCACCTACTGTATTTTCACAACGGCGCCATACAAATATTTGTTTTTAAATTTGATATATATATAAAATTTGACCACATTTGATATGAAGAAAGTATCGACTAAAGGCATTACTGTAAATATGCCAGTAAATAATAATTTTCATTCATCATTTTGTAATATAGCGCACACATGAAAAAAACCAAAGTTATTGTATCGTAACACGGAAAACAATTTACCCATTCCAACCAAAGTTGACAAACAAGAAGTATGCTGATATTAATTATTTGGTTCAGGCATTTAGTTTTAATTGGTGGCAATATATACATTTTGATAACTATTCTGTATCTATGAAACGATGTGACCAATTTCAAGCAATATTTGTATACTGTATCTAATACTATGTATGCCATGATAACATATGCCATTTAAATGTGCAAGAAACTTAATTTAGACATGGTGACTATATACATATTTTAGGTTCATTTGGTATACAGCATGTAGCATACTGCTTGACCAATTTCAACCAAACTTGGTGCGTTGAACGTATCACCTACAAGTATTAAAACATGCTGTACATTGTCTCTTTAGTCTGCAATATTGTAAGGTACCGCTACAAGAAGAATATATATATATATATATATATATATATATATATATTCTTCTTGTATATATATATATATATATATATATATATATATATATTGTGTCAAATGTCGGGAAAACAATAAACCCGTTACTACCTAATTTGGTAAACGCTGACCAAATAAACTTATATACTATTCTATAACCATAGAACCGAGTAAGCAAGGAACGAAAAAAAGGGGGGGGGGGGGGGGGGGGGTTTATACACTTTTGAAATATTGCACATGTACTAGTGAATGTTATCGGAAATTTGGAAATTCGATACAAATAACACAGCATGTTGTAAATAAACCATCGAGTGAAATGAGACTTTATCAGTGCTTTAAACATAACATGTCATATATTACAAAATATCTGGAAGAAATAGTTTCGGGACCGATATTGGTACGTTAAGTTAAATGTGGTTTAACATAAAATAACACAGGCATTATCAAAGCAATTCAGCTTAAATTTTTTTTGATCATTGATAAATTGGTTACTCATATGCATATGCGCAAATATACCGAGTCTTAGGGTTTAATTGTGTCCATATTCTCAATCATTAAAATATGGACTTCATGAATAAAAACATTTTTGTAGAACGCTTTATTCTCTTCATTTATGTTTGTTAAAAACTAGATTAAATATTTTGATCGGCAGCCAGTTTGCAATTAAATATATTGTAAAACTAAGAGGCTCGAGGGCATTTCGCTTGTTTTCTGACAGCTTTGACAAGTTCAACTGCCAGATTAAAAACATTTATACGCTAGTTCACTTACTTGTCCAAAATGTGCATATTTTCTTCGCTTTATTACGATAACTTTTACAAAGCACAGCCCTCTAGGAAACTGGAGAGCGGGGGTTGAAAGAACTGTATGTGGCCTTCTACGATACTGTAGTCCGAACGTAATGATATGAGCTTGCAGGGTTTGTTTCGCTGCTGCATGCATTTCCGAACTGAAACGCTACCTCCTCGCTCGCTTACACAGCAGTTATGCTAAAGAGAAATCTGCATATTTGACTACCATGGCTATACTAGACAATCCCACAGCCATTTTCATGCTTTCGTGCACTATAAGTGAACTTAAAGCATTTTTATCATGCGTATCAGCCCAAAATTCCAACCAGGTCAGCTTGCACTATCTGCGTTTAAACATTTGATATAAAATGGCATTACAACATTTGATATACAGGTATTCAAGGAAGCAAGATTATTTGCCTTTCTTGCTGACTTAACAAAGCACTAAAATACAAGTTAAATAACTTTGGTATGGAGGCTCACGTTTCTCCTGTCGCTTTTTACAATAGGATAGGAAAAAAATATTCCTCTGGGAATACCAGCTCGCTAATAAAAAGGGATGCGTATTTTTAAAGTTTTTAATCGCTTGTAGATGCTGTGGTGCTGAAACTGTCAGACTACTCGCCTAGCACCACGACAAACCGGGATCACATCCGGATTTTCATGTATAGGAAACGTGGCGGGCGTTGCTGTTGGCCATTGGGTAGTGTCGGGGTACTCCCAATACTCAGTTTTCTGTCGCTGCTCTATCTGTACCTCTCTTCTTTTTCTTGCGAAACTTGCAAATACTCAGCTTCAGTTAATCTTGTGGACTGTAACACAGAGGCTCTAGTTCCTTGTCAGTGTTAATACTTCCAGCCCTACAATTAAATGTCTGGTGAGCAAATAAAAACAAGTAACAAACTTGCAAAAGAGAAAACATATGACATGAAAAATTATATAGGAAACAATATCATGTATTTGCAGTGTATTAAATTTAGTAAAAACTATGTTTTTGTTCATCTAATTGATAAGTTTAACTATGAATAATACATTATTAAAAACAATCTCAACATGTTTGCGCCCTAACCTTGCTTTCCAAAGATATTTTTTCTCGAACAAAAAATGAAGTCAAATTTATTTCGTAACCGGTAATTTGTTTAATAAATAAGCCAAAAAGACATTTTTTTTAAAACAAAGCGTGCCTAGTGCCGAGACAGAACGAGCAGACAATCAGGTGGTTTCCTCATTCAACCGCTTCATAGTCCGCCTGGCTGTGTGCAGTTGCCACAGCTTGCAGCTCTCACTACTGCTCGCGCCAGACTTCGTGGCCCTGTTGAGCTACCTCGTCCTTCAGTAATGCGATGGGCACGGACGGGAGCTGCAACGGGTAGAAAATACTAACTGCACGATTATCTATACCCGATACTAAAATCATTTTCAAAGGTTTCCCTGCCTCCCACCAAGACGAGCCAGGTTCAATCCCCGGCCGGGTCATCGGATTTTCGCAAGTGGGAATCATGCCGGACGATGTCGTTGGTCGGCGGGTTTTCTCGGGACTCTCCCGTTTTCTCCGTCCCTTAATTCCGGCGCCGCTCTATACTTGCATCAATCACCCTCATCGGCTCTCAAGACCTCGCTGTTAAGAGGCACCCAAATTTCTTCACTCACTCCAAGGTTTCCGTTGGATGATTTCACACTAAAGCCTGGTTCAGTTCACATTCACACCGATCACGCCAAACGAAGCTGTCCAAATGTAAACAGATATTCAGCATTACCGTTTTAGTGCATGGGCGAAAGCTCAGTTTACGAATATAGGATTACGATGTAAATGCACGACAAGAAACTAGAAGCTAAATATATTTTTACTTTATTGTTTGGTAATAAGAAAATGTAGCAAATAATTTATGAAATAGGCCTAATTTTACATTTTTCTCAGAGGTACGTTTTGAAGGAAAGACTGCACACTTGTTCAGTACTTTGCACATAGAGACGATTACGCATGTGATGCGCGTGCTGGGTCATCCTCAGCGTCTCGCCCTTCTGGACAAAATACGTCCTGGTAAGCGGAATGCTTATTGAGCGAGTGGAGAGATTTGGGTGGCTCTTAACACCGAGGTCTTGAGAGACCTTGAGGGTAAAGCGAGATGAGTATGGAGCAGCGCCGGAATGCAAGGGTGGGGGAAATTGGAGATCAGTGAGAAAACCCACCGACCAGCGGCATCGTCCTGTACGACTCCCACATGCGAAAATCCGGAGGTGACCTCGTCGGGAATCGAACCCGGTTATCCATGGTGGGAGGAGAGTTGTCTAAGTACTACACCACCATGGCCCCAGGAATGCTTAACGTTCATTATAGAATTATAGTTATGTCTTACATACGCAATGACGTCGTAACAACAAATTTGTACTGGCATGCTAAAGCCAAGTGTTTTTACGTATATTAATATTAGTGCTACGTTTTAAACGGCTATGTCTGCCTACAAGCGCCCACTTTAAAGAATATTTTATTAAAAGGAATAAAAACAATGCAGCTGAAGAAACCAGCTTAAAAGAATAGCCGAAAACATGATTTTGCTATGTCATGAACTGACCATAATGCAGGTAAATTATCTCTAATATTTAGGGCCGGAAAATATTTCGAAATGAGACGACACTGCACTCTCAATATCACGTATATTTGTACGAGAATGACTGAAAGCTTTCCAAATGACGTATGTGATTGTATGGGCTAGTTACGGAGCAAACATGTATACGCTCGCTAGATCAAGTCCGGGTCAGCGTTCAAGAAGCACGCTAATGTCTGCGCCAGACGTTGTGGCACTTGTTTGAACGTGGGTGCGGGGTTTGTTGGGAAGAGGTGCGCTTCTGGCTCTGTAGTATCCGACCTGGAAATATTACCTCATCACATGCATATTTAACTGCAGATTTAGTTTTCAATAGATGTCAGTGGATATTTAGGAATACATGAAAAGGCTACTTATAGAAGTGAAAGGGAAGTAGTAAAAAATTATGAGTAAGTGTTATGACCGCGAGGCTAAATAAGTATGAGTGTTAAGACATACCGATCAACAAAGTAGCTGATAGGGTTGCCAACAATTCTGGCATCAGTAACAGGTTTATCCAAAGAGTAATGAAGGCTTGTGGTTTAGTAGTCCATATATATCGCCTTGTTCAATATCACGAGTGATACATATGAATATGGCAGCTATAAATTCACCATATAAAATTGCAGGCAAGTGCCTACCAGAAGATATAAGGTATAATGGCCAAATCGCCCTTTTCGTGATCACAAGTTGCAGCTAAAGACATAAATTTGGCAGCGATAACTTTAGTGGATTGAAAATGGCATACAACTGTGCATACAAGAATACAAAAGCATGTATTTTTTCTCGAATTTCTGTTTTCAATCTTATTCAAGGTTATGGGGCCAAGGTCAAGGTTGTCTGTATCTAAAATGATGGTAGTAGTTTTATATAAATACTTTTATATATAGATTTATAGTAATAGTTTTATATATACTTTTATATAAATTTTCTCTAGTTTTTTGTTTTAAAGTCGTTCAAGGCGATGACGCTACGGCTCAGGTCACCTGCATCTAATAGGTGGTAGTTGTTAGTAATGTAATATTTTTGTCGACTTTTATGTATTTTTCTCGAGTTTTTTCAAGGTCATTCAAAGTCATGAGGTCAAGGTAAATTTCACCTACATCTAATATGGTCATAGTAGTTAGTAATGTAATATGCTTGACTTTCATGTATTTCTTGACGAAATTTTGTTTTCGAGGAAATTCAATGTAATGGGGTCAAGGTTGAGATTATCTGCATCCAATATGGTGGCCGTAGTGTGTAATGTACTATGCTTGCTGACTTTTATGTATTATATTAAGAGTGGTTGTTTTCATGGTCGTTTAAGATCATGGGGTTAAGGTCAACATAGTCTGCATCTATTATGGCGGTAGTTGTTAGTGTTGTATTGTGCTTGTAGACTTTTATGTTTTTATCGATTTTTGGTTTTCAAGGTCATTCAAGGTCATGGGTTTGAGGTCATGGTTACCGGCATTCAACATGACGGACAGGTAATATCTACTACGATGGTGGTCGCCTACCTATATGGTGGTCGCCTACCAAGATGGATGATGCCTACCAAGATGGTGGCCACCTACCAAGATGGTCGTCCCTTGCACCTACCAAGATGGTGAATATGTATGGGTGAGGGGTGACCTCTGGAAAGTTCATTTGTTAATACATTTTTTAACAATTTTTATTAATTATTTAATTAAATTTTAATGATAATATTCTATAGATCTTTAAAATAATTTTTGAATACATTTTTGATAATACGTTTCTTAGTACATTTTTTAAAAGTTTTATAAATAACTTTTTAATAAATTGTTGATGATACATTTTCAGCTATTTTTAAAATACGTTTTGAAATTTTTTTGAAATAATGTTTTTGTACATTTAATAATATACTTTTTTGGATTTTTAATTTTTTTTTGGAATGTGTAGAATTTTCTTTTACTTTTTGGATTTTTTGGGTCAAATGTCAATGGTCAAGGGCAGAGGTCCTGGTACTGCTCTCCTGACCCTGGGGTTTCTGATCCCGGTCACCGGGGTCGTTGATCCTTGACCCTGGGTCGCTGATCTGTCTCCCTGCTCTATCCAGGATCACTGATCTGCCTGGGAAAATGGGATTTTTTTAAGGGGAAAAGGGACATTTTTACGGAAAATCTAAATTTTTAGGGACATTTAGCCGATTTTGAGGAAAACATGGAAATTTTGACAAAAAAAAAAAAGGATATTCCAACATGGGGGCGGGCGGTTCCTCCGCTCCTATCCCCCATCCCTTTGCGCCAAAGTAATTTTTATATACTACTCACAACATTACAAATTAAATTGTTATTGTGAATTTAATCATTTTCTGATTTGCCCTACCAAACCAAATAAACGGAGAATAAAGGGTTAGAAATTAGAACAAATTGGTGATAAATCACTATATATTGTTAAACAGACACTGCGAAATGGAACTTGAGTGGATCAGGATGGACCTTCCTGTACGATATTTTGGAACTCTGGCTCAGCAACTTTTAATTTGACTGCATGTCATATTACTAATATTTAAAACGTACCTCCACTCTCCCAACCCTTTACGTCACTATAACCTCTACGATTTTGGTAGGTATGAGGTCAAAGTGCGGGGACTTCAAAGTCAGATGTTGGTAGATGTGTTATAAAGAAAATGCAAATACAATGCTCTATCTCTATTTGTGTACCTATTTCTTACAGGCACTGAATACGGTCTTCCAACGGTTAAATTTTCTGTTTTTGGTCAACCAATTCGGACTCAAACTTAGAAACTATAATACCTTATCCCGCAAGGAATTCTTAAAAGAAACATTAGTTTAGTAAATGTGTCATGCGTAAGACAGTCCAAGATAACGGAAGTATCAAATTTGTATATATTTTGCTTATTTTGTAGTTGTGGGATTGACAACGATTTATAAATAAATATACAAGGAATGTTTGCGAATCATGTTTGTGATCACAATGTGAAATATCATCAAACAAACGGTAGTTGTGTACGCCACAATTGCTAGCATTCGCATAACATGGCGCGAAACATTGAGAGGCCAATTGCTAGAAAGTACACTTACACATGTATCCACCAATCAGTCAGGTGCCTGGTCGGTGTGGTGTCTGCCAGCCACCAAGTATTTCAAATTGGGTTACTCACCATTACTAGCACGAATCTCCAATGGAGGAAGTTCGGTGAGAAACCACATCATAACAAAACACTTCGAGTTGAACTGTCGAGCTTAGACGTAAAGGTACTATCGACTGTTCGCGCCAAAATGAGCTCTTAACACTTTCGTAATAGTGCTGTAACACACACGTGAAACATGCAAGCAATTTTATTTATACTTCAGTTCGTGTATAAATGAAAATAAAAACTGTGTTACGACTTAGTACGTTATCTTTATTGACATTTGGGTGCATACGTCCATATATAAAATGCGACAGGCATCAAGAAGTGCCCACATTAATGCGAATAGTTTCCTTCGAAATATAACTAGTAGCTCGCTGAAAGTATTATTTATGTAATTATGTTTGAAAATGTGAATATTTTGTGTATTTTGAAATAACCGTAGATCTTTCAAGAGACTATAATCACTCCCGCAGATAATACTGTAGTAAATTCGTGTTATAAAACTAAAATAAACAATAACTATTTACTGTAATCCAAATATGGTTGACATGTCGGTGTATGTAAATAGTCCTTTACTTTATGAACGGAACAAAACAGAAACAGGAAAACTGCGCGGATTATTTTGAGGACAAGCAAAACTTTACACGCTTATAGACCTAATCTACCTTTGCATTGGGTTACAGTTAACAATGCTCACTCAGGAATGTGCGAGGTAAATAAGAAACTCTGGCAAGGAAAGACGTTTGCGATCACGTGCTGTATGATTTAGAGTAATATTGGCCATTTACTGGAGAAACAAACAGTGAATATACACTAGTTGATCGGGTATTCATTGAACTGTGAAGTCTAGACTACAGGACATTCATTTTAAGACATTTTATGGTCTCTAATTATCATAAATATGAAAACATTATTCCATATGATGTATTATTTAATGTTGCTAGTGATTATCACTCTTTGTTTTCAAAGATCTCGTGTGTGTTTGCTGGGGAAATTATAACGTAACACCTCCTTCATATTTACAATTATGCATGATTTGGAAGTAATTTTTTCCAGTGGTCCAGTGTGGTCTGTTCAAATCTATAATTTACTATTTGTTTCTCAGATCTGATACAGGCTAGTTTATAAATCCGGAGGTTTCATCTAATTTAAATTAACTGCATTACATATAATGTGTTGGAATATATTCGGACAAAACTGAGCTCACAGGACTATTATTTTGTGTTTTGTATCCGTTTTCCTCCAAAACCATGTTTCCTGCAGCAGTTAGCCACGCCCACTCCATGGCACGTGACTGTTACTTGGGAGGGGGCAGCCTGTCGAACATACCCGAAGTGGGACTTGGAAATATTTTCAGCTACACGAAATCGCTCATTTTTTGTGACGAGAGGTGTACATACACCTCTCAAAAAAAGCTTTTCACCTCCTGTAATTGATAGCACATGGAGCATGTTCACTGGACAGTAGGCACTGTGTCGTGCTCTATCTAGCACTATAATAGCAGCATTGGTGGTGCTGAGAAGTGTAAATAAATAGAAGGCAAGCGAAAGAACTCACAACCGGGCCAATCATTGCCCTTATATCGTATCTGGGGAAGTCATGTCACAAAAACAGTTATGCAAGGTTCCTAAGGTTATATACTTGGTCAGAAAAACATGGTGCAAAGTCTGCAAATTACACACAAAGAACAAGATATACAATGGCATACGACTTGAAAATATTATAAACTATGCTGCAGAATAACGATTTGCGAAATACCCACTCGGTCAGTGCGGACAATTAGTCCTTCATTCATACGATCAGAGTGTTGCGTCGTTAAATAGGGTCGTGTCATTGGTACTGGACCGGATTACGGGGGAAGGACGATTTAAAAAAGGCTCGCATACCTTCCTGGCTGGCTGTTCCAACACTAAGGAATTGAAATTTATATAATACAACAGCTATATAGGTAGAACTTAAAATCATCAGTAGAACAGGATGTTAATAAATTGACCACCAAGTTGCTGAGGGAGTCAGGGTGGAATGCAGCAAGATCGCGCCACACTCACCGTCCAGGCAACTTGGCCTAATTAGTTAGGGATATCATCTTAAAAATGAAATGCACAAAGGGGATAGTGGGGAAAGTAAAGAATCAGTAAGAACAAGGAAAATCCTACCCTCCAGCATTACCCATAAAGGGCACAGGAACGGTGATGATACGAAACTGTGTGACCAGCGTATAGCTGGCCACGAGTAGAAACAATAATAATAATATGTGGGGCAAGCAGACGTGTTTTGCGGTAAAACTGGCTCAGGCAGGTAGACTTAAAATTTCCGGGCAGTGTATCTCGCGACTCCGATGTGCTCAGATGCAGATTGTGGTGCCAAACGGAAGATATTTCCTGAATATATCAATTTAAGTCATAAAATGCATATATCCCTTTAGCCTCATACCCCAAATCAAAAAATACCCACTAACGCAATTGTATTTACGTAAATTCCACGCCCGTGTCCTCGACACAGCCACGACAGGCAAAAAAAAATTCCGTCGACTTTTATCTACGGTTCACAGTCAACGCGGCACGAATTGTGTATCACGCACACTCAGCGCTACAAAGCACCTAGGTGTGTACTACATATCACTCCCGATGCCCAACATTTGGCGGAGAGATCAATGCAGTTCTTAGGCTCCCGCTTACGCTTGAACTGCGATGTGGAGTTTTTGAAAAGCACGTTTTCCCACGAAAGTATTAAACGTGTGTCCAATGTGCTGTTGTACAAGAAAAGAATACATCAGGCGAAGGCTGTTGAGTACTTTCGAGAAACCAAGCTTTTTAGAAACGCCAGTTCAGTACTCGAAAAAAAGGAGGGGGGGGGGGACGGCTTTTCACTGCGCTGTTGTTTAAAATATACGCGTAGGAGCAATGCGACTAGAACACTGCACGCCAGTTCAGAGCCTTACGCCTAGCAGCGATGACGCACTTGTAGCGCGTGTTATTGTAACTCTTAGCCTATAGCTCTCGCACTTGTCGGCCAAAAAAAAAAAGGACAAAAACGATGCAGGAAAGCGGGCGCCTTATGGCCACGATCCTTCATTTCTACATCTTTTGCGAGAATTATTTTTTTATACCCAAAAGGGAGCCGATACTGTAACTCTGCAAAATATATTGCACTCTAAATTCAAATATGTGAAATTCAACTACTTGAATGCGTGAAAAAGGCTCCACTTGGAATCAGTGGAAAACCACTGATTAAAATAATCTAACAGTTTTGTTACAAATTGTTTTTACTATGACAGTCTAATTTTTCCAACACAAAAAAGTTCATACTTTCCTCCAATTAATTCATTAATGAAATTTTTGTTTATTTAATAATTAGAATTATACAGTTTTTTGTGTTGAAATGATTAGACTACATAATAAAAACAATTTGTAACAACATTTTATGAGGATTTTACAATTTCGGCTCCCATTTGGGTAGAAAAAATTCATTCTCGCAAAAGCTGTAGAAATGAATGATCGTGGCCTTTACATCGACGTCTTGAAGAGCCGATGAGTATGAAGTAGCGCCGCAATAAAGGGGCGGGGGAAACGGTATATACCCGAGAAATTCCGTTGACCAGGGTCATCGTCCGGCACGATCCCCACATGCGAAAATCCGGGAGCGACCACGCCGGTTCTCCTTTGAGGGAGGGAGGAGAGGGGTGGTCTGACCACTAGACCACCGCAGCTCTTTCCGAAATTTGAGCTTCGCCATCGAGAAGTGCTGTTAAAAATTCCGGTAGTCCTTGTCGCGCCATGACCGCACCAGCTCGCGAGTGGCGTCGCACACCTACAGAAAACAAGGTCAACTAGGGCCGCCTTACGGTGACAAAGGACTGACGGGCGTGATCGATGAGATGGAAGGGAGAGAGGATTAAAGTTGTGCCACTGGTAAGATCCTTCTAGCCACGGTAATTTTTAACGCCCGTTCTTTTATGTCGCTGGGATATTCGTGACGCCGTTTTCGCTCACGAATTTCCCGTCGGAATTCACCCTAATAACATTCTAAAAATGAACCAATGATTTAAGTCAGTGAAGTTATTTTTCTGAATCTTGGTGAGTTGTTATCGACTGTCAAATCAGTGGAATGCACTGAAGGTTTACTGCCAGGCCAGTGCATTTCTCTAGGAATCAACCGAGTGAGGTGGCGCAGTGGTAACTCACTGGACTCGCATTCGGGAGGACCCGGGTTCGATTGCCGGACCGGCCATTCTAATTTCAGGTTTTCCATGGTTTCCCGAAATCACTCCAGGCGATTGCTGGGACGGGCTCCTAACAAAGGCCACGGCCGTTTCCTTCCCAATCCTTCCCCAATCCCTCTTCCCCGCGCAACTTGCACCGTCCCGATTGACCTCGCTGTCGACGAGACGTTAAGCCCAACTACCTACCTACCTACTAGGAATCAGTTAGTAATCACTGTTTAACCGTAGACTAAAGATGAGGTAGACCGCTTATTCGTCTTCTGCGCATTTACTCAACATTGACCTACCCCAATCACACACAATTGTCAAAGTCACAAGGTCAACAGTGATGGACGTGTCGGTTTATATCTTAATTTTTAATTTACAAGATATATTATATTAGTCAAATACTTTTACCAAGTTGAATTTTGTCAAACTGCATTACAAATTGGTTAGTGGAAGTATAACAGCATATACAAGCACTTCTCTACAAATCAGTATTCTAACCTAACATCCGAGCCATGCCGTTTTCGCTAGACGTGTTGACAGAAAAGCAGTTAAATATTGGGACACGGAGAATGGTTGTGCGCAGCCAACGAAATCGGTCTACCTCACTTTTAGTCTATGTGATTAACCATTGAATATCAACAACTAAATTGATCAGCAGAATTTGACTGATCCAAGCAGAGCACTTTCAACAGATCTGCAGTAAAATTCACTGATTTGGAAGAAGCCGTGTTGGCCGAACGGTTAGACTGCTCGCCTCCCACCAAGGCGAACCGGGTTCAATCCCCGGCCGGGTTACTCCCCGGAATTTCGCAAGTGGGAATCTTGCCTGACGATGCCGCTGGTCGGCGTGTTTTCTCGGGGATATCCCGTTTACTCCGCCTTTGCATAGTGGTGCTGCTCCATTCGTACCTCATTTCACCCTCATCGGCTCTCAAGACCTCGTTGTCAAGAGCTGCTCAATTCTCTCAACACTGATTTGGAACAATTTTAACTGTTTAGATTTTAGAGTGAATTTTTTGTTAAAACTACGTTACCGTCTATTGACTACAAAGGTGTTTCCTAATATTTGCAAAATACTGTAAACTCTTGTTAGTAACCGTAAAATAAATTGAGTTACTATTCGAAAAGCTTTGAATTCACTTGGGGAAAAAAGGGGGATTGTTAATTTGTACGCAGCATATAGTACATACCATTAAGTTTTTCACCTTTCGTGTTAAATTAACCTAACTTTACATCTAAAAATGGAACACATCCTTGATTTATTTGGAACCTCGCTGTCCACGAGCAACGCCATAGTGAGCTACATCACGGAAGCTTTGCTGTTCCAGTCATTGCGCCAAAATGTTATCCCGGATTTAGCACATCGGCGGACCGTGTCCAAGTTAAGGGAAGGTATCAGTGAGGTTCCTTCCCAGAGTTCATTCAATTATTTTTGGGTTCGAAGAACAAACATGCTATAATGTTGCCTGAATATATGTACATAACATTGTGATGACATAACTAAACATTATGACAGAGTATCATTTTATCCTTATTCAATGAAGCGTTCAGAGTGACTTTTGATGTTACTGTATCGTCAGTTTTTCGAACAGTTCATTGGCAATACACATAAAGATCATCGATACTGTTTCATTAGAAACATAATCATTTGAGCGTTATTTCCCAGCTGTCTTCAATAGTTGTATTACATTTTCTAGACTGTTTGTACGTGCATTCGAAGATATATTCGGTGGCAGTTCTTATGTCGTGCAAAGCCTTCCCGAAATGATATTTATCTTTTGCATATGCAAGCCTGGGAACGATTGGTGGACGAACTCCTCGATGTACTAGCAGACTTGCGAATTCGCTCCTAATGCTCCTTGATACATACGGCGTCGCTTCTGCCTACTCCCGCTAGCATTACCGAACTTCACATCTACATGGGACGTAGATACTCGGTGGCCTTGCTCGCGGAGGTGTCGTGTTCATGCGGCTGGTAACTCGAGTCTAGGTCGGGAATACCTCGGCTAGCTTCTGCACCTTCGGATCTAAGTCTTTTTCTGCATCTGCGATGTCTTCGGGAACTCCAGAGATAATTGTAGCTACGACAGTGCCATCGACTTTTGCGGGAGTGGTACCAGCTGACATCGACTTCTTCTAGCAGCATTCCTATAGTATCATTGCCATCGGCCTCTTCGGCTGAGGTGCCTAGAACACCATTGCCGGTGTTACCTGCTTCTTCAGCTCCTGTACCTACATCTCCAACAGGTCCACCTGAGTCTTTTCCTGAACCACTACGTACTCATCAGTGTCACATCTGTGTTAAGACATTTACTTTCGACCATAATGTACGGCAACGCGAGTGCTTTAATTGTGTTACGACTCCCTGTCGTATGTCATATTTGTGTGACAGGTGCGGTAAGCAGTTCAGCCGTAGCGACAATTTATTTAGACATCGAAAGACCTGTAAACGCGGAGTGCGTTTCTCATCAGTACCTTGGTACCAAGTTTACTTGTGACTTCGGCACATGTCATCAAAAGTGTAGTTACCTACACAACCCACCCTGCACAGTGGGTCGGTGTGATAAATTCCATGTTATATTCGCGCAAAGACCCCAGTGTGAACCTTCAACAAAGTTCAATGTATTGAGATGCATATATTTGGATTTTTATTTTTGGGTTTATGGACATAGGGTCAAGGTCAAGGTCACCTGCATCCAATATGGTGGTAGTAGTCCGTAACATAATACGCTCGCTGACTTTGATGAATTTTTTCTCTAGTTTTTGTTTTTAAGATAATGGGGTCAACGGGAATGTCACCTGCGCCCAATATGGTGGTAGTTGTCAGTAATGTAATATGCTTTCTGACTTATTATTTTTGTAGAGTTTTGGTTTTCTAGGTCATTCAAGGTAATGGGGTCAAGGTCTATGTCGCTGGCTTTCAAGATGATGGTAGTAGTCAGTAACGTAATATTCTTTCTGACTTTAAGGGCCCTATGTACTGAAATGTTTTCTGTGAAATCGCTATTAACTCGTAAACGAGTACCTAGGTAAATAAACGTTTTGGAAATATGAACTTTTGTCAGAAAATATAAAAAACAATTATCTATGACCCTCGCTTTCTAATTTTGTCATATAGCCTATGCAGTTTCCTCAAGTGGCAAGAGAAAAGTACATAAATACGGCGTAGTTCAATCCGTGGGCTTTTATCGCGTGTAATAAAACCCCTATGTTACAGATATAATTTGCACAACACAGTGTTCCGACGGTAAAACTGCACGCCTTGCGCGTAGGAACGATGAGGCGCTAGGCGTGTGTGAAACTGTCGCTCGTATCGCTCCCTCGCTTCTTGACCCTGGACGCGCAGCTACACAGTCCCATTAATGACTTTTTTAAAAAAAATTTTGGACTTCTTTTTGGGGAAATAAGGGAAATTATTAAGGGAAAATAACCACAGGGCACTAGAATTTTTAAATAATGAAAAATAATTTTTAATAATTTTTAAATATTGTTGAATAATTATTTTATTTCCTTTTTTGGATTTTTTTGGAATTATTGGAAGTTTTTGAAAAACTTTTCTGGTATTTTTTTTGGATTTTGAAGGTCAAATGTCACCGGGGGTCAAGGTCAAGGTCACGTGGATCCAAGGTGGCGGACGGATGACGTCACAACATGGCGTCCGGTTAGCGCCTAGCTCTTCCACCCTACGCCCTTGCTTTTGAATAGGTATAATCATTTTACTCAAGGCCTATTGGTGATTATTATACTTATATACGGAAAACAAGATGAATAAATTGTGTTTGAGGGTGCTCTTATACCGGCGGTATTTTTCTGCAGTCCTTGGTATTTTATACATTTCGTTAGTCCAGTGGCCTATAGTTAACACCGAGTACCCTACCCGTATGTTGCTTGCATTCCAATAAACACAGTAACGTAATTTCTTAATAAAAGGTGTGGCATATTTCATAAATGGCGTTGACACTCACTAATCGTGCCATACATTTCTGTTTAGCCTTTTGTCTGATACGAGCTGGAATATGGGACTGCATACTGTTGCCTTGCTTAACCTAGTAGGCGGAAGAAAAGGTTACTAAATCTGAGTAAAATCTATTTTTTTAAAACTAAATCTAAAAATGAAACTAGATAAAAGTTTATTTATTTTGCTAGGTACTGAATTTTTAGTTCTCTGGTGCAGTAATATCATGTTCAATGCAGCCGTTCGAATTTTGTAAGCTAAACACGACTAAGTGATTTTGCACTACATAACTACATGACAATATGGTATGCTGTTAAACTCATTGAAATTCTGCCACCAATATAGTTTTACAAAACTTGTTGCGAATAAATAATTTCAAGTAAGCGTATTCTATAAAAATTGGGAAAATAAACGGAACACTATAGGTCTACCAGGGACGGCAACGTGCTTATGATGGGCGAAAACAACCTTGACCAAGTATTTAAACTTACTGCAACTTAAGTTATACGCACTATGATATCACGCGAAGGGTTATTTTAGAAACGGCATTGTAAAAAAAAAATCCACAAAGTTTTATTTAGTATTTTCAAGTCTCACATGGAACACACTAAATCGGGAATGCGCACACGAAAAATTAACGCTGACACAAGCAACATGGCTGGACATTCGTTTTCATTGTACAAAGATAAAGATAAAGAGTTGAATTTGTGATAAATTCTGTAATGCAAGTGAGCAAATGTGAAACTAATACGACGCTGCAAAGGCTAATACTAAATAGTATAACGTAATAAAACACCAAGTTTATTCGAAAATAATTCGCTATTTGTTATTCACACTGCGAGAAAAATTGTTTTTCCAATGATGAGAAACAATTTGTTAATCAGTGATGCCACAACTATTTTACATGACAATCAGCTAAATTTCCTTATTTCAATTGCGATGTCATTTTGATGTGCTGTAGAGACATTGGTAGCAGTATCTGTCAACATCTGGAAACTTAATATGAGATGAACTGCATGGTCGTAACGTGAGTTAACTTTTTTTTTCTTTATTTAATAGACGTGTTCTTGTAAATGCTTCATTTTCGCCTTTCACTTTAAACAGACATGCTGTGGAGATGCTCCGAAGAGATAGTGGACAGTCGGCAGGAAGTCGGTCGATATCCTCCACCCTTCCTTTAGTAAAGTGTCTACATGTCACACACACCGGTGCAAAACATATCTATCTACGAATACATTTTTATAATATAATCATTTACAAAAGATGTTAACTTACCGATTCATCAAAAAAATATACAAAATAGTTCACTGGAAAGTGAACTGTACCAGGTACCGTGGGAAAACATTTTATATTTGCAAAACTCAGTTTTGTAGAATATAACAATAAAATGTTTAATTTCAAAACAAAGATTTATTGTTTTTAAACAACGGCAACAACGATTTTCTTTCAATTTTTCTGTACACAACAAATACGATTTGGAAATTGTGTATATTTTTCTTGTAATTTGTGATGGAAGTTAACACTAATGGTATATGAGACCAAATGAGTCCCTTCGACTCTTAATGCCTTGTTGCCTCGCTGATGAACGCATAGATGCGACGACTTGTTACTTCGCCTGTATCCTCTGCCACCTGCCAAATACAGCCGCTGTGCAGGTTGCTGCGTAAAGAACTTCAGGCGTTTTTTTTATAGTTGCTACGCAACGTCCTTGCTCATTTTATTGTTATTAGATGCTCGCAATGTCATTCCTGTACTTGCTTGTGATTCGTGATGGATGATGTCATGAAATGGAATGTATGTATAGTGTTCTATACGCTCCTTGCAGAGAGCGCCTCAAATGGCGCGGGAGTCGCGAGGAAGGTAGCGCCGATTAGTTCTTACGTAGGTGCGCGAGCACTTTGGGACACGGTGACTCCGCCATTTTACATCACTGGGACGCTACTCCCTCAGCGCGGGGGTAGATCGGCTCCTTGTGAGGAACCTTGGCCACCCAGTTGGTTATCAATTAGTTTGCGGAGGCGAGGAGAAGCTAACCCCCGCCCCCCTCCACACCCATCAAACTTACTTCAAGCTGCAAAGCAACATTATTGTACAGGATTCCCAGGGTAGCGCCTGGGAGCTGTTTCCATAACTGATTTTTACTCTCTTTTTCCCTGCCTGTACGGGATAAAAGAGAGTGGTGAAGTTAATTGATTTTATCAGCGCGGAATTTTAAAGTTCAGGACTTGTGAAGTACTGTCACGAGCTCCCTGTGAGAGAGCTAGCGACAGTTTGGTATAAAAAGCGGAGGTTAATAGCCAAATGAAGTTAAATATTCGATAAAAGTAGCTTTCCCATGACTGGAGTGGCAAGGGTTTATATAATTAAATTAATTATATGTATATGATGTGGTGAATTTAAGTTTCGCGAAAATTTAAATCAGTGTTATTGGTTCAGTTTTTGTAATTACTTCATATCTCAGATGTTATATTCAATTAAATAATCTAATTGGTGTGTGAGTGCATGTCTGAATGTACCGTGACGAGCGGCTAAAAGTTAAGTAAAACATGTTGACTCGGGGAAGTCCGAGAGCGATATGGCTGGCGGAATGCAAGCGCCAACTAGTTTTGTTAAACATGGTAGATTTTTGTCCCGGACCGATCGGAAAATTCCGGCCAGTTTCGGGGCCTTATTTCTATGAAATCGGGCGGTATAATTGCGCTGAAGGCGTGAATTATATTTTAAAAATAGTTTTGAACTATATTCTGTATTGATAATTATGTAGACTTGTAAAATTCGAAAGCAGAGCCATGAATACACGTCTCGTGAGTGAAGTTAAACAGTAATATAGGCCAGAGGGATCTTATTGGCCGAGAGAACTTGGTGGGGCGGAGCTTATGAAGTTGCTCGAGAGATGTCAGCATGGTCGTTAATTTACCAACAGCTTTTAATTGACACGGAAAAATTTAAATATATTAAAAGCGGTTGTAATTAAAGTTATTAAATCGTCGTAAATAAATAATTGGTGCTGCAAAACTAAAAATGCTTAGTTGCGTACGACTAGAAAATATACGCGATTAATTTCGCTCGTCATAGTGATTAATGTAAATGTAAAGTGTTTCGGAGTCGCTCCAGTACAGAGTAGGGGAAATTTGCATATGCGGGTCTAGTTGACGGGCTAGGGGGCCGCAAATGACGCCATGGCTTCGAGAAGTAGCCAGGTTCTCTCATGTTTTTCTGTGGTGTTGCGGAGTTTTTGTATGTAGGGGTGGAAATGAGCCATGAGCGAGGCGAAGTCGCATGCTCTAAGGAATTCCATGAGTTCATGGAAATCCTGCATTACGCTTCGCATCTCTCCTGGCGAACTTCGCTGGCGAGGGCGGGACTGCGGTTGTGTAGTTGGCATTGTAGGGGTGTCAAGAGTGGGAGCTGGTTTGTGAATATTCGCAGAGAGTGCCTGCGAATACGTTTTGCCAGGCTGTAATGTCCTGACTGTAAACCTGGACGGGGCAGGAGGTTGTTTTGCGGTTTTTGTCGCGATTTTCGTAGCGGCAGCAGTAGTTCTTTTCTGCACCAAGTCCAGGAACTTGGGGCAGGCTTTTGATAGAGCTGTGTGTTCGCCTGCGCAGTTACTGCATGTAGGCTTGGAGTTGTTTTTTGTTTGTGTTGCAAGCACTCTCGGGGTGTGGGCCGGCGCAGTGAGGGCATTTTGTCGGCATGGAACAATGATTTTTTGTGTGTCCTAAAGCTAGACAGTTGCGGCAGTGTGCCACGTCTGTCGGCCGTTTCTGGTATTGGCGGGGATGAACTATGGTCATATTTATCCTCGTGACAGAGTGCAGAGGAGGGAGAGAAGTGTTCTGCGCCGCCGCGACACAGAAAAAACGTTGCGGCTCCAACGTGAATTTCGTGGGGTCTGTTTCATCTTGGATACGTTTTTTAAATTGATAAATGTGCTGGATTGAGTATCCGGCACATTCCAGGTCCGACTTGATGTCCGCAATGTCGGTTGTGGTGTGGAGGTCAAAAACGACTTTCTGTGGGAGCTCGGCAGCTTGACAGAAGGTAAAGTAATGTATGTAGTTCGCTTCTAGCATTGTGCGAGCAGCTGTGAAAAAGTTAATGTTTTTGGTCAGGATTTGTGTTCCGCGAGCTGTGGGGAGAAGGGAGAACCCGTCCCTACTAATGGCTCGCAGTTTGTGTACAAGTAAATTGTATTTTGTGGCGTCAGGAACCACTAATCTGTACTGGTTTTGTTTTTTCTGACGTGTTTGTGGTGCAGCCGTTTGTGTTTTGTGGGTGGAGATGCTTGAAGAGCCGGGATGGTTAGCTGCTGAGGTTTTTTCTGTTACCTCCTTAAGTGGGGAAAACCTATTTTGTGTAGGAATGGTGTTTGTATGTGCCTCAGACGACACAGAATGGAGACGCTTGTTCTCCTGCGTGGTTGTTCTGTCACCTTTACGTTTGACTAATTGGAAGTCGGTTTCCATTTCGAATGTGCCATTTCCTGCGGCCGGTGTTGACGATCGGGAGGAAGTTGGTGTGGACATTGTTGGCGTCGTCGGTTCCCCTCCGCCGCCATGACCCGTGAGGGAGGTGGGGGAGGGGTAGGCTCTGTGTGGAGCGACTCTCGGTGTGATGTTGATTGCAAATTGCGAGAAAGTGTTGTTAAAAAAGTACCTAGATCGGTGCTATACACTGTGACCTCTGACCCACTAGGGGCTAGGCTCAAGATGACCTGTTTCCAGGCCGATCACAGAGTACAGGGTGTATGCCACGAGCTAAAATGCTAATAGTCGTATTCAGCCAGAAGAAGCAGAGACGCACCCTCCTTAGTCGAAGGCGAAGTCAACACTGACACGGTGACTGACATCTGTCGGGTGGGTGGCTCAGTTGCGTCCCCCACCACCAGGGCCGCGTATCGCGACCCTGCTTACACTCTCCAGGGAGCCGATTAAATACACGTTTCTATGGGTGCAACGCAATATTTGCACTTGCTTTGAACCAAAATAGAATTAGATATTTAAAAAAAACAAGAGGTGCAAGTAGTTGCGTACCAACGCAAAATGCAGAGAAATCTGTGCCCAGGCAAATACCTTGACACAAGTGCAATTGCTCTCGCTACGCATGCGCAGTCGACACGTGTAGCTAACGAACAATATTGCTATCATTTTGTAATTGTCAAAAAATACGTTTAGGTTAATTGGTGTCGGTGACAAATTGTGTAAATTACTAAATTATAATTATTTCGATAGCAAATTGAAGTGTGTAGAATGGAGAAAGGATGTTTTCTGAGGCTGCTTCTGGATTAACTTTCACATAAGATAAAACATTTTTACTTCCATCAAAACAGACCAAAAATAAATTTTTATCGAAGTGCTTAATTTTTTTGCTTCATATTTTGGAGGGGGGTTTGTTATGGAACACAAAAGAGTCTTGTTTCATTAACTGTGGAAGGTTGCGGCGACGATTGGTGATGAAAAATGCTTATGGTAAGACATGGAACACGAATATCGTTGAAGTCTGCGAAACGCCTTATGTAGGCCTACACCTAAACATTCAACTTGAGCACTGTACCGATTGCATTTGCAGAGAAAATATCAGCCATATGGAAATTCGCTATGAAATAAAAAAAAGAAACGCCATGAAGAATAGCATGTTTTCTAAACAAAAAGAAGAAGTAAACACAATATTAGGTCAGTTACACTTCGAACACAGTCAGAAATCGTATTTACGCTTATAATATACGTTATCACGTCTCTTCTCTAACGTAAATAACATCAAACACACAATCTAAAGTGTATCTGATATTATGTCGCATTATTAAAATTTCAATTTATTGTCTGCTAAAAATATGTAGTTGTTCACGTATTAATCACCAATCGTCACATTTCATCAATTAGTGAAATAAGTGTATCTCCATTTCGAAGTATAAACGGAACACCCGCCAGTTCTCGTTTAGGATATAACTACTGTAGAAAATATCAACAACACTATTCGGCGCGATAAAAACATTATTCACGGTCACTTGAAAACACAGTAGTGCATGTAAAATCCTTTGTAACTTACGTATTCATGTGGCCGCGAAGACCTTGTAATATATTATTTCATTGGCCACTGTTGTTCGGATAGTGGGAGTGAAAATGTGTGGCCAAAAGAGCCCCGCCCACTTGCGTTCGGTGTATTTAATTGCACCCGTGGTTATAGGTGCAAGTACAGCAGAGTTTTATTTGCGTTGCGTTGCGCTGGTGCAAATGTTAGGCACTTATAGTTAATCAAACCCCAGGTGCGCACTCATTTCATATCACGCCACATAAGTCTATATTCGCTAACTAACAACTTACCCTACTTTCTCCAGCCCAAATCCAGTTAACGAAATATACATCCATCCTCCGCGACTGTCGCACAGATTTTCCCAGTGCCCTCTCTCCTTTGCGCTGTTTTGCTCTGCCCTTACATCTAGACCCTTCCTCTTTCGGAGTGTGACCATGGGTACAATTGTGGCCATGGCATCAGAAAACTCTGCTGTAGCCGCGATGCATGCGCCTTTTTAAAACACAATAATCTGACCTAAAGCTTATAGGGCTTGCCTTGAGACTCATTCCATTCTCCAACCGTCTTAGCTGCTAACATGAATGCCGGAGGGCACACAGGACTGTGAAGAGGCTCACGCTGGCGTAGCGGGATTTGGGGTCTCAACATATAAAAATAAATTCCATGCGACCCAGAGAGTCAGAGACAGAGCGCCACGAGCCGAGCTGTCGTAGGGAGAACATCGTGCTCGTGGCTGCTCTCTCGCCGGGATCTGTCCGTGCCTTGAGGACCAGCGAAGGCAAGGTGCTTCTGCAAGTACGATGGGACCAAGGCAGTTTGGGTTCGACGACCATTCCGCTACTCGTCGCTTCCCCAGGTGGCGGATAGGGGAAACCCAGGCTCTAGGGTGGCTGGAAATATTCCAGTACCAGTCCGCTGACCAACTGGCCGGTGCGCAAGCGCCGTCGTCGTGGAGGTCGGGAACTTGGGTAGCTCAGTACGAGATGGCGAAGCGCATCGTGTATGAAGCAAACCAACGATCAAGGCGGGGAAGGGGGTAGAGAGGTGCCACAAGGGCGAAGTGCAGCAAACCTCACTGCTGGATTCTGCGAGCTGCTGATTGCGGATGCGTGATGAATGGAACTGGAAATCATCGGACCTTGAAAGCATCACTGATATCAGCCTTCATCACTGGTAGGTCTCGGATGGTAGGTCGCCGAGCTCTTATTAGAGCTCACCCAAGACCGGCTGACTGTAGGATGGGGAGTGGCTGGCTCCCCGGGCTATTGCACCCTGCGTTCACCCACGGCATGAAAATCCCGCCGTCAGCTCGGGAGAGCAAAGATGGAGTAGGTGCAATGACTAAGCTGCCCAGTTTTTTGACGCACTCAAGGAGAAGCAGTGGGCTCACTGCATTCAATTATTGCAGTCGATATTGTTGTACTGGCTCAGCAGCGCAACAATATTGACAGCGGTTCAACCTCAAGGGCACCTGCTCCCACAAGCCCCGCCCCCTCTCTACAAGCACTTCCTAATTCACATTAAAGAACGTGGTTATCCACACCCTCTGGTTCCTGTAGTATTTCAGTAATACGTGAATAAGTTTTGAATTTCTTTCCTGCCTGGAGGGGTTCTTACGGTGCCTATGCCAGTTTTCCCCTCTCCCTTCTTAGCTATAACCTCAGCTATAGATACACTCAGGGAGGCAGTTATGGTCCTAAACGGTGGCCATGACTGCCCAATCCCTCTCTGTTGCGATGTAAACAACCTTCGTATGACATCCCTTTCTTTAAGGCGTATGGAGCCTAGCCCTGAGACGCAATTAGCATCCTTCTCTACCTCGCACGAAAACTTCATACTTAGCAATAGGGTAGGTTAGGAAAATAACTTGAGACTCAGAGCGTCAGGGACAGAGCGCCGGAGACACACAGCGCCGGATGTACGGCGATGGGAGACCGCGCAGAGATATCGCCTTGACGAGAGAGGCCTTGCTGACCAGAGTAGGGGGCTATGCTTCACAGCAGTGGCGATGACATTCGTGAAACTACAGAAGTTAAAGTACAATGTTTGTCGGGACTCTATTTCTCGCGGGGGAGATATTTGGGTCTTGGTATCTCACCGAGTAGTTGGAGACGTACTTTAACTATTCCCGGACTTTGATTCAGTTGTGCTTATGGAGAAGATTCCTTCAGCGACTACAGGGATATGTGATATTTTGAAGATATACAAACATGCTTCTGTAGGGGGAAATAACTTAGGAACAAGAGTTTTAGAGGAGATGTGCACGGGAAAGTATTACAGTAAAAGGTTGTCCAGGAATGCTGCAAGTGCACTCTATTCGTGATTCGGGTTAAGGACTAAGAGAGTGAGTGAGGTCAGGCGAGCACTGCTATCATCTCAAGGTTGGTGGGGAGAATAACCCCGGCTCTGTCCTATTTACGAGTGGTACGGTGGAGAAGCTCTATATACCCTCTTGGGGGTAAGGTGGAGGAGAATATCTTCGATTTTTGATCTGGGGAATGAATGATTTAAGTGAACATCTTCTGAGCACTACCAACACTCTCGGGTGTTCGGTGAGAGGAGTACACTCGGCTTTAGGATTGATGGGGACGGATGCTGCATTTGAGTTTGTTTGGGTATGAGGACACTGACGGAGAAAATAGTATAGTATATGGCAGCCGACTCCCCGGGAGCCTCTAGTTAAGGTAAAATTAAATGTTGGAAAACAAATTTATGAGGAGTTTTGTACCTTTTTATGGTGATTTTAAGAGAATTAAATTGTGTGAAACATCTGTATGGTGAAATTTGATCATCTTTATGGTCGTCTTATGTATTCATTATTATATATATTGTAAAATAAATTTGGGTGGCAATTTATGAAAAGAGTGTTTCCCTAAAACCACAAATATATGTTAAACTACAATGAATGTGTTTATTTTTATAGTAGCACCCTACTTACCTTGGAAGCAAAACTATTTGTCAAAATTCTTTTTTTCCTTTTGGTTTACAAAAGTTTTAGAATATTAGCTTCCTATCCCTTCCTTATCCTGTTGTTCTTGAGGTAGGAGTTGAATTGAGTTGAGAGATTTGGACGGCTCTTAACAATGAGTTCTTGAGATCTGATGAGGGTGAAATGAGGTGAGAATAGAGCAGCACCGGAATTAAAGAAAACCCGCCAACTAGTAGCATCTTCCGGCACGATTCCCACTTGCGAAAATCTGGGAGTGACCCGGCCGGGGATTGAGCCCGGTTCGCCTAGGTGGGAGGCGAGCACTCTAACCGCTCAGCCACATGTGGCCTCCTTGGGTAGGACTGGCGGAAGTTGAGATGGGGTGTTGTGACGGTTGGGGTCGAAGATAAAACGCCGTTACAATTTGGATATGTCGTCTTTTGAAACAAAAAAAAAAAAAGATAAATTTTCGCGTTAATATTATATTAAGGAGTCCTGAAAATCACATTTTCCCCCTTTACACCCCATTAATGGTTGAATTTGAAAAAGTCTTGAAATAAGGTTTAGGTATTTGTATAACGCTGCTTTTCCAAGCTAAAAGCACGTGCGGCGATATCTCGTGTGGTTAAGGAGCTGTACAGGAGATGCCGAAAACTAATTTTACCTATTTTAACCCTCTTTGGGGTTGAATTTCAAAAAATCCTTTCTTAATGGGTGCCTGAACCCTGAAGGGAAGCCATCCGTAAATGTTAGTGCTTTTGCGTCCAGCGATTTGGGCTGTACATTTATGAGTGAGCCAGTCGGGACTCTTCATTTTATGCACGGAGATTAAAGTTCGTTGTAATTTTAATAATTGCGTGTTCATAACTTCATTATTATATGGCATTTTCAGTCAGTTATTGCCGTTAATTAAAAGTTGATCGTTTTTCTTTATTCACTGCATTTTCTATTGCAGTGTAACTAAAATACACCATGCTTAGATTCTCCATAAAAAAAAATTAAATAAGCCAAATGCAGCACTACAACGAGTTTGAAAATTTTGCTGTGTTTTTTTAAATTATATTTTAATGAAAAGGGGCTTATTAAAAAGTTATTTTTATTCTTAAAAATGCCTAGAATAGTTTACATTTGCCACTTATCGCAGTATCGATTTTGTAATGCAAAATTTTAAAGCTGCTGGAGCTTTCACGTATCTGCAATAATTAAATTGGGTTGGATATGGCTTACTGCCCAGCAGCAGAGGGTACTCAATTGAACTCGATGTTTTTATCAATAGAGGTCTCCGTGAGTGTGCGGTTTCTCGGGGTTTGTGTGATGACAGCCAGGTGGACGTTTGCTCTCCTCTGTGCGGAATTGGTGGTGAATAATCCGGTACCGGTCAGAGTGCACTCCGAGTGTCTGTTGTTCCAAGTGCCGTGTGTGGGCGCAGCCAGGGAATTTTTAACTCCCGTCATTCGGGCGACCTGGAGCCTAAAATTCTTAAAATAGATTTTACCTTACACGCAATGCACGCCGTGGTATATTCACGGTTTCGTCACACTTTTTAATCAAACATTTTAAATATCACCCCATGTATGACGTGTTAGGTTGGTTCCTAAATATGTCGTGTATAATGGCGGAATCACATAGCCCCGACACGCACGACATGACCGCCCCGACACGACCCTTAAAACTAAAGAGCCAATGAGATACAATATAAATCTGACGTCCGACCAGCACTTTTGGATTAGAAATTATTTATATGCTTCTCCGTGTCGTGCGGCACGACGCACAGAGTGTACAACCTTGCAAAATGAAATTTTATGACAAGCTTCCCCTACAATGGGAAATACGCAGCTTAAATGAAAATAAATTTTGAAAATTATTTTATTTAACTCTTCAAAATAATAATTGTTTTACCTATTAGCATTAGCTATAACATTTTGTCACTATCATGTATTCCAAATTTCCCGTCTGCGCACCACCTTTGAAACTAGTGTAGTTAATCAGCTCCTTCTAAATGGTTCCGAAAAATTCTACTCGTGTCGCGTCAGCAAACTATCGGGCTGTAAGTACCAGCAGTCACATTGAAAACATACATTTCGTGTCATGGTTACGGTTTTTGTAGTGTCGTGCTGTGTTAGTCGGGGCTATGTGATTCGTGCATAATACGTGTTTTATACTTAAGTTATAATCAAAGTACTTCATCTTTGGTTAAATTTAATTTTTCGTATATTTCACCTATAAGTTATAATATTTCATGTATACAAGACGGAGAGAAAAATAGGTGTGCTGGAAACGCCTAGTAAGAAATAGTTCTTATGCAAAATATCATTAAACTGAGTGCACATGAAAGAGGTGCGTTTTAACCCTTTGGTATAATTTTAGAATCGATTAAGCTGTAGTTATATGGCACATATTGTATACATAATGTACGTAGATATTAAATGTAACACATGTAACAGTCGTGTGTGCAAATTCACGTTGTGTTATACTGAAACAGTATTGGCTGTAGTACAATTTGTCACACGTACGTGCGTAAAAAAATCTGTAGTTTAAATTTTTATGCGTGGAGTATTACGTGTGTACACGCACAGTGTATGCGTAGATTCTTTCAGATTTACTTATGTGCTTTGTGTACTACGCTGACGTATACTTACATGATCAAGCCACCGCATGGTGCTAGCGAAACCTATATTATTATGTGTATTCAGGTGGGAAATGATGGGTAGCAACACAGTAAAAATATTCAGTTTCTAATTTTAAATGTAGCCAAGTGTGAATTTCCAAGCATGGAGTACTGTTCTGCCCGGTCTGAAGTTTGGCAGGCAGACGATACCTCTTACAATTCGAACACCACTCTTAGAGTTGGACCACTGCAGCGTACACTATTCGTGTAATTAATAAGCATGGGGAACCACAGGGATAGCAAACTGAAATAATGTAGGCGACCAGCAAGCCACGTTAGTTTAAGTTCAGTATTTATTGAAAAATTCTTTCAATTCTCATTTACTTCATTATTACTTCTGGACTATCTGCTATGTGAACCCCTAGCGGCAATTTGCAATAATAAATGCAGACACATAACACTCCTAAAATACCTGATAGTGGCCGTGCTTATCATAGCAAAATAGTCAAAATCCTTTAATCTCTTGCTAAAATTAATGTTAATCTCCAGTAAATATCAAAAATCAATTTCTTCAAAAAAATATTATATTGTGCCTAGCTTAGTGTGAGTGAAATGCCTTTCAGGTTTTCCGTGGGCAAAGTCTTAAAGCTGGGATGTAAATTCTCTTAAAACAATATAGCGTCGCCGATAATGGAAAAGCTTCCAGAAAATTTATAGCTGAGGCTGCATATGGCACCTTGGCACTATAATTGGAAGTACTTATCTGTTTGCAGTAAACGTGCAGCTCTCGCTCTCATAGACGTCGATTCACTTTATAGGTGGAAACAAAAACTAGCGGAAAGGTCTCGCAGACAGCAGAACATAAGTAGGGTGTCTCGTCGACGTGGAGATGGCCTAGCTTCTACCTCCTAACTCTTTAATAATAGCAAAATTGGCAAATTGGAATTCTTTAGTGCTGGAAACACTTCAATCATATAAGAATTCAGGGAGCAGCAAAAACACCCTAGCAAACTAATTCAAATCCTAATCTGCACCCACGTACATACAGGTGAGAGTCCCACCATTAACGTCAATTCTGCACGATGGTTGATGAAAGAGAGAAAGAGAGAGAGAGAGAGAGAGAGAGAGAGAGAGAGAGAGAGAGAGAGAGAGAGAGAGAGAGAGAGAGCTTTCTTGGCTAGAGCTAGCTTAAATGGGGCCTAATGTTCCAACCAATGGGAAGTCAGGATTCGAATCTGTAGGCCAATAGGAAGTTAGAAACTCTCTAAACGCTCCTACGTACCACTTTCAACGTCCTAACTGCTACAAGGCATAGAATACTAGGTCTCAAAACATACACAACAAAATTAAATAAAAATAAACATTTACAAATATGATACCATAAAAATGAAATAAAATTACTAATGCGAAATAAACACAAAAATGAAAGCTAACTAAGATCCTATCCTTAAACATAATATATTTGCCACAGTACATTTGAAGGCAAACATATTCTAGCATGATAAAAACAAAATTAAAATAAGATAAATATTAAAATAAATACAAATGCTAATTATATGGAAATTACATATGTTACATGTGTATGAAAACAGTTTTTGCATAGTGAGAAAAAAACAAAATTTAACGTGAGAAATGACAAATATTAACATAAAATATGTTGATTAAATATGTAAAATAACGTACATTTTGCATGTGGTACAAAGCTTTTTTTTCTGTATGAGGTGGATGAATATCCTGGAAGTAGAACTTGAGCAAGGCTTCAGAAAATTTAGAAGCAACCGTGAATGGACGATATCCATATTTATTTACTCAACTATGTACTCAGTTGAGTACTTAAGCAACACCAGAATTTAATGACAGAATTCTGCGTGAAAAATATTATTTATTGACGTACTAGCGATGTTTGCCTACAACATTTGATACGACATGAGGAAAATACTATGCCACATTCAGCCATATTGCTGAAAAGATTCGGTTTATTTAGTTAAATTTCAAAGTAAGAAAAATAATGTACGAATTGTCAAGATAAAAGAAAATATTTGCTCTGTAATATCGCAGATTATTATTTTTTGCCCATCAGCCATATTTGTTGTCAATCAAAACTTTATTGCAACTGTCCGTTCGTTACCTGACAATTCACAATGGTAGTTTATTGAAAATGAAATATCATACAACCATTTATAATCGTGAAACATTCAGTCCATTTCTTGTGAAATTATAAGTTTGTGAGTTCGTTTTGGTTTAGATTAAAATTTTATTAGTTTTCTGATCGTTTTATTAATACTGTATTTTGTGTATATACAAAGTGATTCGCAATTACACTGAAAAACTTCGGGATGTGATTCTTCATGAAAAAGTAAACGGAAAGCATATGTGACACTTTATACATAAACCGAATATTAAGGGAGGTATGAGCTCTTAAAAAAAAACGAGGTTTTAAACCGTATTTGTGCAAAATATCGATAACGAAGTATAATAGAATGGCAACTCTGGGAACGTTATTGTACGTTATCGGTACCTTCAACGTAAGGGCCGATATTTTGCACAAATATAGCTTAAAATCTCGCTTTTTAAAGGCTCGTACCTCCCTTAATATTCGGTTTAGGTATAATAAAATGTCACATACGTGTTTTCCATCTAATTATTCATGAAGAATCACTTCCCGAAGTTTGCCGGTCTAATTGAGAATCATCCTATATATATATATATATATATATATATATATATATATATATATATATATATATATATATATGTGTGTGTGTGTGTGTGTCTGTGTGTGTGTGTCTGTGTGGTGTGTGTGTGTGTGTGTGTGTGTGTGTGTGTGTGTGTGGTGTCCTGGTTACCACGTTATATGACTTTATTGAGAAACAGCTTTGCTCAAGCATGCCATTTATCATCTGTGTAGAGATGGGATTTGAACAAGAAAATTTACGATATTTCAGCCTAAGATGCCAACAGTTTATAAAAAAAAAAAGGGGGGGAGAACATGTCTCCCGAAATTGTAAATTTTAAAGCTTGCGTTACTCACATCTGGAATGCCTTGCATTGTTCACGAATGCGAAAGTTGAACTACATTTTTCTGGTTGATATTGTTGGGGCCACAAGTTGGTTGCAGATGGAACAAGTAATGCATTGTGCATACTCGCCATATCGGCCGTGTGCGAGCCACACTCCAGGAAAAGGGAGATGTGGAAGATTGGTATGGCAACAGTCCGACCTACGTCAGAGGGAGGACGATGCATTAATAGAGCCGCTGGATGCGTGCTCATCCCCACTCTCTCTACGGGCCCACTCTCAGACGCTTCAGGCATTTGTCGGCGTGTGTGAAGTCGATCACGAAGACGCATTCAGAGGTGCCATCGAGGCGAGGCGTCCCTGGTCCACAGGTCGCTGGTCCAGGCCGCAGTCTCCCCACGTCAGGAGACGTACTCGCAGCACCACATCTCCACTGCTCGACGTCAGGACGCGGAGGAGCTTCGGTCGATTCCGAACTGAGTCAGTGGTAGGTGTACACACAGTAGGGTGCAAGGTCGAGTCGATAGGGAAGCTACGCGGTTGGAGGAATAATATAATTAAAGGTTAATTTAAATATTGCAGGACAGCGAATTATTAATAATTAATTCTTTCTTGTATATCAATCTATTGTGAAAAGAAATAGTAATCAATAAATTGTCGTTTAGAATTCGCTGTGTTCATATTTATAGTACTATTAGGTCACCCGTAATTAAACCCAGTGATATTTGGAACTCAGGAGAAGAGTGGAGTTGGAGAGTATTAAGGAGAAGTGAGAGTTAATATGTGCTGTTCTCTAGAGTTTGAGCTCGGACTAGTTGGTGGCCTTATGTCAGCCAGGTTTGGTGTAGTCGCCAGTCTTACAGTTCAGTTAACCTAGCTATACTTCGAAATCAGTAATAAGTGTTAAGGCTGACTAGGCGTACGCAACAGTACGTGTTACACATAAAACTAGCAAGTATATTTGCTCTTATAAAATATGTTGAAATATTAATTTTTGTTAATATTATAACAACAATAGATTTAAAGACTTAGTATATTAGCTGTATAGTATTAGCATTAGTATAGTAGACTTAGTATATTAGCTGATTAAATTTTTTTTTATCGACTTGTATCAAAACTCTTCTTTTCATATCTGCCTTTCATATCTTTGTATTGATACAATTGATTTCTGTATGTGTGAACCCATATTCGCAGAAATGTCAAAAGGAAACGTGCGAAGTTATGCACCGCGCTACGTCGGTAAGAAAGTGCTGACGTCATGCGCACAAGCGGTCGAGTTTTTGCAGCCGGAAGGACTCGCCGTAATTCGTTACATGACGTCCTTGACCCACAGTTGTAAATATTCATGACTTACGCCACGAGAGAGAGAGAGAGAGAGAGAGAGAGAGAGAGAGAGAGAGAGAGAGTGCAGCAAATTATATAGTCCTAGAAGGATGTACATATCGTAATTACAACTTTCTCGATACGGCCTTGTTTTCATTCTGTATTCTCTATCTTTCTCACTAACTGCTATAAACTGGGACGGACAGTGCGTGTTCCCTGTAACGTAATTATAAAACTTCGTTTACGATTTAAAAAAAGTGTGCATAATGAACGTGTACGAAATAATTGCTGAGATGCTGAGGAGCAATTAAACCTTTAAAATAACTAACTGCTTGCGTCTAAAGTATATATCAATTTTTTGCTTGATGTTCTTTCTCTCTAAACCAATTTACATTATTTGCTGTGCCGTGTATTCTGTGCTGAAATGTTTTCACTGTTTTATTTGTTGTGTTAATAATATATATATATCTGTATTCAACCAATACCTTATTATTAATTTGTTATTAATATACGACACTGTTATGTTTATCTAGCGATTATTACATTTTTAATTACATATTTTGCATTTATTGGATATAGACAGTAATGAACTGTGTTTTAGCGTACTAAAGTGGATGTTCAAAAGGGAGACAAATGGGGGTGTATCTGGTATAGAAAAAAACATACATTTATGTTAATTATATAATTTTGTTTACAGTGTGTTTGGTAAATAGTTTGGCTATTTTAAAAGTTTTGAAAGCCCCAGATAAATTTATTTAGTATGGTGTAATATATTTATCATCCCCAGATTATTTTATTTTGTTTCAGGAGCTCTGCATGTTTCATAATTTTCATGTAATTTTGTGGATTTAAGTTATTTTTTACACTTGCTTTATTGGACTTATTTTTTAGACATATATGTTTAAGTATATATCTTAAGTTATTATATTTATCTAAGGCGCATTTGCAACATACCTTAGGCTTCCAAGATAATGCTAAGATGATGACTTTTAATGTTTAATTACTGAGTAACAGTCTCAGGAAGTACATTTTTCTAAATTATCCTGTCTTTTAGCAAGGGCTATGTAACCCCTGGTACTTTCTAAGCGTCGCTAATAACAGTCTGTCATGTAGGATTAGGGCTCCGGATAATCCTCAGATAATTTTTTTTTGTTACACTGCACAGTCTAACATTTTCCACAGACACTCAGTGGTTCCTGGGATAGCTTTAATTTCGCCCATGTTTGCTAACCGAGACTTCCAAATATTTGAAAACACAACTAAATTTAACTTCAAGACCTATAGTTTTCACCGCCACCATTATTTTCTCACGTAGGCCTAATGTTTTATTCTTATTTTATTGAAACGGCGATATTTATATTTGAATAATTTCCAACTGAAGATTTGTTTCTCATAATACACTATCTAATTTCACAAACAATTTTTTTTAACTTTCTTCAATAAAGAGTGAGTGAGTGAGTGCGAAGAGATTTGGGAGGGTCTTAATATCGAGATCGTGAGAGTCGAGGGTGAAGCGAGGTGAGTTTGAACCAGTACAGAAATGAATGGCCGGGGAAACTGGGGATCCCTGAGAAAACTCGCCCTACCAGAGGCATCGTCCGGCAAGATTCCCACATGCAGAAATCCGTGAGCGACCCCGCCGGGAATCAAACACGGTTCGCCTAGGTGATAGACGGGTAGTCTAACCGCTACACCACTGCGGCCCCTTGTAATAAACCGGAATATTGAAACTTACGCGTGTCTTGTTAGTGTAGTATTGCTGTTTAGTTTAAGAGAATTACTACGGTTTTGTGCCATGTTCTTCTTTTTAGCAGGCAATAAGGTAAAGGCTGTTCACTATAAAGCGAGCACTTTTGAAACCAACCTGAGAAAAAAGTCACTGACCCTGACTGCATATACTTAACAGGTGCACTGAGTGACATGTGCTCGGTAAAGTTGGTAACGATGGACGGAAAATAGTTTCATATCTTAACGTCAAATAAATAATGTTAGGTAACCATTTGAGAATAATTTAAATGATTTCTTTCACTTTATTTTTTTTCAAATCCATCAAAGTTAAAAAATAGCAGATTAATAAAATATTTACTTTTCTTATAACTCTACAGTTTCACTTGACCGTCGCATGAATAAAGTGAAAGTGATAAGCCCCTTAGAAATGTTAATTTTACATAAAGCGGAAGAATACGCAACGTGCATGCAAGTAGATCATAAGCAGGGTTTTCAGAAGCACTCATTTTACCGTGAACATTCTATTAAACATTTCATTTGCATGTTAATCACATGGATTATTTAATTGAAAGTGCAAATCAATGGTTTTCATATCACAAGCAATTTTTTCTTTATTTATAGGGGACACGTTAAAAGTGAGCATATGTGTGTAGAATTATTATTGTTTGATTCTGTAGTTGCCCATGTCTGTTCCTTACCGTTAGGCGTCATGCAGGTAGGACGTAAACGTATTTAATGCGCAAGAAGCCTTGCGTCCTGGCGTACGGATACACTCACTCGCTTTTAATTCAAATTTGCACTCATCCACAACATTTATATACACACGTAAAATATCACTTATATCACACTCATCACGTCATATAAGTTTGATATTAATTTTATAATCACTTGTCCCCCGCCCCCTCCATAACATTCGTTACTTGGCATATATTTGAAGTGCCTATACATTTGGCATGTCTTCCGTTCCACCAAAACATCCCAAAGTAACTTAAGCTGGCGGCTCTTGTATATTACTACCGCAAAAGTTCAATGACCGGATCTGCAGGAAAATAATTAAACAGTATGTAAACAAATAACGATCACGGCATCTGTTGGAGTTTAGGACGCGGAGGCGCCATCTCGGTGAACTTGAGAAGAAGTCCTTGGATCAGGGCGCGCGCACATTCACCCGCTAGTGCTGGAGCGGGGGGTGGGTAGAGTATAGTGACCATTAAGGGCGACCTCGGTGGAAGCCCCAGGGTGTTGAAGAGCTTCGTTATCTCCCCCGGCCCACACTGAGCGTTCAAATACTAATGGCGGCACTTCACACGCCCATCGGCGCCGCTGCACCGCAACAACATTAAAGGTGACCGCATCATCCCAAACGTGATCTGCAGTTTTGTGAAATACTACATTTTATTTTTATGTTAACGTACAAGTAAAATATCTTCCAATAATACGTCAAATAAAACTCATTAAGAAGCTCCCCACGGAATTTGGCGTAGAGTTGAGGTAGGGGTTGGGAGGTGGGTGGGCTAAGCACGTACCAAAGGGACGTTATTTATTTCGGCGAAACAGGCGGAAGTGTTGCAGCTTTGTCGAACATTGGTAACTTCCGAGATGTTTCCCACACAGTAAAACCCGGGCCTGAATCCGACGGTGATTGAGTCGAGATTTCTTCTTCCCAAAATATTCACTGAAATTACGAAAATATGAAGTTTATAAACTTAATACACTTTTTAGAAAAAAAGTTACGTTAACGCGAAGTTTCATCCCGCCTTCATCACATGAATTTGCTTAAATATTTTTTCTTAAAAATAAATTTTATAGTTCGCCTGCAGTAAAATGTGAACATTTGGCCATGCCAACGTCAGGTATGTGTACAAATTCGAAGGATACAAAAAGGAATAAAACAACTGGCACGTGAAAGGAATAACTTTTCAAGTAAAATCCAATCTACAGGGAAAATTGTGAACACACTTGCGATACCTTGAACGCAAGCAATATTTCACATTCCATTAAAAGCAACGCCCGTCCCTTTGAGAATGTTCAAATCTCAATCCTGAGGATTTCTTAAGTTTAATACGCGTCATTGGCGTCCATATTGAAAATTAAGGTGAAACATGGACGAATACTTTCGCAGAGAACGTCACTTCACAACACGAGATTACACCCGTGGCGCAGTCTGTGGGTGCGCCGCCGACCTGGGGTACGGGAGGCTCTGGGTTCGAATCCCGGATAAGACATGGGTGTTAATTTAAGGTAGGTTATATATTAGTCTGTAAGCCATCCCCTGCTGAGCCTTGAAGCATATAACCGGAGGACGTTAAAAAGTCCTTTACATTTACAATTACACGGGTGGCTGATCGGGCTGAAGGAGACTTGTATACTTAGATAAATTAAACTTAAAACGAAAATAATAAAAAATAAATAAAGGACACACACTTCAATGGCTTGGCCGTAATTTGGAGCCAGAATTTCATAGTCCAAATTTTTGCCTTAGCTAACTAGATTATGAAGATTACCGTGTATTTGTGGGAGGGTAGGACCTACTATTTATAAAGGCAGCGTAAATTTAAAGAAATGTTTTCTCTTCAACAGACTTTCCTTGCATTCAACGAAAGTATATGAGGATTTACGAAATTTCTGCCAACGGAGATTATTTAAGTGTGATTGGCATTACAAAAGATCTGTTTTCGTCATGTGAGTGTTAAATTGTGCTTTAAAATTTAAATCGCAACACTTGTCATAGTTAGAGCGTGATTTGAACATGAACAAAAAAAAAATTACTATATGCAAGACCACATCCAGTCACCCATCGAATACGCTGAAGGACAGAAATGAAATGTTGGCAATTACAATTAAGTGACTAACCCGTATTTTCAGAGTACCACGGTGGCTGAGCGGTTAGACTGCTCGCCTCCCACCAAAGCGAACCGGGTTCCATCCCACCTAGTGAGGTTGCACAGTGGTTATACTTTGGACTCGCATTCGGAACGACCGGGGTACCAATCCCGGTCCGGTCAGCCTGATTTCAGTGTTGAATGGTTTCCCGAAATCTCTCCAGGCGAATGCTGGGCTGAGTCCTTAACAAAGGCCATGGCCGATTCCTTCACATTCCTTCCCCATTCTCTATTCCCTGAGCAACTGTCTCCTTCTCTAATGACCTCTCTGTCGACGAACGTTAAGCCCAACGACCTTCCTGCCGGGTTCCATCCCCGGCTGGTTCACTCCGGATTTTCGCAAGTATGAATCATGCCGGACGATGCAGCTGGTCGGCGGGTTTTCTCGGGGATCTCCCGTTTCCCCGCCCTTTTATTCCGGCGCTGCTCCATACCCACCTCACTTCACCCTCATCGGCTCCATAAGACCTCGATGTTAAGAGCCGCCCAAATTTCTTCACTCACTCACTCGTATTTACAGTGCTCCGTACAATTTGTTTGAACTGGTGCCATCTGTCCCAGGTTGGTGTACTATCTTCTGATACTCTGGAGTAAATATGTGAATTATGATAATTTCTTAAATTTTGTGTGAACGAAGAAATTCAGGTTTCACCCCGGCGAATACCGATCGGTGCATAACTTCGGTATTGTTCGTCCTAGGCACGTGAAGTTACAGGGAGACTGTTGTTTAAGGGTTTAGATTAGAATCGTTTTTCGACTATCTGGCTCGTGTCTCCGTATAATAAATAAGCTATTATGTCCGAAAATAACTTACTTCAATTTATAGAATAGTTTAGAATCGTGGTGGCGATCGTATACACAATCTTTATGTTCCCAGTGTTCGCGTAAACAGAGTACCTACACAACGAGCTGCACACCACTGCTGAATAGCTGCATTAGTTGTAAACTACCACAACGAATGTACAGAGTAATACGAGTAAAGGCAGTACACAACGAGCTGCACACCACTGCTGAATAGCTGCATTAGCTGTAAACTACCACAACGAATGTACAGAGTAATACGAGTAAAGGCAGTACACAACGAGCTGCACACCACTGCTGAATAGCTGCATTAGCTGTAAACTACCACAACGAATGTACAGAGTAATACGAGTAAAGGCAGTACACAACGAGCTGCACACCACTGCTGAATAGCTGCATTAGCTGTAAACTACCACAACGAATGTACAGAGTAATACGAGTAAAGGCCGTACACAACGAGCTGCACACCACTGCTGAATAGCTGCATTAGCTGTAAACTACCACAACGAATGTACAGAGTAATACGAGTAAAGGCCGTACACAACGAGCTGCACACCACTGCTGAATAGCTGCATTAGCTGTAAACTACCACAACGAATGTACAGAGTAATACGAGTAAAGGCAGTTCACAATAACGTGAGCACTTTTGAAATCAACCTAAGTAAAACGTCACTGTCCCTACCGCCATATACTTTAACGGGCGCAATGAGTGACATGTCCACAGTAATTCTCTCGCTTTCTGTTTTTGAATGCGCCGAAGTGTAAAAATTAACCAATTTTTTAAATACTAACTTTTCTAATAATTTTACAGTTTCACTGGACCGAAGCATGATGAAAGCCACGAAGCCCAATGCAATGTTAATTTTACATAAGGCGGAAGAACACACAACGTGCATACAAGTAGATCTTAAGCGGGTATTTCAAAAGTGCTCAATTTACCATGAACAGCGTATACCTACCAGCTACAAAATATTGTGTTCGGTTTGTAAATCTTGTTTCATAATAATCCATAACGACCTAGAGAAGTTATTTTTAATAATTACCGCGAGTTGCCATCATTTCATTATACCGTGTTCGGCAGTTACGAAGTAACAAAAGTACCCACCGATAATCACAAAAATCAGAAAGTCATGAGGGAGTCGAAATAGTCAAAGATCTCACAGCAGCCAGTGTTGTCTCACTGGCCACAAAACATAAAATGGAGGAAGAGAAGATAACGGACGTTCTACTACTTTTCATAGCGGAAACATAGAATCCCATTGTTTTCGCAGGTTCTATTAAATAGGCAGAGAGTTGACACAATAAATCTTACCGTCACTCTACCAATAACATGGTTTTATAAACTCTGCGGCAAGAAAAATAGCATTATGTGAATTACACGATATATATATGTATATATATATATATATATATCCCCTTATTTGCTCTTGGAAACGATCTTGGGCAACATGAAATCAAAATATAAAAATATATTTTCCTGCACCGTAAACCTGTATTTTTTTGGGTAATAGGCTAACTCAAATCTATTTTAAGGGCACCCATGAGACTAAAATGATAATGGAGGATAATTACGTAAAAAAAGAACAAAATAATATATATATATTTGTTTAAATACTTAAGAAATCATATGTGTGTACATATATTTAACTACTTAAGACATTATATGTGTATATATATTTAAATACTTAATACATCATATGTGTGTGTGTATATATATATATATATATATATATATATATATATATATATATATATATTATATATATGATGATGTCTTAAGTATTAAAATTTTAACTTTCGAGATAACATTTAAAATAAAATAGTGGAAGTAAAACATTTACTGTAAGTAAACCGTAAACTTAGCGTCGGATTTCAAATAAATTGTCACATGACACATGACTTAAGTAAACACTTCGGCTGCAACAATTTTTTTTTTTTTTTTTCAAATAACTTTTTGAAATTGGGTAAATCAAGTTTTGATAAAAACTCCCATGTTTATGTTTAAAAATGAGTATTTTTTTTTCTTCATATGATTGTGTTGCCGAAAACATAAGATATCCCCAAAATTTGGAAATTGGCTCTTGAACATAATTAACATTTAGTTTTGAATTAATCTCAACTATGAATATGGCACTGGCTTATAAATGTAATATTTCATGATATTTATGGACAATTATCGATTACCATATCATACGTATACGTCCAAAGGGCTCTCCTCCCCCACCCCCCGTGTGTGTCATAAAGTGTTCGTCTCTTAAACTGTCAGTCGAGTCTGTCCCTTTAATTTTAACGGGGAACACTTTAAAGGCCACTAATTGGCCATGTCATTAGAATGTCATGAAGTATATTTTCATCTGTTACAAATGGACTTTTCTCTAATTCTTAACTGTGCTTTTTTATTTTTTGTGATTGTGCTTTTTATTTTTATCAGTCGCTCACACGCGAAAAACCTAGTTGCATCAGTGCCTCTTAAATAATTGTTGGTAATTTTTTTTCGTCATTGTTCAATAATTTTTAGTGTTTTTTTAGCCTAATTAAAGTATTGTCAATGTGGTTTAAAGTGATAATCAGGTAATGCATTTATGCAACACTATAGCTTTCTGTCCGGGCCTTCGTCCACGTATGCTCTACTAAGCAGCTACAAATTTTCTTTGGGGAAAGAACTCTCTGTATTCTTCATGCACGGTTACTACCAATTTTTCTGAAACCCCGATAAAGTTCTACTTCCAGGATATTCCTACGCCCCATATAAACAAAGCTTAGAAAATTACACCAGATGGCCAACACACAACATTCGTGCGCTCTCAGTGTAATAATATTTTGGATAAGAACTGCTTCTTACTAGGCAATATCAACACACCTATTTTATCGTTGTCTCTAATCATATTAGCTATATAAGGAGAAGTTCAATTTAATAAAAAATAAAGTACTTTTAAGTTGACAGGTGTACATATAAAACGCTTGCGATACATTAATTATTTAAAGAAACAACCAAACACATCATATACATGGGGCGATTTTTTCAAAGTTTTGGTTCAAAAAGTGGGAAGAAACCGCGAAGAGACTATATACAACATGAGTAGTTTTGCCTCCAGAAGCTAGGATCACCATTTGATAAATAGGTAAACTTACTCTGCAGCACATCACCTAGCTGTTAATGTGAGAGACACTTCTTCCTCAAACAGGACCGGGTTTACGCATTGGCGTGGTACGCACGTGTCTATGAAGGGAAAATATTTTGGCGTCAAATTTTAAGGGGATTGATTTTTATAAGAATTCTAGCTGTTCCCGACGAACGTTGTTTCGCTTCTTTTTTTTTTTTTTTCATTTAAAATCCACAATGTATATAACGCTGTCTGTCGTACTTAAATTGTAAACTCCAAATTTAAAACATGAAGTGTAAATGTCATGTGCTTTGTGTGCCATAGCAAATTAGGCGCAAATGTCATATGTATTGTGTTTCGTAAAGATAATTGTTAATATATATATAAGTATTATATTTTACATGTTATAATTACATTGTATTGACATAATAAATCTGTAATTATACATTAAACACCGCTTATTACATGATTTTTCATAGGTTTTTGTTGCACAATGACAAAACACATGTGTAATTATTCGATACGCATAGAAGTTCATAGCACTAACATTTTTTTTTCAGTTTCAGCACCTGTTGTTGGATAGCTTTGTTTATAATTAAAATGATATCCATACCTCTCCTTCCCAGAATATAAATGGCTATTGTAAAGCGTCGTATGATCGAAGTGTGTCTTGTATGGTTTGAACTGTGTTGTTTCTGCGCATCATTGTCTATTAGAATCTGTTTGGCTTGCACGTGCTTCTCGATTTTGTGTTCATGCCTCTTCAGTTTGTGCAGAGCGTGTTCACGTTATATTTTGCCTTCTCAATGCGTCCTCTCTATTACGTCGGGTACGCCGACCGATGTTTGACCGTGGGATCGCTGGTATTTTTTTATTTTAGACCAACAAACATTTCCTGCAAGTATGAGCAAAATCGGCCCATAAATATAGAAGTTAGACTCCAGCGCCACCTACCGGAACCTAACCTACGGAATGCAAAGCACAAGAAAACCATTTCCTTTATATCAACAAACATTTCCCTCAAGTATGAGCAAAATCGGCCCATAAATATAGAATGTAGACTCCAGCGCAACCTATCGGAAGGAAACACAACAAAAACCTTACTCGCCATCTCGATAACATGTGGTGTGAATATGGTCTCAATTGGTCCAGCGGTTTGTCAGTGATGATGCGGTCTAGTTAGGCACAATGGATTGTGTGTGTGCGTGTGTGTGTGTGTGCATATATATATATATATATATATATATATATATATATATATATATATATATATATATATATATATATATATATATATATATATATATATATATATATATATATATATATAAGATTATAAAATATACAGCTGCGCCCGACAAAAGCGTTTTATTCGTATTGTAACACTTAAACTCAATTTTCATCAAAAGTGGTTAATAGAGAAGATAAAAAAATGTTGTTAACTAGCTGATATTTTCAATTGTGATGAGACTTCAATTGCCTAAATCATTAAGGCGTTACCATAGATTTTTCCATATGCTTTGATTTTTTTTTTTTTTTTTTTTTCGAAGCTACGCAAATCTTATTTCTCATAACTAGAATTGTGAATTGTGTATCGAAATTAAATCTTCTGGTCCTCGACCAATTCGAGTACTGATATATATATTAATATCTATCAAAAGTAATTTAGTTAATTATACGATACAACCGACATCACGAAACAATTATGAGTTAAAAGGTAAAATCTACGTATCCGGCTAAAGCATTCAGACAAAACTGTAAACATATACATCATGTCGCAATGTGGAAAGAGATTTAAAGAAGACAGAATGTGCGTTGAAAGTGGATCGAAGATTGCGTAGATCGGTGTACTGGCGAGTAGCTGAACTAGAAAACAAACGACTTCCAAAACCCTTAATATTGTTATTTTTTTATGGTGATTTATACATATATTCAACAAATGTTTTATAGGCTGTTCACGGTAAAATGGGCACTTTGAAAGCCCTGCTTAGTATCTACTTGTATGCACGTCGTGTATTCTTTCGCTTTATGTAAGGTTAACATTGTCATGGGCCTCATCACCTTATTCATGCGTCGGAAATTATTAAAAAATTAAAAATTAAAAATCTGCTAATTTTTACACTTCGATGCATTACATAAAACAGAAAGCAAAATAGATAATGGTAACCAAACACTTTCTATAAGATATGGAACTACTTCCCGTCTATCGTTACCAACCTTACTGGGTGCATATCACTCAGGGCGCCCGTTAAAATATATGTTGGTAGGGGCAGTGACTATTTTCTAAGGATGATTTCGAAATTGCTCACTTTATCGTGAACATCCTTTAACCCTCTTTCTCTGGCATCACGTTTCTCTAAGCTACTGCCAACTGGAAAATCAAGCAAATGAACTGGGAACAAGTGACATACGGCAGTGGAATTCTCGATATTCAGTGGGAATCACAAATAAATCAGCGAAATTCAGCCACCATATTAATTTTTCACTGTGTTCACTGATTTGGCTCACTTATCACCGTTTGATATTTAGCGTGTATATGTTTCGCTTTAGCCCCCTGTTCATTCCTAACGGGTTTGTTTAGAGTAAACTTTCGATCCGGGTTCTACAGTCCATTCCACCTTGACGACTGGACTGCATTATCTCACTCCAGTCTTGGTTCAGTCAAGTGCGGGCGAGTCCAAGTTAAAGTTTCAATCGGGATTCTTCCGTCCGAATTTAAAGATTACTCTAAACGTAATAATTGGAAACATGTTGTCTGTGTGACGAGCCGTTGGCCACAGCTGTAGAAAACACGTTTGGACATTCGTCTGAAAAAGGCTCTCTCTTGTTAACCGATTAAGTTCGTAGGATCGCCTCTCGTAACCAAAGAGTGTGGGGTTACAAATAAAATAAATAGTTTGGTTCTAGATATGTATGTGAGTATTAAAATTCGGCTCTCAAATTCAAACTATTATAATATTTACACGTAGTTAAAGTTTTAAAATAATGCAAGGTGACTAATCGACATTTCCATGATATTAACTGCATAAACTTTGCAAACGAATGTTGGCAGCACTGCAATTTTTTTCCTTATTGGTGCATTTACCAATTAAAAATAAAGTACATTGACTTTCGTGAAAATGCTTAAGCTTGATGTCGTTTTGCCTAGTATCATCGACCTCTTCGCTCGGCAGAAATAAAAGTAAAACTTGTTATAGACTATATTTTTACCGTTAACATCCGGGTATGTAATGTGTTTACGGATACTTGTTATATGTGCAAACTTTATACCAAGATAAAGATTTTTGGACACTCGCCATTGCGATGCAGATGTCCAAAAATCTGTATTTTTTCATTCACCCCCATTTCAATATTCATTCAAAGATCACAAACTTTATATCGTTGAACAATTACATTTTCATTGCTGTGACGATGTGTGTTTGTTTAACTATTTTTATGCTATATCAAGATCTATTAGCAAATCTCATTATAATAAATAATTAAATAACGAAATAAGTTTCAACTGTTATTGCACACACTTATGCGTGTGTTAGCGTATTGCTGGATAGAATAGAGTAGACAGAGGGGGATGGTGGGAGGGGGAGGGGGGGTTGAGATCGTGTAGCAAGATAGGCGGCAAATTATTGATTGCCTACGGTTGGTAAAGCTCTAAATCCGCTTCTGCCCTCAAGTCTGGATTACATATATATTCACAGCAAAACAGACTCCGAGAGGGAATTTCAATGTCTGGAATTTAAATGGAATGGAATGAGTGATATGCGCAGTATGGAAACTGATCCCTCCAAGTATACGATATCTCATTCAGTTAATTAGCTATCGATGAGTTCTCGAAAATATATTTTACACATTTTCACTGCTTTAAGACTTGAATTTGAAAAATCCATCAAATAAGTTCTTGGCCACTATACAACTGCCCTAAAAGTCTTCCCCTGATTAAAATTTTTACTTACAACCGCTATATGCAAGATATAGATGTGAAACAGGTGCCAACATTTCGGAAAACTAACCAAGTTTTTCGTTGCAGGTTTCAGCAACGCGGCTGTAGTGTAATAACTGCAATAGCCAAGAAACCGGACATGTTTACAAATCAGGAAAGAGCTCAGTGTGTCCTCTGCTACTACGAGACCCGGTCTACAATAACAGCGCAGATGAACTTCCAGACTACGTATGGAAAGATGCCGTCCGATATCAAGAACGTTAAGTCGAGGTATGACAAGTTCAAGATGACAGGATCTGTTGCTGACTTACAGAGAACTGGCTGACCATCAACCTATGTTAAAGCACAGAAAGTGTTTGGTTCGAAGTCCCAAGAAATCAGTGCGTGGGGCCTCGCGTGAATTACAGATGCCAAAATGTTCTTTTCATGATATCTTACACAAACTTTTATGGTGTCGTGCATACAAAGCGCAAATCGTTCAGGCTTTGTTGCCCAATAACACCACGTGTCGGTATGACTTTATAATCAAAATGTTATCACGTATTGAGAGCGATAATGGCTATCTCAAACGTGCTGCTGTTTCTGATGATGAGGCGACCTTTTTTGACAATGGTTTAGTGAACTGGTATAACGTGCGTATTTGGGGTTCAGAGCCCTCTGTTGAGGTGCCAGAGTGTATCAGAGGCAGACCAAAGGTGAATGTTTGGTGCACGGTTTTGCATGGCAAAATTATCGGACCATTCTGTTTCGCGGAGGTCACCAATACATCCCCAATGTATCTGGGCATGTTGCAATTGTTTGGTTTTCCTCAGTTTTTTGAGTATCACCTAGATGCCATTTTTCAACAAGACGCTCCATCGCCTTATTGGAGTTTGGAGGTTCGAGCCTCTCTTGATAAGACTTTTCCTGAACGATGATTCGGTCGTAATGGCCCGACAGCTTGGCATCCACGCTCTCTTTACTTAACAAAATTAGGTTTTTTTTTTTCACATGGACAATGTCTACAGAACTCCTGTATCAGATTTTGCGCCTCTGAAACAACGAATATACACAGTCATTACAGAGATCACTCCTGTGATGATGACTAATGTATGGCTAGAAATTGAATATGACTAGATGTGCTACGTGGTACCAAGGATGCTCAGGTGGAGACTTACCGACGTGTTGTGCTGTTGCAACAAAAACTTGACTAGTTTGCCAACATTTTGGCACAGGTTTCACATCTCTATCTTATCTATAGCAGACATAAGTAAAGTTTATAATCAGGGAAATACTTTTCAGAAAACTGTATAAGTAGCCTTTTAAATAAAAGAGTATAACTAGATATAATCGAGTTAATGAGCTTTTGAGGAGTACTCGAAAATAGATTTTACCACTTTTCACCCTGTTAATGTTAGAATTTAAAAAATCTATAATTAGTTTTTAGGAATTATGAGTTGATGTGTCCTTAAAATACGCTTTATCCCATTTCACCCTTTTATTGAGAGGATTTGGAAAGTCTAACAATTTTTTTTAGTTATTTCTATAGGAAACTTTTTGAAGGTAAGAAAGAGCACGATATTTCATGTGGTTTATGGGCTATTGAGGAGTACTCGAGAACACATTTTACCCCTTTTCCATTTTCTTAGGGGTCAGATTTCGAAAAATCCTGTCTCGGGGGTGCCACTGCCCTAAGGGGAAGGCATCCCTAAATTTTCATGCTTTTACATCCAACGGTTTGGGCTGTGCATGGATGAGTGAGTCAGTCCGTTTGAAACGTAATTTTATACATAGAATATTTTCGCTGTACGTAGTTAAGTGCAAGAGAAGGCGAAAGCCATTCCTTCCCCACAAATAAAATCAGTAAATAAATAAATTGTGCAGTCGTTGCCAATTTTACAGGGAACTCGGCATGTGTACACTATTGCGTAGATGCTGATAATGTCATTGATATTCTACAGTTACATAAAGAAATAAAAAAACATGCTATTTCTTTCGAGGCATTTTTTCTCGTAAGTGTTTTCAAGCCTTAGAAAGTTACCACCATGAAATAACTTTTTAAAACCGTCCGTCCTCTTAACTGTTTTACAATAAACCTTATACGGTCGCCTGTCCGACTAGCACGCAGGATAGAAACCAGTCTTAATATGTTTAATTGATCATAACCGTTCTTATGAAACGTCGATGCAGTTTCTTACAATGTTCGCCCATCATGTCGGTAATTAGGTCGCGTTTCTGGCTATCATAAATGTACTTTTAAGGTCCTGAAATCGTAAGGCGTTAGTTGATATCTGCCTTTACTTTTACGCACTTCTGTGATGTTGAGCACATAATTACTTCCGACTTAATAACAACATGCTTCTTGCAACGCTCCGAATTTTCCGATGCCGTCGAGTTGCTGAAAAATAGGGCGATGCCGGAGCTGGACACGCACATATATACCGCCTTTTTATTTGCCACATAACCATAACGCCTTGTGTATAGCGGCTACTGAGGACTCGCATTCCTGTGACGTTCTTTCGAGCATCGCACTACACGCACGGGCGATAGTACTCCAGTTAGGTGGGGAACTCGCGAACACCCTTGCTCGTGTTCCCTCGTGTTATCTCCTCGTCGCCGAACCTGCAGCGCCCTTAAACAGATGTAACGGCCGGCAGTTCGAGCCAGCGCTGCGGAGTTTAAAGCCTCCTCTTCATTAAGCCCGACCGCGTGTGCGCCCTCCCATCGAACCGCCGGTCCCGGTCGGCCGGAAGACTTCATCAAGTGGAGGAGAGAGTGCTCCAAGAGGGTCGCAAACATTTACTCTTCCCTCTTTCGAACCCCTCAGGGCCCCAGCCAACCCCAACCATTCTGCGTTCCTTTTCAACCCAGAGACTGCCCGTGGCTACCCAATCATGGTTTGCCGCACCTCAACTCTTAAGAGTTTCTCTGCGTTACGACCCACGCTCATCGCAGGCCAGCGAACAAGGTCTTCCCTCCACGCTGTCTAATTCATACTCGCCCTGTCGTTAAATGGCGAGAGAAACTTTCCTAGACTACTTCGAACAGCGCTACTCCTTATAACCACACAGTTGCTATCGACGACCTAACTAGGGATATACCATGGAAGCAGCTTACCCTCCCGTCAATTACATTATTGTTTCTTTATGCTCTTGTGATGCAAGAACAGTAAATACTTTATCCTTCGCAGTGCTATTACTTATGCTTACGCGAAGCTGAAAATTTAGCGCTCTAGAATCTTCGCTAATAGTAGCGGGGAAAGTTAATTAAATAGTGCAAGATCCACCCGTTGCTACCGCTGAAAGTGGTCAAAGTGTTTTAAACATAGTGTAGCATTAATTGTGAAAGCATTAAGAGTGATAAACTTTTTTCAGGTCTAATGTATTTTAGTTTTTTTTTTCTTGTAGTGAACTAATAATACCCATGTATGGTTCAATATGCGTTTCATTTTGGGTTTTAATTTTTTTTTTGTAAGGTGTATAAAAGGTTTTATACTGTCGAATGCCTACCGGGGCATATCCAAGTTGGTAAGGGAGATGGTCATTATAAAAATAAACGAACTAACTTAATTTTTTTTATTTATAATGGCATTAAAATCCAAACCGATGCAATCCACAGCGTTAAAATACCTATCTCTACTGTTAACACATGGTATTTTGAGTGAGCGCAATAATTAATGTCAGTCTAAATTCTAACGAAAGTACATATCACTGTTTCTATATTGATATATTTGTTAATCACTTAATTCACACTTGTTATCGACACATATTCAATCCAACTGTCTATTGCCATCACTCCAGATGCCTGTCACTCACTCATCCTGTCCTACAGTTCCGCTGGTCGGTCTCTCAATCTCCGCTGTACAGATGCCCACAGACTTCACTTTCGCTGGTCGCTGTCGTCGCCACTCGTCGATTCGCTGGCTCCACATTCAACTGCTCTACTGCAAATACGACAAGCAAAAATGGTATCGATTGGGTTTGAGGTTAGGACATTGTATAGTAAACAAGTGCTTTTCAGATGTTTTTTAAACTTCCTCTGACAGATTTGTAATAATTATTGATTAAATTAAAATTGGTAAAAGTATTTTACTGATATAGCAGAGCTTGTCATTTAAAAATTAAGGTATAAACAAACATGTTCATCACTGATGACCTTGTGACTTTGACAGTTGTGTTCCTTTGGAGTAGGTCAATGTTGGATACGTGCGCAGAAGACGAATAAGCGATCTACCTCATCTTCAGTCTTTGTAGCATACAGCTTACTCATAACAGGTATTCCCATTAACAGGTATCAGCAACAGGTATCGACTGGGAACAAGGACAGGTACGGGGTGTTGCTGAGAAATACTGATTTAGCTCATCTATACTGTCGACTTGTGGAACTCCCACGCTTATGACGCTTATGTAGACCAGCTGACTCGATACAGAAGGTTCCCTATGCCACGAGTCGCGCTGAGGGAGGGTGGAGGCAATGACCAGAACTTATGTAAAGATAACCCAGGTAATTCAATCTCCCTAATAACAGGAGGCGGCAGGAGTCCCGCTATCGCAGCAGCAGCACGCGTTCGTGTGGTGCGATGGCGCCCTTCTTTAAAGGAAAACGCGCACTTGTTCTTTTCGGATCCGTTCCGCTCGGAATGGACCTTTCAGAAAAAAATAAAATAGCCTGTTTTCATAAGGCAGCTCGCGCACTACAACGGCTCAGCCCGGCCGCCGCGCCGGGCCAAATGAAAACATTTATTAATTTTTTTGCTGAATGGTCCGTTCCGAGCCGAGCCGATCCGAACGGAACAAGTGCGTGTCCTGCTTAAGAGTAAGGGGGACTGAAAAGTTTTATATGAAGTAGTTGTTTGCGCGAATACGCGCATATCGGTAAATAAATGTTCTGAAAATACGACTTTTTGTCAGAAAAGATTGTTAAAAAATTATCTATGCCTCTATTTTTTTACTTTTGTCATATTAGGTGTATTCTTGGAGAAGAAGGTTCTTGAAAATGTTCAAGTATCATATTTTTAAAGCTTGAGTATGCAGTTTTCTTAAGCGGCAAAAGAAATGTGCAAATATACGGGCGTAGTTTCATCTGTGGGCTTTCATAGCGTGTAACAAAACCGCTATGTTACAGATATAATTTGCACAGTACAGCGTCACGACAGAAACACTGCATGCCTTGCGCGTAGGAGCGATGAGGCGCTAGAAGTGCCTTTTAAATGTCGCCTGTATCGCTCCCTTGCTTCTTGACCTTCGACACGGAGACCCATTTCACTTTAAGAGTTAGTAGTACGGACAATTTGTTGGTTAAAGGATAAGGAATAACTAAAAGGTAAAAGTAACTAGGGCCTCAAAAGTGCTCACTTTACAGTGAACAGACTATACCAAGTAGAAGTGTAATTTTAGTATCAATGTAATTATAATCTTTTCACGGTAACTTAAGACTTTTCTTAAGCCCTGCTAAAGTTCTACTTCCAGGATATTCCTCCGCCTCGTGCTCGCTAAACTTAAAAGTCTGGAAATTACACCAGAGCACACCGCAACGCTTTCTTGCGCACTCAGTTGTAATATTATTTTGCATGAGAACTGTTTATTACTAGGTATTACCAACACCGATTTTTTTCTCGCTGTTTTTATTCATGTTTTTATTAAATAAATATTATAATGTATAAATTAAATTTAGGTTAAACTTCAGTTTAACGAAAAATAATATACGTCTGTGTTTACAGAGGTACAAAAACCGCTTGATGAAATGGAATATTGAGGAAAAAACTAATTACGTAATATATGGGGTGATTTTTGAACGGTTTGTAACACGTCGAAGAAACCATGAATGACTATAATTATTTAGCACATACATTAATTGCAATAATATTAACGTAAATTACAAAGGAAATGGCAACCCACTGTGTGGGGCAATCACATATTTTAATAATGAATTTAAAAATTATAAGACGAAACAGTAGTATTTTACCTTTCAGCCTCTTTCTGCTGCGATGTGGAACCAAGCAACTATGCGGAGAAGTACATAAATTCCAATTTATCTACTACGGCAACTTCAGTACCAGTGTCTTTTACACGTTTTCCTATCCGGTTCCCAAAACATAACTACGTAGGCAAGTTATAAGACTTTACTCAACTTTAACGTCAATGATAGGTGAGTATATTCCCTATTAAAATGTCTTTTGGGCAACAGATGGCATATTTGTTGGAGTAGTACTAAAAAACAGTGGCATTATTTATATAACATGTTTCTGGCGTGTTTCAACGGTAGAAAGGTGATTTCATATGGAAAATGTACCAGAAAAGATATGTATAACCTATAGCTTAAAGGATGTTTCCCCACCCCCCCTCGCAAAATAGGAAAATAACAAGCATTTAGTTAAAAATATCGGTAACTATCAGAGATGAAAGTAAGCAAATACGCTCAGATATTATATACCTCTGAAAAGTTTATATACTAATGTTCCCAGTATAACTGGTGTACACCTGTATTTATGTTAAAATTAAAAGACCCATTATTAATCAAAATTTGTCCAAATGTACAAAAAAGGTCGTCATATTTATAACACTAACGCGAACGGAATGGCACTCAAGCCACTCAATTTGCCTACCTCCAAGATATTGTAAGGCCGCCCGTATTTGTGGGCGCTGTTTTCCCGTAAATGAAACTTTGCTCAGCAAACAAATATATTCATATAAAGTTACACGTATTTTATTTATTTTTGAGGGCATCAGCCCCAACGTGCATTAACAGCATTCTTTCTGGGAAGAAGAAAATTATTTCTGAAAAGACCAGATATGAAAATGTCACTCATTCATTCGTACACAGTGCAGAATGTTATCACCATGTCTGGACACGTGTTAGCACAAGTATCCGTATGTTTGGAGGAGGAAATTATTGTTAAAGGCTGTTCACGATAAAATGAGCACTTTTGAAATCAACAGTAGGAAAAAGTCGCTATCCCTACCTGCATATATTTTAGCCAGCGAACTGAGTAACATGCACCCAGTAAAGTTCGTAACGATACACGTAAAGTAGTTCCATATCTTAACGTCGAATAAAAATTGCCAGGTAACCATTTGTGATAACTTCAATTATTTCATTCACTTTATGTTTTTTTTTTAATGCACCGAAGTGTAAAATGAGCAGATTGCCAAAATATATTCTTTTGTAATAATTTCACAGTTTCACTTGACCGATGCATGAATAAAGTGACGAGGCCCATGACAATATTAATTTTACGTAAGGTGGGAGACTACACAGTATGCATACAAGTAGATCTATACAAGTAGATCTTAAGCAGAGCTTTCAAAAGTGCTCATTTTCCCATGAACAGCCTATACATGTGTGTCTGCATAGATTCTCTTGCCATGTCCTCTCGAGGAAGCGGACAGTGTGTCAAGGCCACAGTGGCAACCCTAGGAGTGCGCGGAGTCTTACAAAGGAGTGCCGCTGCCGTGATAAACCTATTGGGCCCGCGTGACACTTTGTGTCATTGTGAATAGTAAATGGCTGGGGTTATCGTTTCAAGAATGTTCTGGTCATCGCCCCTGCCTCTCTCAGCGTGACTCGGGGTGCGGGGACCTTCTCGTTAGGGCCAGAGAGACTATATTTAAGCAACAATTGGCTCCGAGCCTATAGTTTAGAGTGAGCAGGCGTTCGGATGCAGCGAAGTGACGAGCCAGCGAAGCGACGAGTGACCAGCGGAAGTGAAGTGTGCGGACTGCGAGCATCAGTAGAGTGAAGGGTGAGACTGACAGGCGGGACTACTGAACTGTATGTGTGACATGAATTCGTAATAATGGCAATAGACAGATTGACTGTGTGTCAATAATGAGAGTGAATTTAAGTGATTGTAACCATCATAGAGACAGTGATAAGGAATTTAATTAGAATTGAGATGTACAATAAATATTGCGCTTACTGAGAATAAAAAGAGTAATAGTGGAATTAAGAAGCTTTATCTTTTAAATAATATGTGTGAATATTTTATTTGTAGCATTATAAATAAATTAAACATTAAAGTTAGTTCGTTAATTTTATTAAGACCTCCATCCATCACGAACTCGGATACGCTTCTGGCGTCTTGTGACAGTATTATTTTTGGCCCGGAATTTAGAAGCATGTACATAACAAAGCAAGAAATAACCTTAAAACGGTATTTAAAGTTACATAAGGGCGGATAGCTATAGGCCGTTCATGGTAAAGTGAGAACTTTTGAAGCCCTCGTTACTTTTTTTCTTTCAAGCAATTTGTATCCTCCCACCACTTGTTAATGTAAACCCTGCCATGTGAGTATTAAACAAAGTGTATACATTCACCAAGCCCAAAACCAAAAGTCCGACGCCACAATGAAATGTATTTATTGGTTATTATGTCTGATGAAACAGCTTCAAAAGGTGTTCACTTTAGCGTGAACGGCCTATACAAAACCTTAACATTACATAGAATGCCATCTGCAAGCTGGTGGGTGTACTCAAAACATTCCAAGAGTGTTTGATCTTAGTAAACCCTAATCTATGATTATGTCAATATGTTTATGGACAGTTCCTTAATAGAAGTTATAAACTAAAAGTGATTCAGTACAATTCTTGTACTAAGTGTTAAATTTGTCCATGGTGTTTTATCGAGCAGAGACAAACTTTCGACGATGATTTTTTATTGTTTCTCGGAGGTTAATGATGTGTCCTGTGGATCTGGTTTGGATGCCATTAAAATATTCGCTGCATGTTTATATAACATTGTCTTTGTTTACAGTTTTCAGACTCGCTTAAGGTCGATAGTTACAGAGCATGCCTAGAAACCACAAGCCAGATCCACATGGAAAGTGCTACACAGGCCAGTGAACAAAGATAATGCACTTCAGCAAGCAATCAATGCTGTTAAGAAGGGGCTTAGTTTAAGGGATTGACGGATATTTTACATTCATTTCATTATAATCGGCAGATATTTATGCAAAGAAAACATCAAAACTGAAAGTGAACTAACACTTCCCTCGAAAGAAGATGAAAATATAATAGTGGGTAGGCATTTGGCATGTAATAAATGGCGATATTCCATCGATCATTATGACTTACAAACTAATGTCAAAGGCTATTTGGACAGCGGATAGAATAGGACGAATAGTTTATAAATTTACTGACAATATGCCTGGCAAACATTTGGTTGTATGTTTTGTATAAAGGCACAAGGATGCCCTAGAACTTCGAACATGACAAGACATTGAGCGTCACGAGCAGTCGTTTCTCCCTAATACAAAAATTATTATTTTGAACACCCGAAAAAAAAAAATCCATGGCAAAATTATTACCATTAAACATAGTGAATTATGACGAACAGTCACTAACCAGGAGGAAAAAAACTATTATCACAAAACGAGGGTGTTCAATTTCGAACTAGTGATGAACTCAACAAAATAATAGACATCTATAATTTTCGCTGCCTCGGGTGATGAAACCTTTCTTCCATGATATGTGGCACATAAAACATTGAATGTACAGTATACCCATCATGGGCAGAAAGGGTACCAAAAGGAACTAAGGTACAACAGAAGTCCATCAGGCTCTTTTTTAATGGCACAACTTTTGTTGATTGGGTGGGCTATCACCTATCTGAAATAAACATTAAACAAAAGTATTTAAAGGCGACAATTTATCAAGCAACCTATCTGTTGGCTCAATCAAACTGTGCTGAGACAATAATATGAACTTCATTTTTCTTCCTGCTTTAACTCCACACATTTAAAGAAATTCCTTGAAGTTGCTTCCTTTAGGCTCTGAAGGCCACATGGAGAAAACTCTGGTCAGCACGAAAAAGGGGCTTGGAAGGAATTCAGTAACAACTCCAACAATTTATTTTCCATGACTATTGACAAAACTCTTAGCTGAGATTGATGTAAATACATCCACGAACATACAGTCAGCGTTTTCAAAAACTCTAATTGTTACTTTCAGCCGTGAGTAGGTTCTGGAACTATTGCGAGAGAAGTAGGCAACATCAATGTAATTACATCCACGAACATACAGTCAGCGTTTTCAAAAACTCTAATTGTTACTTTCAGCCGTGAGTAGGTTCTGGAACTATTGCGAGAAAAGTAGGCAACATCAATGTAATTACATCCACGAACATACAGTCAGCGTTTTCAAAAACTCTAATTGTTACTTTCAGCCGTGAGTAGGTTCTGGAACTATTGCGAGAGAAGTAGGCAACATCAATGTAATTACATCCACGAACATACATTCAGCGTTTTCAAAAACTCTAATTGTTACTTTCAGCCGTGAGTAGGTTCTGGAACTATTACGAGAGAAGTAGGCAACATCAATGTAATTACATCCACGAACATACAGTCAGCGTTTTCAAAAACTCTAATTGTTACTTTCAGCCGTGAGTACGTTCTGGAACTATTGCGAGAGAAGTAGGCAACATCAATGTAATTACATCCACGAACATACATTCAGCGTTTTCAAAAACTCTAATTGTTACTTTCAGCCGTGAGTAGGTTCTGGAACTATTGCGAGAGAAGTAGGCAACATCATGTAATTACATCACGAACATACATTCATGCGTTTTCAAAACTTAATTGTTACTTTCAGCGTGAGTAGTTCTGGAACATTGCGGAGAAGTAGGCAACATCAATGTAATTACATCCACGAACATACATTCAGCGTTTTCAAAAACTCTAATTGTTACTTTCAGCCGTGAGTAGGTTCTGGAACTATTGCGAGAGAAGTAGGCAACATCAATGTAATTACATCCACGAACATACAGTCAGCGTTTTCAAAACTCTAATTGTTACTTTCAGCCGTGAGTAGGTTCTGGAACTATTGCGAGAGAAGTAGGCAACATCAATGTAATTACATCCACGAACATACATTCAGCGTTTTCAAAAACTCTAATTGTTACTTTCAGCCGTGAGTAGGTACTGGAACTATTGCGAGAGAAGTAGGCAACATCAATGTAATTACATCCACGAACATACATTCAGCGTTTTCAAAAACTCTAATTGTTACTTTCAGCCGTGAGTAGGTTCTGGAACTATTGCGAGAGAAGTAGGCAACATCAATGTAATTACATCCACGAACATACATTCAGCGTTTTCAAAAACTCTAATTGTTACTTTCAGCCGTGAGTAGGTTCTGGAACTATTGCGAGAGAAGTAGGCAACATCAATGTAATTACATCCACGAACATACAGTCAGCGTTTTCAAAAACTCTAATTGTTACTTTCAGCCGTGAGTAGGTTCTGGAACTATTACGAGAGAAAGTAGGCAACATCAATGTAATTACATCCACGAACATACAGTCAGCGTTTTCAAAAACTCTAATTGTTACTTTCAGCCGTGAGTAGGTTCTGGAACTATTGCGAGAGAAGTAGGCAACATCAATGTAATTACATCCACGAACATACATTCAGCGTTTTCAAAAACTCTAATTGTTACTTCAAAAACTCTAATTGTTACTTTCAGCCGTGAGTAGGTTTGGAACTATTGCGAGAAAGTAGGCAACATCAATGTAATTACATCCAAACATACATCAGCGTTTTCAAAACTAATTTTACTTTCACTCTATTGTTACTTTCAGCGTGAGTAGGTTCTGGACTATTCGAGAAAGTAGGCAACATCAATGTAATTACATCCACGAACATACATCAGCGTTTCAAAAACTCTAATTGTTACTTTCAGCGTGAGTAGGTTCTGGAACTATGCGAGAGAAGTAGCAACATCAATGTAATTACATCCACGAACTACATTCAGCGTTTTCAAAAACTCTAATTGTTACTTTCAGCCGTGAGTAGGTTCTGGAACTATTCGAGAGAAGTAGGCACATCAATGTAATTACATCCACGAACATACAGTCAGCGTTTTCAAAAACTCTAATTGTTACTTTCAGCCGTGAGTAGGTTCTGGAACTATTCGAGAAAGTAGGCAACATCAATGTAATTACATCCACGAACATACAGTCAGCGTTTTCAAAAACTCTAATTGTTACTTTCAGCCGTGAGTAGGTTCTGGAACTATTCGAGAGAAGTAGGCAACATCAATGTAATTACATCCACGAACATACATCAGCGTTTTCAAAAACTCTAATTGTTACTTTCAGCCGTGAGTAGGTTCTGGAACTATTCGAGAGAAGTAGGCAACATCAATGTAATTACATCCACGAACATACATCAGCGTTTTCAAAAACTCTAATTGTTACTTTCAGCCGTGAGTAGGTTCTGGAACTATTGCGAGAGAAGTAGGCAACATCAATGTAATTACATCCACGAACATACATCAGCGTTTTCAAAAACTCTAATTGTTACTTTCAGCCGTGAGTAGGTTCTGGAACTATTGCGAGAGAAGTAGGCAACATCAATGTAATTACATCCACGAACATACATCAGCGTTTTCAAAAACTCTAATTGTTACTTTCAGCCGTGAGTAGGTTCTGGAACTATTGCGAGAAAGTAGGCAACATCAATGTAATTACATCCACGAACATACATCAGCGTTTTCAAAAACTCTAATTGTTACTTTCAGCCGTGAGTAGGTTCTGGAACTATTGCGAGAGAAGTAGGCAACATCAATGTAATTACATCCACGAACATACATTCAGCGTTTTCAAAAACTCTAATTGTTACTTTCAGCCGTGAGTAGGTTCTGGAACTATTGCGAGAGAAGTAGGCAACATCAATGTAATTACATCCACGAACATACATTCAGCGTTTTCAAAAACTCTAATTGTTACTTTCAGCCGTGAGTAGTTCTGGAACTATTCGAGAGAAGTAGGCAACATCAATGTAATTACATCCACGAACATACATTCAGCGTTTTCAAAACTCTAATTGTTACTTTCAGCCGTGAGTAGTTCTGGAACTATTCGAGAGAAGTAGGCAACATCAATGTAATTACATCCACGAACATACATTCAGCGTTTTCAAAAACTCTAATTGTTACTTTCAGCCGTGAGTAGGTTCTGGAACTATTCGAGAGAAGTAGGCAACATCAATGTAATTACATCCACGAACATACATCAGCGTTTTCAAAAACTCTAATTGTTACTTTCAGCCGTGAGTAGGTTCTGGAAACTATTGCGAGAAAGTAGGCAACATCAATGTAATTACATCCACGAACATACAGTCAGCGTTTTCAAAAACTCTATTGTTACTTTCAGCCGTGAGTAGGTTCTGGAACTATTGCGAGAGAAGTAGGCAACATCAATGTAATTACATCACGTAATATCAGTTTTCAACTCTTATTGAAACAACTATAGGGAGAGTTGAATAAAATTCCCTGTACTTATATGTTGTAAACTATGTGACTTGAGTTTATAGCTTCAGTAATATTTTTAAAACATCATATGTAGCTATCGAGCCTCAAGGCTGGATTGTAGCTACTTATGTCATTTTATATGTGTGTGCTATTCACCCTCCAACAATAAGTGAGTAGCTATAAAAAAATTATTTTACTAATTTAATATTATAAAAGTATTTGTATAGCTTATTGAACACCTTTAGTGCAAAATGACGAGATATCTTTGTTTCTATGATTCTGCAGCGGTTATTATTCTGGTTGCTTTGTATAGTTAAGGCTTATAAGTGTTAACTTTAGAAACCCATGCACACAAAAAACACGTATTTATATATAGCAACTCACCCTCATACACAAAAAACACATACACACATTTGTACGTACAAGCATTACCTGTGAATATTATGCAAAGCTCTACTTCTTCATTGTTTGCATGAAAATCGTAAATCTTTCTCCTTGAAAATTTCTCACGGTAAATAGATCGCAAATACTTTACTTTTTTAAAAACTGTGTAGATGTAAAATAGTGTAAAGAACTTATACCACTCCAGACAAAATATTTTCCTTGACAAATAATTTTTAGCGTTTTAAGAAAATAGTGGTCCGATTAATGAAATGTGTTTGCGCGTTATATATTTTACTTATTTTAGTAGACTTATGGAACTAAGGAATGAATAATGAAACAATGTCATAAACACAATAAAAAGAAAATTAACAAAAGTGGAACACACCGACTACCCAATAAGGTGCCTTCGAACTAGTTAAATTTTTTGTCCGTATAGTTGCATATTTTAACATCTTAAAGGTGAATTATCGCCACAGTTAATCTGCTTCCAAACTAAACTCAGAACGGGACCTGTCCTTAAAAAATTATAATCAAGCCAATAACAAATTCTTGTTTTCAAGTGGAGATCATGCTGGCAGTTAAAATTGCTAAACTTCGTGTAACGTATTCAGTGCGCCAACGGAAATGAGATGTCGCTATATTTTCTAAAACTTCTCATTTTTTATGCACTTCGGTAGATAGGTAAATCAAAACCATCTTCTCCCAGGAATTGATTTGCTTTCTACTGCCTTGCGGGTGCAAGGTAAACTCTTGAATAACTCAAGGAATTATTTTTATAACTGGGTGAATGTAGAAATATGCTCCTGAACATGAAACGTCTGGTAACAATAATACAACTGTATAATTTTCGTCTCAAGTGAAGGAATGCCACTGTTTCTATACTCATCATAAAAAGAAAAATATTCCGGAACTTCTTTGTAATTGTGTTTCGCATTTTTATGTCTTAAAGCAGCTGATGGTTTATTGTAACGATCTACCTGCATCAGTTTTCTGACGTATTTTGTGATATGATTATATCGCTTTACAATTATCTCATTTGTCATAATTCCATGCATAGTTTGACATGTATACAAGTACGTAAAGCAAATATACATTTCATTTACTTCTCAACTGGAGATCAAACCGTTTTATTAACAGAAATGTGGCGTCTGGACTGCGACGGCCGGGTGTCGTTATGATGCTGGGCCTGCAGCAGCATGATGTCCAGAAATATGCAGTATAATCATGAAAAAAAACCTTACCTTTTCGATTAAAACGTTTAGTAATTGCTATTTCCTCTTTGCATATATGCGTTTCATTTACTTCTCAACACATTATATGATACGAAAATCTTTTGTTTGCCGAGTGCGGGATTCGAACCTAAGACCTTTGAGTTGACAGTCCAGCATGCTTACATATACATCACGTTGTAGGTTGCTGATACACTCCAGTAGTTTCGAATTTATCATGACACAATTTATTATAAATGAATGTACAAATTCCATGACAATGTAACAAATAATTTTAAAACACTGATTATTTAAAAACTGTTTCTTCGTTTCATTAAAGGCTTGAAAAACAAAATAGTTCTTGCTAGTTCTTAATATTTCTGTCGGATGGTTGTACAAATGAAAATAATTTCAAAGTAAATAATGCCATGGGATATCATATGACACATATAATCATGAAAAAAAACATGCTAAAGGTAAACACATGATCTCAAAAAAGACATGCCATTAACAGCTTGCTAACATCTTGCCTATTCAAAACACTTTACAAATTTTGTCGGCAAAAATATATTATATTTGTATCTTTATTGTGATAAAGAGCCATGTCTCAAAAACGTTAGTGGGCCGGAATAAATAAGATGACGGCCATCTTACCGAAGAAACAAAGATGCTATATCGGAATCGGGCCAGAATATTATTTTTGCTATTGACAAGTTGGCTATGAGATATCACGCCGACATAATTTAGGCGATATCCACCTGTTATCCAAAATAATACAGCGGGCCGTTGTCTTTTTTCTAACGGCAAACCTATTGTCTCAAAAAAGACGTCATACCATTAACAGCCTGCTAACGTCTTGCCTATTCAAAAACACTTTATAACATTTGTTGGCAAAAATACATCATATTTGTAACTTTATTGTGATAAAGAGCCATGTCTCGAAAACGTTAGCGGGTCGGAATAAATAAGATAAAGGCCAGCTTACCGAAGAAACAGAGATGCTATATCGGAATCGGGCCAGGATATTATTTTTGCTAATAGCGACATGTTAGCTGTGAGATATCACGGCGACATAATTTAGGTGATATCCATGTGTTATCCAAAAAAATACAGTGGGCCGTCGTCTTTTTTCCAATGGCAAATATACTGTCTGAAAACAAATGTCAGGCTGTTGTCAGATCTTCTAGAATTGAAACGAAAGTTGCCGACAGTACAGTTATCGGGTAGACAATTTGCCGACACTTTGCCGACAGGTTGTGTTTGCTGGTTATGTAACTACTAGTATAATAATTTTACTCTTTTTAGAGCAATCATTAATAAAAGATGGATTTTAAAAATCTTCTTTCAGTTAATTCATTTGTTGTCTATAGTGCACGAACAAAACACCAAATACTCTTTTCACATCATAGCGAGCGTACTAAATGACTGTCAGGCGATACATACTGTACACGGTTATATATATATATATATATATATACACACACACACACACACACACACGCACTATCTTCCAAAAAGTAATTGGGTACCCGTGAAAATAGGTAATTAAGTACGTCAGTTGACTTGTGTTTCACGGCCTTTGGCGTAGGAACGCTTGTGTTTGTGCGTGGTAGCATGAACACAGAGGCCTATTGTAACATTCTGGATAATGTAATGCTCCCAACATTGTGGCGTTTTTACGGAATGGATCCGTGTTACTTCCAGGATGACGATGTCAGGTGCCATGTTTCAAGGGCTACTATATAGTGGTACGCCGACAACAATGTTCGCCAATTGGACTGGCCCACCCAGAGCCCCGACCGCAACCCTATAGAACATCTTTGGAACGAATTGGATCGCCGGGTGAGGGCTCGTCGAGGAATGGCGACGAATTCCCGTGGATGTCCTGCAAACACTCGTAGAGAGCATGCCAGACAGGGTGGCTGCTGTTATAGCCGCAAGAGGTTGCCCTGCGAGAGTCTAACGGGGTGATAACCACCGAGTAAGTATTGTGGACAGGTGTCCAATTAATTTTTTGGTAGGCAGTGTGTGTGTGTGTGTGTGTCTATATATATATATATATATATATATATATATATATATATATATATATATATATATATATATATATATATATATATATATATAATATATATATATATATATATATATATAACAGCAATATCTCATCTGCAGGAGTTATGTTTTGATCAAAAATGGAGTTCGATGTAGTCCTATCATTGAGAAGAGATATACACTAGAGTGGCCTTGGGATAGAAACAAGTTTGACCAGTTTTATGTGTTAGTTCCTCTAATGATCCAGAGGAGTGCTAGTGTTCTCGACGACGCCATCCGCGCAGTGTTGCCAGTTCCGCAGCCAGCAAAAGTATGCCATAACCCTGGCTTCGGCTCACCCACGTTTCGCTCAAGTTGTGCCAAAGGAGAATCTGTCACACGCGAGTTACCAGCATTCGTTGCAGCTGTGAGTACACAACTCATGGTTTACTAGTGACGACAATGGCGCGTGTTTCGTTTATGTCGTAGAATTATGGGTTTGCGGAAATTTGCAGCGATATCAACTACTAATTGGTTATATTTACCTCTGCGAAAATTAATTATCATACTTATATATATATAACGGCCATATTTCTAATTATAATTTATTATTTTACTATAGTTCAGGTGTTCATGATAACATATGAGCATTGTTAGCACTTACAATTACAACATTCATATTAATCATGAATTATGTCATAAATCATAGTAAACTTTTCATTCCGTTCTTATGTGAAAGGAAATGGACAGGAAATAATTGTTCAATAGTGGAGGAATATATGTTAGACACACGACGGTTTACAATGTGACTCAATGTTTACAGTTTGGGGTTGTGATCTACAACAAATGTGACGTTTCGTACAAATAATCAGTACTTTCAATGTGTCGAGTCAAGTGTCATGAAGGACTTTTTCCGAACCTAGGCATGCACTTATGCATATAAGCATACTCCACTCGGCTCGGTACGTGATACATTCCGACAGGCGTATTTATTTGCATCCTTTACAGCTACTAGTTAGCTGATAAGATTCTGAACATGCATTTTGGCGGAAAACACAACTGAATATAAGCTAGAACGTAGGCGCATAGTTTCAGAATTATCAAACCATTAGGAGCTGTAGCTGGAGAGCCCTTGTCAATGAAAGTGTTCCTATTAACCAATCACAGACATTTTTACAAGAAAGGAATGGATATATGTTTGAGTCTCGTAAACGCAGTTATCGATAATGTATCCGTAAAACTGGTAACAACAAGATATAAATTTCCTCTTAACATTAATAATGGTAATAATGGAATGAATAAAAATTAAACTTCGGAATTTTACATAACGTTTTCGCTCATGCATGCCTTGCCTTGTATAAACATTGACAGTGTTCTCGCTGCTCGGCATATTAACTATAAAATCATTGCCACGCCCGGTTTATAAAAAAAAAAAAAAAAAAAAAACTGGTTATGTTTATCCCGTCTCTTCTAGATCATGAAACGTTAAAGAGTGTACATTGTTAAGAACTTTGCTCAGTGGCGTTTCTCGAATGTTAAAGCCTACATTCCACTCTTTATAAAAATTAATGAAATCTCGGACTCATAACAGTGCGAAAAACGTTGACACTGAAGTGTTTATCAGTAATGTTAACACTAACGAACGCGTAAGAACTGTACACAAAAAAGAGATTTGCAATATTCCACTTCACACTAAGTACATTACAAAATATAACAATTTCTGCACTAAATATCGGTTGAATGCAATGACTCGGTGCCAATCACTAAGAGTCAAGCTAAGGCCGTGTCCGAAATGACAAATTCGTTATTTTGTAATTTGTCATGTCGTAGATTTCAATCCAGAAGTTGTCCACAGTCACTTGTTTAGCACTCGCGGCAACACATTCTTACATTATCAGGGAAAATGGTTTTGTATAAATTAAATGCTTAAAATGGCCGTAATTTTTCTACTATCACCACTGGAATGCTGCGAATATGTTAATAAACAGAAAATAATATAATATCCAATAACGACTTTAAAAAAAAACAAGTGTTGCGAAATATATAAACAAAGTACAACTCTTACTTGCTTTTTAAAACATGTCTAGTGTATATTATGAACAGTTATCTGTTTTAAAAGACGTTTTAAGTACGCATTCGCGTATGTGTTTTGAATCTCAAAACCAACATGGCGCTGATTTTTTCAGTTAAATACAAGATCGAAATATCAATTTACCAAATACGTCACAATGTTTGTATACAAAATCGGGTCACGCGATAATTTTGTCAACACAATCTGCCATTTCGGACACGGCCTACGTCTACAGTACAAGAACTAATGCCTTTAGAACTATGCAGTTGGTGCTTATCTGTCATACGGAAACATGTCTTCTGTATTTGCAGTATTCCACTAATGTTTAAATTCTTAGTTCCAGCTAATGCAAGCCATTCCTAACATAACCTCGTATAAAACAACCATATTGGAGCAAATCATACTTCAAAGCCGACATTTGCTATCAGAGAAGCTTATTATTTGTGAATAAATATAATCGTCAACATGTGCACACACACGCCTTTGTCATATTGTTTTATACTTATATTACTGCAAATAACAGTTTCCCGCCAACAAAACCGACTGTTCTGTACTGATTGGTCGTAGCGTCAATATGATTTCTAAAGATATAAAATACAACTGTTTCTTTCAAACCTTAAAGAAATCGCACCAACGCACACGACCTATGATAAGTTACATTGGGAACCAAAACATAAGAGAACACACATTCGTTTCTTCTGCACACTTTTTAACGCATAATATAATGTTTAAATATTTCTATTGTAATCCCAGCGTTACTTCAGACGTCGCAGCTTACGCTGCATTACGGTGTGAAGGTGTGTATAAACACAGTCGAATCAATACATTTATCTGTTCGTAGTGTACAGTTTTTACCAAGAATAATATAAATATTATTATATATCTTGACTTCGTCAAACATTTTTCGTGTATTCTGGAATGTCTGTCGTCTCCTAGCCTACAAATGGATAATGAAAATTTACGAACACTATGTAAAAATTGGAATGATTTATGACAGTAGGGCATTCTTGTGTGTTAATTTTGTGGCATACTTACATAATTATAATATACTTTTCCTAAACTTAGTTATGTTCTGTATGCCCCATGTTTTGTGAACGACCACTAATTTTGTTCGCACGATTATACTATAATAACGAAATATATTTTATAACATGCACGATCATCTTAATAACGAGGAGTGTTAATTCATACTGCAAGTGTAGATTAGATTAATTTATCGTGGGTATTTTATCCTCTTTACTAGCATATTCCCACTACTTAACACTGTTAATTGTAATACGTCAGTATAATACTAACAGTATGTAGAGTATCACATTTTCAAAACAGTTTTTCTTCCGATATTTAAAAAGGGTTAAAAAGTTTCTGGCGCCTAAATTCTACGAGACGTGTGAGTTTTTTAAGCCGGCACTACACGATACCCAAGTTCTGCTACTTTCTGTCATATTCATGGGCACAACAAAACGCATACAAGTTTCTGTAGCAGAAGGGAAGAAAGAACGCATCCGTTCATACTCGCAGAGGACAGGGGTACAAATGCAACTAAATGTTATATGTAGGCGCTTTGTGGTGCATACACAAAAATACGACGATTGTTTCTTTATTCCCCAGAAGACTGCATTGGTTTAGGTTTTAACTTACGAGTACTATTGGCGTATGGAAAATGATATAAGTAACGGCACTGCTTACGTATGGAAAACAAGGTATTGTATTCACATGTATGTACGACAGATATTTACGCCACTCATTAAAATATTGGCATATTAATTAAACACAGGCGTAGCCAGGAATGTAATTTGTTTCGGAAGGGGGGGAGGGGAGATTTCGTATTTTTATTTTTAACAAAATACAAAAGCTGTATTATTACACATTTATAGTAACATAACTATTTTTAATCAATGGGTTCATATACAGATATGGAACCACAAAATGCTATACACATTCTTCATGTTCAAGGTAGATCACATATTTATTAAATTAAAATAAAATAAAACTTGTCATTTTGTTTTCAAATTTTATTCTGAATATTTTATTTACATTTTGGTGGGGGATATGTCCCGATATCACCCTCCATCCCTGCTACGCCTCTTTTTGTAAACGTGTTTCTTTAATCAGCATAGTAATCATTTTGTGCTCTCCGTAATTAACAAGCCTTTACGATTATAATGCCAAAAGAAGACAGGACTGTTACAATAGTAAACTTAAGGCTTTCATATGTGCCTGTTAATATTACTCACGCTATACAGCTTAAATGATCTACGTTAGAAAACATTCTATTTTATTAGCAAACAACCACAACTCTTCGATTGTACTGTATTGGCAATTGCGTATTATTGCTTTTAGACAAAGGTATTCTTTAAATAAACGTTTTCTAACAATAAAATAAGTTATAAACAGAAATAATGTATTACATAATAAAATTCATTACCTGTTGGATATGTGAACGCCAAAACCTATAACTATGTGGCTCAGATCTGCGCACCAACTCACTGAGTTACACAAACTGCTTATGATACGGCATATAAAAGCCATAAATCGAAAGTTATCGTGTATTTTATAAAGTGGTGTTTATTCTTTTATGACAGTGCGAGAAATATGCAACGTTTCTCGTTACTTATGCGTACATTAAGTTTCATTTTGTACATGCATATGTTTTACAGAACTTGTAATCTTTTCGTAAACGGGCATATACGGCTTGTGTTAGGAGCTCGGGTGTCCGCCATATTGTCTGTCCCAGCGTGAGGGTATAGCAGACATTCATAACACTCTCTACTGTTGCTGAGTTGGGACTGCGGATGACAGAGATGGAGTATGACTGAGAGAGAAGATAGATATCACTGTGGCAACTCTGCCGTCGTTCCCCCGCGCACACCACGAAAATGGACTAGCGCTAGGTTGTGTTCAACACACGAACTACAGATTCTTACCTGCTGGAGTGGTCAGAAAATTTAACCCGGGGAAGTCCACTTTAGGCATATCTTTACTCGATGGTTCTACTCCATACCCGCTAGATCGCATGTTCTAAACAAAGATTGTAGTTGTCTGTGAATACCTAGAGACATCAGCGCAAAACTACAAATAAAGTGCTCGTTGTAGCAAATTACACATACAAGTGTAAAATTAACGACAATTTGTATGTTTAGCTATACGCTTCCAGATAAGTCAGAATTTAATGCAAGTTTACACATACATATATGTCATTATAAAATTACACAATGGATGTTGTATAACTATATTGGCATATAGTGTTTATACAACGACCATATAGCCGTGAAAATACACAGTGAAAGATTTTAGTACAGGGAGTGGATGTATTTTTTTCACATACTTCAAATATGTAAATTAACACCAAATTATGTTTTTAAGTCATGCGTTCGTGTATTTTTACCAAATACTTGTAGTACTCTCGATTATTAAGAATATGTGTAAAATTACACTAAATATGTAAAATGATCAAAACATTTTTATGTGTAAATTTACATTAATTTTTTACAGTGAGGATTATGATGTAATTTAATACCAGTGAATACTACCGTAAGAACTTTTTTTTTTTTTTTATAGTGCTATGTTAAAACTTCATTATAATACAATACGAATGTGTTTCTGGTTCAGGAATGCAGATCATTCGAGGGGGAGAATGCTAAGTAGATGCTGAATTTTCTGAGTGTTACAAAAATAAGCAAGCGAAAATGTTGAATTTTTTTTTGTCCTCAATGAAATAAGGCACGTGTAATATCTTGTGATGAAAAAAAAACATTATCTTGTTTTAAGCTTGCATGATGTAATCTCTCCCCTAAGAACGTGGCTCATAGCGAACGAGATGGTTACTTACTTTTACAACGATATCTAATGAACACATTAAATTATCAATAAAAATTTGTTTCGTGTGACCGAGTTTGTTATTTTTGAATTCAAAGTTCTTCGCTGCACCATAATTATTTTGTTGAAGACTATTATATTACTATATCGCCCTGATTTTATTTTCTAGCATAACTTTTAACTTGTAAATTTGTTTTGCAAAGGTGAACCACGCCAAATAGATCATCTTTACAAAACTGTTTAGCAATAATAGAATTTAGATAGTGAGATGGTTCGTAGACCGTTTAAGACTTCGAAAACTTAGTATTAAATTATTATTATTATTTTTTTTTTTGCTTTTAAAATCTTACACTGTCTTTTATGAAATAAGTGACATAAGCAACACATAATAACAAACTTGTGTGACGATTCTTTATTGCGAAACTACGTCCAATTAGATATACCTGAAAAAGGAAACGTTCATGGAAAAGTTTAATAAAGAAAAGGCTTTACCCTAAGGAACAAACTCTCGTGCTTTAAAAAAATATTTTTTTAGTGAGTTATTTCAACTAGTGTTGTTTACGGAGTGAAATTAAAAAAATAATTTTTGTGGACTTAATCTACTTTAAAACTACGCCATACGTACGGTGAAAGGTTTGTCTTAGTTTGTATAGGGGCAGTAAAATATTTTGTTGTTGAAACTCATTTTGTTGTTCTTATTAGGTTATTCCAAACTAAGATTTTGTTGTTGCAACTAAAGATTTGTTTGGCTCTGCATGCTAACGTATCAGTTTGTGGTTCACAAGCGTTGTTCAATATGACGGCCACCAACCTTAACACAAGCATGACAACGGCGACAGATATCCTGCCCCATCCGTTCAAAATACCATGAGTTTTGCGGCTGTTGTTGATACACTCACGTACTGTGTTCAAGCAGCGTCGACAGAGCCACCTTGTGGACGATAGGCGAACTTCATATACTTCATGGGTCACCCACACGTTTCACACCCATATCTCCTTTAGCTAGCCTCCTGGATTGTCTATCCGCTCGGGCAACGAACTTACATTGCCATGAATAGAAGCTAAGTGCTCTTCTTCCATCCGATGTCTTATAATGTCGCGGGAAGTTGTGGGTTGAATAACCGGTTAGGGTTGAAGCTTAACAAAAATTCCGAAAAAAATTTGGACTTTTCGAGGAGTTGAAGGGGTACCGACTGTGATCAGTCAAGCGAATGCGAGTAATTGGGGAAGCAAGTAAAAAATTGGTAAAACTATAGTGAGTAAATGAAGGGAAGAGTGAGGAGAGTCAATAAATATTGGATTGGGGGAGTGGGAGTTGAGTGAAGGGGTATAACCATAGTGATTAAATAAATTATGTTTAGCGGTGACTGTGACCAAGGAGGGAGGGGGGCCGAGTAAGAGGGGCGAGGGGTTTGATGTAAAGCCGAAAAAGAAAATAGCGTTTGACGTAAAACCAATAATATGTTAAGAGGTGTTCGAACTACGGTAATTGATGGAGGGCATCAACTAATTATAGTGGCTAGTGTTGTGGTGGGGACCATTCGTCTGCTGGTCGTGTACGCTCGTTTAAATGTCTTCTCCGCCATCTTTGTTTCGAACCCTGAACTTCGTCATGTGTCTCTTTAATTTCTTTTATAGCTTTAATTTTATTAGATCATTATTTAAAATTTTTGAAAATACTTAATTTTTATTTTAAAAAATATTCTTAAACTTTCTATAAATGTTACGAAATAAGTGACACAAGCGACATTAAATAACAACGCCCAGAGAAAAGCTGTGTTTTCGAATGAAGGCAATCAAGTGAGTGGCCAGACAAATAAATGCAGATGATTCAACCAAATATTTTGTTTATAGTATAGTTTCATTTCACCAAACACAGAGGTTTCGTTTATTCAAGGAAGTATTGTGTAAGTTGAACAAAATTTAATTTGTTGCTTTTCAAGTTTGGTTTACTCAGCCAAATATTTTGTTGAGACAGCTGAATAATATATTTTAGGCCCTCCACAAACTCGTAGTTTGTAGGGGGATACAAACTTTTCGCTCAGTGTATAACAGACCAACCAGAATATAGGCAGTTCACGGTACTCTGAGCACTTTTGAAAGCCCTGCTTAGGATCTAATTGCATACAAGTTATGTAATCTTCCGCCTTCTGTAAAATTAACATTGCCATGGGCCTCATTACATTATTCATGCTGAAACCCCCAAGCGTGAGGCGACAGGGGAGAATCAAAGCGACCTCACTCGTACAGTGTTTTACAATCACAATAAATCAAATTTTCCTTCCCCTTACACCTATGGCCAGGATTTTCATTTAACTAAAGAAAAATTATATGCCAACAGCTGGACAGTACCTTCAAATTAGAGGACGCCGAGAATTTTGCAGACATGGCGCGCCATTTACGAACTGCAAGCCGCCGTCTAGGAAACGCAAAGACGAAACTCCCCACTGATCGCGCAGGCAGCTCCCAGGCGAATTTCGTGGCGATAACCCACAGCAGAAAAATAGGGCTCTACAGAAGTTCGGCACCGTTTTCTAAACAAGCTCAACACACAAGACATTAGCATTTAGAACGAGCGAGCAGACTAATTTCCACGATTATTTCCACAAGTTTTATAACAACCACGTTGCATACAGTGTTGAAAGAAAGACTTCGTAAAAACGCTAGCTCATACTGAGGCTCACTAGGCAACGCCATACCAGAGCTGGGTGTGTTACAACTTCGCACATGTTACGTCTGCTGCCATTACAAGACTCTCCCCGCCCCACGTGGCCCTTACCACGAGTGGCAGTACTGGCGACACGCGCTTGCTCAGCTAGCTTTCTACAGCACTCAGTAACCATACAAAAACCCTATAGAATTATTAACTAAACTTTAAAATATTACACAATGCTAAAATATAAATACTAAATATAAATATAATACAAAACACACTAAAATGGCTGACTGGCCTAACCATATATTTAATAACATAGTAACCACTAATAAGCAAGCGCCCAATTCAAAATATCCAACAGCTGCATACCTTTTATTTCTTAATTGACGACTCACTCGTTACGATGCATTGGTCAAGTGAAACTGTGAAATTATTATAAAAAAGAAATATTTTACAGATCTACTCATTTTCACACTTCGATGCGTTGAAAAAAGATAGGAAGCGAAAGAAATGATTTGATGGCTACTTAACACTTTTTATTCGACGTTAAGCTATGGAAATACTTTCCCTCGATCGTTACCAGCTTTACTGGGTGCGCGTCACTCAGTGCGCCAGTTAAAATACATGCTGGTAGGAGTAGTGTCTTTTTTCTAATGCTGATTTAAAAAGTGCTCACTTTATCGTGAACAGCCTTTATTATGGGATGACGCAAAAACTACACTCCCACCCAACACAAGCCGAGATTAGCAGTATAATACAATAGCTGAGTCTGAAACATGACACTCATTATGGAAATCAGCAACTACCCGCCATGTTGTGATATCACCCGGCAACTATTTTGGATTAATCTGAACTTTACTTTGACCTCTTGAACGTGACGTTGGAATACTTTTGAAACCAAAAATTTAAAAAATTAAAAAACTTTTTAAGGTTTTTTAAAACAATCGTTTAAAATTCTTTTAAAATTAAATCAAAATTTTTAAAAAATCTGAAAAGTGTTTAAAATAATTCTAACGACATAAAAAAATAATAAAGACTTATATGACGAAGTTCAGTGTTCGAAACAAAGATGGCGGAACGGACATCGAAATGAGCTCTTATGACCAGCAATATTACCAAATAAAAGAAATCAAAATCTTAGTAATTATCCTCAATTCAAACCAGAGAAATAGAAATTAAAATCAAAAACTACGTATGGAAAATTCAATAAATTAATTAAAACCTCTTTTCTGCAATTAATTTAAAATTATTAAAATATCACCACCATTCGAAAACAAGAATTACTTAAATTGGAAAAAAAAAGTTTATATCTTTAAGCTGCTTTCAAAATAATTAGGTCAACTGTAGATTTATTAAACTGTGTTCAGATTAATAATGTATGTAGTTCTTAAACAAGTTCTACGTAGTGAGCTCCATTAAACCATAGCATTACACGTTCTGATCACTATCGCACATATCTGACTTAAGTTCGTTATCTCTTCAAAAATTATAGCAAAGTCTTAAATGTTCTCCAACAAAGTTAAGTTTGAATTAAACACTAGTCCTTCACTCCCAATTTAAAATGAAATCAATATAGTTCAAAAGTTTGCTCCGGTTACTAGCTCCAGTCGGTTGGCGTATGAAAACTGGGCTAAATTAATAAGTGACATCTGTGCTGTAGCTTAAACTTCCAAAAATCAGATTGTCACAAACATTTTGGGAGCAATAATAAATCTGTCAAAGACGTTACCAAACACAAGTTTATAGATCTGAAAATTAGGTGGCATCACCTTAATCTGTAGTTGTGCTGACGCTACCAGCATGGCGTCGTGGCGTCGGTGTCAGCTCTCCTCGTAGACAGCGTCCACTAATAACATTAACTAACGCAGCTAGACTTTGGCCTCTTCTTCACTTGCCAAGCTAGTCTGTATATTATACTCACTTCAGGTTATCAAAACACTGCTCTGATTTATGTTGATGCCGAGGATTTCGCCCATGAAATATCGGCTCTCAAAACCAGTCTCTGGATCGTCAGATCCGTACCCAGAAGCTCTTGACTTCCGGCATCTCCGTTGTCAAGTCTTATCAGTGGAGCTCAGCTACTTATTGAAAATGAAAATAATAAATACTGAAATGTGAAAAACTCTAAAAAATCATTAAGTCACATACTTAAATTAAGCAGCTAAAATACTCAGAATAATATCCTGGCTTATCACAGAGTAACCTACATTAACATACAAATATTGAAAAATAATTGTGGGTCCTGATTTAGATTGCACATTTAAAAAGCATAAAATCAAATATGTAGAATTGCAGAATTATTCATATTAAAATAAATAAGTGTTTAAACATAGCCAAAAATATGCAGGTGTCATAAAGTACAACACAACACACGTGTTAATTTGCATACTAGCTGTGTGACATGTAAATGGGCATATGTCACAGAAAGTCCCTTCTGTTAATTATAGTGTTCATTTTCAGTTGACAACTGCAAAAATATTGCGTGTAATTAACATACATAAAAAGAAACATGATACACTGGACACTTATTTACGATACTCTCTCCAATGTAAAAAATAACAACTCTGCAGAAAGAAAGAAAGAAAAACATAACATCACTTACAGTCTTTCCAACAATCCAAAAATAAAAAATCTTCTCTTCCTGAAAGAAAATCATACATACATCCCTGCTTTGCACACAACAGTTAACATCAAACACTTGAAATAAAACTCACTTTTAAAATTATACATTAACAGTCATGTGAAAAGAAAAGAAAAATTTGCAAAACTTTTACTCAGTAAAAATATAAAAGAATAAACTTGAAACATAAACACTGGAATGTTTTTTTTTTTTTTTTTACTGTATCTTCTTTACTCACATTCCGTGGCTTACCGCTGTGTAATCCTTGAAGACATCAGACGATAGGTCGCAGCTGCGGGTCACATGACACGCCAGAGTCAATCACCTCTCGCGTTTCACTCCTTGTCGCTACATCTCCATGTTTCTTCAGTTAAAATGGCAGACTCCACTGTCCGGTCGGGTTCGTCGTGGAGTCTCTTCAACTCGTTCCAATAAAGCTTTAAACGTCGTCGAAAGACACTGTCATTATTAAAGTATTGTCGCATACGAATGGAGCTACGAGATACGTGGGATTTACTACGCTCGCCGTTGCACTGGTACGTGAAAACTCCGTATAAAAACTATCGTTTTTCAACGTATTTGCTACTGGTAACTGCCATATTTTCACGTATTGAAGACGGTGTTTTTAAAGCGTTCGTTGACCACTAATAGCCTCCTAGACTAAAACGATTTCCGTGAAAGTGTTTAAACTTTGTGCAGTGCGACTTGTGACGTTTTAAATATTTTTTTTTGCCATCAACTGTCTAATTTTTTAAGCAGGGTTCACGTAAAAACTGACGTTAGCAACTTTTCAAGAAGTGTTCAGAACAATGCGAGTGCTTGTTTACACAAAATCGTAACCTCATCATGTAACACATACATAGTTTCACATGTCGTTGTTCTCAATCGAAAAAGCAGCAAACAAAAATTAACAATTTAAAAATATACACACATCAATATTTACAAATATACACAAAAGAAAAATTAATAATGATGGTAATCAAAACCTAACCTGAATATTCATCTTTACTCTCTCTCTCTCTCTCTCTTTCTTTCTCTCTCTCTCAACAATCAAATTAATTAGACAAACTAACGTGTTATGAATGCCATTAGAAAAATTCACATAAAAAATCAACTTTATACTTTATTCGTTGTTCCAGCCTCCTGGCTTAAAAAGCCTTCGCTCTTCTCTCGTCGGCTAAACAAAGGACTATAGGATTGGGTTTGCGAATTCTTTGGAAATTCTCGATTTCCCTATCAATCAGTGAAAATAAAGAAGACACAACGAAGACCTATATCGAAAAAAAATCTCAACTGATTAATGGAACAACATCTCATTGTACAACATGGGTACAACATTATCACTTAGGAAAATCGAATATTCACACATATTTACACATAACCAAATATATATACACATCAAGAAAAATCGTAGTGAAAAGTGAAGTGCAAATAATAATAGTGAAAAATAAATAAAGTCAATTTGGTGTGCATAAGTGCTTCGCATCGCTTGAAGAAAAATGGCCCCAAATAATAATATATAGTTTCTCTTTGCGAAATAAAGGAAATCTATCCGTTCAGAAATTTCTCGATGAAATGAAAATAAATCATTATATATATGGATATAACCATACGAGGTAAGTGTTAAGCAGGTGAGTGGCAAAACTCTAATGTAAACACTGTGTGATTGCTGACAATTGTGCAAGGATGTGTATGTAAAATCCCTCTGCTAGGATGTGCATGTAGTATCTCAATCCCTTCCCGTTCCTCTTAAATGTGACGCGTAAATTCTCTCTCACTTTAAATAAAAATTCAGACTAAAATTCCGTATGTGTGATATGTGGACAACTGCTCTTTGAAGTTACAACTCGTGCTCAATCAGGCCATATAAGACGGTACGCTAGTAAAATCTCAGGAAAATCTCGCATAATAATGCTGTACTGTGAGACACGACGTAGCGATGTGTAGAGGCACACTAAATAAATAACATCTCTGGAAAATACCTCAGAGGAATCCATAACTCTCAATAATAATAATACATCGCAATCATAACATTCACAGTAAACGTAGCATCTAGGCTGCGATATATTAAGCCTCCATCTCCTGTTATGCCGTCGCATAAAGCTTTATAAAGCATACAGCTTATTCTGTCTCCAAAGAACATAAATTTGTATCTCACTCATAAAATTCCTAAATAAAATTCTGCATAAAATTACTTCCTCTCTAGGGTATTCTTAAACGGTTTCAACTGCGTGATATTAAATCTCCCTACAAACTCTCCGTCCAAAGTAGATAAACTATAACAATTCTCTTGAATTACTTCTGTCGCACGGAACAGCCCTTTGAACAAAATGAATCATTTCTTCTTCAGACTTCTTGTTTGTCAGTACCTCGTAAGGCGTAAAACCGGTACTTACATGTATGGTATGATTCATCACAAATTCAGCCAGCGGAATCTTATCGCTCCAGGCTTGTTGCGCGTGTTGACAATACATACGCAGTACTGTACCTAGTACACTCATTCTACGTTCAACGGGGTTCGAACGTGGACTTCTTACGGGAGCAGTCGTGGGATCAATACTCAGCCGTTTTAATCCTTTCTGCCAAACATGACTTGTAAACTGGCTGCCGTTGTGAGATAAAATTGCTCGCGGTTTTCCAACTTCATCTACGAAACTTCTGACTTTTCCAAGCAAAATTTGAGCCTTAGCGTGTACCAAAGGATATAACTTTGTAAATTTACTGAAAAAAATCATCCATTAAAAATACATACTGAACTCCAGCTTTCGATTTAGGGAGTGGACCAAAAATATCGACAGACACTAAGTCTAGCGGTTCTTCAGGAAGAATGGCTTGTAAAACGTCTTCTGAATTCTCCTGCGCGTACTTACTCTTCTGACATAACTCACATGATGTTACAACTTTCTGCACGTCTCGCTGCATGTTCGTCCAATACATCTGCCTGCGCAGTGTCTCGTACAACTGATTGGAACCAATGTGTGCAAGCGCTTCATGTATTTACTGTGTTATTTGTAATGCAATTTCCCGCGGAATTACTGCTTTCCAAAAATCAACAAAACATCTGTTAGCTGAGCTGTGGTAAAATAAAATTCCGTCATCTGACTTACAAAACGTGTAGTGTAATTTATGTTCTGGCGGTGCCAACTTCTGTACGATCGTAACACAAAACTGACCTTGACTCTGCTTTTCGCCCATGTCACTGAGTAACTGTGACAAACTACTAGCTTCATTACCACTTCGGTCCCTTCCGTGGTATAACTGGGTCATTCACACCTCCTGGTAGGTGACTCAAATAATCGACTGTTACATTTTCAGAGCCCTTAATACACATCACTTCAATATCGTATTATTGCAAAAGTAAGCACCACCTGGTGAGTCTGTTGCCAAACGTTCTGCCAGCTCTCGAACATGTCAATGCTTGGTGGTCTGTTAGCAATTTAATTTTCTCGCCAAGCAAAATATCTCTGAATTTATTCAATGCCCAAATAATAGCCAAAGCTTCCTTCTGTGTCACTGTATAATTTCGTTCGGCTGGACCCATCGTTCTACTAGACATAGCTACCGTCCTTTTTATCTCGTTGCTATCAAACTGAGCCAATCTGCATCCCAACGCATAGTCTGACGCATCCATGTACAACAAAAATTCCTTTCCTTGGACAGGGTGGTAAATAGCATGCTCATCTAAAAATATAGCTTTCAATTTCTCAAAGGCTTCCTGCTCTTCCTCTAGTCATCTCCATTGCTGATCCTTCTTTAACAAACTGAAAAGTGGTAAAGCAACTCTTGTCACTTGGTCGAAATAATTTCCACAGAAGCCAATAATACCAAGAAAAGCTCGTAACTGATGTACGTTCGCAGGCGGGGGAAACTGTGTAATGGCTTCAAGCTTACCTACAAAACAGCGACTTTTTCATTTCTACTGTCATACCAGACTCACTCAACTTCTCTATTACCATGCCAACATGCTGTACGTGCTCCTCAAAGCAGCAGACGTAATTAGAATATCGTCCACGTACGCTCTAGCAAAACCTTTACATTATTCTCCTAGTGTTTTGTCGAAACAACGGGTAAACTCAGTGACTGTTTTGCACAAGCCAAACGGAAGTACTTGAAAAACATACTGGTAATTTCTAAACAAAAATGCTGTGTACTGCTGGGGCGATAATTTAAGTGTAATTTGCCAGTACCCACTGGTCAAATCAAGCGTTGTCAAAAACCTCACTCCCTGGTACAGTCGCAAAATATCGCTGGTTTATGTAGATTCCTCTCTATCCTTAACCGTAATCTTATTAATGCTCCTGGCAACATAACCTTCCAGTCCAACATAACCTGTAGGTATACCTGAGCTGCTGACAAAAATTTTGCAGGTATGAGGTAAGATTTTGCATGGAACTGCGCCCCTTCAATAACTCGGATTTTAGACTCATACACTCTGTTAAGTCCTGGGACATCAGAAAACACACTCCCATAATCCACGAGCAAAGAATATAACTGTTTCTGTCGCGCTATATCTAAAGAACTCGCTGCTGCAACAGCCTGCATTGTCTCCTCGTTCAAACTCTGTGGTGTACTAATAGCTGGAGTATTATACAATTGAAAAATAAAATAATAAAACTTCAATAATCCCACAAATTTATCTGTTACTTGCCTGATCTCACCTACTTTGAGTGGTTCAACATGCAGTTCAATGTATTTCAGAATGCATGAAGTAACTTCAGAAGAACCACGTTTTACCACCGACTCATTCCACACAAACATAAATGGTTCACTGTCAATTGTCAGTCTCATGTGGTATCTTTTTTTTTTTTAACTGTGTTCTCCTAACCTAACAGAACCTAACTTCACGGTGGGTGTTAATCTAACCTAGGGGGGTTGGGCTATTAAACTAACCTAGTACTTTTGGGTTACTAAACTAACCTAGGATAGTTATTGAATCAGTCTTTTTATTGCGTCACATGGCTACGCTGTAAATAGAAATTATGAAATCAGCCCTAGTGCTACGGGCGAGTAAAATAGGCAATTCATATAACAACTCAAGATGCTAATGTAATATGAGAAAGTTGTACCCACCTATTAGATTACACACAGATATACTGTCTCCACAGTCTGTAATAGCACTGGCCAGTGGTAATGAAAACATTAATATACTCTCTTATCAGAAATGCAACATTGCAGAACACATGGTACAAGGTTCACACGATAAGAACTCCACTGGTATAAGGTTATCAAAGGTCACTACATTGCAAATTCTAAGTGTTCAAGAAAAACATGCCTTATATAACTGGTTTCTGAACTATGGTCTGCCTAGCCTGAAGCACTAGGGCCACTGCTAAGTGGCGATGGGGCTTCGGGAACATATATACATTGAAATTCCCAGAATATGAAATCAAACATTTATTCCAACTATAATTGAAATACATATAACAACACATTAATACCACTTAAGGAGTATAAACTAATTCCACATATCCATATATTTTCATATTCCCACAAGTACCCGTTAATTTCAGTTCCCATGTTGTGGACACATTGGTTTGATAAAACATAGAGGAATGATGAAGTGTTGGGCAAAACAATACCTGTTGCACATCTGTGCAAAGTACAACATATGTGGGGTTCGATTTTGACATTAAAACATCCTCATGAAGAACTTTATAAGCATACTCAGCCTTTCTTCGATGAAGTTTACTTTGCGCACTAAATCCTCTTCTGCTCATCTTTGGCCTCAGCTGCTACTAGATGAATGTACTGTTAATCACAATATGAAAAAGAGTCTGATTGTGGAGGACCAAATCTAAGCTTGAATTCACTTCTGAATATGTCCCTATACAAACTAATGTGAGCATTTAATATTAGGATGACTTTCCTTGAAAAGATCATACATTCTTTCCACACACAGTTCTGAACTAAGATAAAGCTTGCTGGAGGCGGACCTTAAATAATAGTTCTCTTGTGCAGGCATAGAGCTGATATGTTCCCTTACCAGTTCTTTGACATCAAAGGACACAGCACCTGGACGATTATGATGTGTCCCTCTTTTGTCAGATATGTCAAGGTTAAATTTCATTTTAGTCTGAAGCGTTTGCACACATCGAGAGGAAATTTGAAAAACATTGAGCATAGTTTTCTTGCACACATAGTATGATTTGCCATTTACAGGAAGGTGGTATTTGAAAGTTGCCTGGCTCCAGGAGATATCTTCCGCTACATTTCTTCGTTTTACATCCTCCAGTACCATACAACATTGGACTAAAAACATAGACTGTTCATTATATATTCGTTTGTCAGTGACACACGGTAACCTGAAACAAATAAATTCACCTTTTGTTGATGGTGTCAAATTTGGCAAATCTTGTTTAATACAAACCATTAAAGGCTAGTGTTAGCAGTAAAGCCAGGTCACCAACAAAAATGTATTATTATTTTTGTTATTCTTCTTATTATTATGTAAAATACTTTTTCCCTCGGTACAGGACACTCTGCTTATTTACATGGCGAATACCTGCAAACTGTTTTACTACCATATTTCATTATGAGTAGCATAACATTATTACGGCTTTAGGCAAATCTTCTGAAACTGCTACAGCATGAATGAAAATAGACTGTTACGTTTTTATGGAATTTGTAGCAGATTGTGCAAAACATTACATTTTTCGTTTAGTAAAAATGTTAACTTGTTTTGTTAGGTTAGATCACAATTCCACTCACATTTTCAGATGCACATTTCCCTGGTACAAATGTCCCTTTCCTGTTTCTGTATGGCTTGCCAGCATTTCTCAAAGCTCTATTCTTGTTGTCCTTCCATTTTGACAGCCGTATATTTCTCCTAAGTACTTCATTTAATTGATTTTCCGCACTACCACTAAGCAGCAATGTCTCCTCGTCAGCCATCTTGCTGCAGTTAGATCTGTATTCCCCAGAATGCCAACTTTGCAAAGCAAAAAAATCCTCCTTGGGATAGAACTATTGCCTGTGCGCAACAGTCGTATTGTGATGTGCTATGGATAGATTATTATTCCGCTATAATTGCAACTTTCTCATTCTTGTGGGTTAGATCCCTATTCGGGGTACCTATTCAACTAGAACAGTTATGGTGGGAACCAGTCTTTTAGGACCCGTCAAAGCTCCAACCGATAAAAACTTTACGAGATGAGCCACAAAAATTGCAAAGATTTATGCCCTAACGATGAAGTCATGGTAACAATAAAATAGCATACATCATCTAAACTTGGGCGGCGAACAAGGACAAACGCGACACATTAAGAAAGGACACACAGTAACGCGACATCATAGCTAAGCCGAAACATAATTTGGAAGGGCATCCAAAACCAAAATTTTGAAATGGGCTAGCACTACTGTACAGCCAAGGTACAACACCACTTGCCACACAAATTTCCAAAAATAAAAAACTTTACCGCAATCCTAACGTTTCCACGACTCACCGTTCTTTTAAGTGCCACATCGCTCTGTGGTGTGACTAGTAGAACGTCAACTCGTATACATGGCAGCGGTGTTTAACCTCAGCTGACGGAGGCGAAGTGCAACCAAGCCATCAGCAACGAACATACATCTTGCAGGCATAGCGCAACGACATAACATAGCAGACTTCTGAAGGGCGTAAAGTAGGTAGAGCGGGACCATGCAAGTCTTTTAAAAAAACTTCCATGACCAGTCAAAAAATTATGATCCGCAAAGGAGAAAGGAGAAGGCGTGGAGAGAAGAGGGTGGAAAGAGGAGGGGATCCGAGCTGGGTAAAGAGTACACCACTGCACAGTAGATGGCACTGAGAAACTTACGCGATTGTGTTAATGTCGCAACCCTCACCTCAAAACTTGTGGTCTGGGGACTAATCTCTCAAAGTCAAAACTCTGTAGGTAGATTGCACACATGATTGACTGAAGAAATAGAACGTAGAAACTCGAACGCATAGCACAGTAGAAAAGAAATCATAGAATAATAGTAGACAGTTTATAGGTTGATGGAAAACACAGTTACATGTAGGTCAAAGTCCATTTGCCACATCTTCAATATGAGGGCATGATCACCTCCATCATCTTGCGGCCTCCAGTGATGGCGGGCAACCAAGAGTCGGAAGGCATCTCAGCTCCAAGAGAGCCAGCCAGCCTCTTTTTGGGCACAGAGAAAGAGCACCATAGAGGTACCAGAGGGGTTGCAGTAGACTCACCAGCAGGGACTAAACTCCTTCAGTCTGCAAACTCGAGCAGCTCCCCAACAGTAGAGGTCGGCGTAGGAGGGTGGTCTCAGAACGACTCGGTCGGAGGGCGGGAACAAACCATTTACAAAGTTTTAGTAAGGAGAAAGAATAACATAAATAACAGAGGAACAAAGGTAAGGATATAAATGCGCGCTTACAAAATAACAAGGCTTCGCCTCAAATTGATGTATACTATAGAAAATTACCACTCAATGACGTGGCACATGAGTCTTTAACTGAGATACATGATCCTTTCTGAAGGGGAAATGAGAGCTGGGCAATACAAGACTTACAGCATTTGACCCTAAAAAATTTGAAACCTTAAAGGGACCACAATATTTGTGTATTAACTTCCCCGTCAAATCCTTTCCCAAATCTGCCAGGGTAAAATATTTACAAGGGACTACGTCTCCAACCTTGAAACTAACCAGTAATCTACCGTGATCCATTTTAACAATGACTTGCAGCTTTGCAGCCCTGAACCTATGATGGACCTCCTCCAGTAGATGATAATGGTAAACATCACCAAGGAAAGAGAGAAAGGGCGAGATATTCCAGATGTTTAGTAAGGAATGACCGAGGTGACGACCAAGGTAATGGAGAGAAGGTGGGACTTCTGTGGAATCATGAAGTGCACTATTAAAACTATTTTAATAAAATTTAGGGCCTGATCCCACTTGGTATAGTCCTGATTGTAAAGTATGGTTAAACAGGTCTTTAAATTCTTACTAAATCTTTCTACCTGATTTCCCTTTGGATAGTAAAGGTTAGACGTGAAATTTATAATCACCCAACGAAAACACTCATACTTGAAAATATTTGAAGTAAAGTACTTATCATTGTCGATAAAAATTGCGATTGGAGCACTAAAAACTTTCTAAACCTGATCAGTAAGCACTTTCACTATATAAGAAAACTTTATATTATGGAGTGGCAACAGAATAAAATATTTTGTGAATTGTCCAATAAGATCAAAATGCACCTATTGACCCTTTTAGATCTCACCAGGAGTCAAAAATTATGTAAGAGTACAACACTCCAAGGAGGCTGTGCAACCTGCATCACCGCCTGCCCAATGTTAATGTGCCGAGCCTATTTGAACTTTTGACATGTCGTACGTCTGCACAAAATCCGAAACATCGCCTTTTAAGGTAGGTCAGGCAAACAGAACCACAATCTTACTAAAGGTCTTACTGATACCCAAATGCCCACCAAATACCGAATCATGAACGTAGAAGAGAAACATCGGCCTTCACAATTCCGGAACAACAATCTTGTGAGCACGTCCGCTTTTCCCAGTGAAGTACAAATGACAGTCTTCTCCACATAGGGAAGTACCGCTCCAGCACTCAAATCCATTTTAACCTGGTTGGAAAAGGAGTCACTTACCTGAGCCTGGCACAATTTAACAAATAATTCTGGAAAGCCCTGTATATGGCCCAGAGTACCCTCTGTTTCAAGAAAATTTTCTGTTTCGAAGTCTGCAGGATCTTACATCTTAGAAAGGGCATCTGCTACTTGATTATCAGAACCGCGAACATGATGGACCTTAAAGTGAAAACACCACAAATGCAGAATCATCGACCTAACTTATCCAGTTGTTGAGGGTGGTTCAAAACCTAGCTAAGTACCTGATTATCCATATACAGATAAAATTCATATTGCTATACATACGGTGCGAATTTTTCTAACCGAAATATGCAAGCCAAGGTTTCCTTCAGTGAGGCTACGGATGGCAAAGGCAATAGGAGTGAAACCCAAATTGGTTCGCTGACTCAGAATAGCGCCTGAAGTCAGTGACAATGCATCGATATACACTACAAACCAGCAGTAAAAGTCCGGTAGATGTAGTACTAGGGGGAAGACAACTTCTTTTTTTAAAACAGTAAAGGCCGAGTCCTGCTCCTGACCCCTCAAAAACTCTTCTCACATACTTTTAAAAAAATTTAAGGGTGCAGACAATTCAGAAAAGTGTTCAATGAATCGTAAGTAGCAGCCCAGGAAACCAAACATTTTTGAACTCCCTTCAGAGTTCCTGGGCGAGGGAAATTCAAAATAGGGATAACACAATTTGGGTCAATTATCTGTTGACCTTCACAGAGCAGGTAACCAAAAAATCTGACCTTACTAGACCCCAACGTCACCTTGTCAGGATTGTCAGTCAATTCTACTTCCCGCATCTTAAGAAACACCTGGTGCAGATGAGACAGATGGGATTCCAAATCATCACTATACACAATTATATCGTTAATGTAATTGAACACAAACTTAAATTAAAATCCGACAATACAAAACCTAACACCCTAGGCATGGCTAGACTATCCGAATTCGAGCCCATTGGAATATGCATAAATTTAAACTGGCTCCACGGCATACTAAGAGCAGTATATATTCTGCAAGAAGGGTCCAACAATCACTGATGTAAACTTTTATTTAAGTCTAAAACAGAAAATATGTGGGATTTTCATAAGTGGTAAAGGGCACAATGAACAGTCGGCAATAGAAAATGTCATTATGAATTTTCTTATTCACCAGTGAATGATTTACGACCAACCGATATTTGTCGCTATCCCTCTTATGTACCAGACAACAAGGAGAACAATAATCAGATGTCAATAGGATAATAATGCCAGTTTTCCAACATCTTATAGATTATTTCCCTAAAGGCCTGCAGCTTTGAGGGAGGACATGTGAAATGCCGATCGTGTACTGGGATGTCATCGGTAAGGGAGAAATTATGTTCGCCACAAGCAATTAACACAGAACACTTCCTAACTGTGCATGGTAATTGCATTTTTTCCCAACTGGAACACCCACGTCTAATTCCAATCTAACCCTATTCCCCACCTTACGGCAAGTCCTAAGCAAGTGTCCAATCTCGTAGCATCTGTAAACATTTCCTTTCTGACACCGTATACCTATTTTGCTTACATTCCCTAAAAACATGTCCCTGAATAGTACAATTACTGCACCGCACAGCAACACCACACTGCTCGACATATGTACAGTAGGGACTCGCCTAACGACGTGGAGTTATTGTACGACCTGTTTGCACTGTATGGGGGAAACACACATGGTATTCATTATAGACAACAAGACGACCTTACACTTTAACAGCCAGTTGAGGTAGCTCACAAAAATTATGAGGTGCAGAAATGAAGGTACAATGTGTATGGACATGCGGAGCCAGACTATCTAAAATCACAATCAATTCTCGTTAGCTCATTTGCAAACACAAAACATCATGATAGGCAAACATACAGTCCACAAATTCAGTTGGCCGAGTCTTTTATATCTGTACAGAAAATCGCGTTGACTATTATGCTTCATACGAGGTTAAAAAAAAGGGGGGGGGGAATCAAGGTCTCTAATACACTACACTTAAATCCTGGAAATATTCCTCCCTCTAATGACATGATTTCTTCATCTAGTTGCTGAGATATAAAACCCTCCCACTTCATGGAAATGGCTTTTAAGAGAGTATCTTCAATAGGTATACAAAAACTTGCGACTTTATTAACTGCTATGAAAAAATGTAAAATACTAACCGGATCCAAGGACGTTAAATGAGAGAGATTCTGTATTGCAAATAAAGACAATTTATTGACTTTGGGTGGATGGTTGGTGACACTCACCGGGATCGTATTCTGTGAGGGCTGTATCATTGCACCTTGTTGACACCACAAGTCCACTGCGGCCCGACACAACTCAGTCACAGTCGTTGACTCGTCAGCTTTAAATCCGAAGTCACCCAAAAAAGGCCAGCAATTCTTGTTTCTTTAGTGTATACAGGAAATCGACGTCAGCCATGTCATGCAACAAATAATAAAGGCAGACGTGTGAAAAAGGCGTGAATCAGAGTAGCACAGCAATTAGTTTTGACAGTTCACAAATAACTACACACAGAAAACAAGTTTTGAACTCTTTTTATTTTATAAAAATCTAAAAAGTGATGAATGGTAAACAACACAAAAAACCATTAAAAATACACGAGCAATTGATAGAAAATAATCAAAATGAGTAACAAAATAATCAATAATTAATAGAATTAAAACAATTCATTATAACACATCACTAGTATCGGAGCACCCAAAGAAAAGAAAAAAGAATTACATTATATATAAAATGCATCTCGGCTCTAATACAACAAGAATTTAATTTACGATGGTACATCCTTTATTTTACCAGCACAATATCTCAAAAATTATTATCCTCTCTTGACTTAGAATTATTCACAGCATCCATTTAACTTTAAAATACTACAAAAGAAGGGCAACAAGAATTACCCATCAAAGCCTCCATTTCCGGTAAAATAATATTACAAACAATTAAAACAGTTACGGTGGGAGGTTGTCTTTTAGGACCCGCCAAAGCTCCGACCGATAAAAACATTACAAGACGAACTATAAACAACTTAAAAGATTAATGCCTTAACGATGAAGTCGTGGAAACAGTGAGATAGCAAACATAATTTGAACTTGGGCGGCGAATAAGGACAAACCTGACACTTCAAAAAGGACACACAGTAACGCGGCACCATAGTTAGGCCGAAACATAATTTGGAAGGGCATCCAAAACCAAAATTTTGAAATGGACGAGCACTACTGCACACCCACGGTACAACACCACTTGCCACACAAATGACCAAACATTTTAAAACTCTATCGCTAACTTAATATTTTCCATAACTCACCATTGTTTTAAGTGCCCCATAGCTCTGTAGCATGACTAGTGGAATGTCAACTCGTAAACATGGCAGCTGTGTTTATCCTCAGGTCCTCATCTGACGGAGGTGAAGTGTAACTAAGCCATTAGGAGCAAACATAGATCACGCAGGCACAGCATAGCGGCATAACATAGCAAACGTCTGAAGGGCGAAAAGTAGGCAAAACTACGCCGTGCAAGGCCTTAAATAAACTATCACGACCAATAAAAAATCATGACGCATGAAGCGGGATTCGGGAGGGGGGGGGGGGGGGCAGAAGAGGGAGGAAAGAGGAAGGGATCCGAGCCGAGCAAAGTGTACACCATTGTACAGAAGACGATGGCGCTAATAAACTTAATGCAACGGCGCTGACGTAGCAGTTTTATTGACCTTTATACTGTTAGATGAAAAACTGGTCCTATTCTAAGTGAATCAATTATTAAGAAGCTAGAAATTGATGATTTGGATATTAATGGCTGTCGAGGGCAGTCATATAACAATGACACAAACATGGCGAGCGAATGTAAAGAAGTTGAAGTTTAGAGTGCTTGAGGAAAATTAGGTAGCTTACTTTGTATCATATGCTGTGCTGAACATTATCTCAATTAAGAACATTTTTATGCTGCTAATAATTTCACAGAGGCAGTTATCCTACGTTTTTTTTTGGCACAAGTAAGTGACTTTCCGCAGTTTTGTATTATCTACTTACAAATGGCAAATCTTGGAAAGACGTGTGACAATCAGTTTCATGGCAGTAAATAGTACGGTATGGTCAAGTCAGTAAAATTGGAAGCCGTAAAGGCAGTTCGCGTGCAGCTAGAAAAAGTTATATACGATATGCATTACTGCCAGTTGTGTAATGGAAGACCAATATGTTGCTCAAACGTGTTTTGGAGAACAGAATCTCAAAGAGGTTAGGCAACGAAAAAGGAAAAGAATATCTACTGAACTCTATGAAAATGAGTGTGTGATGCTGTCTGAAAGGCACAAATTTTGAATAATTCTTCTAAACGTAAGGTACCAGCGAATTTCAGACTTAAGAGCGCGATAAATAGCTACAGGAATTTACAAATACTTGTCGAAAAACGCGTGTGCCTGGTATTGTATGTTGACTGATATTGCGCGGAGCCATCCGCGGCAGCAGACTTTTTGCGGTTTTGTTCATCCACAGTTCTTGGAAAAGGAGATAGGCGTTGGTTTGACGGAGGGGGGGGGGGTGGCATGCGAGGTAGTCCGAATTAGTTTCATTGCGATAACGTCTCATGAGGTAACTTCGGCATTTAAAGGTACATCTAATTTCATGCTAGCGAAAATGTTAATGTAAAACCAATTGTTACTTTCCTTCCAAAATAACGCACGTGTAATTTGTGAAGTTTCCTGTAGTTTAACAAGCATACGGGGAAAAAATACAACTGTCCCAAATTACCTTGCAAGTAACGCCTTCTTAGGTCTTCAGAGGTGATGAATGAAATTAAAAATGGGATGGATATTGAGCAGTGCCAGAAATGCAATTTTTTGGGGGGGGGGGGGATGGTGAGGGTGGAAGGGGGCGAGGGAGTCCCGAGGAAACCCGTGGACCAACAGAATCACCCATGCACAATTCCCACATGCGGAAATTTGGCAGTGACCCCGCTGGGGATCGAACCCGGAACGATCTGGTTGTAGGCGAACACTCCAGCAGTCGCTCGACCACTGCGGCTGTCATGTAACATGAATTTCTCTTGTGACATAATTTTCTATAGGACATATTTATATTCACGAACTGTAGCAACTTGTATTATCAATTAAGTGTCCTCCTATAATCCATCTCGGGATAGATACTACACTTTGCCCGGATTTCCCGCTTGAGTACTTCAGTTTGCCATACACATGTAAGATTTGCTAAGGACTGCAAATGTAGCTACCACACGTAATGTATGTTAAAATACCATACAAAAAAAAATTTGCAGTACGCAATAGTTTTATTTATATGCATCTAGTTATAGAGAATTCTATAGGCCTACTTCACATTGGGGAAAAAAGAATTTACTCAGAGGATTGATTCTCTGCATGAATCCATTACCTGTATCGCAGATTTTGTAAAAAAATACTACCATGTCAAAGTCTGGGTTTCTAAAATAACAGTTAACTATACAAGCTATTGTATTTATTACAATGAAGAAGTATACAGCTTTTCAAATAATTCTTTTCGAAACGAACCTTTTAAACATTATTTTTTTGTAAATATGAGTTTTTATAGCGTACAGGTAACAAGCTGTAAAAAATATTACCACCACATAAGTAAAAGAACTTTTTCATTCATGGGTCTATGGGAATGAGAATACTGTTGTGCCAGAACAGTCTATGAAATTCTGCTTCAGCATGCAGTTTTAAATTCCCGCTCACATGAAATGCTGCATTTACAGAAAAAAAAAGTATATATATATATATATATATATATATATATATATATATATATACACACACACACACACACACACACACACACACACACACACACACACACACACACATTAAAACCGACATTGTCTCCAAAATGTCATTTAATTGCTCACAAAAATTATTCGTATCTTGTCAAGATACGTTTTATACGTAGATGTCCGAATAATTTGAGCCATAAACTAGAAAAACTTAATGACATGTATTTTTTAATTCGAAATTCACATAATTTTTGTACATATTTTCACAAACCTAACCAATATAAATGGCAGAATCTAATACGCTATCCACAGCATTCAAAAATAGGTCTCTTAAAATACTTCGGTGGTGTCACCCAGATTTATGTATGTGGGTATCGTACCTGAACGATGTGATTATTTAGAGGCTTTTCTCCGGTTGAGTTGAGAGGTTTGGGTGGTTCTCTATGGTCTTGAGAGTCGATGAGGGGCGAATTATGTGGATATGGAGAAGCGCCGGGAATGTAGGGTGGGGGAAACGGGAGATCCCCGAGAAAACTCGCCGACATGCAGCATCGTCCCGGCACGATTATCACATGCGATAATTCGTGGACCTACCCCGCCAGGAATCGAACCCGGACCGCCTTGTGGGAGGCTAACGCTCTAGCCACCCGACCACCGTTGCCCCGTTTTTCTCAGGGTTATCCCAGTTTCCCACCCTTCATTCCAGGCGCTGCTCACCCCATGCCATCCTTCATCGGATCGCAAGACAATACATTTTTAAGAGCCGTCCAAACATCTCAACTCAACATAAAAAATACTTCCAGGTATAAATAATATTTTGACATAAGCTGTCGCAATTAAAGGAAATAAATATCAAAATAATTTATTGCTGTAAATTTTTTGCGACACAATACTACTCAAATGTACTCATGCATTCTGCCTCAGGTTATTCACATTTAACAAAAGTTAGAAATGTTTCAAATATGCATATACTCAATAAATGAGCGAAGGTTTTGCTATAGTTATATCTGGAACTGTAAATATTCTTACAATATGATGTGCTGCTTTTCATGTTTATCATGTCAAAACTTCTCTTACGTAATTTAGAAGTTCGTTGAACGAACATAACCTACAGTTTATTTTTTTCTACACATCTTTGAAATAAGAAACGGCATTTGAAAGAAGCGCGTGTTGAGGGGGAGGGGGGAGGGAGGAAATTGCGCTTGTCAACTCACCTGTTCCCCCCTGGGGAACCGGACCTTTATGTCCGCCCCCTCCCCCTCCCACTCGAACTGTCATCAATGCCATGAACATTGGCGAAGGTACACAGCAGGAAACACAAGCCCTCAAATGACCAGTATTATTTACTCCACTCGCATTATCTATTCCGCTCGTTTCGCACTGAAGGGATAGGATAAAAGTGTCCTATCTCCAAGCCGTGAGGTCGGATATTTTCTGCTCAAACATTATGTTGCAGTGCATTATGCATATGCATATAAATTGCCTTTGTGTAAAAATAATTCTTTCTATAAACCATCTATTATGAACGAATGCGAATTGTAACTTTTTTAGTTTTTATTTTTTTCGATATTCCGATTATTTAATTTTCTGCAACTTGTGAAATTTGCTCTATTATAGCCCTTTTTATCATTAAAAATTGTATATTAATAGGAATTTTAACGAAATTTTTAAAACAGGCATTCCTAATTTTAGCTTTCCTTAATGGCATGTAAAAATCTCATTCTTCTGCATAAACTTGTTTGACCTCTAGAACAGCTCTAAATGATGCCCTTTTTATCATCCTCTTAAGATGAACATTTGAGGCCATGGGAAAGATAGATCGCAAATTTCTCTGTGCCATTACCGGAACTGGGGTTTCATGCTGTATAATTAGTCTGTATATACGGAAGATCTGGATAAGGATGTTGGGAGTATAAAATGTTCATGCAATGAACTTGAACTCAAATATGAATAGTACTATGCCATCTGAACTTCTAAATTTTGTTTACAAAATGGATTGCAGTATGCTAACCCCAACATAGGCCATCTGAACTTCTGAATTTTGTTTGCAAAATGGACTGCAGTATGCTAACTCCAACATAGAAATAGTACCAATATTGTATCTTACCAGTGAATGTCGCATCAAAAGAAAGGAGTTTCATCAAACTCAAGCTCCTCGAGAGTTACTTCCGAAGTTCAACAGGACAAGAAATTTGATACATCTCAGTATCGTAAATATCGAACGTAAGATAGCATCGAAAATTTAATACGATGATGTAATTAAATTATTAACTGCGTTTTATGTGTCACAAAGTGTCTCCTTCTCCGGCTTCAATTAATTCTTCTACTTTTGAAGTAACATTTGCTATTTTTTTGAGACAGTTTAAAAAAAGTAGAGGAAAAAGTAAGGGGAGGGGGCACCCAGCTCACTCCTTGCTCCCAGTGAAATAGGACCTAAGTCCGGCTCTGGTCAAGCTCGCTTTGTACGTTTGTTGATCAGGTCAGTCGTTTGGTTTTTAAATTAAAATAGTATATGCGACATTAGTATATTAAACATATATATATATTTATGTAAGATAAAAATCTTGAGATTTATTTAACTCATTAATTTATTTGAACTACTTGAATAACGAAATAAAAACCGGTATTCCCCCCCCCCTCCACGACCACCCTGCCCATCCCTCTCAAGCTCGCTTTGTACATTTGTTGAACAGTTCAGTTGTTTGGTTTTTAAATTACAAAAGTAAATGCCACATTAGTGTATTATAAATATATATTTATGTAAGATAAAAATGTTGAGATTTATTAACTCATTATTTTATTTGAACTACTTGAATAACGAAATAAAAACCTGTATCCCCCCCCCCTCCACACCCACCCACCTCCTCCCTCTCTCTCATGCGCGCGCACACACACATACACATACTTTTTCAAAATTATCGTATAGTTGAAAGCGTTTCGGGACTGTTAAATGTACGACTACACCCCTGATAAAAGGGATTTTAAAATTGTTCTCCTAACCGTGAAACCACTTTAGTTGTCGAAATTTAGAGGAAAAGTTTTCTTTCATTAACGACTGTGAGTTCAAGTTCACTGGCTATTAAGTTCTGTGGCGCCAACGCAAGCATTTTACATCGAGATCTTAAGAGCCGATGAGGGTGAAGCGGTGTGAGAGTGGAGCAGCGCCGGAGCGCAAGGGTGGGGGAAGCGGGAGATTTCCGCGGAAGCCCACCGACCAGCGGCATCGTTTGTCACGATTCCCACGTGCGAAAATCCGAGGGCTGCCCCGCCGGGGATCGAGCCCGTTTCGCCTAGTTGGGAGGCGGATGGTCTAACCACTACACCACCGCGACCCCACACGATCCATGTCTTGAAGGTACACTCTAAGACCGAATCACTAACATCAATCAGTGAAATAACATTCGCTGAAAGTCAGTTAATAAGCTACTACTGGCCCGCGAATCAAACAAATTAAATGGGAACAAGTGTTTTATAGCAAGATAATTCTTGACATTCAGTGGGAATCGCAAATAAATCAGTGAATTCAGTCGCTTTATTAATTAGGTATCTGACACTGATTATCAGTTGCTCAATTTCCACTGTTTTCACTGATTTGGCTCGAATCTCACTGTTTCAAGTTTAGAGTGTAGTTTACTACAGCACGTGAATATCTTCGCTCACATCGATCAAGTGATACGAACGAGTAGCATATATTTTATTCTTTTTCCAGTGTTGCTTACAAACATCGTCATTTATACATCGTAGGGAGAGGAACTAAACGCAACGAAGAGGAAAGCAGACTGCGCACAGTCTTAGCTAAACAAAGTATTTCACACCACAATACAGGACAGACTCTCCAGCAAGGCGAGGCTTCGAAACCAGTTTCACTAGCGTATTCTAGTATTAACTTTGTGAAAACATTGCTGAATTTATGATTTTTCACTGTAAATTATTGTAGATTCTACTGTTCCTTTCTAAATTATAGGGTGTCAATGTTGAGAACATTTCTTTGTAGTTTCAAAATGAAAGCAAATGCTGAAAACAGATGCATATTCGATTAAGCACTGCAAGATTCTCTACTAAAAAGTGGTTTACTATTGTATACAGAGTCTCCTGTTTTGAACCATTGGCTAAACGTACATCTTAAAAAAGGCACACATATTCCAGGCTTCTCCGGGATTGAGTTCGGAATTTCGTGACCTGAAAAAAGACCTCACAAAGGGTGGCAGGACCCAGTGTGTACATTACAAAAATTACAAACCTAGTACATAAAATGGTAATACAATATGTTGCAATGACGTTCTATCCCAAAAGGGTTATGCTTTCGTTTGCAGACTAATGAACCGGTGCCAGTCAAGCATAATATCTAAGACATTGTAATAAAGGTTCTGTCTGCCTCGTATGCATGTGTGTTATGTAGCTTGGAGACCGGCAATTTTTAAATGTTCATGTATACTTGAGACATCCAGGCATGTTTCCTTACAGAAGGAAATGAAGGTGAATTTGTCGCTATGTTAGTGACTACGCTCTTAGGAGACCGTGGCAGCTAAGGTGTTACGCCAGCTAGATGAGAAGACAAAACTCGCGACGGATGGTTTGACGGCCTCCCACAGCATGACAGCCAGAGAACCGAGTGGGTAGTCGTTAGGCACGAAGCCCGGTATTATCGGATGATGCTGTCTTCTCCAGACTCCTTTATGTAACCGTGTCACGAAGTTCCAATAATTACAGGCACGCATCGAAAGGAAGGGTCCAGGAGATCCGGAAGCTCCCGAAAGGTATAGGCTGTTCACGATTATAGGCTGTTCACAGTAAAGTGAGCACTTTTTAAGGCCCTTCCAAAATGCATTAACCCCTTATAAATACACCTTATTGCCGTCTCAGACGTTAACATTTCAGAGTGACGAAATGTATACACTGTGTTTATTAGTCATATTGCAATGTTTGCATTAAAAAGTGACAGAAAGGTAGAAATTAATTGAAATGGAAAATTTAGCAGGGCCTTAAAAAGTGCTCACTTCACCGCGAACAGCCTATAATGAAGTTACCAGTCGCCCAAATATCTATCACTCACTCGCGATTAATGAAGCACTTTTTTTAATCGTCTGAAAAATGTCACTGCCCTTACCTGCAAGAATATTTTAACAGCTGCACTAACTGCCGTGGACCCAGTAGAGTTGGTAACAACGAAGGAAAAGTACTCCATGTCTTAAGAGTGGGATAGAGCTGCACGTTCAAAGTCAAGAAGCGAGGGAGCGGTACGGACCACGGTAACATGCACTTTAGCGCCTCATCGCTCGTACGCGCAAGGCGTGCAGTGTTTCCGTTGTGACGCTGTGCTGTGCAAATTAGATCTGTAACAGAGGGACTTTTACACGCGATAAAAGACCACAGATTAAACTACGCCCGTATCTTTGTACTTCTCTTGCCGCTAAAGGAAATTGCACGGCAAGCTTTAAAAATGCGATATTTGACAATTTCCATGATTTTTTTTCTCCAAGAATAAACTTAATATGACAAAAGTAAAAAACATAGTGGCATAGGTAATAGTTTTATAGCTTCCCTGACAAAGAGTCAGAACATTTATTTTCCGAGATGCGCGTATTTGGTACAGATTTGCGAATACAAAAAAAATATATATATTTTCTTGCCTTTCTGTTTTTTACGCGCATAAGTGTAAGCGCTTACTTTTCCAATAATTTCACAGTTTCACTTTGTTACGGAATAAACGTTTTTGGGCTAACAACAACTTTACTGTTCATGAATTGTCAGCTGAAGTGGCCACCTTTGTAGCACATCCCATAAATTTTTTGGTTTTACATTGCATGCCCTCGTGTAGTGTTTTTATTGGTAATCTAACATCGTTTTGTAATTACCACGGAGGTAGTGAAATGAAAGATTTCATCGTATGGATAGAAACTGACATCCATGGTCGTAGCTAAAATTTCAGTCAGACAAGGGCAAGAAATAATTTAATTAATTTTTAAGGATAGTTTTTTTAAACGTTTACATATTTTCTGTATTACTTGGATTCATTTTCACACATGAAAGACTTACTGAGATTTGTGCAAAGTAGAGAATACTATACCCTGAAAATTTTCATGGTTTCCACTCCGGCTACGACAAAGAAAATTTCTGGATACGTGTTTAAAGGCTGCTGAGTGTAAAGTGGGCATTTTTTAAATCAGCCTCTCAAAAAGATCATTGCCCCTACCTGAGCGCCCAGTAAAGTTGATAAAAAAGGAGGGGAAGTATTTCCGCGCCTTAACGTTAAATTAAAAGTACTGAGTAAACATTTGTAAACACTAAAAGAGTTTTTATTTTTTGTTTTTAGTGCTTATAAATGTAAGAATATAAAGCATTTTTTAAAAATATTTTATGTTATAATAATTTTACAGTTGCCATTAACCGACTCACAAATTAAGTGATCAGGTCTGCGGCAATGGTAATTGTACGCATGACAGCAGAATACACAGTACGCATACAATTAGACATTAAGAAGGGGTTTCAAAAGTGCTCAGTTTACGGTTAGGAACCTATACCATAAAAACGTCAGTATATATACTATTGGAAGCTATGCTTAGGATATAGTTTCCTCCTCGCGTTGTGCCCTTCCGCGGTACGCACGATTAACGTTTCCTTTGCCCATCACACTTCATTCATTCGCCATTCAGGGGAAACAGAGGAATTTTCTAAGGGAAGTATATAATATGCAAATCCGTGCTCTTGCGAGAATAAAACAAAAAAAAAAACACTAACCTCGCTAGCCATAGTTTAAACGTTACACTCTCAATGCCGCGCCATAACGCGGAGTTTCTTTATCGTTATTCAGTGCCAACTTAAGGCAAATTCCCACGCGCCATCTTGGATTTATCGATTTTTGTCATACTCTGGAAATACAGTTTTGTATTGGCTATTCACGGTAAAAAGAGCCCTTTTGAACGCCCTTCTTAGTATCTACTTGCATGTACGTTGTGTAATCTTCCGCCCTATGTAAAATTAACATTGCCACGGGAATCATAACTTTATTCGTGAATCGGTCAAGTGAAACCATGCAATTATTAGAAAAGTAAATATTTTACACATCTGCTTATTTTTACCCTTCGATTCATTAAAAAAAAATTGAAAGCTAAGGAAATAATTTACGTTTCAGAAATGGTTCGTAAAACTTTTTTTCGACGTAAGATACGGAACTACTTCCCATCCATCGTTACCAACTTTACTGGGCGCACATAACTCAGCGAGCCAATTAAAATATATGCAAATATGCAGTGATTATTTTCTAAGATTGATTTCAAAAGTGCTCACTTTACCGTGAACAGGCCTTGTTATCTTTCTTGTAACGACAGAGGACAGAGCATTGCCTAATGCAATGACTGTGGTCAGTATTTCTTGATTACTGATGATATCGTCCGCAAGAAATAGTCTCGGCGTTTCGCCTCGACAGTTAACAGCTAAAAAATTAATGAATGTAGCGAAGCTGGGGCAGGTCGGTAAAGTTTGGTTAGCTGCTATTTAGGATATGTCGTGCGGGGAATTTCAATATACCTTCTGAAATAGAAGCTTTGGCGAAAATTTGAAAAATCCAAGATGGCGGGTGGCAATCCGCCTTAATTGGGAGGCCGCAAGCATATGCGTATTGTGACACGATTCTACAGGCTATTCACGGTAAAGAAAGAACTTTCGAAAGCCCTGCTTAGAATGTACTTCTCTGATTATATTGTAGCAGGGGACGGGCCTGCGGAATCCGCAGGCTGAGCAACGACGGATGAATCAGACAATTGTGGTTATGTACCGGATGTTGACTAACTGCTCGGGTTGCTCGCTCGCGCCTGTCGGCGCTAGCTCGCACCTCTGGCGACATGCAGCTGTGTGCTTATTGTGTTAAGAACGAAATATGATATATTATGGTACACTCGTGCCATTAAAATGTAATACATTCTGAACCGTTCGTCCGATCTCGACTCGCGAAACCCTTTTCGAAAGCTCGACGCGAGCTTTAGTATGCTCGCTGCCAGCAGAGAAATTTATGGTACTCATAAAAAAATTATTATCACGCGAATCACGAGACCTATGACTAGTTTTTTTTCTTTGCGAGCGCTGGCATGCCTAAAGCACGCAGATTGAATTATGGTATGTGTTTTATGTCATCGTACGAATTCTGGAAATTATGGTACACTGTACCGTAATTATGGTACTCCCAAACCCAACTTTTATGGTAAACATTTAAACACGTGAGGCACAAAACCATCCTCCTCGGAAATGTCGGCAACCATAACAGACCCCTCTTCCCCCGGGGCTCTATCGATCCCGTCTTAGCCTGCCCCCTCTCACCGTTTGGGCGTAAAACGTTTAAGGCAAACTTTCGTCCTTGATTAAATAGTATACGAGGGGTTCGGCCCGCGGAAACCTTGGGCTGAGCCACCATAGATGAAGCAGAGAACTGTACGAATTAGTATTTACGATGCAATGCCTGAGAACTACGGCACGTGCTCGCTCGCGGCTATCGGCGCTCGCTCGCACATCCCGACATGCAGTAGCAATAATGGTGAAAGTACAACTTAAGACTTAATACATAAGTCTTAAAACATAAAACTCAAGGTATAAGACTTAAGACCTAAGGTATAAGGACTACGGAGGGCCTGCTCAAAACGGTTAAATATGGGACTCACCACAATCCCACAACATGGGAAACATACACATACCCCCGTTGTCACTCCAACTCCTCCAAGGGGTAGGGGTACTGGGGGGGGGGGGGGTTCAAAGAGGAAGGATTGGGGATCAGTCGGCTTCCCACCTCTCTTCCGTTTGTCCATAGCGGCCCTCCAAAAACAGCGTTTTTGTGCAAAATCTTCCGTTCTTGATTAATTAGTACGATTAATCCTTTCACGGTGTGCAAATTTGACACTGCCATGGGGCTCATCACTTTATTCACGCGTAGATCACGCGCCACTGTGAAATTATTAGACGAGTAAATATTTCACAAATTTTAGAACTGTTATTCTTATAGCAATTAAAAATACAGATTGGAAATGAAATTATTTCAGTATTCGCAGATGTTTACCTAACACTTTTTAATTCAACTTTAAGAAAAATGGAACTACTTTCCCTCCGCCGTTACCAACTTTACTGGGTGCATGTCAGCCAACGCGCCCATGAAAATATATGCAGGTAGGGGAAATGAGATTTTTCAAAGGTTGGTTTCAAAAGCGCTCTCTTAACTGCAAATAGTCTCTATGTATGCGCTGTAAATATTTTTCCAGGGGCAGATTTAAAAAGTGATCAGTTTACCGTGAACAGCCTGCAACAGCAACATGCTACGGTGAAGGACACCCGAGACTTGGAAGACGCCTACTTGCAGCGACTTTAACTTTCAGGATGATCGCACACTACTCGGCAGTCGCTACGTGGTGGTCAGACGAGGAAGTGGCGTGCAGAGAAGAGAGAACGTGCGGGTTTGGTGGGGAGCCCACACGAGGAAAACCCGCGTCTGCCAGGACGCTACGAGAGCGCGCCTGTAGTCGCGAGGCAACTTCCAGACAGGCTGACCGGCGCTAGGGAGGAAGCTCTGGAAGCCGCGTGGCGAGGAAGCCGATCCAAATGTTCCACAGGATACAGCGTCATTCCTATCACTGAGCTGGCGATACTGGGTCCTCCAGGAAGTCGAGAGATCGCCACGTAACCGGATACCGTGTGTTCCTGCGCTGTCGGCGTCGCAGCAGGACTAGCCAGGTTAGCCTCTTTCGTGGTTCAGTAACAGCGTATACACACAAAGGGAAATTAAAAGTAGGTAGGTATGAGTTGAGGCGAGGGATTTGGGAGGCACTTAACGAGGTGAGGTTAGAATGGAGCAGCGCCGGAATGCAAGGGCGGGGTGAAAAGGGAGATCGCCGAGAAAACCCGCCGACTATCGGCATCGTCCGTTTGGCTTAAGGAATCTCCCTAATCGCCATACGGGCCTCATGGTAAGCAACTGCGCTTATTTTAATTTTAAAAAATCTTTGAAATATTTTAATGCAAATATTTTCTCTGGACAGAAATGAAAGAAGATACTTATTGTGTAGACAATTCATACATTTTCTTATGGGAACATAAATGTGCTTGCGGAAAGATTTAACAGTCGTCAAAATTCTCTGTAAGTAGCCATCTGTTTGCGATATTTATTCTTCTGTAAAACATTGTTTTAAACTGAAGTGACATTATCTTTTCTAAAAATATTGCTGTATTAAAACCATATAGACACCGCTTAAAATTATCGTGGAAGAGAACACACGCGCAGTTTGTTCACGCTATTTTACATCGCCTTCGTAATGCTTTCTTACGGCTGAACGTGACCTCGAGCCTTTTAGAAGTTTTTACTAGGCAGGCCCCTTAACTCCTCGTCGACAGCGAGGTCACTAAGAGACCAACTGTCGAGAACAATGTTTTCTTATGTGAGCTTGCACATGTCGCACCTTGAATGCAAGACCGCCATAACACAAAATGTGTTATATTTGGCTAATACGAGTAAAAGAACTGCATATTTTTACAAGTTATCAAAGTACTCTGTCAGCAAGGGAACGTGAAATATCATATCTATATTTAACAATATAACATTGCGCAATTCAGTACGTTTTAAATAATGTCTGCAAATATGAAATATTAATGTTTATATAGCAAATAACGGTTTACGAAGTTCAACACCTACTTATACGATATACATTCAGTAAAAGTAACTCGAATACTGCGACGATATTTCATTGTTTAGTGATAGCTGCTTTCCACCTTCCGGCACAAATATTGCAAAGAAACTCCATTTTTGATCTACGATAGTCTTGTTTTCAGGTATTAAAGATAATGCGTTGTTATGGCTTGTATTTGACGCTATAAGGACAATGTTGGGTATGTGGGAATGTTAATAACAGTTATAAATGTTCAAAATGTCTGCCAGCAGCAGCAAGACATCCTCTGCAACACTGTAGAACAGAACTACAAACAGTAGTTACGGATTCCATGTGAGTGCATCATTCTGCTGTGAAAAGCAATGTTCATCTGGGTGGAGTTGGTGAAAAGCTGCCACAATGTTTTCCTGAAAAGTGGTACAGTAACTTTCTCTCCTGTAACCTTCCCGTCAAAGAATAATGGACCCGTAAGTCCTCTGGCAGACATACGCACCACACTGCCTACTCTTAACACAATGTGGGGTTTTTCATATGCCCGATACACACAGTTGTGGCGGTTGACATTTCTGTTCAATTTAGAGATTGCCTCATCGGACCAAACAATCACATCCGTAAAAAGCTCATTGCGGTGCACAAGTTCGCAATCCACTCACATAATTCGACACGCCTGTCTCGATCGTCTTTATTTGTAGCGTGAAGTAATGTGAGGCTGTAGGTCCTCCACTTTACGTGCTTTAAAATGCTGCGACACTTGATTTACTGTCACGTGACTCGCGCGCATCTTGCCGCACGGACTTCGATTTACCAGGCGAAGTTGTGAATGTGTGCAACACAGACCCCGCACTCCCTTCGACCGTTGTAATTCTATTCCTTCCTTCCAACCGCCCTTTCTTCACGTCACACACAGTTTCATCCTGTCAAAGTTGCCACGTAACCGTGTCATTATCACCCGTGGCGGTGGCTCAGTATCGCTTTCTATACTCATCTCTACACATCAATCATATTCTCACATTTCTGGTAACACTTTAAAATCCACTCACGTTGCACGAAAGAAAACCTTGCCACATCTGCAATTTCCTCTGTGATTTTCAATGCTGTTTCTCGTGGCTGCAAATGGGACTGAAAAAAAAAAAAAAAAGCAGAATGGCTACACGCGCTCGCGCACTCCCAACGTTGTCAAAAAAGAAACTTTTTTGAGAACGCCCAGCGCCCCCTCTAGAAGGATGAAGGGTGGGGCCAAGAAACTGCACACCCTTGGACCTTTGCCCGTTATCCCCCCCCCCCCCCTCCGCACACACAAAACACCGCCCACCTCTCCCCTCGGAGGTGATGTGATAACCAGCGGGGTGTGTTTCTCACCTTCTTTTCGGCCAGGAAATCACATTTTTCGGCCGATTTTCTTGGGATTTGGAAGAGGGTTGTCTTCCTATACCCCAGTCTCCCTTGATGGGAAGTTAGGCCCTCAGAACCTTCAACCAAGTCTTAAGTCTTACGTTTGCAACTGCAGGGCAGGATGTGTGAGTAAGCGACGATAGACGCGAGCGAGCACGTGCCGGAGCTCCCAAACTAATTTCGTACGATTACCCGCTTCACCGAAGGTGGCTTAGCTCGGGGATTCCGCGGGCCCGTTTTCTGGTGTAAGCATTAATTTAAGACATGCGGTATATTGCAGTACGTAGATTTATAAATCAAGTTGGTGAAGAGCAGGACACGTTTATGGGACAATCTATATGCATGTAAATCTTGTTGTCAACAGGTAAATATGGCAACTAAGCGATAGACTGACCCAACACGACAGAACTATCGTTTTGAATGGCAACAAAACCGCGCCGTGTGCTCTGCCGGGCCGATTCCGACACCGTATTTTATCGGATCGGAAATTTATCGTGTGCGATGGCCGTTTGCAAACACGCCAACAGAGGATGAGAAATTCAGTGTATTGAAATGGGAGTCTCGCACACAGTATCCGACAGTGTCGGGTAGGTCGACATATTCGTATCGACGTCCGGTTTCCGGAGAGCGCAGCGGGCTGTGTCTCGACCAAACTGATATCAACCGAAGATCCAGCTGTCGAAAACAATGCTTACTTACATGATCTCGCACACCTGTTCCGACATGTCGGAGTAGCCCAAATGCTCTGTTTTGTGTACAGTGTTCGTTGTTCGTAGCACACGTCTGAACAGATCAAGTGTTGAGCGTTGTTGGTTGTTTGTGATTAGCGCGCTTCTGTTATATTATTAACAACAAAAAGATTACATTACAAAAAAAGCTATCAGCACGTCTTGTTGTTAACAGTCGATAAAGCTTATATCGTCTTTGATGTGTCTTCTTACTCCTTGTATTTCTTTCTGAGATATAACACTTAAAGAAGGTAAAATTTTCTTCCAACATTGCATGCATCTTTCTGTCTCGTTGCCAATTGAAAATTAACCTCCTCCTTCGGTGACACGACACTGCATGTGAAAATGCATAAACTCCGATCCCAAACAAGAGTCGAAGCGGAGCCTGATAAAACTTCGAAGCGTGTTCAAACGTCCAGACTGCTTGGGGTTATATGTATCTGGCCTGACCGAACAGTCATGGGGTTTAAAATCAATAACGATAAGAACGTCAGTTACATAACTCAAATCAGGATTTTCTGCAGCGAGGCGAAAATATTGCAACCGACAAGTAATGTGAAACAACACTAATGTCCCGTTGCACCATTGAGGTCCAGCAATGATTAAGGACCGAATACCGGTTTGATCCCGGTTCAGCACATTTAGTTGTTTCACTCATTGTAATGAGCGCGCCGAACTAAGATCAATTTGTACCTCGCCTTGAACTGTGACCTTTGGCGGTTCAGGAGGATGATCTCGGATAAAGTAGGACGAATGTTTAATTTTAAAATGTCATAGTTCTATTGAAAAGCAATTTGGTTTTGTAAATAACATAAACATTCAAATATTCCGTATTTAATCTCGACGTCTGCCACGTCCGGGCGCATGAGCCGCAATCCTGAGGTCATCAAGAGTCATCGTGCTACAGCATCATCCACCATCATGGCGTCGCCTTGACGACGCCTGGCGCCTAGTCGGGTAAATCCCTCATTTCCACAGACCTTCACATTTCACCGCCTGTGAAATCCTATCCAACCCGTTTCCATAGCACCTTACGCTGTCACTGTTTGGCACTAACATACATTTTATTAAGTGTTTATAAAGTTAACAGAGAAGAATACAAGTCTGTGTTGCATGTAATTTATGTGGAGATAAATGCACTGTAAAATATTTTTATTTACTTGAAATAAACTTGTAATTTTTTAATTGTTTAAAAAGGTATTTGGTTGTTTTTACTGTTGTATAATATACATTGAGAAATTTTACAAAGGCTTAAGATGCAATGCATTTATTTAAATGACGATGATATTAATGTTTTGTAAAGAGAGAACGAAATTCATGTTTATCCCTCCCAGCAAACAAAACGGCAAACTGGAAAAGCCATTCAGAATATTTGAAACTGTGATAATTTTTCGCATGGGCTAAATCTCACGTCGAATTTTTTGCTCACGAAAGAGCAGCTGTAGTCGACATATGTAGTTTGAAAATACGCCAACAGATAGCGCTAAGTTCAATTAACAACATTATACCCACTTGAATGTTATTCAGTAAAGATCATACAACAATCATTTTACTTAAAACTCGAACTAAACAACTCAAACGGAAATTTTGCTTTGCATTCAACTAAATAATACGGTAAAAATTTCTAGTCTTAATGCCTTCCTTAATCAAGCTCTGGTGATTGGAGGATGGCCTCCCTAGTATTGAAAGAGTCAAGAAGACTCGAATAAGACAGTCTCCTTTGGGCATTGCTTGGGTATTGCCTTTGGGAAGCTGTCTTTTAGGTTAGTACACATATTTTGAAATGTAGGGACGACCAATAATAATGCCTCCCTTAATGGTTATATGTGATGGCATGTTGTTTGGCCTGGTATGAATTGGGTTATAAAAGTTGGTATTGCTGTGGCCCTTACTGAGGGGAAATGTCACGCACTTAAAAGGGGGATGCTCGTAGACAGATGGTGTAGCTTTATACTAAAGGCAAAGTTGTGGTTAATGTATTTATATAAAACCACACCCAAAATACAATTGACACAACTCGTACAATCTATACTTTACTTTAAAGCGAGGAAGTTGATTTACGTAATTAACTCTATTATTATCAACCATGATATAAAAGACAAATAAAGTCTCTGCAGTATCTCGCTGGAACAATATCACCTTGTTATTGATGCCGAAGGCTGCTTGCAGAAGTCTCGGAATCGGCGGCAAAGGAACGTCCTCTTGCGGTCCGTGTTCAGGTGGCAGCTGTCTGGCGGCAGGTCAGCGACAGTCCTCCGCGCACGCTAAATACGCGACGCCGGATTGTTCCGAATGTCTTGTTTAATAATAATCCGCTACTATATATAGGTAAGTTAAACCTAAATAATAAAAAATCTTTAAAATTATAATTCACAAATTATATTACATAAAAATTATAAAATGTAAAATAAAAAATAAATACTTAAAACATTATTATATGTAAATAAAATACTTAAAATTATATAATAAAAAAATGGAATGTCTTTATTGAGAGACACGATATTATTTATTCGTCTCCAAGCTATATACTTCTTATAAACTCTTGTCCCATTACATGTCGCCTTTATTCGAGCGATCTGCGGTGTTAGTCTGATGACTCAAGGTCTGGAAGAGTTCGATCCCACGCCATTACAGATGGTATTTTGAGTTCTAAAAGACAGCGCCCCTGGCGGCCACCTACAGAACCAATATGGCGGCCGAGCGCATGCGACAGACGTGGGATCGACTAATCGAATGACTGGTGCATCACCTAGTAGCCAATGCCAGAACCAAGAGGGCGGCGCTCCTAGCTGCCAATGCCAGAACTAATGTGGGAAACAAATGACAAACGAAAATCAATATGGCGTCGAATGAAGTGAGTAATCAATGTAGCAACAGATGTAAAGAAATAAAAACTAAAAAGAAAAGTTGGCGGCCTCCATGTAAATGTAAACAAAGATAGCGGAGTGGAGTGCAGGCAACAGATAGGAACAAATGACAAACAAAAACCAAGATGGCTGCCTCCAGTAACAGCCTATGTAAACAAATGACAAACGAATGGCAGAGAAAGGGGAAAAAGGATAAGTAAAGAAAGAAAGTAAGAAAGAATGGAAGAGAGAGAAAATGGGAGCAATCGGAGAAAACCCTCAAAACGGAAACGAGAGAAAGAGAAAGAAAAGAAAGGGAAGGAAAGAAAGAGAAAGAAAGGATTTAAGAGATGAAAAAATGGAGCACTCGGAGAAAACCCTCGTGGTTCAAAAGCATGAAAAAATGACTCACTGGTTACCAAAATGGTGGTCGAACGAATGTGAGTAACAAGATGGCGGTGTACTGGATACAAATATTACCGTCCAAAATGGCGATGTACTGGCTGTAAATATGGCGGCGTACTGACTACAATGATCTACGAATCTATGATGGCGGTGGCGTGACCAGAATGATAGAGCGGGAAGTCCGGGACTCGAACATGGCGATCGGCACCCTGGGCGCCACAGTGCCACTCCCTGATCCATGATGTGCCCGAAGGAACTATTCCCATCTACTAGTACTATATACTTGGCTGGCTGACTGCCAGGGACCGCATAGCCACTGGAACAAATATATCTATAATACATTCACAGTACCTCACACATTTGTGAAGCCCTAAGGAAGTTCTACTTCCAGATATTCCCTCGCCTCATGCAAACTAAGCTTAAATAAGTCTACAAAATTACACCATAAGACAACGCACCGAATTCGTGTTCACTCAGTTGTAGTAATATTTCGCATGAGAACTATTCCTTACTAGGCTCTACCAATACAAATGTTTTTCACTGTTTTCATTCGTGTTTATTATGAATTAAATATTATAAATTATAAGTAAAAAGTTGATAAAACTTCTCAATTCAACGAAAAATAAGATGCTTTATGTTAACGGAGATATATAATTCTTATAATACATGGCATGTTTAGGAAATAACTGAACACGTCATACATTGGGTGATTTTTCTAAAGTTCTATTCAAAAAGTGTGAATAAACCTCGAAAATACTATACACACTTAGGCAAGCTTATTAAGGATCCAGCAATGAAAACGTAGAAGGCTGAGGTCGTTTCCTCCAGGTAATGTGTCTACACTCTGCGCCAGACTGAGACGCAACCATAACATGCGAACAGGATTAACTTTTCTCTATTACGAATAATTAAATATACAATATCCGACTTAGGTGTGGTGCAGTATATGCAACCGGCTATAAAACAAGACATATCGTAACGTCCATAAAAAACCTGTAAAAAATTAACAAAAATTAAAATAATCTGGGTGATTTTTTTACGTGTAGTGCTTTAAAATTGCATCTATTTCGTTATACTCCAGTGATACAATAACCATCTTTTCAGCTGTATTTGAGCAACAATCAAAAAACAAAATTTAATTTCAAAATGCTGCTGAATAGTTTGATGTATAAATAACATAACACTCGAACCCGTACAGGCATTATATACAAAACCAACACGACATCACTACGTAATTACGCTCGCCGGTTCTAAAGGAATATCCGCCGAAAGTAAACACTGAAAAAGATATTGCCTGCCCTTGCGGCATATTTATTAAGTAATATCTTTTTAGTTGTGTTTGTCATCGTGTTTGCTGACATCTTGCAGTATTCCGAGGGAAAATTTTTTACAGTAAAATACGTCATAAAATAAGAGAGATTGGAGAGAGTAAGAAACTTAAAGTTGACTTTAAAAGGACTCCCTTCCTCTACAGTGCTTTTATGCAAAACATTCTGTAAAAAGAAGAGTTCTTATAGGAATGTGTGATAAGCTAGGTTTTCACACTGTTGATGCGTTTTCTGTCATAACTATAAAATATTAAAATACGCACTGAAGTAGCGCCCAAAAACGGGTTTACTTCCTGTAGACTACAGGTATTTTAAATGAAATATTTGCTATTTGAACAGGGATTACGAGAGATGTAACAATAAAATGTATGCTTACCTGCGTAGCTAATGTGTCCAATGTTGCAGACTTGCTCGATACAGTCTGCGAGGTCCAGTGTATACATGCTTGGTATCGGCTCCCTCTTCACATCTACCATTGTGACCTTCAGGAGCCCCAGGAAGTATTTCAAGATGAAGTTGCTACTGGCTACAGGTGAGTTCAACGTATCTGCAGCACCGCATTTAATGCATTTTTTTTTAAGGTAATCCTATAATTACTACTACCATATAAAGTGCAAGCAACTATGTACGAAACAAAATTGAACAATATTATGTATATGTGCTTTAATACCTATTTAATTTAAATTAAAAAAACCTGCCCAGAGGAATAACTTAAGCCGTCATCAAAATGTTTAAATACTTAAGATGTATTAGTGAATATCATATTTACATAGTACTCCATGATAATATGACTAAACGCTGTTCACAATAAAGTGAGCACTTTTGGAATCAACCTTAGAAAAATGTCACTACTCCTGCGTTGCATATACAGGATATCTAAAGTGAGCACTTTTGGAATCAACCTTAGAAAAATGTCACTACTCCTGCGTTGCATATACAGGATATCCCAGCGTTCACCTACCCTTTTGACTCGCTTAGTACTCGTGTGTACCTATGGTGGGGATGGCATGATACGGCCAGATCTGTCTGGCAAGTGATGTCATTGGCATTATGCATGGAGCGGTGGCCACCTGCACACCGCGCATTATGTGACCTCAACATCGACTTTGACAACGTTTATTTCCATCAAGATGAAGTCACAGCACACACCGCTCGCCTGTCAATGGACACTTTACGAACAATGTTTCAGCATCGAACAATTTCGCGCTTTGGAGACATTCCATGGCCTGCCCACTCGCCCGATCTGTCGGTTTGCGATCAGGTCCTGTGGGTATTCCTCAAAAGTCGCGTTTTCAAACACGCCCGCCAAATATGAACACACTCAAACAGAGGATTTCCACGGAAATCAACGCTATGCCAGCAGCAGCATTGTTGCGGCTTATGGAAAACGTGCTGCATCGAGTGCGCGAATGTGTGAACCTGGACGGACGTCATCTCACTGGAGTAATATTCAAGAAATGATTCTGTTGTGTGTGTTGTCACAAATGGCAGACATGTATCTTCAGGTTTTCTGTAACGTCGATAAATATTGTCTCTTTTAACATACTGCACGTGTTTCACAGTGGTAGGTGAACGCTGCGACAGCCTGTATTTCAACGGGCATACTGAGTGGCATGCGAAAAGTAAAGTTGGTAACGATGGATGGGAAGTAGTTCCGTATCTTAACGTCGAATAAAAAGTGTTAGGAAACCATATCTGATAACTTAAGCTATTTCTTTCACTTTCTGGTTTTTTTATGCATCGAAGTGTAAAAATGAGCAGATTTGTTAAATATTTACTTTTCTAATAATTTCACAGTTTCACTAGATCGACGTATGAATAAAGTGATGAGGCCCATGACAATGTTAATATTACATAAGACGGAAGAATACACAACGGGCATACAAGTAGATTTGAGCAGGGCTTTCAAAAGTGTTCAGTTTACCGTGAATAGATAGACTTTACGTGCAATAGTTAGGATATAAACTACATTGATGGAATTCCGGGAGTTATGGGAGTGCAGTGGAGCTATTTTGGCGGCTCTTAACATCGAGGTCTTGAAAGCCGATGGTGATGCGAGATGAGTATGGAGCACCGCAGGAATGAAAGGGTGGGGAAAACGGGAGATCATCGAGAAAACCCACCGACCAGCGGCATTGTCTGATGTGATTACCAAATTCGAAAATCCAGGAGCGACCCCACCGGGAATCGAACCCGGCTCGCCTAGATGGGAGGCGAGTAGGCTGGGGGCCTTCGGGTTCGTGGGCGGGGCCATTCGACCGTTGGGTGCTATGGCGGACCGGCCGAAAGGCTAGTTAGCTGTGTGCGAGCCAGAGACGGCGTCTAGTCGCACTAGCGAATTCGTGGGAATCCGGGTCCCTGGTATGTTCCGACGGGGGCGGCGAAACGGGGGACGGCCGAAAGGATGCCCGTCGGGGAGCTGTCCCGGTTGGGGCAGAATAGCTCATCACCCTCCTAGAAAGTGTGATTGGTGCTTTAGAATAGAGATAGAATTTGTAGCTTAAATTACGGGCGCCCAGACGAAGAACCACCACAAAAAAAAAAAAAAAAAGGTAAAAATTGTGAACCTATTAATTATATTTCTGTTTGTTAAATTGTAGTAGTCATGATATAATTTAACACCCTGGATGGCTGTACTGCTAAGTATGGTTAATGAAATAAATTAAAAAATAAGTCTAACCACTACACCACCGCGGATCCCAGGAGTTGGGAATTAGGATGGTTCAGTGTTCCGTGTTACGACCAAGAAATATTCGAGGCTAGGGATTTTGAATCGGGTAAGGATGGAAATGCCCTGGGCGCCAGTTCTCGTACAGAAAATAAGATGTATTAGCTGTGGGCGGTGGCCGACGGTCGTGTGCCACCTCTGCAAGAGGCGGTGAGGATGCAGAGTTATTCGGGTGCGATGCCTGCCCACTGAGAGTGCTGGCCCTCTACGTAACCTCGCGGGGTGGCGCAGTGGTCAACATTCCGATCGTGAGGACCAGGATTCGACTCCCAGTTCGGCCACCCCGATTTAGGTTTTCCATAGTTTTCTAAAGGCGAACGCTGTCATGGATTCATTACTACAGACTATGGCCCGGGAGCAACTTACTCTGTCTTTAACGACCTAGCTGTCGACAAGACGCTGTGGAGGGGATCTCTAGTAAATATTATTAACGCCTCTTAGTCACACCTGGCCATAAGGAAGCACTGCGATGGGCCCTCCCACGACGGCGATATGCGTTCCCGAGAACCTGAATTTCTCGGGAATTAATTTTGTAATAGCAGGCTATTATCAACACGTGGAGTAGGTCAATGGATTCAACTACGAATGCCACTTAGTTTGCACTGTTACAAGATGCCTGAAAGGCGTACCCGAGTTCGTGAGCGATGGCGGTCTTAATAAAAATAAAATAACTAATTTTCATTTTCATTTATTCCCACAACTATTATTTACAGCATTAATCTAGCTATCTGCACTATTACTCTGTTTATTTCCCGATGAACGTAGCATTTAATGTCTATCTCAACTCTAATTCAAATCCTTCTCTATGACTCTGTTTGGTTCTAGTCAATCAACATACACTCATCGTTAATACATATTCAGTTTATCTGTCGCCATCATTTGTAATGTCTTTCACTCACGCATTCAGCCCAACAGTCCAGTCTGCCAGTCGCACTCTCCACTGTCACCGATGCTCGTAGTCGCATATTTCCCTCTCGCTGGTCAATTTCCCCACCTCACTTTTCTCTTCTCGCTCGTAGTTTATCGCAAAAACTCCAGACATTCATCAACTCTTCGACATCCCCCCCTCCCCCCTGCTTGGAGGCCCCGGAGGCCCGTCACACTTTTAAACTGTCGCAGCCAATATCTAGAATATCTCCCGCACCCCGAGTCACGCTGAGAGAGGCAAGGACGATCAGAACCAGAACATTCTCCAGATAAATGCAGGGATTCTATCAGCTGATGTTCAGGAGCGTGTGAGCAGCAAAAAGGCTTACCACGACACCAGACGGAAGAGAGCGCGGGGGCACTCTTTGTAACTAAAAGCTCCGACTGGATTATCGCTCTCCTGTCATTCAAACATCGCTTATTCCTGATTGCACCATCTTGGTTCTAAACTTGATCCGAGATCGGATCTAAGATTGACATAGAAAACTGTTGCACCATTCGAGTTCAGAGCTGGACTGGAAATAGAGATGAAGTTAATTTCGAACCGCCGAAATTGGCGGTTCGAAATCTCGACCCGAGATCAGCAGCCATCGTCGACAAACGTAGTTTGAAAATACGCCAACAGATAGAACTACGTCCGACTGTTTTCTTTCGAAATTAAAACAACTTTATACGCACTTGAATATTATTCAGTACAATTCGTAAAACAATAAGTCACTTAAAACAGATTAAAAATCCGCACATCGAGTTATATCTATATTGAAAAATACGCCTACTTCCATGACGTCATATATTACGAACCAATAGAAAAATTTGTCTCATACTTAATCTCGATCTCTCACTTTGGAAGCGAGATCGATGAATCGGAAATTCAAAATCATGGAAATTACTTGGTGCAACACTTTTACACTGGAACCAAGATAAAACTGAATCCTGGTTTGGAACTAGGATCATTCGAACTCGGACGCGCCGCCCGCTATCATATCATCACTGTCTCTTCCCCTTCCGGCCGCTCGCGCGGGGCTGGTCAGGGGGAAACGAGCGCGTAACAGTACTCTTCTCCTTTCCAATATAGAAACTGTAGAAAAGAGTTAAAAGTGTTATTTTTAACAATTTTCTTTAAATTTTTTCCTCCAACCACTGGGAGTGTGCACAGTCCCAGAGCAGCCGAAGCACAGCTGTCGTGTAAAAGAAACAGGTTTTTGGAAAGGACACGAATTCATTGTGTCGCATTTACAAGTTAGACTCTCATACGAGGCACTATAGCGGACCTAGTTATGTCGGTACAGGAGGTCAGTAAGGTTAAAGATGGCGCAAAGCTGTGCACGAAGATTAAATGTTTAAATGTGTACCCTTGGGGATAATTGAGCCTGCGAGGGAGCAAAACGGTCAGTCACTCTAGGATGCGAGAAATCAACAGGTTCCAGTAAACTATTCACTGAGGCGAACTATATGATTGGTAAAGATGGGTGAATATCGCAACTTATTTTTGTGGCATGCTAGACTTAAAAACTATACCCTACACTTGTGTCAATTTTATGACTGTAATGAAGTTGCTTGAACTCTCCCAGAACGTCTCCTTATAGGTCATTCACGGTAAAATGAGCACTCTTGAAAGCCCTGCTTAAGATCTACTTGTATCCACGTTGTCTATGCTTCCCCCTTATGTAATATTTACATTGTCATGGACCTCATTACTCTATTCATGAGTCAGTCAAGTGAAATCGAAATTATTAGAGAAGTAAATATTTCACAAATATGCTCATTTTTACACTTCGATGCATTAAAAAACACAGAAAGCGAAAGAAACAATGTTTATCAGAAATGGTTGCCTAAAACTTTTTATTCGGCGCTAAGTTACGGAACATAATTTCCATCCATCGTTACCAACTTTACTAGGCGCATGTCACTCAGTACGCCCGTTAAAACATGCAGGTAGGGGCTGTGACTTTTTTCTAAGGTTGTTTTCAAAAGTGCTCACTTTATCCTGAACAGCTCTTTAGCCAGTAATAAACAGGAAGAAATGTCGTGATCGTATAACGTGCAAACAAGTTGAATAAAAAAATCCCCTCAACACGATAGCAGCCAATGGGTGAAAAGTTGTAACCCAGGCATGTAAATAACTTCTGCTGCCTAAAGAAATCACTAAAATACCCAGTAAAATAAAGGAACCCGAAAAAGGTAAAAGTGACCCCCCCCCCCCCTAACTACACGCTGTCCGACTCCAGACTACCGATATGGCGACGAACCGGGCTGGTAGTAGCTGGGTGGAGAGTGGAGAGATTTCTTAACGTCGAGGTGTTAAGAGCCGATGAGGGTGAAGTGAGGTGACTATGGAGCAGCACCTGAATGGAAGGGAATGGGATATCCCCGATAAACCCGATGACCGGCTGCATCGTCCGGCACGATTCCCACATTCGAAAATCCATTAGTGACCCCGCCGGCAATCAAACCCGGTTCACCTAGGTGGAAGGAAAGTAGTCTGACCACTACACCACTTCAGCTCCTCGTAGTTGGGGTTAGCTGTGAGATGTTAGAAATGGTGAAAACATCCAAAAACCCCTACAGAAAAGCAAAGCAGGATCAAAAGGCACGAATGAAAATGCGTTATATAATACCCTTGTAATACACAATCCGAAGAGTCCTACCTTGTACGAAATTAAATTTGTGGGCCAAGGGAGTTTTTTTTTTTTTTCACCAGAAAACATGCCAATTTCACCGAGTGCCAGTTGCACCGAAATTTGCTTGTGTCGAGCTCATCGTTTGCCATCCTCGCCATGTGTCAACTGCACCGCTGTGTCATTTTCATCGAGTACCATCTACATCACAGTTTCTTCTACTCCGAGAGCCGAGCTCATGGTTGCTAAGTTCTCCGACCGTCTCTACATCTAGTATGTCAAGTCCACGGTTTGCCATCCTCGCCATGTGTCAACTGCACCGCTGTGTCATTCTCATCGAGTACCATCTACACCACAGTTTCTTCTACTCCGAGAGCCGAGCTCATGGTTGCCAAGTTCTCCGACCGTCTCTACATCTAGTATGTCAAGTCCACGGTTTGCCATTCTCACCATGTGTCAACTGCACCAGTGTGTCAAACCCCCCGAAAGCCAACCACATCCATGCGACATCCTCGTCGTGAACCAAGTTCACCGTGTGCCAACCACACCACTATTCCAATTGTGTACCAATTGCACCGTTGTGTTATTTGCTCTAAATGTCATCTGGTCCACGTACAAATCTTTGGACGTGTGCTTCTACATTCGTTCGTCAACGTGTAACCTACACGTAGAGTTTCTTACTTGGATTCCTAACTATGGCAGGTGCAGTATGTCTTCCCTTTTACTTCAAGTTGAACATTTATTTTCTTTTTCTTTTTACGCGAATACGTCTTTAAATTTGCGACCATAGTGGGAGGCAATTCAGAAAATCCGATGATAACAAAATCGGGGGATATAGTTTGGCATTGCTGCTCCGAATCTATCGTCTGCATTCAAAATTAAATTACACCACTCGATTATCAAACGATCAAAGAATATGCTACGTTGAGTGGTGACTGCGAAAAATCACGCGAGGCGAGTGATGGAGGGAGGAGCTTGGAGGGGTGCGCGCAAATTTGAGTTCATTTCGCCGCATCTCATAGCTTCCGCGTGTAGAAGCTACGACTATCGTTAAAGTTTCAGTCGACAGCTCTCGTCAATATCAATCGATTGCGAGTATAAGAACATTTGTGTGGCGAGGTTATAGTGAAATTGTATGAGTTTAATGTAAAAAATTAAGAAAACTTAACACAATTTCGGCCTATACTCGTCAAAAAGCCAGGTTGAAATACAGAAATCGTATACGGTTGGAAAGAGCATCTCAAAAACAATCCAGTGATAACCAACCATATATGATCAAGTGAAGCGATGCCGGGAACGGAAAAAAAAAAATCAAGGCGTCCGAGCGCGTCAAAATAGACTTATTCACGCAAAACAAACGGCCGTGTCACCCACATAGCCAAACCGATATTTTTTTAACTTTAATGACTAGGCCCTAATAATAGGCCTAGTTATTTTGAGTTTCGTGATTCTAACAGCTCGTTAGTAGTATGTACGGCACTGCAATGCATTCACAAGTATTTCTTACTTGTTTTTTGTTTTAATAAATGTCACTTATCTAGACAATTCCCTTCCGCACTGGCAATTATTTATACCAGTGTTGCAGGAAGGGTACAAGCTGTAGTAACTTGTGAGACAATGTTAACAAAGTACCTGCACGCCTGTGATATTCCTTACAGTAAAGGCAGTTCACTTTGAAGTGAGCACGTTTGAAATTAACCTTTGAAAAATGTCACGTCCCCTATCTGCGTATATTTTAACGGGCGCACTGAGTGGCATGCGTCCAGTAAAGTTGGCAACGATGGATCATAACGTCGAATAAGAAGTGTTAGGTAACCATTTCTGATAACTTGAATTATTTATTTAGCTTTCTTTTTTTTATGAATCTACGTGTAAAAATGAGCGTATTTGTAAAATGCCTCCTTTTATAATAATTTCACAGCTTAACTTTACCGACGCATGAATAAAGTGATGAGGCCCATGGCATGCTAATCTTATATAAGGCGGAAGAATGCACAATGGGCCTACAAGTAGAACTTAAGCAGGCCTTTTAAAACTGCTCATTTTACTGTGAACAGTTTATAGCTCTTATCTATTCGAAAACTCTATAAACGAAGAAATTACCTTTATTTCACAACATACAGGTTAGTTTCCTACATAGTCATAAATGAGCACATATGCATGCCAGAACAAAAATATATTATAGAATGCATTACTTTTTACTACTGTTAGTGAGCAATATTGTAAATAACAATAAAGAAACGAAACCTCAAAACTATCTCGTTTGATTAATCTAGAGATTTGTAATAAATTTTCGGGATGTAAATAGTTTTTAAGAATTAGTTTTCTACCTGTGCCACGCCTATTTCTTAGCGTGTACTTTCCCCGTCAGCCAGGAAACTTTTTCCCAAGTTAGGGCAGTTGAATTCACATTTGTGATGTTACCACACGCATATTGAGTTAACCTAAAATTTAAATATTCTTAACAAACCATGCACCTTTTTACAATACCGTCTCCGTTAGAATTTTATCAATCAAAGTTCTGTGGTAAAATATTAAGATTTTCTCAAATGCAAATAAATGCAACCTTGTATCTCTTCATAATGTTTCTAGCAGTAAAACTGTAATTACATTTTATTTATTTATTTGTACGTGCAACTGCTATAATCAACCCATTGCCAGTAATGTGTATGTGTATTTATATAGGTGTATATACATTAATACACAGCATATTTTAGTATGTAGGCCTACATATAAAATGTCATTAATATTTTTGCTAATGATTGTTTGTATTATATTTCACAAATTTCAACGTTGTTTAGAATAACTTGGAGAAACTAAGTTAAAATTGTCAAAAGATATAGTACATTTTGTTAATGTCACGAATTTTATTTATTTAAACACAAAAATATATTGCAAAAACTGTCTGTTGCAGGGTGCATAAAATAATAAAATCCTTTGTAAATCTAAATAACTGCCGTTGTATGTAACTGATATGTTTAAGAATATTGGTACTGTTAACAATGTATGTTATATGCGAATATAATAAACAATAACTCGTACAAGGATTCTTTTTTTTTGCTCAATTATATATTAATTCAAATTAAACCCAATTTGTTGTATTTTGTGGTCCTGTAATAAAAGCGATGGTATTACATGAGCCACAATAATCTAAAATTTTACTATTTCTACTTAAATATTATATTATAGATTACTTACAAGTGAATGTGTAGTACAGCATAGTTCTCCACCCTGGTATTTAAGCTTTATATGTTGTTAAGAAACTTGAAGACGTACACTTTTGTTCAATGGGTGCAACTTACATGTTAAGGAACATACCACTCGTACAGTATGTATTGAACTCTGAGCCACGGTTTTATTTAAAAACACAGCCCGCCACTGGCGATAATTCCTACCTACATGCCACACCCAACCAAGCTGCCAAACAATATTGCCGCTAACAGTTGCCTCCTAGCGGCGACAACACTGGCTTGGCTAGAGGAGTTTTTAAAGCCTCGAAGTCTTAGTGGGAAAGGTCGAGTCTATGCACCTTATTCCATTTAAACTACTTTCGCCTCACATTTCCAGTCTCACAATACTGATGTCACTGTTGAAAAAGTTGTCTATCTTTTAATATAGAAAATAACATTAAGCGATGTTCTCAAAAATATATCTAATGAACTTTTTATCCTGGTTATAGGTGGCATGATTCTGGTTCTCATCTGCCCTGCAGCAACTATTAGAATCTCAGAACCATTCAGACCCATCGTGGACTATGCTGTTGCTAACAACATACCTTACAAGGACTACTCTAGCCTCGGCCTGCAAGACGTACCGCCAGACATACCCAGGGAAAATGTAGTGCTACTGCTTTCGTACAATAACATAATCAGCCTCTCAGATCAGTTCTGGACGAGCCATTGCAGAGAGAACGGCAACAACGTGTCGTGCAGTCGGCTGCCGCATCTGCGGCTAGTAGACCTGTCAGACAACCAGATTGAAAACGTATTGCCCCGTTGCTTCCATGGTCTCACACAGCTGGCATACATAAGCTTAGCAAATAATAAGCTCAAAGCAATTGACTTCGACACATTCACTAACAACAGACAACTGCATGCGATTGACATTTCTGGAAATCAAATTAGTAACATTCACCCCCTAACATTTCAGAATTTAGGAAATTTACAGAAACTTTTCATGGACAATAATACGATACGTGATATTCATAAAGATACTTTCAGAGGACTTCATAATTTGAAGACACTACTAGCAGAGAATAACTCCATTTCTAAACTAGATCCCAATATTTTTATTTATCTAAAAAACTTAGAAAGTCTTAGCCTTGGTCATAACCGCTTGGTGTGTATTCCTGAACAAATATTTCTGCACCTTGAAAACTTGCTGCATTTTTGGGTGCCATACAATAAAATCTATTACTTAAGTTCGACAATTTTTTCTAATGCAAGAAAACTTACTGTGTTGGACATAAGTCACAATTCAATACGAAAACTCTCTCGGTTTACTTTTCAGGAGTTGGAAAGAATGGTTGATGTAAACTTAAGTCATAATCGTTTGGAATCTGTGTACCTCAGTCGTATACCATTGTCGCTCAGGTTAACAAATCACAGTAACTTGCTTATCCTTGACACAGGTTTATGCACTGTTTCAGATTATAATATCCCGTGTTTCTATCCGGTAGATGACTTCGAAACTGACAAGTTCTATCATGAAATTGATTTTTCGTTCAATAATATCAGCGAAGTTATATTTAGCAAACGCAATTTTTCACACACATTGGAAGTGATGCGTATTTATCTCTCGGGAAATTCACGACTGGCTCTTCCCGTTTCCTTTATAAAACAGGAAAGATATGTCACAGTGCTGGACCTCAGTAAAACGAACCTAAGTTGGAGGAATATAACACTGTTTAATGAGATTCTGATGCTTCCTCATCTGAAGACACTCAGTATTTCTGGCTGTGCTGCATGTGACTTTTACATGCTGCAAATGTTGTTGTCGATCTTCAATCCTAACTACAGAGTCTACATCACTTGTGATGAACGACGTATCTTGGGTACAGATCAAACATCATTCGCCAGTGACACAGATTTGCATTTCTTTGAATCTCCGGAGAACACTACATACCAAGAATGCACGGGCATGCTGCTAGGGCAGACGATACCGAAACACTCAAGCGATCCACATTACTACCCTTGCCATACGTTTAACCAAGAAACTGTGATTAAAGAAATATTTCTAGGCAATGAATGTTTCTTAAATTGTTCCTATACAGTTGACTGTTCATACGTAAGTATTTCTATTTTACCGAAAATTGAGGAATCGACAGTATGTGTTCTACTCTCTCACAATGGTGTCGTAGCAGTTGAACCAAATTATTTCCTAAATTTCTGGAACTTGCTGTATCTCGACTTATCTTATAATAGTTTGAAGTACCTAGATGGAGAAATATTCAAAAATCTGCATGGTCTTATCGCTTTGAGGCTTAATAATAATAACTTGGTTCATCTCAATTCTTCTACTTTCAATAAGCTAACAAACCTTGCTTTTCTCAAGCTACATGGAAACAGGATAGCATCTTATGACGTGGACACGCTAAAAAACATGATTAAACTTCAGTTTCTCTCCATAGACTTCTGGAATCTGACACAATTACATGACGAAACATTTGAGAATCTGTCTAGTTTACGTGCTCTAGAAATGCGGGAAACGAATGATCTGTCTTCTACAAAACACCCTTTGACTGAAATGCACTTGAGAAGTCTTCGCTCTCTAGAAGAATGCAAAATAATTGGATTCAGTATCAACACAAGTTCCATTGGTAAATTATTCGATTCTGATGTTTTAAATACATTAAATTTTGGAGAAAGTTTACTGCCTTTGTTTGGCAATGGCTCTTTTGAGAAAATTAGAAGCTCTGAAAAAATCATTTTAAATAACAACAAAATCAAAAGTTTTGCTGCGGATACTTTTACAAATCTAGACAAACTGTTTCACTTAGATGTTTCTCGAAACGAACTACAGTTTATGCACAGTAGGTTATTTGCGAACACGGTAAATTTACTGCATCTGAATATGTCACATAATAACATAGCTTGCATTCCATTAAACATATTTGATTCTTTGTTAGAGTTAAAAATTTTAGATTTAGGTTATAATGCCATTGTGAGCTTACCTTGGGAAGTTTTCGCTCATTTACCAAAAATACTTGCACTCCGTTTTGATAGAAATTTGATAGGAAGAACAAATATTTCATACCCGGAACATGCTTACCATTGTATGAGCTTTACCCCAAACCACACATTAACAGATGTCTCATCTGGTGTGCATTTATTAAATAACCGTAAGCTAAGATATTTCCTTATTCATTACAATTACTTAACAGATTTATCAAACAATATGTTCACAAATACTCCATTAGTACTGTATATAAACTTAGCACATAATCGTATTTATGAAATAAATAACGAAACATTTACAAGTACACCATTTTTGCAGAATTTAAATTTGTCACATAATGCACTGTCTGTTATAAGTAACCAATTATTTAAAAGTCTTACACGATTAATTTCGCTTGATTTGACCAGCAATAAACTAGAGTACATAGAAGAAAATGCTTTTCGTCGTCTCCACTCCTTACTGCACTTGAGGCTTAGGTTTAACAGACTGAAAAAGTTTGGATTTGACTCTTTGCCGAAACATATTAAATTACAAAGTTTTTTTATAGATAACAACTTCCTCACATCGTTGGAAACGACACTAGATCTACCTTATATAAGGATATTGAATGCGAGTAACAATCTACTTATGAATAATGCTGTCAGTATATTTCATCACATGCCATCACTCACCATACTGGATTTATCGAATACGGCATTGTCCGAGATTCGCACAGACTCGTTCGATCATAATGAAATATTGTCTTACCTTAGCTTGAGCAACAGCCAGATAAAGCGTATTACCTACAGGCATTTTGCTAAGTTAAAAAACCTAGTAGTGTTGGATATGAGCATTGAAGAAACTCACGATATTAGCGTAGACACACATTTAAATTGGAAGAATTTCACGCTCATAAACAGTTGGTTCGAAATGTTTAATCTCGATTACCTGATCCTGACTGGGCATCCTATATGTGAGGATGTGCAACGAGAGCAAATAATAGAGAACTTGTTCCTCTCCGACACCTGGAAGTGGGTGATCTGCTCAGTTCATTCACAACTCCCGCATTTCGTTGTTTCGCGGAATGCTGGCATATTCGTGGGTATTTCCATACCTAGCCGCTACACGTATAATTATTACAGATCTACATTAAAGTGATATATTCTTAAAAAAATTGACATTCTTGTTCTCATAAACAAGTGTTATATTTTTACAAAAATATATTAGGATTTTTTGCCATAAAAATGCAGGCTTGTGCATAAAATGGCTCTCGTTTTCTACATAAGCTCTTAAAATAATCACGGAACTTGGGAAATAGTAAATATGCTAAATGTACTTTATTAAGCTTAAGCAAATTGTTATTTTAACTGGAATTATTCGAATAAGTTGTAGTTTCCAAATAAGAATTTTATACTAATCTCTAGGTTACTGGATGTAGAGAAAAATTTCTCACGCAAATGTCTTTAAGGGCCATTGTCAAACGATAGCATGGTGAATGTTTCAATTTTATAAATAAATAAATAAAAATATAAATATATATACACGTATATATATACATGTATATAAATATACGTACAGTTTATTAAGAAGACGTTAGCTGCCAACAAATGACGCTGGCAACCAAATAACATACAGTGCTGCTTGTGCAAAATGTTTATTAAGAAGACGTTAGCTGCCAACAAATGACGCTGGCAACCAAATAACATACAGTGCCGCTTGTGCAAAATGTTTATTAAGAAGACGTTAGCTGCCAACAAATGACGCTGGCAACCAAATAACATACAGTGCTGCTTGTGCAAAATGTTTAAATATTGAGGTACTTTAGTGGATCGGGCTCACGCCATATCAGACAACACGTTGGCGTTCTTAAAAAACAATTTGGATGATCCTTTCCACAAAATATTGCTGAACATTTTAAAATAAAGGCAAACTGACTTATGTCTCAGTCGAACTGATCAGTTTGTTAATAACTTGAAATTGTAGCCAACTGGATGTGTTCATGAAACCTTGCAGCTTGGTCACTGTCTTGTCTGAAGGTTTTCTGATACTGCTGTTTCGCAACTTCTCTGCCAAAGGTAGTCAAACATGTCGATGCAGTTTCAAATGTGAAAGAAAATATTTCCTTTCAGAGTGCAGTGAAGTGGACTCTTTGTAATATGATTGAAGTAGCGAAACAAAAAATGCGCTGTTTGGTACATAGAGCCATCCAGTTTGGCTAGGAGAGTAACACTGATGCATAGTAATTATAAAAATAAACTTGCTATATAGCAGTAAAAACCAGAGGGAATGAAGGACTAACTTCAGCGTACTAACGACTTTTTATTTAACGGTTGGAATGAAGTGAGTACGAAACTTACAAAAAGAAGTGCAATCATACACGAAACATTTGACTGTGAATTACATATTTCATGTTTTCATGACAAAAATTATTTTTGTCCCTCATATTCAGTTACAAATTAATGCAACTCATAAAAGTTGTATTGATATTCAGCGGGAATCCATCGGTGTCCCCGAAGTTTATAGAAGCGGTAGTTCAAAGTCATGCGGGAGTTTGAATATCTAATACTTTTACCAAACGAAGTGGCGCAGTAGTAACTCACTGGACTCGCATTCGGGAGGACCCGGGTTCGACTTCGGTTTTCCATGGTTTTCCGAAATCCCTCGAAGGGAATGCTGGGATGGTCCTTAACAAAGGCCATGGCCGATTCCTACCTAATCCTTCCCCAATCACTCTTCCCTGTGCAACTTGCACCTCTCTAATGACCTCGCTGTCGACGAGACGTTAGGCCCAACTACCTACGTACCTACTATCTATTACTTTTATGGTCTGTGTGTAAACTTGCATGCCAAAACGGGACCAGGAGCGCATTTAAGGAGAGCTAAACGTGTGCACTTGACCCGGGCGGCAGAATCGTGGGGACGAAATATTATCTTTTAAACTATGTATCTTATATATGCCGACATCGAAGGCCGGGTGTAAATAGGGGTGACGTCCAGCTTACCATGGTACACGACCAGCAGAAGGAAGCCGACTCGGGGTACACGTGTTTCAATTTATAGACTGCTCACGGTTAACTGAGCGCTTTCGAAATCCCTGCTTAAGAGTGATTGAGTGAGCGAGTGTGTGAAGAGATTTGGGCGGCTCTTAACATCGAGGTCTTCAGAGCCGATGAGGGTGATAAGGGTATGGAGCAGTGCTGGAATGAAAGGGTGGGGGGAAACGGGAGAGCCAACGGCATCGTCCGGCATGATTCCCACTTGCGAAATTCCGGAGTGACCTGGCCGGGGATTGAACCCGGATTGCCTTGGGGGGAGGCGAGCTGTCTAACCGCTCCACCGCCATGGCCCCTCCCTGCTTAAGATCTACGTGTATGAATATTGTGTATTCTTCCACCATATCTTAAATTAACATTACCATGGTCTGGCCACTTTATTCATGTGTCGGTGACGTGAAACTGAAATTATTAGAAAAGTAAATATTTGAAAAAAATTAGGTAATTATTACACTTAAATGCATCAAAGAAAACAGAAAGCATGATAAATAATTTTTGTTTTCACATACATTAGCCACTAGGGCTGATGACTGGTGGAAGGCGACCCTAGATAGGGGGTCGTATGAAGCCCTGCTTAAGTTCTGCTTTTAGTTACCTATTACGTATCCATTCGCTACATGTAAACATAAGACACTGTCATATGACTATTTTCTAACTGACAAATGCTTTGTTTATTGTTTTCAGCTGTTCAAAGAATTTTGTCATATTTCGGAAACCATTTCGTATGAATGTTCACAATTTAGGCCTATATCCATATTTATGTCAGTTTTATAACTTTTTGACAATGTTATATTGACGATATACGGTTAATATTTTACATTGTTAATATATTTGTTATAGCACATTACACGTACACGTTAATATTTTGCCGCAACTGTATTTAACTCTGTTAGAACTGCGGGGGAAAGGACTGCAGTATTCAACTGTTTGTTATTGATATGTGTTGGGTTATTTCGTTAAAAGGACGGCCTCAGTTGGAGTAAAAATAATAACGAAGAAAAACCAGTCCAACGAAAAGACACGGCAAATTCAAGAACGCAACTCATGTCGCTTATTTTCTGTACGCTGCAGCGACAAACTTAAAATATAGTGGTGAACATGCACACAAATAGGCCTACCGTAACTTTAATTCTGCTCATATTTATATGCATTAATACTTCCTGTTTTCTAGGTTTATTTCACTATTTATTTTAATTTATCTGGCTGGGCTTAGTATTTTGTTGAGGTTGTGGCAAATATTTAAATCACAGAAACGTAAACACGTTACAGAATTGTGTTATAAACACCTAGGACAATGTTACAACGTTGTAATAAATATACAGACGTGACACTCAAACTATTAATTTCATCATATAAACAGTTCATGGTTAAAACGTATAAATTTCGCACGCCCGATATTTGCAATCATACACATACACACTGGTCCAACGTAACGTAATGGACACAATATTTTTCCACATGCACAGCGGTCACGACGCACGTTACAGTATATTTATTCATTTATTCCTGCCGCAGAAAAACAGATTTATCTCAACATCGTAACTTGCCTAGGTAGATTTAAAATCACGTGTACAAACTTGCCGCTTCGTTCTAAAACACGCCGTGTCATGTTACCACGCCACTGTCAGTCGCGAGTTATGCCAACTTTGGATTTGTAACCGTTCCGGCATCACACCTAAATAATTGTTCAAACAATAAAATCTCATTTCAGTTCTAAATTAAAAATTCAAAAATCATTATTTTGGTTTTAATAAGTGCGAAATATCATAAAATTGAAAACTCGTATAATTTTCCTGCTACTTCTAGCGGTGGGAAACTTTCCGAGAGAGAGAAAGAAAGAAAGAGAGAGACAGAGAGAGTGACAAGCTCCGCTCCGCCTGTTGAAGTTTCTTCCTCAGACGAAAAAAAACTCCATGCCACTAGGGCCTACGCACAGTAATCTGGGCTGATATTGTTAACTGTAACAATAAAATAATCACAGCTACCTAAAAAATTTAATACATCAATTGGCAGCGTTTTATTTACAAATAGCATACCAAAAAACTAGGTTAAAAGAATATTTTAACTGTGAACTATTTCTTACTAGCCGTTGCCAACACTGTTTTTAAGTCGTATTTAATATGAAATAAGTATTACAAGTTATAGATGATACTAAGTTAAAGATTCATTTATTCAAGAATACAATACTTTAAAGTTAATCACAGTGTTATATATTTGTGGTATACAAGTTATTGAAAAAACAGGTTTGGCATGTTACTTGTAGGGTGATTTTTGAAAGGTTCGTTTCAAAGCATCCTAAGAAACCGTGAATGGACTATATACTACAATTTGTTGTGTGTCTGGCAGCCAGTCATTTTCTGCTACTCGCCCGCTGTATCGTGCCGGACGATGCCGCTGGTCGGCGCTGCTCCAAACTCGCCTCACTTCACCTCATCGGCTCTCAAGACCTCGCTGTTAAGAGCCGCCCAAATCTCTTCACTCGCTTCACTCACTCGGCCGATATACAGCCACACTTTTGAAAAGCTGCAGTAAAAAAAAATGCAATTAATTTTCACAGGAAACGTATATGAGTATTGCAATGACAAAATAATTTCGTGCAGGGCAAGTATGTATAGCACTGAAATTCTGTTTTGCAATGTTCCCCCCGTAAGTGCTACAGTGCTTAGTGTTGTGAACAACTAGATATCTACGAATGTCCATATTGAAAGTAAGTACTGGCGATCATTTACAATGACGTAATAATTGTATATATCTACTATTGTCTTATTGCCTGTTTCTTGTCATATTTAGGATAAATAATTATTGCGATTGTTGGTTTTGATAAATAAATACTGAATGAGCTATAAGATACACTGGATGGATATATTAAAATCATCCTTTAAAATATGTTATTTTAAATCGTACCTAGCATTTTTAGTTTAAATTAATTTCATAGTTATTTAAGTTGTTTGTGAGTATTTTAGTTTAAAAAATTGTAACGGTGGAATTTTAAATAAAATAATTCTTAACAGGCCAAAGAATTATTATTTTTTTACACGCATACGGCTATGCAGGATAATTCGCAATCAGACCGACAAACTGCGGGAGGTGATTCTTCATGAAAAAGTAAAAGGGAAATATATGTGACACTTTATACCTAAACCGAATATTAAGGGAGGCATGAGCCCTTAAATAACGAGGCTTTAGACAGTTTTTTTTTTTTTTTTTGCAAAATATTGGTAACGAAGTAAAATACAATTACAACTTTGGGAACATTATTGTATGTTATTGGGACCTTCAACGTAGCCGATATTTTGCACAAATACAGTTTAAAATCTGTTTTTTTAAAGGGCTCATACGTCCCTTAACATTCGGCTTAGGTATAAAGTGTCACGCATGTTTTCCTTTTACTTCTTCATGAAGAATCATCTCCCGAAGTTTGTCGGTCTAATTGAGAATCATCCTGTATACATGCTACTATGATTATTATTTTGTGTGAGTTAATGAATGTAATAATCTCATTTTAAAATAAATTATTAATTTGAAATCCAATACTGATTCTAGCTATGCAGTATATGGTTAGTCGTAAACTATCATACAAATCTAGGACTATTGCAATTAATGAGGGTGGCGTAGATTAAATGTTTGCCTACTGTGATTAAATTCCTTATTTAGTTTTCGCTACTAAACGTTTAAGAAATCATAAGATATTTTTAGTCAAAAATAACTTTGATACCCAATTAAGAAACATACTTTTCCTTACTTAATGGCCGAATAAAGTTTTTTGCAAAACATTTGGGAGGACGTTATATTTAGTTCAAATAATTTTTAATATTGTGGAATGTTTGAAACCGTTTAAATTTCTTTAAAAGAATTGCTAGTACTGAACAGCGACTCCTGACTCTCTGAACTGAAATATACCATACAGCAAAGTAGTACACTATAGTTTTAGTTTTCTAATGTTATTTAATTCGGACTCAGCCACAGTAATACATTTTAAGCTTATAAACTGTGTCAGTAATATTTCATATTTTTTTCAGCAGAAGTCTATTTATTTTAACTTTAATTTTATGATATGGAACTGCGTCTTAAAGTAAATTGACCACGTCAGAAAGTAAATACAGAATATTGATATTTAAGTACATTAATACATTTGATTGAAGAACTGATGATGTCATTACAGAACATGAGAAATACTGGAACTGAAATCTAGCTTAGACAAGCAGAAGCCATTGAAAATAAAAGTCTATGGATCCAATACTTAGGCTCAGCTTTGCTTATCAAGCAGAAATGTTTCGTTCTCGTGTCATGATTTCAGTTTCAGAGGTATTATTGGAAATGTTTGACTATAGGAAATTTACAATTTACTAATTGTTTAATATTTTTTTATATAATTTTTACTGTATGTTATTTCCTACTTGCAAGAAAGGCATAAATTTATTGATAAAATATAAATATGTTCCTGACTTTTGCAACTAGCAGATAACATGTGATGAAAATTAAGCACTAAAATATTAAATAACTCGTAAGGAGTAAATTTTCTATAATCGTGTATTGTCAGTAATTACTCTGAGTCTAAAATTACGACACGAAGACGAACAATTTATGCAAAAGAGGCGAAGAAGAGCTCTTTAAGCAAGGAGAGTAGCAAACAGAAAGAGAATGCCTAGTGAACTATTGGAAGATGAATCAGGAACAGTTTCATGTGCTAAATGCTTTGAACAGTCTATAAAAATGGTCAACCTGAACACCAGGCTACGTAACACAAAATTACTAAGTGAAAGGTTTATATTTTTGAATGGACAAAATGTGACGAATCTTAGTACCTACGCCGTTTCTTTAGCTTCCAAATATCCCGAAGTTCTGAACGCTTCAAAATTCATAACATTGCTTGATAAATTTCTACTTTCAGCTCGTTGGTTGCGTATATCTTCGCGTACCTATCGAAATAAACATTGCCACAAGAATATATGTTTGGTTTAGATTGTCAACAGAATAGTAGAAGAGCTTAGCATTATTCTTTTCCTGCTATAAAAACAATGTCAAGACTTTTCGAACGTTCACCTTTAAAAATTGTTCATTGCCGAAACGGCCGTTCGTTAAAGAAAGGCACTATTTGAGATAATACGGTGTATTTAATTCTCCATACAGAAGGCAATTTGCCTCAAATAATTGAAATACCTAATAGTCATGTTTGACAAAATTTACGAGTAGAATTATATCGGTGCCGTGGTGGTTGAGCTGTTAGCATGCTCGTCTCCCACCAAGGCAAACCATGTTCAATCCCCGGCCGGGTCACTCCTGGACCCTTGAGTGTGGGAATCGTACAGGACGATGCCGCTGGTCGGTGGGTTTTCTCGGGGATATCCCATTTACTCCGCCCTTTCGTTCCGGCGTTGCTCCATACTCACCACCATCACCCTCATCGGCACTGAAGACCTCGCTGTTAAGAGCAGCCCAGATTTATTCACTCAGTGAAAAGAATTACATTGTTTAAACGCCACACAAATCAGTATTTAAATAACTTACAAAACTACGCTCAAGCAAATGGCGTGTGAGCGTTGCTATCACGTTACGAGTGACAAAAATAATTATCACGAAACTCAACGGGTAAAGCAGAATTGTTCTAAAATTGTATAATATACTTCCAAAGTTATATTTGTGACTATATGCAAGCTTCGCGAAAATTTTGTCTAGTCACATCATTTTTAAAGCCCGTAACACTGACGTTTGCTAAGGCCTACGGAATAAAATAACTTTTGGCTTGAAAAAATTTTAATATGTACTTCGATATGAACGTTACTTCACCAGAATGCTAAAAACACAATACCTAGCCGCTAACAGTGTACACTTATTTGCAAAAAAATTGATTGTCACGAATGAATCGCGTGAGAACAACGAAGGCTGTCGCACAGTATCGCCATGGTCCGACATATAATACATTTGCATTAATGCGTTTTGCTTGCGCGTATCTGCCACTAGGGGAAATCATGTCCCTCCGTCATTCATAACTGCAATACACCGAAACATGCCTTGGTAGCAGCGTGAGCCGTTGAACCACGAAGCCAAGTTCAGTGATTACACAGCATGCCCCTACGGTGCATTCTATACAAGCCTTTGCCCAGCTGGATGAGTTTGAGAGAGGCCACATCGTCGACCTCAGAGAGGCAGGTTGGACGTCTCGGCGCATTGCTCGTCACTTGAACCGTCTTGCCTACACTGTTAGTCGGTGTTGGACGCAGTGGGACCAAGAGGGTACATACGACGGTCGAGAAGGCGCGGGTCGACCCCGGTGGACCACCAGCAGGGAGGATTGTTCCATCGTGTGACAGGCTATAAGCACACCACGGGCGTCGCTGCACACCGTCCAGGGACATGTCACGGCAGCTTGGACTATGCCTGTGTCCACCAATACCATATCCAGGTGGCTACCAGAGTGGGCTCTATCATGGTGGCGTGTCTTAGGACGTCTTCCAATACGACCTAGGCATCGCCGAGCACGTGTAACCTGCTGGGAACGGGCAGAATGGTAGCTTGAGGATTAGCGACGACCGGTGTTCAGCGATGAATCACGGTTCTATCTGGATACAGACGACCGCCGAATTCGAGTCTGGAGATGTCCTGGCTAGTGCCGAGATCCAATCTTCATTATAGAGCGGCACACCGCCCCAACGAGAGGTTTCATGGTGTGAGGTACAATTTCCTATGATCCCCGCACCCCACTGTTGGTGATTGAAGGAATCCTGATGTCGCGGTAGTATATCCAGGCAACTCTACGATCATGTGCACTCCCTTTACCATGCAGCTTTATAACCGTATTTTCCAGCAGTATAATGCCTGGCCTCACACAGCAAGAGTGTCTATGACCTGCGTTAGTAATGTCAACATAATTCCTTGTGCAGTAATGTCCCCAGACCTTTCACCCAGTGTGCAGTTGTAAAACTTTTCAAAGATTTTGTGGTACAATATTTTCCTAATTTTACCTAATTCCATATGTTTTGATATTTTTGTCTAATTAATTGTGTCAGTATGTTGGGAAAGTTTAGGTCTATAGCGATTTATTCCAATTTTAGGGCAGTTGTGATATTTCAGAAATTTTATTTCAGTCAGGTGTTCATGCACTGGAGTTAGTACAGAGCTAACTTCGCTGCCAAGCCTGGAAAGAAGCCGTTGCTTGCTGCAGACAGCTCAGCTTACACTAGGTGTTAGCTGACACATATTTCTGAGGTGTGGGACGCTTTGCGCTGTACCTTGTACACGCTACTTGCCAGAGGTGCAACGCATGTAATTTCTTGCTGTAGAACAGTGCTCTCTAGGAACGGTTGCCGAACTAAATTTTTTCACCTTTGGGCCCTTGCGCAGTGCGTAATTTTGTATCCTTCCACCATTGCTAACAGTTTTTGCCTGCACAGACGAGGTCGCGACATGACGTATTCGTCGTATGGTCCCGTGTTCAGGGAGGTTGCGGCAGGCGGATGGTTCTCCTGTAGCATCTTATTTAGTTGTATAAGTGTCACGTAGAATAGTGCAGAGATAGTAGTTAGAAATGTAGGAGTTTTAATTTTGTGTTTTATTCTTCAATCATCCTACGCAGTTACTTCTCTTCCCTCCGAAATGGGTGAGTACATCATCATTCTCTCTCCGGTAGTACGTGCCATGTTTTATTGACTCTGGAACAAGTAATTAATTTTCGCAATTATTTTCCTTAATGTGTTCCATAGGGACGAAGTTACATACAATCTTTCAGACGAAGTATTATTGAAAGTTTAGACGAAATTTTATATAATGTTTTTGGATGATTCAAGTTTTCCACAATTCCAGTTTTCAAGTATTTATTTCGTTTGATAACTACTTGCCCTGTTTCTCTTTATTTGCCGTCCGGAGTAAGACTTTATCTCCATCTTCAAGACTCCGCCTCGAAAATTATCAGTATCAGCGAAGTGCTAGCTTAATTAAAAAAAAATATATATATTTTTTAAATATTGTTATCTTCTTAACCACGTCGTTATCTAACTACGTCATAATTGCTTGAACTCATTTTTATAATATCTGCGGCGTAAAATATGTATAAAATATTTATTTGTCATGCATTAATTTTTAAATGGAAATATTTGGCCAAGTTAAATAAAATACCCTTTTGTAGTTCAAATCAAAGTTAAATAGACTGCACAGGATGCACTCCAGTGTTTTTTTAAGGTATCCAGGACCACAAGCATTTCGTGAATTAATTTCTGTTTACAGTGAAATCATTTATTGGATCTATAACTCGTGTATTAAATGTTTTATCTATAAATTCATGTGGGATGATTATAATATTTCGTTGAAACTGGAATTTGATATGCTCTTCATTTGTTAGATTGCTGTCTACCTCTGGACAGTTAACAACTAATTCAAACTATAATTAGTAAATTTAAACTATAATCAATTTCTAGGTAAAACGTACGTGGTGTCCCATTTGCCAAAACACGTTTCCAAACAATTCAATTTTAATGGCGGCGGTATAGTGTCTGGCGTTATGGTAGCAGAAGAATATTTTAATTTTTATTTGTCTATAGCATATTGTTTTGTTTTCCAGGTGATTATTGATTTTACAACATAATTTATAAGACACTGAGTTTGTTTATTTACACTGAGGTTATTTCTGCCACATTCAGCATTGCTGATTATCATGATTTAAATATATATTGTATAGTTCTGAATACAAACACATTATTGACAACCATTCCACACACCACGATACACCAGTGAGAGAGTTTGGGACCAGACTGAACGGCAACTTCGGCCAGCGGCAACTACGGCAGATTTGGTGGATCAGTTACGCCAGATGTGGCATGATCTGCCTCAGGAGAACATACAATGTCTCCATGCCCGACCATATCGCCGCTTATCTCCCTTTCAACAGGTGGTCCAACGCCATACTAAGTGGATCCCACAAATGTTGGTCCCCTGTAATACATATGCTGAGAGAATTGTTGCTCTGAATTTTACCTAGAATATTCCTAATCTTCCCCACACATTAATGATACAAAAACTCAAAATCTATAAAAGTGGGAAACTTTAAAAACTGACGTACCTTAAAAATTTCCCCCAAAATTTTAAAACGGCACACCATGACCTGTGCTTGTACCAACTTACGTGCTTCTGGGATGGCACCTTCAGGGCACTCTACGTTTTTTTTTTTGCAGATGAATATATATCCTGAAATTGCATCCACATATTTAATGCAGAATCTAATATTTCTCCAAATTACTTACCTTTAAGAACAGTCGTGAAAATTAGTACTCACTGTTTGCTCTATCGGCTTATACAAATTAAAACGTCGTGAGATACATTATAATAATGTTTTAACATATTCCTTAACACTCAAAGAATGTTTCACGTGCAGTATAAAACATTTTTATGACATTATTGTCATAAAACGAGTGACATACATGCCGAGGTATTAACTCGCAAATTTGGAATAGCATAAATACTAAATAACACACACATTTATTTAAACTTTCACGTATTGAGCCACGTACTGCGAATATAACAAAACATTCTCATCCGAATTTTCTTTAAGTTTGTTCAGTGTTTAAAAATTTTACCGACTTGAATTGCATGAAGCAACATATTTTCCAAGTTGGCTCATTATGTAAAATTAAAAGAATTTCCGGGACAAGAACCTATGTGGAAATACAGCAGATGACATTAACTTGCACTGCCTCTTCACTCAGAACATGTATAAAAATGTTTTATTTATTACGTTAGTGATTAGCCTACTTTATTTCAGGAGTTACAAACTGACTCTTAAAATTACGTTGGCAGTGAATAGTTATTTATTTGTCACACGAACGCGGGCTGGAAAAATAATACCAAAACGAAACAATGAGCCAGCTAACTTGAACGTTGTGTCAATCAGATTATGATGATGATGATCTGAAAGAGTGAGAACCATAAGTGTGTTACAATCATGCCTAAATGTATTATTATTTGCATACAAAAATTAACTGAATTGCAGTTGACGAAATTCTTTAACTTAACGGCTTTTAAGAAACCAAAAAAATTGAATTCTTTCACGTATTTCACTGCCAAGTTACCTGTGAGTATTGCGATCATTGCTTACGTTATAATATATATAGTTACGGCCAGTGATTATGTTTCATAAACTTTATCGTGAACCACCTATACCGTAAATCATATTCACACAGTAGTATTATTAATAACAGTAGTTATCATGATGTCACTAAAAACTACCCACCTTCCTTCCCACCACCCATGGCTCTCCAGGAAGTATAGTATCCCTATTCTCAATAATTACATTAATGCACGCTATTATTTAATACAAATTATATCCCAATGAAATTATTTGGTACGGAAAACCTAGTACCTAATTAATAATCCAGATATTTTTAAAATGCGTGTATTTCTTTTGTGAACACAAAAATTCCCTTAACGTAAGTTAGCGGAAAACTGTCGTGATGATGACATAGTTATATTCCTTTTAATTTGTTGTTGATTACAATTTGTTGTAGGTAATGTATTTTGGACTAAATATTATGAAGTAAATAATGTTTTTTGTAATGTTTTTAAAAATGTAGTGTTTCTTCGTGGTCACTATAACTTGTCAATGTCAAAAAATGCTGATTATTTTTAATGTCTGTGTAGCTGTTTGAAAGCACAATGTTTTTTGCAGTTAATTAAATTCGGTTTTAAATTTTTAGCAAATTTATGTGTGAAAATTTGTATGATACAAAACTCTCGTAACGATTAGATATAATTCTTATACAACAGATGGTTTAGTATATTTTGAGAATATAATATTTTACAGTCAAATGCACAATTTGACGTTTCCACCAAGAAGCTAAGAAGTATTGGAAAATAAAAAATGGAGGTTGTCGGAAGGGAAGGGGGGGGGCAGGTTGGGCCCCTCTCCATAAAAAAAATTAGTAGATCTGGCACTGATTAGAACGCAGAAAACTGCAAGTGGCTTGAGATCGAGACACGATGGCAGCAGAGTCGTCTCTACACGAAGTCGTGGTCGACCATGTCCATGATGACGTCGGTGATCCTCGCGACGTATTGCTCGGTCCACAAGTTGCCCAAGTCTGCCGAATAGTTGAGCGAGGGATGGAGGTCGCGGATGTCCTCGGGGGCCGCTATCACTATGTGCAGGCCTATCAGCGCCCAACACAGCCCATACCGCGACAACCTCTGCACCTGATCCTGCAGACAGAGAACAGAACAACAAAGGCATGCCATCTTAGCTTGAACTTTATGTCGAGTTCAGTATATTGTAACTGCTGCATCTTCTTGTAAAAACAATATCGGTGGTTGAAATTTTTAGCGGATGAACATTACCGAATGTACTTTGCTGATATAAAAAAAACCCGCTGTTGAAGGAGATTACAGACGTATATAAAGGTTTTTCCTTGGCTCTTGGGGAACCGTAGTCGGACTGCGGCGGGCTTTCTTGGGGATCTCTCGTTTCCCCCGCCCCAGCATTCCGGCGCCGCTCCTTCCTCGCCTAACTTCACCCTCATCGACTCTCAAGACCTTGCTGTTAGCAGCCGTTGAAACCTTCCAGCTCCTCTCCACCTGGCTTCTGGATTTGAGCCGCGTAATGGTTCTTCATCCCGAACTTTCAGCGGTCGTTGCAGCTGCAACCTTCAGGGTCTTTATGGAACGGCGACTTTAAGCTGAGATGCTCTTTGTTTGGCTAGTCGGCCACTCACAGCCATCTTTACTACTGACCGGCTGAGGTATTCTGCCAATCCCGTGAGGCCTTTCTTCGACTTACTGTCGATTCCTGAAGAATAAAAGTGTCCATATTATACTGATTTTATAACCATCCTCCCTGTTCATGTTGTTTGAGTGTTTAATTACTTATATTGTTCCTCTTATGGTTCTTATCATGTAACTTGGGATACTGACCATTGTGGTGAAACTGTTAAGTTCTGTTATGTGTTCTTTGATTCTTGTTATTTCCCTGCCCGTTCGTTTCATGTACACTTCTTCTCATGAAATCTTACTACCTAGTTTTTCAGCTAGAGATTGTTCATTGCTGATACCAGGATGCAATCAGTTTTGCTGATAAACATATTTTGATGAGTATATGTCGACGTTTTTTATCTTCGACCCTAATGTAATGGAGACTTATTGAGTGTTGTTTATGACCGTAAACCCATTGCTACAATTAACATACAGAGTAGAATTTTTGCGTGAACTTGCCTATTAGGTGCCAATTTGTTATATTGTGATGAGCATCACTACGATGATCGTCCACAACAGTAAACACCAATTACATCAGTAGAAAATGCTAAAATTTCTCATTTCATGCTACTCTAATACTTGTGAACAGTTTTGTTGGAAATACACCAGATTCATATTTATATCTATAAATAAATTCAGTACTTGAGAAAATGTTTATATACATATTTATTTCTTTTATGTGGGATGTAACTTTATCATGGATTAAGAAGTTCGGCTTACAACATAATAGAGGTGTATAACATAATAGACATTTGGCAAGATTACATACTAGTGACTAGTAACACAAGTCAAAGTTGTTGCAATGGATGACACGTGCCCTGCTCGTCCCCCTACACCAGCGCAGCTATGACATGCCCTCTACTGGGGACATTCGGCCCGAACGTGGCCACGACTCCTACGCCAGAGACGTGTACCAGAGTGCACAACACTTTTGCTACCACATCGGTACTGTCGGAGTCAAGTCACCGTCTCGTTTTCATGTCCTCAAGAGACAGCTTTTGAGGGCGTGATAATTCGGGCCGACCAACACTGACAAGAGGCGTCCCCAGTAAAAATACCGCCGGAGAAATTAATGCAGCGAGGGGGAACACAGTGATTATAGTGCACCCCTTGTGTGCCCACCTTCATTCCCTGTTTATCATCCTCGTGCGTGAGTTGTGTGTGAAGTGTGAGCGTGTAACTCACCCAGATAAATATGTGCTTGAAGACGACGTTAACAAGCTAGGTGTATGTGTGCTCTAGTGAAAACTTGCCTCGTTAGATACATAATCGAGTATTTCTACCCACACCCTTCCTGGGGTCAGAATGGACTCGTCCGCCACGAGCCAGCAGTTGCCACACTAAAGCGAATAGTAATAAGGGTGCAAGAAATTTTCTCATAATTTAATTAAAAAGAGTAATATGGGAACAAACCAGCTACAAACGCAACGGACTGGCAGAGACAGACCCGAAGCCAAATAAAATTAAGTTTGCGCATTACCAATAGAATTTCTTTCTGTGTTTAGTTTGCTAACGCAAATTAATATGTAAGAGTGACACTGTATTTTAATGTCTTGTATAGGTAATTGAACATGTTAATTTTATCAATCAAAGTGCCGGTGAGTATACAACTGTCGCGCTTTCGAGCCGTGGTCCTTAGCGGGATCCGTCGTGGTCCTTAGCGGGATCCGTCATGCTCCTTCAGTTGATTTTCATTCGCCGAAGAGAGTGGATAGGCTGCCGCGCACATCCGGGCACTTCAACTTCTTGCACAGAGCATTAGTGCACCAATGGCAATTTTTTTTTGTCAGGAACGCAATAATTTAATTTGCATAGCTCGGAGGCCGGGCCACTCTTGAGTCCCGCCAGCCACGTGCCACTCTTACTGAATCGGCTGCTAATGCATCTTACCACTAAGACCTTTGTACGTGTCCTTCCAGGAGGATCTACCAGCGAGTAAAATATTTCACTGCCGGTCGCTTCACCACCGCATACTCTAAGAAATTATTTGTAAATTTACTGTATCAGTGTGTACGTACAGTGACAAAGCGCGAATGGTAAATTATTTTCATATACATCCTTGGCAACGTTACTAAAGTTGCCCATGAAAAATTCAAATGCGTAGGGAAGTTCCCAACTTTATATAGCAGCGATGAAAAACATTCCCATGTTTTCAGCCTGGTACGTAGTACTATGTCCATACATTGTATTGGTTAAAAACTTCCATTTCAGTTAAGGAAGTTTTCCAGATTTTTTTTTACAGTGCACAACCTATCTTTTGGGTCTTCTACCCATCGATTTACACACTTACGGATGTTGGATTTGTTGCGTTTTTGGCGTGTGAGACGGCCTACACCCTCGTAGGTAGGCAAAGGCAGGATTCTACAGCATTATCGACGTCGTCACCTCGTCGCAGGGTGATCTCAGGAGAAGCAACGTAGGCGATAGGCTAACTCCTAGATGAGTTTCTCATGCACTGGCGCTCATTACATTTCTGCAAGTACTCCAACACCTGTTACCGTAAGTCTAAACTGCCTTATCCCCGTTCCTCGGACGACTACAGCTCGCCATGGAGTAGGCTGTACATCGCACATTTATGCACATAAGTATTAATGACTACATAATCTCCTCGTTATAGTAAATCCCTCAGGTACCAACTCGGGGTTGTTACTTACAGCTAAAGTGATTTACACAATCAAAAAAATAGAAATTTAAGCAGTAACAAGCGAGCAGTAGAAATTTTTCCCTACACATTGGTTCAAACCTAATACAACAGTATGGAGTTGCTACTGATTACTGCAGTGGAAATATTTTGTATGTCTTAAGTTCAACCAACTACCTAAAAGTAAAGAATAAAATTTGATTAACATATTTTAACTTTCTTATTTCAAACTATACATTACAATATTAATTTATACTAACCTATTAAAGAAAAAACACCCTCTGAAGATAAAAATACGAATGCATAAACAACTGTTCTCATTTTAATAGACTACAGCATACACTTAAAATGCATTTCTATCGGTCGAACTAAGCAGAAACATAAATATTTTTAGGTGAATTTTGGGAGCATACTGCTTAACGCTTTTAGCCTAAGATTTTTATTGGGTGTACACCTAATTTTTGCTCGAGGGTTCAGCCCGGCTCACCTCGACAGTCTCCCAGGGTCGGACCCGAGTCTTCGCAGATACCCGCACAGACTGCTGTAGTACTCCGTCATCAAGGACTGGTAGTGTTGTCTCCTGGTGCTGCCGTCTGTGGAGCAGTACATGAAGTACGCGAGGTCTGTCACAGGCGAGGCGTACCTCGACTCCTGCAGGTCCAGCAGGCAAACCGCAACAGGGTCTCCGTTATCCTGCAACGAGAATAAAACACTGCATACGAAAGAAAATAGTTCTAAAGCTGGATTTATAATACAAAAGCATGCGTTAAGAATTATGCAGCAAGCGACGATATGGCATCCGGAAACACGTCCTCTGTAGGCCCTATTTGCAGTTTTCAATCAATTTTCTAGTTCTTAATTTGAGCTGATTTTAGTGAACGAATATAATTGCAAACATGTGAACACACACGCCTTTTTAATATTTGTTCTAAAGACTGTTCACAGTAAAGTGAGCACTTTGAAATACAACTTTGCAAAACGTCACTGCCACTAGCTGCACATATTTTAATGGGAACACAGACTTGCATGCGCCTAATAAAGTTGGTAGCTAAAGAGGGACAGTAGTTCCACGTCTTAACGTTGAATTAAAAGAATTAGATAAACATTAATTTGTGAATACTCTAATGATTTATTTTGCATTACGTTTTTTATAATGCATATCAGTTCGAAAATTTGCGAATTTAATAATTTTATATTTACATATTTATATACCTATAACTGTACATAATTATGTATAAAATAAATTGAAATTATTTTTATTTATTTATATACCTGTACATAATTATATATAAAATAAATTGAAAATAATTTTATATTTACATAATGATATACCTATGCATATAAATAATTATGTATAAAATAAATTGAAAATAATTTTGTATGACATATTTATATTCGTACACATAATTAAGTATATTCCTATCTTAAATAAATGTATATTCCTATCTTAAATAAATATATATTCCTATCTTCTATATATGATAATAACCGCGTGTTTTCTTCTGGGGCGAATGAGTATTTGGGTTATCTCGAAATGCTTCCATATCGCGAAGATGAATTGCGAATAAGAAGGCTTGTCTTTGACCTCGACTAATATGGAACCGCAACCTGCATTATCGCTACCTTGTTGCTGTCAGTGTCGATTCTGTGATCGAGTTTTCACCTATGGCCAAAATGTCCGTCGTAATGAGAGAACGGCTCGTACGAAGGGCCCTTTTCGCGAAGCATTACGACATTGATCCCATGCAGTATGTCCAAGGTAATAGAAAGAAGGAACACATCGAGAACTGCAAGTGTTCGTCTACTGGGAAACCAGTAAGTGATGTCATCAATACCTCCTGCTACATCGATGGGTACTGTTTCCGCAGACGATTATGGCGAAACAATTAATGCTAAATAAGGACTGATTAAGGCGATTGGTGCGGAACGTACAATTGAAAGATTTTCACGTGAAGTCGACGAACATCAAAATAAACGACCATCAGCTCTAAATAATGATGAACATACAATAAAAGTAAACTCTATACTTATGATGAAGCAGGAAGTGAAGACGATTATGAAGATAGCATTGATGATTACTATGATGACAGTGTTGACAGTGAAGACGATGATGATTCCCTCAACGTTGCCACACATTTCACCAACGAGTTTCCTTATGTAAGTGGCGTGAAGAAGGTAGAAGACGTAGAGAACATCGGCTACATGTTTACCAAAGACCCGAATGAACTTGTTGATATACTCAAGGTGACAGTAGATGAGAGGCACTCGGAATCATACACAGCAAATTCGCAAGTGGTCTGTAATATATTATGCTTGTTGACTTTTATGGATTTTTCTCGAGGTTTGGTTTTCAAGGTCACGGGTCAAGGTTAAGTTTATATGCATCTAATGTAGCGGTGGTAGCCTGTAATGTATTATGCTTTCTGACTTTTATGGATTTTTCTCGAGTTTTTGTTTTCAATGTCATTCAAGGTCATGGGGTCAAGGCCATTGGAGTCTGCATCTATTATGGCGGTAGTAGTTAGTGATTTCGTAGGTTTTTTACTTTTATGTATTTTTTCTATATTTTTTTTTTCAAGGTCATCGGGTCAAGGTCGAGGTTACCTGCATTCAACATGGTGGTGGTAGTTGTCGGTAATTGATTATGCTTTCTTACTTGCATGTATATTTTCAAGCTTTTGTTGTCAAGGTCATTCATGGTCACAGTGTTAAGGTTGAAGTAGTCAGCATCTAATATGGTGGATGGGTTATGTCTACCAAGATGATGGTCGCCTACCCAGATGGCGGATTAAGTATGGGCTACTACTGACCTTTGGAAATTTAAGTATTTTAAAATACTTTTAAAATAATTTTTAATAATAAATTTTAATACTTATTTAATATTATTTTTTTGGTATTTTGGGGTTAAAGGTCCAGGTCAAAGGTCATAGGTCCTGATCTCCTGACCCCTGGGTCACTGATCCCGGTCACCAGGGTCGTTGAGCCCTGACCCTTGGTCGCTAATCCCTCTCGCCTGCTACGGAAAGTTAGAATTTTTGGTTATATTTTTTAGTAATATTTTATCATTTAAATTATTTTTTTATAATATATTTTATCGGATTTGTTTTAGGAATTTCTTGCGATTATTTTTAAAGATTTTTTGAAGATTTTCTTAGTGTTTTGGGGTTTTTGGGGTGTAAGATCATGGTTAAAGGTTAAGGTCAAATGTCATGGGTCAGGGTCAGATGTCAATGACTTCCAAGATGGGGGTCGGGTGAGATCACAATATTGCTGCTCCCCCGGTTCCGGCTCCTATTACGGAATCTGTTGTGCCAGTCTTTCCCCATTTCCTACTACTATTACCTTTCAGCTTGTAACTACACAATTCACTGAGTTTGCGGAAATAGATTTCGTTATCAGGGTCAATGGCATCCCCCTTCAACAGGCCTAAGAGGGAGAGAGCTCGACAAACCGAAAAACAGATAGGCGATGATTCATCTCTATGTGTATTATGACAGTTCTAAACTCTCATATAAGATATCGAGAGATTCTCATCATATTTATCAATGCTTCAGAATTTTCACGTGTAAAAGTAAATTGACTTCCGTCTAATCGGAGAAGAATAGTGTGTCTCAGTACAAGCTACACGTAAATCAATATGCAGGTCTTGTATTTATCCTTTTATTTGCTTCGGTAAACTATGACTGTAACAGTTTTTTTTTGTGTGTAGTGTATTGATTTAGGTACGGCTTCATCCAGTTGACTATATCGTAAGGCTAACGAAAAAAGAGACCAACATATTTTAGAGTGGTATATGGGCTCTTGTATAAGTACATTATTACAAGATGATTGCAGTAGCCTCTGAAAGAGAAAAAAAACTACTAGTGTTGTAATTTTTGCACTTGCATTGTACACACTAATAATTAAATAATTACTTAATATATATAACAATAATAAAATTAAAAAATTAAAACTTACTTCAGAGTACTTGAAGAGGAAGTTGCTAGTCCAGCAGTCTCCATGGCATATGACAGCGTAGGGCTCCGCAGTTTGGCTGTTCACGCAGTCTGACATGACGGTGGCGATCGTCGGAGAGCATTCGCTAAACCGCTTCACGTACCGAGAATTCTTTGTCAGCTTCTGCAGCAGCGCCCGCTCAGCGTGGGCCGCCATAACTCAGGTTGCCTCCGACACCCGGGGTGCTGGGGACGTGCGGTCGTGATGCGAGCGTCCGGAACTCGCCGGGGCTTTGGTCATGAAAGGCGAAGGACCTCGCGTGCAGCCGCCCCAGTTCCCTCATCACCAGCCTGCAGTGCACGGGGTCCAGGCCCTTCCGACGGTCGGCCAAGCGATACCCTTTCGCCGCCATGTCCTCCAGGGCAAGCAAGGGCGTCGGCCCAGAGCCATAGGCATCCAAGTACCTCGGGAACAAGAAGAAGCCCTCGTCCCCTTCTGGGATCGCCTCGTGGTGGAATTCCTCATTCGGGCCAGCACCTCGCCGTGAATGACTTGCTCGTTGGCGAAGAATCCCGCCGTCCGCTGAGCAACGGGTCCCTCGCCGCGGCCGTAGGGCAAGCGCTTCAAGACGAGGGGCAAGCTCGCGTGGATGCCGTCTCTTCGGCGGCCCTCCACTCGCACTTTCACGATATAGCCGTTGAAGTTTTCCCTTGCGCAGAACATCCGCGACGACGAAGGCGAAGTCTGAGAGTCCTTGGCTAGTGGCCACAGATGTTAGCAGCTCCTGAAGGTCGTCCGACATCCCTCTCATTGTCCGCCAACTATGCGACATGAATCCAGAGCGAGCAACACTTAACTCCCTGTCTTGATCAGCAAGGTCGACAATTTACGCTGCCGCACGGCAAACAACATTTAACTTACTTAATTATGTAAGGCCGTGAACAATTGTTTGAACATTATTAGCCATCTTCCTCTGCTACAAACACCTGCACAGCTATATTTTACTGTCACTAGGTATTTATCTTATTATTTCTAAACAATTCCTTGCAACATAAGGTTTATCATAATCCATATTTTATGAAGATTCGCTGTCAGTATTTTGCTGCTGCTCTGTTAGGTACGCGATTCGTTCAAAGTGCACAAGCCACGTTTCTCGTCAGTGTTGTGGAATCCTTGCCTAGCAACAACAAATTCAACTGGGAACTTCTAAAGCTTCGGGCCTCCTCGTTATGTGAAAATATACGAAAACCTCAATTCACAAAATGGAGTGGAATCTATTATTTTCATCACATAATCAATAATAACTGTAAATGGTTATAATTTTTTTCTACACCTGATAACTGATTGAAAATTTCTGGTCAACTTATATTTAGCATGCTACCAACAAATAATCAGTCTCCTGTCTGTTTCTGTCACACACACACACACACACACGCGTATTATCTTCTGCATTTTATTAAACTGATTAGTTAAAAATTAAAAGTCGCAGTAAACCAAAGTGGTCGATCGTCAGGGTTTAGCTGCTTGTAAGCGCGCATTTGAGGAGGAATCATACGTTGTGTGTTTTAGTAAGCTGGCTTGTTGTCCAATTACAGTAAAAAAAAAAAAAAAGTTTTTGTGCTAACTATAAAACGAGTAACTAATTGCAGATGGCCAGCTACTCAGGTTGTGTAACGTCTAATTTTGATTCGTCAGGCCTACATGAGGAAATAAAAACCCTCTCTTTTGTATACACTCGCATTACCATGCATTTTACTTTATGCATCCCACAAAAATTACAATACACTAGCTGTATTTGAATTTTTGTAAAATCGTGTATTTATAGATAGCAAAATTCACATGTGAATTAATATTCACTGTCTCTGTACAGTTTAAACTGTCGGGGATGCATAAAAACAAATTGATTATAGCATAATAGTTTATTTGGGAACATGCAGCATGGAGGTGGAGCATGAGGTGGCCATGTTTGAAGATGTTATGATCGTCACAATTTCCGTTTTACCCTAAAATGACTTCATAAATCGACGATTTAATGTAAAACGTTACGGGTGTGATAGGATCTGTGATAGGAGCCAGGCGCCGGCCGGCCACCATGTTGTGATGTCACCTGACCCCCATATTGAAGCCAAGTGACCTTTAACCTTGAACCTCTTACTGTGACCTTGGATGACCTTGAACCAAAAAAAATACAAAAATACAGAAAATTATAAAATCCCAAAAATTAAAAAGCATTATTTTGATTGAAGAAGTACATGTAGGATGTCGAGGGTTCGATGGCAGTGGATCGACTAAGCTGCCGACACGACCGGCCCTCATCAGGTCGGCCAGTGTCAATCTCGTCAGCCATTTTAGAGGTTGATGATCTTGATCTTGAATCTTGACCTCGGATGACCTTGAAGTCAAAAAATTTGTAAAAATCTTAAACATATTTTTAAAAATTCAAACAAATTCCCCAAAAAATTTATACTTGACTCAAGACTCATGACCTAATACTCAAGACCCTTGACTAAAGACTCGAGACCCTTGAACCAAGACTCAAGACGCAAGTCCCTTGACTCAAGAAACTTGACCCTAGACTCAAAACTCGTGACAAAAGACCATTGACCCAAAACCCAAGACCATTGACTCAAGAAGCAAGACCCTTGACACATGACCCAAGACTCAAGATTGAATACTCTTCACCAAAGATTCGGGACTCAAAACTCTTCACCCAAGACTACAAGAAGATACTCAAGACCTTTAACCCAAGACTCAAGACTAAAAACTCAAGATCTTTGGCTCAAGGTTCAACAGTCAAGACTTAAGACACGTGACACAATACTCAAGACCCTTAACACATGACCCAATACCCTTGACACAAGACTCGAGACCCTTTACCCAAGACTCAAAACTCTTGACTCAAACCCTTGAATCAAAACCCTTTATTTAAGATTCAAGACTCGTGACTTAAAATGGCGAGGGACATGTGGCTGCGACCCGCAAAATCGACGTTCACGGCGCAAGAGATACTGTGAAAACCATTACATATTTTGAAATCAGGGTAATATTAAGATATTTTGTAAGTTTGAATTTTAGAATGCCATTGCTCGAAATTTCGAAATGTGTTTTATTTTACTACGTACATAGCCGTTAATATGACGAACTTCAATAGACGAATACTAATAAATTTGCATTGCAGATGGAAAACTGAAAAGTGTCAATCTAAAACACATTTGTGTACATGACGTTGAAAATTTCATTATGCATGTAGAAGAAACACAAGCTGTAAAATATATTGCGCCGGAAGCCTTGAAAATGGCAGTTCACGTGGGATTGGGTACTAATTAGATAGGTCGTAGTTCACACATCCAATCATAGGTGACGGGCTCTCCGCGCGCAGTGATTCATTACAGTAATGTATCACAGGTGTCGCGCGTGCTGGAGTCCGTCATTGTTTACTTTATCGTATCGCGCAACCACTCTTTTGAATTTTACCGGAGACACCACAATGGGTGGTAATAAGACACGATTTAAAAAGTAAAGGGATAGAGGAAATTCATTAAAGTTATTTCAATACTGTTGCTTATGCCTGATTAACCATAGATTTAAGCGGTTTGAATTTTACGCAAATGCAGTAGTATTTAAAAGTAAAAAGAAATAAATTATAGTTGAGAGCTTACAAATTAAATATTGCGAAATTTTTGCACCATTAAAAGACAAAATGTAATAAAATTATACCTATAAGAAACCATGCTTATAAGCAGTATTTAATTTTTTTCTGGATTGCGTACGTGGATGCGACGAATTGCTGGTCACAATTATTTGATGTATAAATATTTAAATATAATTTTTGGTGGTTGTGCATGTGGGTTATAGTTTTCATACATCTTTATTGAAACAAGTGTAAAACGGCATTGATAATGTGACTAATGTATTTAAAACTAATATCACTGGCTCACGGTGTGTATGTGATTATGTGGCCTATGAATATATAATGAAAACACTGATTAATACCGTTATTTTACATTCACATCTAACTAAATTCTTCGTTAACTGACTAAGTTTGATTAGTTATTTCTGTGCTAATGAAAGCTGAACAAGTAAAATCAAACTGACTGAGCAAGTAGTAATAGTAGTACACACTGAGCTATCATTCTGCAGGGCCGGGGTTTGAATACCTGTCCGGGCATCCTCATTTCAACCGTCCATGGTTTCCTGAAATAACTCCAGGAAAATGCCGAAATGGTTCCTTACTAAAGACTATTTCCGGTTCCTTTTTCAGTTCCCTTGAACTATGTTGTAGTCGGGGGCTACGGTAGCGCAGCGGCTACAGTTCTCGCCGCCCACCAAAGCTTTCGATTCCGATCCCCGACCGGGCTACACTAGAAGCTTCACATGTCAAAACGCGGCGGACGTTACCATTTGTGGGCTGGGAGGCCTTTCTCGGGGCACCGCACTATCGCTCCACACGTAGATGCTTGTTTTCCATCACGGTTCCATCTTCACTTCACCTCACTTCACCCTGATAAAGTGCCTTGCCATATATATCCCCCTGTCCTTAACGACCCCGCCATAGAGGACTGTGAAGCCATAAGAAATTGCAGTTAAAGAAATTAGTGTTTCTTGCGTGCAGGTTAAAAGGTTTTATAAAGTTTCTTAGTGGCAGGTGATTGTACTTTTTGGTTCCCATTAGCGTAAAATCACCCGTTTTATTTCAGTACTTACTCGGATTTTCTGCACTGTGTTTCGGACAACATATAACAGAATCTACGTTTATAAGTCTAGATTTAGAGCTGATATTTGTCTCCAAATATGTAACTAACTCAGGATCTTTTACATTGGGAAGATAGTTTAGGATGAGAGAAGGTGTCAGTAGAGTGTATTTATAGAAAATCGGAGGCCACAATTAGTTGATGCTATGTTGGAATCACATTCAAGCAGTGCTAATTTTTCATGTGGTGAAAGACACAGAGCAGAGATACTGAGCAGTATTCATTAACTGTAAAATTTTACTGGCGGGGTCACTCCCGGATTTTCGCATGTAGGAATCGTGCCTGGACTATGCAGTAGGTCAACGGGTTTTCTCGGAGATCTTCGGTTTCCCCTCTTCCGCGTCATTGCATTCCAAGGCGCTTTTCCGTATCCGCCTCATTCATCTCTCATCAGCTATAAAGACCTTAGCTTAGATGTTAAGAGCCGTCCATAACTCTTATTAACTTGTACTTTAATATTAACGTAATTATTCATGACACCAGCGACTAATTTGCAAAGTCAGAATTTAATATGATAAAGTTTTCTTTAATAACATATCATAGAGGTATAATACACTGGATGGAGTGTGACGTCATTAAAGTGCGTTCAACGTGGTACAATGTTTTGTTAAAGTCACGTGACAGATTCCGAACACATCATTCGCTCCCTGGAGCGTGACGTCACGAAGATGCGTCCAACAAGTTCGCCATTGCGCAATCTTCCTAAAGTCACGTGACCCATCTTGAACACACCCTTTCTTACAGTCTCTTATAGCAGACGCCACCTCTATCTATTATACATCTATGGGTATAATATACCTCTATGATTATATAACATATTGTGGAGTCTGTGTTGTATGCTTTAACATTTACATGTTTATGAGCACCGTTTTCTTTGGGTTTGTAGCTAACAATGGGAAAATTAAATAACGTTTAGGAACAGCCCGCGGTCGTGAGACATTTCGAGATCGCTGCGGCCCGAATTTTCGTATTAGGATTCGTCAGTGTTTTCACTTATAAATTTGGACCTCGAATACAGGTATTTTTGTAAAAATTACTTTGTGCACAGTCTAAGAAGAGGCCCTAAAATATTATCACTGATATGGCGTGTTAAATAATCTTGTTTTCGATAGCGACGTTTGTAGGGGCCGATAACGCAAATTGTAAAATAATGACTTTTCTTTTGATTAGACCTCCGAATAACCAAGATATCCAGAAGTCAACATATCGAAACAAAATCTGGAGACGTAAGAAATATTTTAGTAACTTTTTGGCATCCAAGTCACAGTTTCGGATAGTAACGTAGTTTTATGTCCGTGACCGCAAAACAGACAACTATGCAGTGATCGTGGCATAAAATTTCTCATGCATCCAAAGCTGGCCGCGGTGAGAGAATATTATTTTGAAACTCAGTTTAAGGCTTTTGAACTATAATTGTTTATTATTTTAATTTCCTGACCTATTACGATAAGTCTAAGAATATTTTCAGTGGCAGAACTAACATTTTGAAGTACATTTTATCACGTTATCGTGTCTTACAGCCATACGTTTTCTAGTTCATTCTATTCGAATGTGATACTAGTGATATAAATATAAAACTAATTTCTTAGCACACGACAGAGCATAGTGCTTGTTATGTTGGGATAATATCTGTATGTATAAGTTACCTAGTCAGAATTAATTGATAAACTACATAAGTACATCGTAAACGTGTTTGCCTGCCTAATACCGCTTCTCCCTCAAACACTTCATATTATAAATTTTTTGAATAATAGTTTCTTAAATTGCAATTATCATGATCATAGTGCGCGACTGTGAAAAAGGTATGCATCACTTGCATATTCAATCACAATTTGGGATGTTCTGTAAAATCAGCGTTATTTTCCGTTTATTATCATCTGCAATCTACTCTACATTAATTACTAAATCTGATCTGGCCAACGTATAAAACGTAGCTTCTCGCGAGGACTGAACACGGAAATTTAATGTCCTATCTATTCCACCATTATTTTTACTCAGTAATCTAGAGTAGTGTGTCCGTTAGGTAAGTAATTCTTGGAGAGTACTGAGCCAACATTACGTAACATGAACTAAAAGAAACTATACAATACGATTCACTAACCTGAATAAATAACATTAATTTGAATGGGTGGTTCACAAATATGTCGGAACTTAAAAAATGGCATTGACGATTTTAAATATAAAATGTAAAGTGACTTAACATTTCACCAAAATGGGATTATGTTAAAAAATAACTTTAATTTTATGATAATTAGTTATCTTGCCCTCTTAACCATATCTAATTATTGTTTCCCGATAAGCCGTTTATATCACATCTAACTTTCCACCTTCCACTATTTCGGGAAACCATAGAAAACGCTAATTAGGATAGCCGGACCGAGATTCAAAATCATGTCCTCCCGAAAGTGAGTTCAGTGTTTTACATCTGCTCCACCTTGTTCGGTCCATGTGTACAGTAGGTAGAAGTAAGTTTGTTCAAAAAGTGCCCTGAGCATGTTTATAGAATATACATGAATGCTGTTTATTAGCAGTGTAACAGAAAAACCTTTTCACATTTATTCAGGTATGACAATGCAGTTTTGGCTGAAACCTATTAAATATTTCTACCTACTTGTTAAAGAGTGCTAAATGCCTTAAAAGGTTATGCGTTAAACTGGCAAAAAACGTATACGAATACGTGGTAGTTTAAAAAATTCACAGAAGGAAAAGGTATTTTCTTCGAAGGAGCATATAATGTACTGTTTAGTCGGACACAGATGCAAAGTGTTTACAGTTATGAGAGTGTCTAAAAGGAAAAAGCTCAAAATATGTATTTTAAGGCCGTCTAGTATTTCTTTTTATACTATTGATCGATATCAAAGACCCAGGAAAAGCCTACTATTTAACTACGAAAAATTCGGATTTGAACCTGTGCGAGCACTGTTAGCCGCTACACCACCACGGCACTTCCTGGATGAATAAAACTCGAAATGTTAGTAGGGTATAAATATATTACTTTACATAAAAAACCAGTACATTAACAGGCTAACTGACCTTAGTTTCCAGTGATACAGCAGTTCTACCATTAGTTAGTTCAGTTCTATAAATGGAGGGAGCTGATCATCTCAAAGCCGCTCGCTGACTCACATTACAAGCATGCCACCAACCTACAGATATCCTTATCTGCTTGACTATCATCTTTCTCCACTCTTATCCCCCTTCAGCCTCTGCACCAAACCTCGCACGCATTGTGTTGCTAGTTCAAGGTAGCTCCGCTTAGATCACGCTGCGTATGTTGTAGCCGTATGTGGCGCTATCCTACAAGGAACTAAAAAAACACACCAACAGCCCATGCACGGAAAAAATTTTTCTTCCACGCACTCTTAAGACCCTTGACCCAAGACATTAGACCCCATTACCCTTTACCATTTGCCCCATGTCCATGTCCTTAACTTTTCAACAATTCTGTTTCTAGAATTTTCCATTTCATGCAGTCATTCCATCCTGCTACTTCATGCTCTGTCATTCCATATTGTCTCTCTTCGCTTTCCGACCTCCTTTCTCGCTTACACTTTCTTAGTCCGCCATATTGGATACCAACTGCTGAATTTCCCTCACCACCTATTAGGTGCACTGGTGTCAGCCATGTTGTTGTTTATTGCTACTACAGTGCGCATATGTAGTATGAATATATATTTTTAATTTAAGTTTGAAGTGTAATTTGCCATTTATGAGGTGTAAAGAGGATATGCAATTATTCAAGAAATTAGAAATTTTAAATTTTTTCCGATATTTTATATACATAATTTTTAAGCGAAATCAAATTTATAGTACGCCAGACCCCAGTCACAATTTCAACCTTGTCTATAAAACCGAATTTTTTATTTTAAAATGTTCTTACTATAATTCGACTGTGCATTCAAGCTTTGTATATTTTTTTACTGTTAAAAAAAAAGTAGGTAACCATAGCGTGTTTTTCAACCATTCCACTTACCCTCAAACTAACTGTGTACATGTATTAACCATGCGCATGGCTCCACGACTTGGGACGGGCAGTGTTAGCATTTTAACAGGTCCGCGCCTGTATGGTTTCAAGAAACCTGTGTTAGCTTATGTGCTTTCAAGTAGTTTTCTAGCATCCGCGCATGTATGGTGTTTGGTAACCATGACGTGTCAGCATGTTGGACTTTGCTCCCGAGTCTCGTAACATTATCTCCACACCAAACTTGGCAGCTAACTACAGCGTTCTTTCCATCCAACAGGAACGGTCAATTGATGTGTGGATTGGCGTATGGATTGCTGTCTGGAATCCTGAGTTTATTGGTTTGTAGAGTGGTGTGTGGATTGGTGTGTATTGATTGTGGTGCTGATTGTTGTAAATGTGGTGCTGATTGTAGTACATATGGTGATGTTTGTAATGCATATCGTGCTGATTGTGGTGTTTGTGATGCTGATTTTTGTGCATCTGGTGCTGATTGTTGTGTACTAGGTGCTGATTGTGGTGTGTGTGGTGCTGATTGTAGCACATGTGGTGCTGATTGTGGTTCATGATGTGCTTATTGTTGTGCATGTGGTGCTGATTGTGGTGCATGCATTGTATGTTGTGTTGATTGTGGTGCTGATTGCAGTGTGTGTGGTGTTTAGTATGATGTGTATGGGTCTAAGTTAAAATAAATTCCCACATTTTAAATTAAATTATGTATTTCTACCTCCAAAGCTGAAAGATATTTCATTTAATAATCTCGCTTAAAAATATATAAATTCAAGTGCCTCGGCATATTTAATCACTTCCTGAGTAAACTGTATTTGCACTTTGACCTAAAAGTGCCTATAACTACAGCTGGCTTCCATCACGCTTCGCCATTGGTTGATGCACAATTTGGACTAAGTAATGAACAATGCAGCACCGCGGGAGGCAGGTCCCCATTATATTTTCCAGTTGGTCGTTGCGCGACTTGACTTGAATTTTGTACAGATTGTCTGAATAGAGATATAATGAGAGAGCTGGACCACTAAACATTTTCATCGAAAAACAAAGCAAATTAAAAGCCAAAATCAAGTAAATTTCTCGTTTTCAAGCAACTTTTTCATGTTTCTAAAAACATCAATTTTCAATTCTCAAAAGCAAGCAAATTTAAGCTAAAAACAAGAAAATTTGAGAAAAATCAAGGAAATTTCCAATTTTTTTCACAAATGCTCATGGAGGATTTGTGTCACTTATTAAAAACAGCAAATTTAAGCAGAAATCATGCAAATTTCTTACTTTTCAAGTAACTTTTTTACGTTTTATAGAAATGCTCATTTTTCAAGCAAGCAATCTAAATCAACCAAATTTAATCCTAAATCATGCAAATTTTAGTCAAATCAAATTATATATTAGATTATTACTGATTGTAGTTCATATTCGAAGCTCTACTAACTTTTTAAACACTTATTCTATCTGCTCAAATTCGTCCACTATATCTCGAATTTCATTCTCATCACGACTGCTTTCTAAGAGCAATAATTGCAAGTTTTGTAGTTTTCGATAAAATTTCAAAACTGCTTCTTTGAGATCGCCAGGAGCATTATCTAAGTTATAGGATGGGGTGTTTTAAAAATTGCCACCTTTTAAAATGTTAGTCAGGCTACAAGGTAACACAATCGATTCAATGATTATTTATGAAGAAAAAAAATATTAGGAGAAAGAAAAATCTCATTTAGGTTCAACAGAATGATTTTTATTCTATTAAACAACTTAACCAAACGTCTAAAAATTTCTATAAAATTATGGAAACATTTTTTGTGTACGTAAAATCGTTTACATTCTCAATTTATTAATGTTAAAAATCTTCAGTAATATTTTCTTTCCAATATTTCTTGGACTAATTAGAACAACATTACAAATTGTTCCTGATTCAACAGCTTTGTTAAAATATACACTAATTTTTAAGTTTGTTTTATCTTTAACAACAGTCGTTTTTCTATATTAACAATCAATAGCAAATGATGGTCTTCAGACCCCTAATTTAAAAAAAAATGATATCACCTTGAATATTTACAGTGGTTTTATAATAAAGTTCATTATTTCTATACAGAGTATCTAGTTTTGATTTTGAATTCCTAAAATCATTATAAGCAAGAAACATTTTATCACAAAGGCCATTTTCAATATCTATATTACAATTTTCTTTAGGGAAGATCCTTTTCTTCCATTCTTAGCATAAATATTTCTTACATTACAGTGATCAAACATAGAAGCATGTACATACTGTTCAACATGATTTTTTCTATTAGTTTGAAACCCTACAATTACAAAATCATTCATATCAAATTGTAAATTATTAAGCTGATCTCTTATATCAAAATTGAAAACAGCTGTTCCAGTAGGAACTTGTTTTTCAAAAATTGCCAATAATTAAAATTTATAGGTATTTTTGGATGTATGTATATTATTTCTTTAATTCAAATGGCTGTGCTAGATTCGTATTGAACAATTGGCCACATAATTTTTAATTTTTGAATAAAAATTTTAACTCGATCAGCATTATCTCTATCAACTGAACCATCTGTTTTCTTAGTTTGATAAACAAATAAACAATTGTTATCAGATGAATTACAAAAAAAAAAGTAATTTTATAACCTTCTTTCCAGTAAAGTTCATTGTTATCTCGAATAAATCCAAACAGATACCTCAATGGATAGGTTATTTATTATCAACACCAGTAAATTCGAAATAATTTTGCTCACTTGGAGATCTTAAAACATGATTCATCATTGTTGAAGTTAAACCTGGGTTATCAATAGCTTCAATAATATATCCCATGTTTTGAGTTTTTATATTCTAGAAAACTGAAAAGGAAAAAAGTTAGCACAGACATCAATATTATCTAATTTTGCATATTTTGCCCCATCTCCTTCTTTATCTCTCTTTAGTAACCTAAATTGCTAAAAGAAACATAAGCATCATTACGGAAAGAAAATCCATCTCCTATAGGAAAATCAAATTCCATTCTATATTGTAAACATTTAAATTCCCCCTAGTTTATACTCATTTATTATATATATATATATATATATATATATATATATGAAAGATTCATCAAAGGAAGTTTCTCGAGTTATATTACTCATTGAGAAATACAAAAATTATGAAATGAATCATGAAGCAGATTCTGGAGAAAAAAAAAAAAAAAAAAAAGGAAATCTACCATTAATTCACTAATTACGAAATATTGGTAAAAAAAAAAAAAAAAAGTAGAACAAGTAAGTGAAAAAAATAAAAATTTAATAACAGCACTAGTTCCAGTTGCAGGAAAGAATTTAGATTATCCACCAACACCAGAAGAAACAACATATGAAAGAGAACTATTCTCAGAACATAAATCTCCTAATTTAGAAGAGCAAATGGGCGTCATACCCATGTAAGATTTGCCATGTACAGCGGTTGATTCGATGCGTGCTGCCTCTCATTCTACAATAAATCTCGGAAAAGAAACTTCTGAAAGAATTAATGTTATTAAAACACAATGTGGTTTTTACGGAGATGGACATAAGTTTTACATTGGAGACACAAAAGTAATGATACATAATGATAAACTATCTTACGTCGCTTTCTGGCTCCCAAAATTTTCTATCAAATATGGCAAAACAATTTTTCCCCTATTGCTGTTGTTTCCAAAACAAACGAATTCGGCGAAGATGATCCACAATATTGTAATTCACTCATTTTCAACAACAACTTTATAAACTGCCTGACAGTTAACTTAAACAATCTTTTGGCCCTTTCAAATGATCAAAGTTAACCTCAAATATTCTTCAAAATTATTGAATTATATTTATTGAATTCTGTATGACGTTACTTGGATGTCATAATCACGACCATTTTGTCTTTCAAGTCATTGAACAACTCTAACTATTTCAACGTTTTTTCTTTAATAACAAGTTCTAGGTTTTCTTGAATTAAATTTTTCAATTAGAACTCCGAATAATTTAAAAAGTATAAATATAAAGTGTTGTGCTATATTACAGTATTTAATGAGTGTTTAAGCAACAAAAGTACCTGCATATAATTATTTCAAACAAAGTAAATATTTCTTGTTAGAATAAAAAAAGTTTGTATCGATTTTAGTTTAGTGCATGGTTTGTAGTGGCTTGAGAAAAATTCCGGGCTTATGGGTATTTTATAACTGAAGTATAAAACAAATAGTGTAAATTTTAACTTTAATATTTATTGAATACAACTGCATGAATAAAAAGCTTTTCAAAACTGTGAAGTATTCTATTCTATTCAATCCAATAAATTGAACTGCACATGAGTATTCAATAATTTGAATTCAACTGATTGAATTTAATGAAACACTTGATAGTGTTAAATGGCCTTTAGAGTGCTATGAACACACGAAAGTATCATGATTTTTTAAAGTTTTATTCTTCACGAACAGCTGTGGAAAAATACAGATTCCTAGGCTTTCGTTAATTAGCCTAGAGAAAAGAAATATAATTTTACTTAAACACATTGGACGATTTAATTGCAAATATATTGATGGTACATGCGTGTTGGTACAAGCATTGGAATTTTATAGAGAAAAGTTTGTTTTCCTAAAAAAGACGGAAATAGTAATGCTGTATCTTATACGGATTATTTGTCTGGATGCATTTTCACAAAACGTATATTGAGTGTTACAAACTAACTTGATCGTCAAAGTTGGAGCTACGTATTTGATAGAGCTTCTGAGTTGTAGTAACTAATAACGGTGAACCACCTTATGCAACGTATATGTACATGGGACATGTTTTAGGAGTTTTAATTTATTGGAACTTTTTAGACAATTACGTCAAGTTTCAGCTATTAAAACAACATAAGCTGCTGTAACTTCTACGTCCCGATGCATGTCGACTGACTAGGATACACCCCTGCACTGCAGTATCTGCTCGGCTGGGAGACACGCACAGTGCAGTGGAAATGCCCTCTGTGCGTCTCTCAGGTAGAAACCCTCCCTCCATCACGAGCATGAGCGGGCCATGGCGAGAAAGCGAGTCGGGCGTAGTCTGAATTGCAGTGGAGAAGGCCTGGTCGTGAGAAGGCGGACGTCGTCTCGGGGGACCCACGAACACGTGACGTCAACTTGTGCGTGCTGACACGCACCAGTGGAAAGCCCGTTTTAGTAACTCGTCAGTAGGACGCGAACTCTCTCTTGACTTGATTGTAATATTGTTTACCTTGTGTGCGTCTAAACAAAGTCTAACGGATCCGTCCTTTTTTTTGACACAGACCATATGGTTGCAATACGGACTAGTCGAAAGCCTTATTTCTTTCCACGACAGCATCAAATTAAAATAAGCTTCTGCTTCTGTATCATATTTCGCTGGACTAGGATATAATTAACAGTGAAATATCAGTCCAGGTTCAACTTTAACTTTGCCCTCATACAATTATTACGGCCGGGCTGCTCGGAGAAAATGGCCTGATTAACCAACAACAGGTGTTCTAACACGTATTTTTGATGTATGTTTATCCCATCGATTACACTTACGGCTTGGAGAATTTCTTCTGCCGAAGCATAGCTTTCTGTAACCGACATTCCGCTACTTGCAGCTGACAAAAAAAATTAGCCGAAAATCTCCAACAATCTGAAGTTGTTACGATTCTAGCCTCCTTATCTGCGGTGCGCACTAGCCAACCGCCAGTCTAAACTGATGCGGTAGCGAGTTTGAAAATCAATACCCAATATGACTGTTTCTGTCAAGCCTTTAATTATTAGAGCAGAAATTCTCATATTGTTAACAATACCTGCCTGCTAATTATCGGGCTTGATTTAGAGGTAGCTCCAACTATGCGTAACCTAGAAACAGGTACAACGGGTATCTTGTATCCCGTACCACAAGCATTGCTGATAAAACTGTCGACTACACAGCTTACCTCAGCCCCGCGGTCTAATAAACATGGTACGACTAAACTACACACAGTCAACTTTAGTTAGGGATAGATAGTTTCCTGCATAAAAAATTCAGCTTGTGCAGTATCGTGCAGTAAAAAATTCTCTATCAGTTTCTCCCAATAAAACGAAAATCTTAGTTACGTTTTTCACTTCTATTTCTCCTTGATGCGCAACGTTTACCACACAATCGGACCTCTTGGTGCTAAAATCATTAATGCGAGCCAGCAAACGGGACCCTATTTCCCTGCTTCTCTTTAGTTTAACCTTACATTATTTGCGGCGCTCGCGTTTTGCGAACTCGCCCCTTGCCCAGTTAATAGTGGGCGGCACCAAAACAAAAGGTGGCATCCTCGGATCCAAGGGATCTTGTTTATCAGAATACCCTCCTGGCTGTGGTATTAGATAGTTATTGGATCGAGGTAAGTAACTCGTGCCGGCTGTTTGCTGAGTCTGGCCTCCTTGTGCTGCTCCGCCGTGCTGGTTCAGTTCCACGTTTAGTCCAGGTGGTCTGAAAAACTGTGAATACCCCTGCACGTTATTTTGCTCAAAAGTCGGTAACTCAGTTCTCCCGTGCTGCGCTGGGCGCGTCTTGTGTCGCAGGTGATCTGGAGCCTCTGTTCTCCTCACGTCTTGTCTCACCGGTTTGTCCCTGCCTCTCATAGTAATTATTGCGACCTCCGCGTGTTCTATGCCTCGTCCTGGCAGAGTACCACTTTCTTCCTCGGAAAGTATGCTGATTGTCTCGCTGGTTCATTCCTTGTCCTACAGATTAAGGCTTGTATGTGTCTACCTGGAAGATTGCACTCTTGGATGGTTAAATATCCTAGGTAGGAACACTCCTCGGTTCACATTGTTCTGATCGCCAGTATACAATGGTGGCTTGCTGTCAGTGTGGACAGGTTTTTCTTCTTCTCGGTTAGCCAGTTGCCTTTGTTGCTTATCGATCTGGTAGAAGGCTAAAAATCCTTCGCGGAAGGATACCAAATCAACGTCTCGTCTGATTGTCCATTGTGGCAGTTGTAACAAAACCATCGCCATAAATTCTTCGGCACTGATTGGCGGAATCAAATAACGTGATTTCTCGTATACTTCTGAGATATGCGCTTCGAGGCTGCAGCCTTGGCCTGGTGTGAACCTTTCTGCGTGTAACTGGGCGCAAGGTTTCCTTATACCTTAGCATTCCAGAAGTTTTCCAGGAATTTTTCTCTGAATTCCGCATATTTAGTGGTGGTACTTCTGACGACTTCCCACCAGTGGTAGGCGTCTCGATATTAAGGTGAGACTGAGAGATCTCAGCCTATCATGGTCGCTTAGGCCGAATAGGACTGTATACTCTTCAAATTTTGTAAGGAAATTAACCGAGTTTTCACCTGACTTTCCACAGAATTTTGGCAGATGTTCTGCCCACATCTTCGATGGGTGGTGCAACGGTGTACTAAACGGAGCATTTGTCAATGAGACTGCCAAACTATGTACGTTATTTCGTTCCTTTCTGGCTGCGTGTTCTCTATGCTCGGTGCATAGTGCACTCTGGCTTACATGCTGCACCTCCCCTCTGTCTAGCACGTGTCTTCTACGACTTGTGCCATCTGATCCATTCTGTCTGCTACCTTAGCCAACTTGTCCGCGGCCGCCTTTTCAGATTCTCTAGTTTATTTTCCATGTGCGTATTTCGAGAGTCGAATTTCTCCTCTACCAGCTGGTTTAAAGCATTCAAGTTTGTAGCTGCGACAGGGCGATTTTCCAGGCCGTGAATTCTCGTTTCCACGTCGCTGAACTGGGCGGTAGATGTCGCTCTCACACTGTACGATCCTCCCGTGCTTCGTTTATTTCTCTATGCACGACGTTAACCTCCGCGGCCAGGCCGTAGCAAATTTGCAAATACGTCTTCTAAAAAAAAAGCGACTTGCGACTGCACGGCTTCTGTTAGTTGAGTGCTCATTTCATTTAATTGTGCCTTGGATTCTTCTTGCATCGTTTCCAACTGAGCTTTAGACTTGGCTCGCATTGTTTCCAGCTGTTTTAACTGCGTTTCTGATTGCGCCTGTATTGTTTCCTACTGTGCTTTTCACTCTGCTTGCATGTTCCTCTCCTTGCTTCTTATCTCGTTTCCATGACTCGCACGAGCTCCGTGATTTGTTGCAACAGATTAGGGGCCGTAGCAGCTGTTTCGGTCGTTCCCGTGCCAGTTAATGCACCTGACAATATTTCCTCGCTGGCGGCGTTTATGTTTAAAACTGCCGGGGAACCAGGAGAACTGGTATGCGTTATTGTTGTCGTTTCTTCCATCTCGACAACTGCGTATTCCAGCAGACTGTAATTTAATGGTGCAGTCTCTTAAGCGATACGGTATCCGTTCACTGCGGCGCAGTTGGTATGGTGTTCTTGCACTCCTATGCATGGACTACCTCGTCTATGTAATATTTCAGAATATTACAGGATGCAAAGAATTTTCTTATGATTAATATGTTAGCATTTACATTTTTAATTATTTTGGTTTGTATTCCAATCGAATGCTATGCACATATGTATGTGAAAAATATGTTAAATTAAATCATCCTTCCATTCAGTTGACCATTGGCTATTCAAAAATTCTCTTTGGAATTATGTTACTTTTTTCAAATTTACCAAGGGAAACATTGAAAAAAATCCGAAAGTAAAAAATAATTACCAAGAAAAAGGAAATTTTGGAATGTCTGGAATAATTATCGCTGCATGTAGATACAATGCTTTGCAGTCTTTCGTGCTGAATGATAATAGCGTTATCCAGCATTTTGAAGATATTATTTTGCATTAGGAGAAGAGTTTGGTAAAATGATGTGTCGAGATGAACTATTAAAATGATCCTTCAACTGTGGAAATTCAATCCGGAGGTATCTACTGGAGTTTCGAGCCCATGGTGAGATGGCCAATATACAGGATTGACTTCGTTTGGGGATCTCCTGTTCCAATTCTCTTCAATGCAGTATTATAAGGCGAACTTCAACCATATATATTTATTCAGCGCAACTGTAAGAAAGTTTATACCCTATTTCGATCCTGTTTTCCCAAAGTCCCATTTTAAGAGTTCGCGTAGTTAAGGACTAGCTGGCAACTTTGAATAATTACTTGACAGTGAAAACAGCTGCTTTTAAATGGATTAATACCAAAGACTAACACCAAATATCTATAAACTATTTTCTCAATTTGAAATAATTTAAATACCTATATATTATTTTAATCACATATTGTAAGGAAGGATGCAGAAACTATTTAATATCAATCTTTCAAATTCTGATACCAAACCAAAGTGAGCAGCATCTTAATTTATCTTTTACTCGTTAATTAATATGTTCTATCTCGTTCTTAAATTTTCATTAAATTAACATAATTACTTTGTTATTTTCTTTAGTAGAAATAAAATATTAATAATGGTCTATTAAAATAAAGGGTTGATGTTTTGTGCTTTAATCTGGTTGGAAGTGTTAATTTTTGTATATTCAGAGTCATATGTCTTCTTATTAGATATTTACTGTTGGCGCCCATATGCCCTGTAAATGTAATATTATTTGTTATATTTTCTATAATAATTCCTAACATAAAACACTTCACAGATTGTCACCTCTACGACGGACCACAGATTTACAAGTAAGGATCTGAATGATGTTCGTCGTATATGTATTCTCAAACAAAAAAAAAAAACCTAATGTTTTCAAACCTACCAAATTGCAGCTCCAGCTGTCGATAGCCACCTCGTAGGTGCGCCAGTAAAAATATCAACCGGCAATACACTACGACACCGGTGTGTACGGGTATAACAAGTGATGGCACTTCCAATGCATGCAATGCTGTATTTAATATATGTATTTATTTTCATGCAGAGAGAATGGCTGAATTTCTGATTAATTATGTCTAGGGCGAATGACCTGGTGTACTGCCACGTTGTGTTACTCGGCAAAGTGCCCCAGCTTAGATTAAGCAAAACATAATAACTGAAACGATTTTAATACTGTATATCATTAAGAATGTGATGTGTAAATGAACTATTACCTATGTTCATATGCGGTCAAGTATGTAGCTCATGGACCTCCTTTTTGTATCGTATTCATCATCAGTGTGTTGGCGATATTTATATAAATTTGGCCTGAGATATTTGTAGTCTGTTCCTGCAGCTCAGGAACACGTCTTCTCGTAGTCAGGCGGGCTCCGAACCCAGGAGTGCTCTGCATAGCAAACTCATCTTGTAGCACACCACGACAAACCACAGTTTGCCAATCAGCTAAAAAATTATTCTACCATACAAAGATTCCTAAAACTATTTTACGTTCTCTCGGATTTAGTTGACTGAGATTAGGAGAGGATTCAAACCAAGAAATCATGTAGAAATGCGAGTATATGAAAAGATGTCAGACAATAGAATTTCCAGCTATTATTCTTTTATTAAAAAAAATAATAATTCAGATAGGTGTAAACGTGATTATAAATACTGGAAAATTATATAACCAAATGACATTGAATTGCAATAGCCATATTAAAGACAAATGAATAAAACCTATACTGCCATGAGGGAGTGGCCGGTCGTAATTGTCGTTAGTATGCACGAAAGTCTGATGTGACACATGTAGACTGTAAAAATATTCTCAATCAAATAAAAATGCCTTAGTTAAAAATCATATAAAATTATGCCCCTGGCTTAGCTGCTGCCGTTAAAAACACTTAAATTTTATTAGGGTTTCTTTGTCGTTAAAAATACTAGATACTGGCCAACATGATGTCGGGTTTAAACATCCAGAACAAGTGCCATTTTGTCTGCACTAGAATATGTAGCAAAATTAAATACTATACTCCGTATGCTGCTGTAGAGTTGCTCTCGAATGGAAATACCATTTAATTTTGAGGAACAGGACAGGGTCAATTCTAGCAGGCTCAGGTTCCAACAATGTATAGTGTAGGGGTTCTTTCTTATGTGGCTCACGGCTCACAGATGTTGCGACGTCTAACTATCTCCTAAACAGCTGCTGAAAACATAAACGGAGGAGTTTATATGCACTCTACTCGACGTTAAAACACAAAAAATACTTAAAGCTGTGGGAACTGAAAACCCTAAAAAGTAACTTAGAAATCCTAACCCTCGTCCAACTTTTAGACGGGCGCCCTGTTCTATGTCTTGATGCGTCGGAAGATAGCGGCAGAAAGAGAGCGATTCCAACCATAATGGACCGGCCTACCCTATGCTAGACTCTCATGCCAATAGGGATGCAGCGTTTAACCCTGTTAGCCAATCGGAAGGTTCACTAGTTAAAACTAAACCGACTCACTCCAAAACGGCCTAAATCCCTAGTTAATAGTATTAAAGGTCTGGTAGAAATGTAATAAAAATACGAAAGTATTACCTAAAACATTAACAATCAGTTGAGACCATGAAAAAGTAATTAATGTAAAACATTAATTAAAAAAATACAAACAAAAATAAAATTAGCTAACTAAATGCATTTACACACTAGTACTGCCATTCATACATATAATTATTCAAAATCATAACCATGAGAAAATAAGCAAAAAGTAAATAAATAATGTACGTGACAAAATACAGAAAATTACAAGTGTTAAATATAGGTAAAGTCGAATGTGTTAACCATGCTTAAATTATGTTAACAAGCTGTAGAAATAGTGAAAAACGTGGACGTTACACACCTGGCCTATAAACAGTTTTAACACATTTCGATGGGTTTTTGCGGCATCTGGATGTCCGGAGATTTGACAGGTGTGCGTGTGTTACAGTTCTGTTTCATGTGCTGTGCTCAGCACGTATATACAATACGTGTCATTCTTTACATCAACGTGTGTTTCCACACAACTATCCACAACACGCCATTTTTCTACGGTTTTTTGGTCCACTCAATTTTCTACTTCTCGGAAACTGGGCACTGTAGTTGGGCACTAATGACACGTTGACGTAGCGTGTGAAGGTATTGTGCGGGTGTAAATACTGTTATGTTGTTGCACTGTATTGATGATGGCGTGGATGTGCGATGTGAAGGGGTTTGGAAGGTGGTTGGGGGGGGGGGTGGTACGAGGTCTTCCCACTCCTCCTTGTCGTGGGCAAAGGTTTCGCCCGGCGCGCGTGACAGATTGTCAGCCAGCTGATTATCTTCGCCAGATACATTATGCACTTCAAAGTCGTAAGACTGCAAGAAAAGCGCCCAGCGCATGAACTTACTGCGGCTTTCTGTTATGCTGTGAAGCCACACGAGGCAGCGGTTGTCGGCGAACAAAGTGAATTGTTGGTACTCTAGAAGTTGGTGGTACTTTTTGAAACTCCACACTGCCGTTAAACACTCACGCTCGTTAACACCGCAGAGGTGTTCAACTGCGCTGAACTTGGCACTACTAAAGTCAATGATTTGTTGGTTTCCGTCGTCTCCTAGCGTTCAAATACAAGCGATATATAGTGGACGTGGTCCTCCCATGGTCACACGACCACATCGTCGAAGTATGCCATGGAAAACTCTCCGATGAAGCCGTCCAATACTCTCACCATCATGGCTTGGAATGTTGATGGCGCGCACTTGGGGGCAAATGGCATGACACAAAATTGAAACCTGCGCCCGTCATGGACGGCGAAGGTTGTTTTATGACGATCTTCCGGTCGCACTGGGACCTGCCAGTATCCACTGTGGAGATCGATTGTGGTCAAAATTTCGCACGTCCTAATGTACCAAGGGTGTCCTTGACATGGATGTAGTGTGGTGGTGCGCTCTGAGTGACTTGATTCAGCTGATGGAAGTCTACACAGAACCGCCATGATCCGTCTTTCTTAGGCGCTAAAGGGATTGCTGAGTTGAATTCACTGTTGGACGGCTCTATTACACCATCTTGCAACATCTCTGAAATCTGTTCTTTGATTATTTTACACTGGTATGGATTGTAACGAAGTGAGCCCTCGTGGACTGGATTTTCTGTGGTGAGTGTGATACAGCGTTCCGCCACCGTGGTACGACGTAGCAGGTCTGCTGCGGTGAATATGTCATGTCGTTCATTCAGGAGGCGCTGCATGGCATCGCAGAACTCAGCTGGTAATGCATGCTCTAGGTCGTCTAACAGTACTTCCGGTAGCTTCCAAGCTGGTTTGGGGTCCATTTTATATACTGTATGCAGTTTCTTCTGACCGAAGTGTATGCGCCGTGCTGCGGGTTCCACTGCAGTGTTCTGCTCTGTTAGTCATGGAATACCTAGTATCACGCCCTTCCGGATGTCGTCGGATACGTATGCGGTGGTGATGGTCCCAATATCCTGGATGCATACATTGATGTCAACTTCACCTGCGACCTCGCCAGTGTGTTGGCGGGTAGTTAAGTGCACTATCTGCTGTGTGGGCTAGATGTCACTGACGTTTATGAGGTTGGTGCGGATATAGTTGTGATTGGCAGCTGTGTCGATTAGAGCTCTGCATGGATGTTTGTTTACCAATATGGAAAAGCAGATGAAACTGTTGGTTGGGCCGATAATCTGTGATAGTAAGGTCTGCTGTGGCGTCAATTCGGTCAACACTTTGTTCGACCTGGGGCAGGTGGCATCGGGTCGCTCTACCCCGAGGTCCTGTTTCCTGGTGGTAACATTCCCTTCTCCTCAGATGTGGATGTTGTGTTGCTGGGACATTAATTGTTCCAATGTGGACTTCCACACCATCTACATGGGAATGGTGGTGTTCTTGTGCTAGTTGCAGGACGAGAAGGAGCAGTGCTGGCCATCTGATGTTCCTTTGTTTTGGCAGGCACGTTAGTTGTGGATGTTATTGTCGCACTTGTTGATACTATTGCACTCGTGTTCGTGTGTTTTTTTCCGTAACTGTCCGTGATCCCATCGCGAATGCGTGGCTTCGTGGTCACGGCATGGCTGGGCCTGGAAATGTGCATCGAGCAGCGTGATTGTTTGGATGAAGTCGACTTCAGTCGCATATCTCACAGGTGCTAGGGTAGCATGGTATTCTGTTCATGCAGTGCTGGCCACCACTTCAAAGATTTCTTTGGATCACATTTCGGAGCGGTAGGAGCGAATGATGCTAACCTTATGCATGACGAAATTGTAAAGTGATTCTATGCCCTGTTCTTCAAGGGTCATCTTGCTGCGTGCTCTTAACGAGACAAAGGTGCTTGCAAAGCAGCAAGTGAAGGCGCTCCTAAACTCCACTCAAGCCATGCCATAATGTGCTATTCCGCGCCACCACATTTTGGCATCACCTCCGATCTTTTCTCCGATGCAATTCGGCCAGTCATCCTCGTACATGATGTAACAACTGAGCCTCTTTTCGCCGTCCTGTAAGAAGGCTATTGGGTCTTCGCTAGCCATGCCAGAATAAGTTGGCAAGGACTCGAACTTCGCTGCTGTGGTGGTGGTTGGACAATCATTAGTTCGAAATGCTGGAACATGCGGCATGATGAATGCCACTGTGCTGTTATGTGGCACAACCATGGTTGCCTGGAGTAGCGACGTGGAGTGTTCAGGGGCATGGCCCATTTTGTGGTCCCCATACACATTGCTGGAAGTGGGCGTGGCAGCGAAAGTTGCTGAGCGCATTGGGTGCATGAGCATTTACCTAGCTTTTGATCACTCTCTTGGCTCGCTCTCTGAGTTAAAGGCAATTGTTGTGGTATACTCGGAGACACCGAGCACAAGCAGGTAATGCTGTCCCAATTCTCTCACACCAATTTAAATTTACACATTTTATTAGGTTACGCCGAAAGAGGGTTGTCTTGTGGTTAGTTGAACTCTGGTGCAGTTGCAGAGCAGAGGCACACAAATGGGGTTGACTATGCCCCAGACCTGTCGAGGTCTCATGCATTGCACACATACATCTTCTGGTTCACCTGTGGTGGTTCGCCTCCATGCCTCGCTGTAATGTTCTGCCTTCACACTGTATTTGTTCCTTCACGCGGCGGTATGCTGCTTCATTATGGCATAGGTAGGTGTTGCCCTTGAGAAAATACAGCGAGAATGGGTCTGGCACGGACACGGGATGCACACACTTCGAGCACAAGTGGGGTGGTTGTCCATTTTCCGTTTGTAAGTCCAGGCATCCAGGATCGCCTGCGCAACACGGTTGATGCGGGAGTTCCATTTATACCAGTTGTTCTTGTTCTGCCAGGTCACATGGCCTGACTGGCTCGCAACTGTCATTCTGCAGCACGACGTGGGAGGGGTGGTGTCACCGGCACGGGGAAGGAGAGAAGGCAGGTGGTGTGCTACACCTCTGCTGCTGACCGTCCTCAAGATGGCTGGCATGGTGGCTGAAATCACGGGCTGTTCTGTGCAGTTTCCAAAATAGCGGACTGTCCCCAGGGTTATGAACAATGGCGATTTTCTGGTGCCAAAATCCCCGTTGCTCCACCAGGGTTTTCTGGCTCAAAACTGACATGGAAAATGGCTTGAAAATGGAAAATGATGTGAAGAAAATTTGCAAGTTGCAAACATGTGTGGACCATATATCCAAAGGTGCCTACACTTATAATACACGTAAAAATAATACCTGATCACAAAGGAAATACATGCAATACTGGAAATGGACAAACATGGAATCACTGAAGAGGAGGTACAAAACACATAGGAAATGTACTTGATACTGGGAGTAGCATTGTGTTAGGAAAGTGTTGGTTGCTGGATGAAACTGTATGTCACGTGTGTGCGGCCTGCGATATAAGTGGGTTACGTTTGCAATGACGCCATAAGGCATGAAAAAAATGCTCTCTGGTTGGTGGGAATGAAACGCCACAAGGAAGGGCGACACTTGACGGGGTTTGGTTTGGATCATAGGAGACTGGGAAGGTTGTCGACGTGGGGAAATCTGTAGATGGTTTGCCAGGTTAGCGGGCGCCAGTGCAGAGAGCACGAATGGTGTAGGGACGTGGTGCCGACGTGCATGAGTGGTCTTCTCCGATGATCCTCCGTCTGGTTGCTGATGATGATGTACAAGCTATAAATCCATACGGCATAGTCTAGTAGGAGGTATTGTAGCTCCATTTAAATGCTTTGCTCACTCCTGTAAGGTTGTTCCAGGCGCGATCCAATTCCTCCCCCCCCCCTTTTTTGCCTGGGTCATCGGCTATACATAGTGGTGTTTCCCCTACTCTTCCGCTTCTTCTACTCAAGCTCCGACACGATCTACATCGCAATAATAGGACGTCTGCACAACGATTTATAAATTGTCAGTTTTGAATAAGTGGTTCAAGTGTTCGAATTATATTGCGATAGGTCATCGACATGCAGAGCATGCAGTCTGGTGTGAGTTGTGGCCTCCGGTGACTTTTGAGTAAAGTGTCTTAAAATCTGTAGGAAGTTTCAAATGGCATAATTTAAAGGCTTAGTTGGGCAGAAGGATTCGTGTGGTTGTGTGCCCAGAGTATTTTTCCTACTTGTGTACTGGCTTCATTTAGTTAGTTATTTGTCTAGAGGGCTTAACCCTTCTTGTATTTCTCAGTTTTGAGTATAGTCTCAAGAATTTAATATTTGTGCCATCCATTTCACACTACTCAGGCTGATGAGGCCACGATTCACAGCGGCTGGTGGTAGATAAATCGTATTTTAATATGATTCAGCCTTATTAGATACGCTCAGCGTGTTGACCGTTTTCTAATAATATATTTTAATATTGGTAAAGTTTCTGGAGTTTTAATCAACTTGTTACTATTTTATTTGGCGTGGTTCATGTAAGAATAGTCAAAGGAAATTTAATGTGGGCCAAGAGAATTAAATAAAATATGTAAGTGGTTTTGGCATTATAAGAGAATGGAACTAAACACACCAATTACGAAAGACTTCATGTTTCCGATTAACATCCAGGAAAACGCAACTTGAATTAATGCTCTTTCAAACAAGTGTGTATCAAAAAGCAATATAAGAACTAAATTGAGCGAGGTTTTAGGAGAAATATTAGTGAACACCCAAGTTGTGTATAGCCGTTGACGAGCACCGATTTTGTACCTGATCTAGTCAAATGCACTCGAACTAAAGGTGCTAAGTTATCACATGTTTTTTACTGAAATATTGTATGAGTAATCTTCCAGCTAAATGGCTGCTTAAAAGAAAGATTTTGTGTAGAATAATAAATTTGAAAAGGCGAAGAGTCCTTTTAAAGCTATTGCAATTTTCTACTGTAATTTTGTATTTTAGAGCAAACAGCTCTCGCCTTTTGTGGGGCACTTGGAATGTATGTCGGTAATTGTCAGTTTCATAAAATAATAAAGTCGACACTAAAATTTTCGTCAAGTGATAAAGCATATGTTTTTAAAACACACAATTTTATATTACTACATATTTATTGGGCAAATGCTCACTATGTCTAATAGAAGCAAGTCATTATGTTTCCCCAACCTTGTTAAAAATTAAAAATAAAATATATTTTGTGAAATGAGAATTCTTGTTGAAATTTATTTGGTGATATTTGTGAAGCCATCACACAGGTCACCTTAACGCCTGATAGTACACTTACATGAAACGGATAATGTGACCGAGATTCGATTAATAAAAATATATGCATGCACGTTCATCTTAAACTACACGATTTATAATGTGAACCCTCGTATGAGGCATTTATAACACATCTACTCCCATGAAGTATGAGGGCACTAACGCGCGCTGCGAAATGGCGCGAAAACACCTACATGATTTTAATGTAAAACTAAGATCCGGTTGTGTAAAAATGGACTGGAATATAGAGCGGAGTTCTGCCCGGGCTACACGAACAAGTTTAATGGCTCCAGAACATTAATTTTAAGCTACTGAATACTAAATAATTGCCGAGAAACGACGAAGGCCCGAGTAGTAGGGGCGTAATGGTTCTGGCTCACTACGAGAATGACATGCGGATGAGGATGATCTAAAATATATTTTATGAATTTTTTATTAAATCTGGCAAATTTGCTAGTCCTAATCCAATTAAATTGGAATTTTCATGATTGTATTAAGGCTTAATCCATTTTTGGAAAATTTTGGATGTATTAAATTTCTATTTTTTTTTTGGGAAAATTATGTAAAACTGTTCTATTATTTTTTAGAACAATTTTCACCCTCGGATATCTGGCAGGCAACTGAGCAGTGAGGTGCTGTGTGTGGGGTATGTAAATGTCGAGGTTGTTGCAAGAGTGGCATAAGGGTCCTTTATAATTTTTTAAATTGGTTTTGAGAGCAGCAGCATAAATGTTTAACCATTGGACGTCTAGAGGTGTACTGAGGTGGTGGAGCACTTGCGACTAATGGGAGCTTGGCATACATCCATTCACTTGGGAAGTTGGTGCAGGACTGAGGTAGATGGAACACTTGTGACTAATGGGAGATAGCAGCAGAAAGACACATCCATTCAGTTCAAATGTCTGGATAGGAATGAGGTGTTGGAGCACTAATTAAATATGCGAAATGGCGTAATTCGAAATAACTGTTTTAAAATGTTATTCTGGCGATAATAAATAAGTACGAAAAGTGCCACAAATATGAAATAATACTAAGTAGCAAATGAAAAACATGAGTCAAATAAATTAAAATGAACTACCCCGATTGAGAATTACAATTCACGAACATTTAGAGACAAATAATAGATAGTCCTACTTATCACTCCTCGACAAACATAAAATATTTAAAAAGAAATGCACACATCCAAAGTTGAAACTCTACACAAATCAACTATAAAAATATTTAGCCTGTTTATGATGTATACACATACATACTAGATGAATGAAACATAAGGAACAAATTATTCCAATTCCACAAAACCACATGCATATTAAATTACACTAATATAAAACAAACGATTTGCATTAAAACACACATTTAAAGTACACAAACTAACTAACAAACTGATTGAATACACTTCACAGACAACAAGTAATTAAATTTTAAGCCAGGAAAAATGTATTTTACATCCCACACAAGCACAAAACAAGTTAACACAATTTCACACACATTAAATTAATCTTATATCGCCCAAGAACCTGTGTGTAATAAAATCACACGTTCAAATCAATAAAATTTACATACTAGATTTGAAACAAAACGAATTATCCACACAAAATACAACCAAGTTACCCTATTTTCACTTCAAAATTAAAACTCAGTTACCACCTCAGCAATCCACAGAAAAAATATATTAATATCCATAACATGTTGTCCATGAAACCTAATCACAATAGCACACACATATCTCAATTCGCCCTCATCAGCTATCAGGATTTCCTAACCAGAATGCAATGTTATTAGCATCGAAATGCAACTATGCACATACAATTACACACAACAAAATGCAGGTTAAACCAGATGAATCACAAATGTGCACTTAAACACAAGCAAGGAATGCTGTATCACTTTCAGATCAGACGAAACACTAATATTAACAGTGCACAAAGAAATTAATCTATCACCAAATCGCACACGAAACAACAACTTACCCCAAATGCAGTGTAACCCTAGAAAAAGTAACTCACTCCTGACATAATTACACTAATCATACACATATAATGTTTAAGCCTAACACAGCAATCCTACCAGCCCTCAATTCAATGAAAACACATCGCGTGTCGGTCCACATCCCAACACAATTGTACAAACATAACTCGGTTCTCAGTCTCAAGACGGCGAATCCCAACGAGTCGCACATCGCTTATACACACACACATCGCTCGCAACTCGCTGTATCGTTATGACACATTGGGAGTAATGAAAGTTAAAAATTTAAAAAACAAAATAAGTGTCCGATCCTAGCTACCTATATGAACACATGCAAGAAAAAGTAGTGTATTAAAGGAGTTTATGAATGATAGATATGTCCACTCTGCTTCCTCGCCTTGCTTCTGCACCACTCCGACCAGGATGTGCATTCGGAAGCAACTGAAATTCTTCGGTTAGGTCTGAACGTGCGGATACCCCCCTCCCCTGTGCCTCTGCCATTCTAATGTGTAGAACTGGCCTGGATTCCGCTCTGCAAGAAATGGCGCCATGGAAGCAGGCCAAGACGGCGATAGGGAGACGAAGCCAGACCAGAGCCCAACTCGTTCGAAATAAAATATGTAATATATCGCGAATGATATTAATAATGGATTTCAATCACATGAAAAGTAATCCCAGTTCCAACAAATTACCTTTAGTCCGTAAAACACATTTCAATTTAGGGAATTTATACCATCAAATACAGTCTAAATAATATAAAAACCGATTCCAATTCCAGGAAAACTTTATCCCAAATAAATTAAATATCACATCCCAATTATACTGTAAATACAAACATTTCCTAAACGAACCAATTTAACATTTAAATATTCCCAAGTAGCGACAGAAGTACATTCCAATTACTTTTATTATCATATTACGAGATCCGATGCTCGCCATACTCGACTCCGAAGACCCAGAGGTTTAAAATTAAGGATGTGACAGGTATTTGAAATGTTTAAATACTGTAAGTGTTTAAATATGGTCTCCCTTACGCCAAAACGTTACGTAGTGTTTTCACGCCAAACAAACTTCAAACATTTTGTTACCTATCACGATTTAAAAAAATAAGTTAAACGAGCATGTGTACATATTCATATGTTCAAGTAATCTTGTTCAACCGAGAAAATACGTTTTTGTATGCATTTGCGTGTAAATTTCTCTACAAGATGAAACTTTAAAATAGTTGGTTGTATCCAAAGTTTTGTGTACGTACAAATTAAGGAGATTTGTAATACATTCCTTTGATAAATGCTGCTATCCAAGATATTTGTTATACCAAATATATCATAAATATGTATACATAGACAAATGTACATCTATTTTATTTTTAAAAATACTGTGTTTCGACAAAATACGAACGAAAGAACGACCAAATAACACAATTCCAGACCAAAAGGAGTTGTAAAGTGTCAAAATTAACATTTCAACAAATAGTCGAAACGACCATATTTAAGCCAAAATCCAAGGAAAATAGCCGCCATTTTGGAATAGATTTCTATATGAGAAGGGATAAATCAATATTTTTCTCAGTGTGAAGTTAGCAGTTGTCAAGGTCAGTTCGTGCTGGGAGTGTATCACCATGAAGTTCTGGATTACAACAATCAACAGTAGGCTTCACCGCGACATACATCGGGCTTCACAGATACTTACATCAAGCCTCGATGTGATGTACATCAAACAGCAGGCTTCATCGAGATGTAGATCTGCAGAGCCAGGTAATATGCACAACAGTCTTTGTTGTGATCACTGCGACGAAGAGTGCGTTAAAATTTTCAATGCGATATTAGCGTTTGGTCACAGCAAAACTTTGCTAAGTGTAAATATCGAAAACCAGCTGTCGCTGTTACCGAAATAATTTATAATTCTGTTCGCTTCCCACGAAATCCGACATGTGTGTCAGGTCCTCTCAGAGGAGTTAAGAGTGGACAAAGATATCGTTAGTTATTTACCCTATGATGAAAACTGTCCATACACCACACCAGCTTTTTTCAATAATGTTAATAATCAACATCTCAGGAGAGATTGTGAAATGTACAGAATGCAAAAGTCATGGAACTTGTCAATAACCATGCTCTTCCAAACATTGTAACCGACTCCTAGGTTGATTAAATTGATTCACAAGCAAGTATGTGAGATAAATAGGATTCTTAAATGTTATGTCTTAAGTACTTTCAATTCTGATGTATGTGTGCTTAATAAGGAGACAGGGTTAGCATGATTTGTTACATGCAAGGCTTTGAAAATCATTATGATAAGTCTTTTATTGTATTTTATTGTAAAAGAAGTTGCTATATCGTATATGAATGATGATAATGACAATAAACCTTTAAGCTTTAAATCACCTCAGTAATGGTCTGTCCTAAACCCTGAAGTAAAAATGATGTTTCGCCATTAAACATACAAAGTACATGATTTGAAATGGGATTCTGGTGTTTTATAATATCAAGACAGATTCAAGCACGTAAATGATGCTCTCCTCGAAGAATATCTCGTATATATACTGGGAAAAACAAAAAATGAACTTATGAAGATGTTAACTAATGCAGGAGTTATAAACATTAGAAGATATTACGAATGTCCAAGTATCAGTTCATCTATTAATTTTTATAATAATCATCCATGATTGAACAAAATGTTTTGTTCACAGTGTAAAAGCGTAGCTTTAAGAGAATATATGGACAAACACCCATAGTATGTTTAACAATACCTATTTGTTACTACTTAAAGTGAGACAAGGTATAAATACAGAAACCTTTCCAACTCTTACGTCAGTGTACTCACGTTATTGAAATGGAGTGGTTCAATCCAGCAAGGTTTTACGAAAGTGTAGTATGTGGATATAATAAAGTGTGGTTCTGGCTTAACTACAATACACCACCTCAAACACAGCTTTGCAATGGGGAAGAACATTGGAATTTCTCTCATACTTGTGCGGAATATACATACGAAGAACGGAGTTTGTGCGATGAAGACGACTGTCCGGTAGTAAAAATGTGGTCTGGTATGGAATTGTCGTGTACTTCAAACGAATTAAGGATCCGTATTCGATGCGAAGAAATAATGACATATCCAGGATATAAACAGAAAAATGTAAATTATTGAGGGAATTCTATGACAGTCCTACATTGTGGACTGAAACCTGTAATAATAAGCGACACACCACTCAAATCCATGGAAGGAATCGATGTCTAGTCTCACGTTGTTGAATGTGGAAGTGTAAGGTATGGTTAAGCAACACTTGTGCTTGCAAATTCGATTTAATTAACATGTCATTGGGAAAATATTAAACTTCAAGATGATGTTAAAAACCTACTCGGTGATACACTCCCTGCAAAATGTTGAACCATTTCTGAAAATGAGAAACTACAGTAAACTCCCGATTAACTGTGTTAATCGGGTCCAGAGAAAACATAAATAAGTGAATTTGCATTTAAAAACCCTATATAATCAAATTTACACTTTTTTACTCTTGATGGAACAGTGATATTGGCTCCGAAAATCCTGATATAAAACACAGTACCTATTATACATTTCAAAGCAGACACAAATCACATACTGTATGTGCAGGATTTAAAATGCACAATACTTTAACGGATATTTATGTTGCACCGAGAGTAGTTAATTTACAGTGCATCGAGTACACACAGCCTTTCACCAGCACCAGGCGAGCGCATTGTGTGGGCGACCAGGAGCGATAAGCGGTCCATATGTGTGTGTGTCGATTTCTCAATGTGCATCACTCTGACCCATCCTTTAGATGGCAGAGTTAGTTGACAGTTTAGAATGTGATGCAATAAAGACTAGACAATAACAGGACTTTCAATGGGGCAACCTGACATTTAAACAATACAGTACAATATAAAAAATAACCCTCACAATACAAAAGCTTATTAAAATTTTAACAACTTACAAACACACACAAAAGTTTACAATCTCTGAAATGTTCATTTTTTTGTACACATTGAAACACTTGATATTAAAAACAAAGTAAGAAAATTTAAACTGTGACTTTCTTGAAAAAGGCTTCAATTTCCTTTTGTTTGCTACCGGAATTGTTGTTTTTGTTTGTAACACACCATTCTCGAATTGTTTTATTACTTCTAACTTTTCTGCGATAGTTTAAACTGTCCTTTTACGCTTTATTGATGTTGCAAAAATGAGTGAACAATGACCCGGGTTGGCGATCGATAAACTGGAAATATGTGAGGTTTGTTGCGAAATATATAAACAAAGCACAAAAGTTACCTGCTTTTTAAAACAGTTATTTGTTTTATAAAACAATCGTGCTTGTATTAATTTTGTATTTTCGCTAATATCTGCTGCTAGATAGGAAGTACAAAATACCAAATTACCAAAAAATCACCATTTTTGTATATAAAATCGCGTCACGTGATTATTTTGTCAACAAAATCACCCATTTCGGACATGGCCTGAGATGAGTGAGAGCCCGACGCACTTCAATGGATGGAAATGGATGTCTCATGCAGGTCTCTGTGACAGATTGGCGGTTTAAAGAGATAAACATCAGCCCATGCTGCACAGCGTTAGATGTAACTTACCACTGCTTGTTAAACTACACACATAACATCATCACCTGACCACTGCACAGATAAGCCAAAAACCCATTATGCAAAGTATGATGAAGTGGGAGTATACTGTATATAAAGGAATAATAACTATATACCAGAATGTCAGTTATGATGGAGAGATTCGACCCATCACTTCAATACACAAGTATTACTTCATGTTACAGGATAGTGTGGTTTCGAGGAGAAGAATAAGAAGTTACTCCACTTCAGATTCAAATGTGTAACGGTGAAGAACACTGGCATTTCTTTCTAATTAGTCCAACATATACTTTAAAAGTTTTAGACTTTTGCTATGGAAAATGGTGTGCTTTGTATAATTTTCATCCTGATAGTAAGTTTCCCTACAGTGAGAATGTCTTAGCATTTGAAGCTCTAGCTGAACACATCACGAAATGCACATCATGCAAGAAAATTTAATACCTATTGGAAACTGACTGCTGTTCTATTCCTACTATGTGGAGCAAACAATGTTACAATGTTGAACATGTTACGCACAGTAACCAAGAATTAACATCTCCCTGTGGTATGTGGGAATGCAATGATTTTCTAATCAAGATCATTTAATTAACATATGATAAACAGTGACATCACAACATTTATATAAAGGAATTAATAATGTAATAAAGTATCAATCATGGTTATTGTGTTCAAGCCTACAGATGTTCACAATGTCCTGCAAATAGTATACAGAAGAGTTTTCCTTAAACCTTTCGACGGACTCTTTACACGTTCAAGTGTGTAACAATATTGAACATTGGTGCTACACATTCGATGTTAGTCTTGGCACTCGATTTGGTGAAGGCTTAGCATGCAACGATTGTGCTGTGAGGTATCTCTGCCCCGACAGTGAACTACCATATACACGAAAAGACCTGATGTTAGCTAGCCTTATCAAAGAGGTGAAAGAGGAATGAGGCAATGGAGTAATCGCCTATCAACTCACCAGACCTCACAATGAAACCACTATCTGCTGGAAGGAAACCTGCAATGGAGACATCGACAACTTTATATTCGAACAAGGAAGTTTAGCTTTTCTGTATATGTGCAACATTTATGTGTGTGAAGTAGTTAATTCAGAATAATGTTCATGCCAAATTGTAAGTATTTGTTTACTTAAAATTGTTTGTATTCTTTATCTTAAGTTTTACCATATTCACATGTCACTTATTGGGAAATGCGTGAGTCAGATATTCATTTTAAATGTGCATACATTCAGAGTTATATGTTAAGGCATAATAAATCATGTGTTTACGAATATAGTTTAACCTAATATATTAGTTCCTAATGTTTTGTTAACCAATGTATGCCATACAGAGTAGAGAAAAAAGTATATTTAAGGCATATTGTAAGAACATTTTGTGAGAAAGAACAGAGTTTGAAACATCTTATTTACACAGCAAATAATACTAAACCATTTCAGTATTTCAGAGTATGTGACAAAGGTATACATATGTTTGTTCATGATTACAAAAAGTGTTAAGTACATCGAGCTGTAAAATTAGCAAAACTAAAGTTTAGCCCTCAATCACTGTTCAATGTAAAACGATAGAGGAGGTTACCATTAATATATACATTGTTCTTAAATATTTGTTCTCAGTCGAGTATTGGATCTCATACGATCAACATGTCTTTCACCCATGAAACTATAATGTTACCATCAAACCAGGAAAGTCTAATGTATCATATGCTTTATAGTGTAATGTTTTATTCCATGAATTTACAGAGACATACAATAGCTCTTTCCATTTTAAAGTGATTTATTTCCCGCTAGGGGATGAAAAAAGTCATGAAGTTATTCAATGTAGTGATACTACAAAATGTCCTGTGTTCACAAGACTGCAACTACACCACTTCCCTATAGAATTGAATATGTAGACTCACACTATGTTGAACTATACCCATTTTTAGTAGAAAGTGTTATTTTACATTCACCCAAATGTAAAGATGTTTGTATTCAATCTGACAGAAACAAACAAGGTTGTAAGAAATGTTCCCTCCTTGAAAGTAGACTTCAAGAAGAAGAGATAAACCTATTACTAAGAAAGTGTATGAAAACTGTGTTTACCAAAGTTGCAAATAGTTTATAACCTGTATTAAAATTAATTGTTTATATGTTGTGAAACATCCTATACATGTAAAAATGTTGTGTAAGTTTGAAACAACGTGTGTAACATTTGTATGAATATTTGTGTAACATCCTAGATTAGTGTTTTGAAACAATCTGTGTAACATTTGCTATTTATTTGAAACAATCTGTTTTAGAAATATATTGATGGAACATCATATATGTACAGACAGTAAATAAATATGTGTGTTAAAATGATTTGACTTGTATATTTATTTAACAAATCCCTTTACAAATTGAGAAATGCATTATTACCTGAAGAGAGGAAAACATATTACCTTGTTTAATCAAATGTCTCGATAAAGAGAGAGCATTTTAAAAACTCTATAAGTACGGTGTAAAAGTGTTTTGTTTCTATCAAAACAAACAATGTTTCGGTAACATGAACAAGTGGTGCAATGAAAAAAAAAGGCGTAGAAAAATCTAATAACATATGAAAAAATCTGGAGGTGAGCACTCTTAGCTGATAATCCATTTGTCGAAAACTATTGGTTGAAAACTAGTAAATGTACTAACTTAGGTTGAAATAGTTGGAGACTATATCCTATATATATATATATATATATATATATATATATATATATATATATATATATATATATATATATATATATATATATATATATATATTTTAACTTCTTATATTGAAACATGTAACATAACGTTTCAAAGAAATACATTTGTAACTCGGACGTGCAGTCAGCACATGGTATGGTATTTGAGTTTTTCAGGCTGAGAGTGGATCTTGTATTTAGATTTGTTTGTCCATTGCACACTGAGAGCAGTATCCCTTTCCCGCTCCCGGCATGCCTTCCCACTGTCAATAGAGTTAAAAGCCTTGAGCGGTTAAGGCTATCAGCGACATTCACCAAACACATTCCCCCATCCACTCCTCACCCATCCTTCCCATAGCGCTCCCTGTCACGTCGACCTGGCCCAACAACCACTACACACAGCTCTATCATGCTCTGAGTATTTACATAAAAACATATTTACTCAAACATGTGTTATTTTAATAATAATTTTCAAAACACCACAATTATAGTAAATAGTTCATTCATTTATTTATGTCGCTGGCCTCCATAGCGTAGTAGGATTACGCTATAGTTTGGAGGTCCTGGTTCGAATCCCAGGTAAGGCATGTCCATTATAAGTTTGTTTGTATGTTAGTAACCTTATAAACCATCAAACATATTAAATGTTATGTAACATTCTTTCACATAATAACACATGACTAACATAACGTTTGATAAGTAAATATAATTAATTGATAATCAAATCAGAATTCAATACATAAAAATGTAGAAACTCTTTAATAAAGGTATTTGCTTGCATTTGAAGATTGATGTATTTATAATGAACCAATGGGTAAATTTACATATTGTGTAGGGCCTCTAGTTTCTAAGTAGCATGTACAATAATTTCTAAATAAAAAAAAATTAATTTTCAAATGTGGGGGTGGGAGTGGGTTTGAGAGTGTGAAAGGGAGAATGGGGTTGGATGTAGCACCATGTTACATGGATCTATAAGAGGAGAATATCCTTCGACAGCCCCTGGACCCACTGTTTTGAATGGAGTTGCCTGAGGAGTATGGTTGGATGTGTAAATTATGTGTTTTATGGTTGTGTGTGTGAGGGGTGGGTTGGGTAGTTACTATAGTTTGTAAGTAGTACGTAAAATTATATCTTAAAAAAATTTTTTTTAAATTTATTTTCAAATGTGGGGGTGGGAGTGAGTTTGAGAGTGAGAATGGGAGAAAGGGGTTGGATGTACCACCACGTTACATGGATATAATAGAGGAGAATATCCTTCGCCAGCCCTTGGACCCACAGTTTTGAATTGAGTCGTCTGATGAGAATGGTTGGATGCGTACATGATGTGTTTGATGGTTGTGCGTATGAGAGGGGTGGGTTGGGTAGTTACTGTATTTTGTAAGTAGTATTTAAGATACTGTAAGTTAATAAATGTGCAGGGCAGGGGGAGTGAGTATGAGGAGTGCACTACACTCGCTCCTAAAGTTTTATCTGAATTAGTTGCATGGTGAAAGATGACTGAAAATAGAATGGAAATGAGTGAATGTTGAGAATGTGGAATGAGTGTGAAGGGTGAGGTTTTGGATGGGTTTAGTTTGTAAGTAGTGTTTAAAACTTTGGGTGGGTTTTATGATTGTATGTGGTGATTGATGGAGCAGAGAAAAAAAAGGTGGATTATCACTGTCCCTAGGATGGAGTGAAAGAGTGACAATATCACTGGCCACTGCTCTCTGCTCAGAATAGTGTTGAATGGTGATGGATGTAGTTATGATATCTGAGGTGGTGGGTTGGTAGTTACTTAGTTAGATTGTAATTATTGGTACAATTCTTTTTCAAAATGCGAGGGTGAGTGCGTGACTGCGAATACAACTAATGGGTTATAGAAAAAGAACATAGGGGGAAGTGTCCCTTCTCCAAGAGAGTATTGGCAGGCATAGTATGCCTTGCTCCCTCTCTCTCTAACCATGAATGATGTTGAATGATGACATGTAGATATATGCCTGAGGGGGTGGGTTGGTATTAACTTAGTTGGTTTGTAATTATTTTTATATTTTTTCTTCTTCAAAATGCGAGGGTGGGTGCATGACTGTGAGTTTGACTGAGGGGAAGGGTGTTAGATATGCTGTCATGTTTCATGGTATGGAAGAGGCAATATTTCTACAACTAAAACCTGAAACTTTGTTATGAATTGAGTTTGATGAGAAAGCTTGGATGTGTATACTGAGTTTTTGATGTTTGTGTATGTATGTGAGGTAGGGTTGGGTAGTTTGTAACTAGGATTTAAGATATTCGTAAATGTAAACAAAATATTTTTAATTTTTATTTTATAGAAATTAAAGTTTTTTAAATTAAATTTATTTATATCACATGTTATGTTTTAGTTGGTATTATTTGCCAGTATAAATGTTTAGTTGTTAAAGTATAACATAGTATTCCCTCACTAAAACTGTCTGGACAAAATTTTTACTAAACTTATTTTTGAAGGTTCAAATTTAAAAAATGTATTTAACTTTTAACAGTGTCAAGTAATTTTTTATAATTTTATAAATACTTTTTAAAATTGAAAAGAGTAAATTAAAGTTACAAATTTGATTTAATATTTAAGGTTTTGTGTTAAATAAATAATGTTAGTGTAGAGTTTAACCTGCTGTCTAAAATTCAATAAAATGGTGTGAGCTATGAGTATTAAATATGGTTTAAGCACCACAAGCCTGTTACAAAGCGCAAAGGCCACCTGCTGCGAACGCAGCATGTAAATGGAATACAGAACGGAAGGGTCGCGTACGAGCTAATGCTTCGCAGCGCTGTGTTTGCTGTTGCTCATTGCATGTAGTCGCACAGGCGGTGAGGGGTGGGGAAGTGGCGGCCATTGCTGTCGGAGCAGGTGGGTCGGGAAAGGGCCCACACATCGCTTGGTGCTGGTGTGGAGGGGAGGGGAAGGGGGACGACGAACCACAGCGAGGACTGGGAAGTGGCACTCGTGGTCGATTCTCCAAACCACACCTCGCTCCACTGTGTTCCCACACACGTTGTAGGGCATCCCACAACCGATTCTGTAAACACATCCCGGGTTCACATGCTTCACATGCTGTGGGCGATGGATTTTACAAACACAGGTCACAAACAAATTTAAATCTTTGAATTGAATTATTTCTCTTTGTATCCAATATTATTAGACAAAAGACATATAGACAAATGAAAGGAAAATTAGTATACTGTCTTTCCTCTGTGTTCATGCTGTTACTAATAAATATTTATTTTCAGATGTATGTATACCTTATAGTAAGTGGCTATAATGGTGTTTTTCTTTCCTTTTCCAGAATCACATATCTGTTTGTGTGTGTTGTGGTAATGAGAAGAGGGTTGTGGGTAATCAAATATTAGCTAGACACAATAAATGAGTAAAAACATGAAAGACTTGACAGTTTATTGGAAAAATATTTTCGCTAGCGACATAGAAAGTGAGTCTGAATCTCAAACAAAATGCGATCTGTCAGAACATTGTTGCTTCGCCTAAGTGTCAGTGTTTCGATCTATTATTGGACGACCTTTACCTGAGTTATCTGGACACTGAATCACACACAGAAAGACTGCCGACTGTAGCAGATTCGGACACGAAGGCTTCCCCCAAACTTGGTCAAGTCGATCTACTATTAGACGATATGTATCTCTCTGATATTCGTGTGATTGGGGCAGTGTTTCATCCGAGTCACAAGCAAGTTCTGTGTCAGATGGAGAGTGTTCGTCTAGGGAAATCGAAAATAATTCGTTTTCCAATTCCGCAGCTTCAGTAGAGCGTTTACCAGACCTGTGATACAAGCTACTAGTGACAGCATTCACCTCCAGGCTGACGCGTGGATAAGTAATGACAAAGTAGATTCCGATGTGGACTTTGAAACTTTTTTCACCAGGTGCAGGGTCCCTCTCTTAGAAATAAATATGGAATCACCCCAGCTAATAATTATTAGCATAACTCTAACGTGCAGCTCTTGAAATCCTGCATGGCTGAGGAAAGCACTATAGAGACATTTTATTTTCAAAGTAAATCTCTTCCTGTCTTGCATTTTGCCGATGTTGGCAAAATTTTAGATTAGACAATTAAGTTTTACCTGACTAACAGACTTGATGTGTTTAGTACGTGTGAGAGCGGCTGGACTTTGCTACTAATATTGCATATGGACATCCATATTTCGGAATATAGGATATGTACTGTTGGTGTTGTGCACACTATGTTACCCAACTCTATTGCCAATAAGAAAGCTTGCATTAATGTGCAGTGTCCTGAAGGAATGTTTTCCTTACCTAATTTTAGCATCTTGGTTTCCCATCACAGGGAATCACGATAGATTAACTTCATATCCAAAACCGTACGAGGTTTTAGATACTGAAGGTCTGTCAGAGCCTTTAGAGATACAGGATATTCGTAAGTTAAAGTACAGCAATTTTATTTCTATCAATGTCAACTGTGTTGTGGACAAAGATAGTAATATAATTGGCGAAACTCATGATAAGGAAGGTGTTATCATACCGATGCATATTTCTCCTGTATGCCATGATCATCATTTAAATAAATGTTTTTTGGCCATCCACGCTTGTGGTAATGATGCACTTTTGCATTTTGTTTAAATTAGAGATTTGTCGTGGCTGGTTGGTAGTCAGCTGAGTAGGCAAGCCAATAGAAAACATGTTCGCGATCATTGCCTCCAGCATTTCCAACCTGAGGAGAAACTTGCAAGTCACACTATTCTCTCTCAGAAACAAAAAACTGTTCGTGGTACTTTGCCCACTGCGGAAGACAAATACTTGGAATTTAAGGATTATAGCAAACAGCAAAGGCTGGGTTTCGTCACCTATTGCGACATTGAAAGTTGCTCGAAACCCTTGTCCACTTGCCTGCCCAATAATGAGACGAGTAATACCACTACCATTAACGAACATGTTCCATATGCTTGTAGTATTTTGTTGGTCTGTTCATACAATCTGGCTTTATCTAACTACTGTGAGTTTATGGGTGATGATTGTATGTATTAATTAGTCGATAAATTAGTTGAATTGACAAAATTGGTTGCAGGAATTTTCAGCGTGACTGTTCTGATGAGCCAAAAACCCTGGCTAATGATGCTAGATTGATGGCTCAGAAATGTAGTCACATTTGCAAGGCAAAGCTCGGTACATATTTTTTGTGGTTGATCATGATCATCTGACCGGTGAAATCAGAGTTCGCGCACATAAAAAATGCAACTTCACCTCCAGACTGCCCAAGAGACAACTTGTCACTGTCTTTCATAACTTGCAAAATTATGATGCTCACTTTCTCATAAAGCCTTTGGATGAACGTCACGCATCACAACACGATGGAACAGTGGTAATTGAAAACCCGAGTAATATTCAGGTGATTGGAATGACTCTAGAGAAATACAAATCCATCACCAAATAAACTCCCATTGGGATTGATTAAAAAGGAAAGGCGCAATATTTCAAATTACATTTCACTGATTCATTCCGTTTGTGAGCGCCTCTCTTGAAACATTGGATGGTAATTTACAACCTGCGGAATTGGGTGTCACCTGCGCAATGTTTTCATACAACACCCAATTTGAGTTGGCAAAAAGGAAGGGAATCATTCTTTATGACTTTGCTAAGTCGAAAGCCAGTCTGATATGCATGTCACTCCCACCAAAGGACAAATTTCATAATGAGATGAAAGGTGAAGGCATTAGCAAAGAGTATTACACTCATACACAAGCCATATGGGATGCGTTCAACTACATGAATTCATTGCAGTATACCATTAAATATTGACCTGTGGACACTTTGTTTGCTGGCAGATGTTTTTGAGAATTTCAAGACTGTATGTTTGGCTCATTACAGCCTTGAACCCACAATGTATGCCTTATTGTCAATGACGTGTGCACAGCTAGAGTTGTTGACTGACCCAGATATGTGTCTTTTTGTAGAACGTAGGGTTAGGGGTGGCATTACCCAGGTTTCTAGAAGGCGTGCAGAAGCCAATAACATTTACATTGGTTGAAAACGACCCCAGTGTGGCATCGAAATAATATCTATGCTCTTTTGATCCAAACGGGCTGTACAGTCACACTTTGAAGCACAAGCTTCCTATTGGCAATTTTGAGTGGGTTGAGTCTGACGTGTTTTCATCATGGGATTTCTCGAACACAGTTAATGATGGCGAAACTTGCTTTTTCGTGGAAGTGAATTTGTCTTTTCCAGACAAATGCCACTATGCTCTATCTGATCTACCTTTGACCCCAGTAACTGGCATACGTCCGAAGGGCACGCACGAAAAACCTTCTTTTGACACTCGTGCCACGGAAGAAATATGTTATACATGGGGAAACACTGAAGCACTATTTGATGTATGGAGAAAAGCTTGACTCTGTTCATCATGTTCTGCGCTTTGAGCAGAAGGCATGGATGGTGCCATACATCTAATTTAGTACTGACAAGCATACTCATACTGAGAACGAATTCGAGAAAGCATTTTTTAAGCTAATGAATAATTCCCTATATGGAATAACTTTGTTGAATGTCCGCCGGGAAAGGGACATAAGAGTCGTTACCAGATATGACAGATCTACGGTGCTGCAGAGCTGATAGGTCATCCTACATTCGAAGCGAGGCAAATTATCGACGAAAATCTACTCCTTATCGAAATGTCAACAAGCTCTGTTATGTTTAACAAGCCTTTGTACACTGGTGTTGCCATTATCGACCTTTCCAAATTAACACTTTATGAATTTCATTATCAGTACATGTGTACCAAATTTCCTCTGCCAGTCTTGCACCTCTTGTATTGCAATACTGATGGTCTGATCTATTCTGTTGCCTGTGATAATCTATACAAAGTAATTGTCGCACATTTAAAAGCGTGTTTTGATACTTCCAATTATGTGCTCGATAATCCACAAAAATTCTCACGTGAAAACAAAGGCTTTACAGGGGTTATGAAAGACGAATGTGGTGGCCGCATAGTCACACATTTTATAGGTTTATGGGTCAAGCTTTACACATACAATGTTGCGAATGAGCAGAGTATGTGTAAGGCAAAGGGTGTAAAATCTAACTACTTGCAGAAATTCTGTTACAAAGATTATCGGGAATGCCTCGAAAATTGCACCAGGATTTTGGGGACTCAATATCAGTTCTGTTTGTGTGGTCACAAAGTCTACACCGAATGCATGACCAAATTAGTGTTATAGGGTTTTGACGATAAGTGCTATATTGAAGCGGATGAAGTGTCTACTTTACCATGCGGGCACTACAGAATTCCTGACTAATTTTTTTTCCCACAACATTAGACTTAGTGCCACAATTACTTCTCCCCTGCCAAGTTCCATGCCATCTGCCAGAACCGCAATTAGCACTACAACCAGCACCACAGTAGTACCACAGCTGTCTGCAACATCTACAACACCTGCTGCATAAACATTGACGTCCCCATTTCCACTCGAGACGATATTCCTACCTTGAACAACCTACTGTTTGCCTATCTGCAGGGAATGTTACCAACTACCTGTCTCTCTTCAAAAACACATTGCCTTTCTCCACCATCGATATACTCAAACAAATATTCCTTTTCGCTACAATACCCTCTTCACTGCGTGAGATCGCATAACGTCGTATGAAATGTTTAATCTACAGTGTTACAATTATCCAACTTGTGTTGAAGCTATGTGTGGGGCCTCATTAGGGTTGTGTGTGTGCTTGACAATTCTTATATAAAAGTAATTTTACCTGGAAGTGATGTAATTAATATGTATGTAAATACTTATTATAAGACAGAGACATCCCCCACAATGCTCAGGGTTTTTGGAAATATTATGTTTTAGTTTTAATGTTGTGTAAGAAAATTGTAAATATGTTATTGGTTTTAAAAATGTGAAATTGTTTGTAAATAAGAAAGTGTTTAAATGATGTGTATGAATGTTTGTTATGTATGTAATTGTTTTAAATGTTTGTAAATATATTTACAAGAATTTGTGAAAAATTATGAGAACATTAAGTTTTAATGAAAGTTTTTACAAAATGTGTAAGAATGATATAAAAGTTTTGTAAATAATTTTGTTTTGTGAGTAATTGTTTTAAATGTTTGTAAATATATTATAAGGATTTAAAAATAAATTAAGAAAATTAAATTCATTGGTGAAGGAAATAATGTGTCTTGTTAGTTAATAGTTTAAATTCAGTGTGTCATTTTAATATATTGTGGATGAATGGAAATGAAGAATATCAGAGACAGATTATTTGGTTGTCTTTTTTTTACACAACACTAGCATTATTTACGCAATTTGAAAACCTATGAGTATGTAAGAGCTTTGAAAATTAAAGGTCTAGAGAAATTGAAGTGTTCGAGAAAACACTGTTAATGAATATTGAAGAACACCAAAAATGAAAGGACTGAGGGAATTGGATAAACTCGAGAAAATTCCATCGACCCAGCAGGACTTGGAACACTTTGGAGACACAAGCTAGAATTTGTTAATGGACAGGGTGAGCTTACTAGAAGGCTGAAGTGGTCTGGGAGAGAGAAATACAGTTACAAGTAGTCGGCCAGGTATAAGTTTAATGGCCCCTTGATCACACAACATGGCTAAGGAATGTCTAGTCACGGTGTGGGGCAAGCTTCGCCCTGCAACACTAGCTGATGGCACGCAGCAACTTTGTCTTGTTACATACTAAAATACTTTAAAACACTTTCCAAGACAAGTACAATTATTTAAACAGGTTTTAACACATAATTATCAATAGCTCGATAAGATGATATCTGCTGCTACTTCTGGTCTAACACATACACTTTGTACAAACTCCACAAACCTAAAATAAATTAACATTATTTCATTCTGGTTAGGTATTCTTAAGAGTCGATGAGGGCGAATTGAGATGCATTTGTGCTATTGTGATTAGGTTCCATGGACAGCGTATTATGGATAATAATATACGTTTTTCCGTGAATTTCTCGGGTGGTAACTGAGTTTTAATTTTGACGAGGAAATAGGGTAACTTATTGTATTTCAAGTCGATATGTTTTTTTTTTCGAATCTAGTGTGTGTTTTTATTGATTTGAAAGCATAATTTTATGACACATACATTCTTGGGCGATAAGAGGTTTATTTAATGTTCATGTAATTGTGTTAACTTGTTCCTTTCTTGCATTGGATGTAAAATACCTTTTTTCTGGGTTAATATTTAATTAATTGCGTATTTTTAACATGTGTTTTAATGCAAGTTGTTTGGTTTATATTAGTGTGATTTAATAGGTGTGTGGTTTTGTGGAATTGGGATAGCTCGTTACTTATGTTTCATTCATCTAGTATGTCGGTGCATACTTCGTAAACAGGCTAAATAATTTCTTATTGATTTGTGCAGTTTCAACTTTGGATATATGCATTTTTTAAAATATCTTCTGTTTGTCGAGAAGTGATAAGTAGGACTCTCTATTGTTTATCTCTAAACATCCGTTCAGCGTAATTCTCAATTGGAGTGATTCATTTTATTTGATTCGTCTTGAGTTTTTCATTTTCTACTTAGTATTATTTCATATTTGTGGCTCTTTTTGTACTTATTTATTATCACCGGAGTATTATTTTAAAACATTTATTTCAAATAATGCCATTTCGCATATCTAGTTAGTGATCCTACACCTCATTCCTACACAAATATTCGAACTGAACGGACATGTATTTCTGCTGCTCTCTCCCATTAGTCACAAGTGTTCCATCCACCTCAGTCCTGCACAAACTTCCCAAGTGAACGGACGTGTGCCCTGCTCTCTGTGGTCGCAAGTGCTCCACCACCTCAGTACACCTCAAGACATCCAAAGGGTGAACATCTATGCGACTGCTCTCAAAACAAATTAAAAAAAATAAAGGACCCTTATGCCACTCTTGTACCAACCTCGACCCAATACACACAACCTCACTGCTTATCGCCTGCTAAACGTCCAAGGGTGAACATCGCTCTTCAAAAATATAACACCTTTACATATTTTCCCAAAATAAAAATAAAAATTTAAACAAATCCAAAATTTTCTAAACTTTCCAATATTTTCCAAAAATGGACTAAGCCTTAATCCAATCATGTAATTTGCAATTGAATCGGATTAGGATTAGCAAATTTTCTGGATTTTCAAAAATTCGCTATGTCTATTTTTAGACCATTCCCAGTCTTGCGTTATTCTATTAGTGAGCCAGAACCATCACGCCCCTACTACTGGCCCAGGGTGGCCGACACGGAAAACCACTCCACCTGAGTGCCGAGATGCAACTGAAGATAGCCGTGCGGAAAGATACTATCTAGCTTGGTGATCCCATGTGATGTGATAAAAAAATAAAATATAAAAAACATTATAATTTGTATGATTGAATGGATATTTGCACTGGTGATGGAATGATCACAATACAAAACAATTTTAGACCTTATTAAAAATTCCAATCAGGGCAAAAATACAAAATGATTAACATGTTACACTTTAAACCTAACAGTACTTCATAACCTCAACTGGTAGGTATTTTTCGGGTGGGCATGTGTAACTCCTTGGCCAAATTTTTTAATACCTATTGTGTCCCTGTGTTCCATATGTCTGTATGTTTAATGTAGGACAAGAAAATGCACATAAAACATATAGATATGAAAAATGAATAATTGCTACATGGTTGTTATGCTATGTTGTGTGTGACTAGTGTTAACTTGTGATCATGACCCCAGATTATGGTTGCGCGAAAATGTCCCCTACTGGACAACACTGGGCAATACTATCAAAATAGTTATAAATTAAAATTACATCTTACATACATGTGAAATATACTGCGGTGCTGTATGCAAATATTCTGGTATGTCCTGTAAACGTATGAATGATGAAGTACTGTTTGAGAATATGGCACTGAATGTTGCGCAGGGCACAAGTACATTTACACTTCACAAATAAACAAAAATAATTACACATGCACTCACATAAATTATATTAAATACTGAGAATAATCGCAGCCCAAATACACATGCAAAATAAATATTTATTAAAAAATGACGTGGCACTTTGATATGTAAACGAGCATTACCGCACAAATTGTACACTGTTGAAATTAAAATAATATATTAAAATGCTATGAGACCTGGACACTCAATGAATTTACAAAAGGAAAACTTAGAACAGCCCAAAGAGTTATGGAAAGGTCAATGATGGGTACTACTACAAAAAGACAAAAAAAAAAAAAAAAAAAGCAACAGACATCAGATCAGTTACTAAAGTCAAAGACATCTTGGAGAAGACAGTCACCTTGAAGTGGCAATGGGCCGGCCATGTTGTTCGGACGAAAGATTAAAGATGTACAAAGATGGTGTTAGAATGGAGTCCATGAAATCATTGGAGACCAAGAGGAAGACCACCAGACAGTTGAGACAAAGATATACCCAGGGTTGCTGTAGTTAACTGGCAGAGAATCGCCCAAGACGGTTCTATCTGGAGAAGGCTATTGAAATTTTACCTGAATTCATAACTCTAAGAGGCCACATAATTTCATGATTGAACTAGCTGATGATGATATTAAAAACACAAATATAAAATAAAAAATAAACACACCACTCACACAATCATGACACACTCATGCTACACTTTACTGTAAACAATGTCATCACTTTGCCACTGGTGATACTATGGTGCTGATGCTGGTGGCACAGCGAATGGGCTAGGGAGGACGCTATCATGGTATACATCATATTAATAAAATAACTCATATATACTTCAAAATGAAAATAAAGGTATTAATTAATGTAATAATGCAAATAATAAATGTAACGAGAGGTTTAATAAAACAATAATCGCAATGTATTAAATAAATTGAATACTGAATACTATTATCTCAAAGCAGTTGAAAAGCAGCTGATAATCAGAGACATGATAGTAAATAGGCGGTGAGGCATAATAAGAAATATTCGTGACATAAAAGATAATATGATATATTAAAAAAAAATAGTAGTGCCACATTTAAAACGAAGTGACTTATTTAAAACGGCACAGCCATTAAAAAAGGTTTTCAAGAGTAGGTACCCGAAAAATTTTCATTTCTTTGCTCTACTAACTGAAATGTTCATCACAATTTTGTAACTGGCTCACAACAGTTTATCAGTCCTAATAATAAAACAATTTGCTTCAAGAATGGTAGGCCTAAATACGATTTGAAATATTATGTAACCTACCTCAACAGCCAGAAACTTAACTCAAGCTTTCGCGATTTTTCAAATTAAAATAAGAGCCAAATATTGCACATTTACATAAAAGCAGATGAATTCACAAAGTTTTAAAAATAAATCATGTACCTGGCAAACTTGAAAATCTGGTAACAATAAACAAACCCTGTTTCGGGTACAGGCCTAATCTACAGTTGATTCACAGTATCTTCAGCCTTTTCTGAAGCCCTGCAAAATTTATACTTTTGGTTATTATTATGTATCCTACCGCTACACGTAAACATAAATACTGCCATGTGACTTTTATTTTATAACTGTCAAATGTGTTTATTGTTTACAGCTGTTCAAAAAATTCTGTCATATTCCAAAAACCATTCCTTACGAATATTCACAATTTAGGCCTATGATATTATTTAGGTCAGCTTCATGACTTTTTAAAAATGTCTGTATTGACTATTGTTCTTATTGTTATTATTTTACTTACATTATTAACATATTTATTATACACTATGATGTCATCCGTGGCTCGCACACAAGTCCTTGTCTACCCACGTGCTATCTAGCATATGCAGAACGAACTACATGATGAAGAGCGCTGGCTGCACCACGCTCTACCGAAGGCAAGCATCCTCAATTGAAGACACGTGAGTCAGTTCACTACCTTTTAACACCACAAGAAATGACTTGTTTTATAAAGTGATTTATACAATGCCCCATTGTTTAAAATTTGGCCCACAATAAAGTAATTACCGGCAAATGGATGTAGCGAAATCTCCAGTGTATTCGCGTAACTACAATAGTGCCAAGTAGACACCATGTGCACATGGAGATCTGAGCCATCTGTAAATATTTCTTAAAAGTGTTTGGTGTATCTGACACACATAATTGAAAAAGTGTTAGGCATATAGTGAGCGCTTTAAATAATGACAAAAATTAAATTGCTAACATTGTCGACTTGCACCTGACTCTTCGAAACACGCAGCACAAAATTTACTGGAAGTGTTTTCCAAAAAATAAATATTAATTTGTATTGGCACAAATTATTACAATAAGTTTCCTTTTCAATGTAGCAATTTATTATGTATCTTTTACCTTTCCGGGAAACATAGAGAAATTTTTAATAAAAATAAAATTTAGGAACACATAAATTTTATATGTTTTATGTATTGTATTCTCCAGGGCATTGTGCGCCATGCAATCTAAAGAATGCTTCATCCAAAGTTGAGTTACATATAATTTACATAATTATTTTTGCAAAGGATTTACTCTTACAGCACGGCGTCGGTACCATGGCGTAACCGATGTCATGTCACTTCATTAGTCTTGGTTTACAGGGCATAAGGGCAGGTAGCGTACATCGCAGCTCAGAGATGAAGCATTTCTTTGTTATGGTCAGTAATTACAATATACTGTAATTTCATCTGGAAATTTTTCTTAAGTTCTGCCACCTCCGAGTATGCCTCCCATCCGCAGCAAACTCGCTGCCCCTCCGATGTTATGATACTTTAACTTTTTCTTTCACGGCACCTACATCATTTTGCAGATTCAGCCAGTGGGGGTTTTCAAGCCACATGCCTGTCAATTTAAATAGTGTACCATCTCATTGTCAATTTGAATAATCAGACATTTAGTCAAAGTAATTTGTTGCGTATAATTTATTTCTTCAGATACCTGCACATGTGTGCAGTCACATAAGTTTTTCGAATAAAAGATGTGTGATTATGTTGGAAGTTATTGCAGTGTATCAGAGGTGTGTTGGGAAGCCACAATAGCCCAGCTCTATGTATTTTGTAATTGATGAAAGTTTATTGCAGTATATGAATGGCGTGTTGGAAAGCCACAATAGCCCAGCTCGAGCATCTTTCTGTAATTTAATATCAGTCTACAACAAATTATGTAACATCACTGTATTCAGACACCATGGGACACAGGGACCTTTAGCACAGGCTTTTCGACCATGGCCCAAAAAAAGGAGTATCATACTCTTTCCGACATATGTTGTGTGTTATACAACCTTACACACCTATACTTTTTTAACAAACATCATTTTACAATAGATTGGTGGTGAGAGTCAATAGTCTCATGTTTAGCTGAGCCTTGCTTTTCGGACACCAATTTCCTGTTCATCAGTTGCTGCTCTACTGTGTGGCTAAACGTGCGTTAAGCAACGTGGGTGACCAACCATGGAACCGCCATTTTCTATCATTGGCGAACGTGGAGTGCGAGGAAGACACCATCGATTAGCATTCTGTTTGAAGAACTCTAACAATAACGTTTCCCCTCCTGCCACTGTTCCACGTATTTTTCCGGTCGTCCGCGATGAGTACCAAAATGGTGAAGGGGGGTGGGGGAGCTGAACACGTGCTCATAAGGCCCCTATACTATCTGCGACAATCATAGTCGTAAACACTGTCGATGTGCGTGGGACTAACATACAAACGGGAGGGCCGTAGCCTCCGCGAAGATCTTTACTCAACCATGTAACCATGTTGCACAATCACGTCGAATAACCACGCAAGTGATGATTTGAGATGGAGTTTTGGCATGCATTCACGTGTGGAAGTTGTGGAAAAGTGACGGACAGTGACCCATTTGCCAAGTACGAACCTATACTAAACATCTGCAGATGCCTCCCAGGAAGAACTCCAATGTCATCCACACTAATACCGGACATCCAAATGGCCGAACATTCGTACGAGGTAATCGATAAACAACAGCGATGTGAGGGACGAGAAAGTGATCTGGCGTCCTGTATACGTTGCTGGAAAGTACAACTGTGGAAATCACTTAACACTGCGGAAAGAATCGGAGTGCGAACAGGACAAATTGTGTGCTGCCAGCGCTGCATTGCCCAAAGATGGACAAAAAGCAACCGCTCAACACCTTTGGACTGTAATGTTGCCAGGGACAACACAATACCAGGTATGAGTGAAGGGCAAATGTCTGGAAACGCTACTGAGAACAGGGATACCTATCATGACCACCAAAACTGACAAAGAGTGCTATGCAGCACAACAGTGCGTAAATGTGGGATAATCCCGAAACAACCATCACTGTGTCGGAATTGTACAACGAACCATACTGGTTTGAGAGACAAGACCGCACCAAGAACAGTGCAAAGAGTGAGAATATGTGAAGTGAATGAGCAACATAGACATGGACATTCAATAATATTACCATCTCCTACACCCAATGTATTATGCTTACCAACCCAACAACCTACCATTGTATCCACACCCTTTGTGCCATACCACTGGAGTTCCAATGGTAGCGTGGAAAAGTGTAGTGGGCACACAACTGACTGGTGATGCAAGAACATGGTGGAGAACTATCGCGGAATACCAAATGACATCGGAAAAATTCGTAGAGAAATTTTCTTCTCGCTACACCAGCACACTAGCCAACATACAAACACAGTTGGGTATTTTCACTGAGAAGTAATGGCAGCACGAAGACCTAGAGATGTTCGTCAGGCGTAAAGTGAAACTAGACGCCAAATTTTATCTACACGTCGCCACAGCAGATGTGTTCGAGGCAGTAATCCAAACTGTGTAACCCTAGTACTACGTGAGCAGAGCATCAGTGCATACACCAGTGGGAAGAGCAGGCACAAGCCAGCCTTCATGCCAAAACACCATGCCACCTGCACCACGTTGAAGTGACAGATCTGACCTGTCACCACCACAACCATGCAAATAATGGCTAGGTGATAAAATGCATTGTCATAGGGACTGCCCAATACTCCGGGAACAAGTCAATCAGGAGCTCGGAACTGGAGAACAGGGATCGGGAACACACCCCCTATCCCCGAAACCAAAACAAAAACAAACACAGAAACATCATCATAATTCTCACAGATTTATCAGAATTATGACAGTTTACTATGCATCACCATCAGTGTCAACAGCAACCCAACAGTCGCTCTTATCGACACAGCGGCATCTCATGACTTTATTAGTGCAAAATTAATCAAATCTGAACAGTGCAGTGGCAGTAAAAAAACAGTGCAACTCGCCACACGATTCGTGAATGGATATGTGGACATCACTTCAAAAGTAAACATCAGCATCCAGGATGAAACTATGCTGGTTTCAGCACTGGTAATGCCATAAATCTAAGAAAACATAATCTTGGGAATATCGTGGCTCAGCAAACAGCAAGCTGTCATAAAAATTTCCAGCGACTGCTTCGCGAGACAAGGAGAAAAACCATTTATCACTTGTAATACCACAAGCCCACAATGTTGGAAGATGTCAACTCGCAGGATATCGACCATAATGTGCCAAAGGAATTTCAAAGTGCCTTGCAAGTTACTCTGAATGAGCACCAAGATGTATCTTCATATGGGCATCCCCTACACCGCACCAGTGTAGCAGAACATTCTTACCAACAAACTATGATGAGCCGCTGTACACGCCACCCAGTGACTACATATCGTACCACCGGAACGTCACTGACATACTTGTTAGTGAAATGTTGAGAGACTTAGTTATTGATCCTTCCAAAAGCAATCATAATTCTGTAATAACCTTGGCACCTAAGAAAGATCGGATGTGGAGGTTCTGCATCGATTTATACCCCATAAATTTATTAACAAAAAGTTCTGCACAACCAGTGATAAATGTTAACAGTGTACTCAGTTTGCTTAGATCTGCAAAAATTATGTCCTCTTTCTACTTCTGCTCAGGTTACTGGCAGGTGTCAGTCAAACCCAGTAACAATTGTAAAACAGCCTTTACCAACCCTGACAGCAGGCACTACCAGTTTTGTGCAATGCCCTTCGACCTGAAATGTGCCCTGGCCACCTTTCAAGCCATGATGATACTCATGTTGGACAGATACATCGAGAAGTCTGCTACTGCATACTTAGACGACGTAGTTGTCTGGTCGAATAGTTTGGAGGAACACCTATAACACCTAACTCTAGTCCTAGAATGCTTAGCGACCACAGGCTTGATGTGTGTCAACCGAAAATGCTACATTGGCAAAACAGAGCTAAACTTCCTTGGCAATCTAGTAAACAAGGCAGGTAACAGGCCCAGCGAAGAACACCTCCGGATCACTGAGGAATGGGAACCACCCAAGACGAGAAAACAGGTGCGAAATTTCTTCGGACTCATAAATTGGCTGCACCAGTACATACAAGGCCATTCATAACTGCACCCCTCACAGCGCTAATGCCGACACAAACAAAGTTCCACTGGACACTGGCAGCTGCACGAGCATTCATGGATGTCAAACAACAGTTCTGGAAATATTCATCCCTTTCACGCCTAGACCCCACCAAACACTTAAACCAGAAGACAGACACGAGTCAAGACAGTAGTACTCTTTTAGTTAAGTGACACCAGGGAATGTAGCATCATTGATTATGGTAGCAAAAAGTTCGTTCCAGTGGAGAGGAGGTACGATGTAAATGCGAAGAAATGTCTAGCTATTGGTGAGCTTTCAAACGCTACAGACAGTTCCTCGAATATCAATGGTTTATGCCAAGAAAGGACAACTGCAGCCTAGTATGGCTCCACAAAATGTGGGAGTCATGAAGAAAGCTGGTTGATGGTATTGTAGGCATATGATCTTACCATTGAACACATCCTGGGGGTTGAGAACGAGCTCGCTGATGCACTTTCGCGCGCACCCGGACAACAGCTGTGCGAAGATGACCCAGACGAGTGGGAAGACATGCTACCATCAGATGGCTGACATCAGTTCTGCAACGAAAGCAAAACTCCACATCTAAACCTGATACAGCTAGATGACAGCAATAACACACAGCTGACAGCCTTACAACTTAATATACACATCCTACAAGCGCAACAAATGTCACCGGAGGCAGTACAACAGCGGGAGCACAGAGAGTACCAAAAAACTGGCATGTCATAAGCAACCGACTCGAAATACTTCCACCAGGCAACCAGGGAAATTGGAAAAAGGTACGTGCCCAGTGATGCACGGCGCCCAGTGCTCCGATATGCCCATGAACACCAATTAGGGCAACCTGGAGCGGAGCAGATACAGCTGCAAATTGACAGTAAAAACCATTGGCCTGGGATCACACAGGTAGTATGTAATTACATAAAACAGTACCAAGCATGCAACATCTACAAGGCCCAGCATTTCGATGGAACCCAGCAACAACAACAATGGGTGCCAAACGAACCCTTCGACACTCTTGCTTTAAACGCGATGGGACACCCTACCCAAGGTGTGCACAGGGGAAATGGCTCATCATAGTAATGACTACGCAGTGAGCAGTGCCAGGACAGACAACATGCAAAAATATTTGACAGTGAATTTTTCCCTAAGTAGAGGTTTCCCCACATCCTCCTGACTGACAACGGCACCCAATTCACCGGTCACAAGTGGCTTAACTGTTGTGGAAGGTGGAGGAAGGAGCACTACACCACTGCCCGGTACCACCCAAGGGCGAACACGACCAAATGGAGAAATCAACACCTCAAAGTACAACTAAGACTATGCGTGGGGAAAGGCCATGTGGCCACATCACTTGCCCTCAGCCCTGTTTTGTTTACAAACACAAATATATACGACAGGAAAAACACCCACCGAAATCTTCCAGGGACGTAATCGGACACGACCGGGAGAACTGGCCTTTCCAGAAGATGGGACGGAAAAAACAGACAGAAGGGAAAGGTGGAAGGAAATAATGCAACACGTATGGGAGTAACAAACCACTACATGAAATCTTAGCTACCTTATGAAGAACGACCACCGAAACCACTGCAGCTGGGAGAAATGGTGTACATTCGTGAGCCTCCACATTCGGCAAGAAACAAAAACTTCTATGCCGGACTAACAGCAAAGTGGAGCAGCCCATCTCCTGTTACGAGTCAATTGGGCAACACAACATTAACTGTAATAGTGAGTGTCAGAAAGGAAGTCAAATTACACCATCAAGACATCAGAGCTACATTAGAGGGAGTAAACGATGTGTCAATCCCTTCCTGTCCTTAACATGTTGATGTGGATGCATCACACTGCCATCGACTGCCAGCTTCTCGGCACCCAATAGGGATCGAGCGGACTCCGAGGAAGTAGATGAAGATCTCAATGCAAACAAACAACAACAAAAGACACTTGCAATGGAGATGCAAACGTCCGGCATCCCGACCCCAACAGGGATCTGTTTAAAGGAGATACAGCCTTAATTGTATCAGTGGAAATAACAAATGCAGCATAACCGCAGATTTTGCACCTATCCTGCCGATGCTCGGCATCTCGACACCCCAACAGCAGAGCAGACGAAGAGGAGAATGAAGTAATGAGTAGACTGCCAACAGCTCCAATACAACCTGCAGACGCAGTCCACCCCGCCAACACTCACATGCCCAGAGCTCCAGATGGGGACTACCCTGAGGGCATCAGTTGCAACGACAGCCAGTGCCCAGCCGTACAACATGGGCTTGGTTCCAGCTACCTCAGGCGTCCGACAGTTTTCGAATGCTGGGATTCTGCCATCAGATAGAGAGACAGTTCAGCCGGAAATAAAGTAACCAACATACATCATCATGACAATGCCATTCCCTGGTGCCCCGACGCCCAATAAGGAATAGGTGTCACCCATAGAAGAGGTTCGGAAGGATGCAACAGGTAGCGCATACCAAATGCCGCTTGGTACCAACTAAACAGACATAAAACAGCAAATATCTTCTGCATCGATGCTCGGCATCATGACGTCCGATACGGGATCGGTAGCGGAACAAGAAGAAGGAGGCAGTTGACCCATCACAACATGTGAGAGGAGATCACCACGGGACAGCGACAGGAACAGCAGGGTGTCTCTGGCATCGCGCTTCGCCGACCACAGTGCCACAGGCGCATTCCACAATGGTAACGGGGTTGCAAGAGCAGTGCTACAGCACATCAACAGAGACAACATAACAGCACGGTGGCCATTCAGCTACATGCAAGCAGAGGAAAATATCACTACCAATTGCGACTACGCTCACGGAATGGACTGCATTGCTGTAGAACATCGTGAGTCGGCGCAGGTTGAAAGGTCTTCCATCGGTGGGAGCCTTTGACGCTGTCTGCGGCTCGCACCATGGACGTATTAGTCTATGTTGTGGAAGCCGATACACGAAAGTAAAGCCGATAATGAAAGACAAGAACAGGGCTAGTAGTGGCATAAAAGTGAGTGTTTTATATTGCTTTCAATGTATTTCTTGCCACTCCTAATATGATGGCTGACATAAACAATCGGTCTGCACATGCACAGTTGAAAGAAGTCAGCCAAGGAATCGGCTTCATTTGATAAACGTGGAGAAGATAGGCTGTTGCCACTCCATCACCTATTACCTCCATGGCTCGCACACGAGCCCTTGTCAACCCATGCGCTATCTAACATGCACAAAAAGAACTACAAGTTTGCAAAGCGCTGGCTATGCCGCATTCTTCCGAAGCCATACATCCTCGATTGAAGATACGTGAGTCAGTGCAGTGCCTTTTAACACCATAAGGCGTAACTTGCTTTATCGAGTGTTTTATGCAATGCCACGTAGTTTGAAATTAGGCTCACAATAAAGTAACCTCCGGCAAATGGATGCAGCAAAATCCCCAGTGTATTCTTTTTGTTATAATAGTGCCAAGTAGCCACCACGTGCACATTGAGATCTGAGCCATCAGTAAATATTTCTTTAAAGTGTTTGGTGTATCTTACACACATGAAATAAAAATGTGCTAGGTAATATAGTGCGCCCTTTAAATAACACCAATAATTAAATTGCTAACATTGTCAACTTGTCGCTGACAGTACGATGCGGACTCTTCGAACCATGCAGCACAAATTGTATTGGCACAAATTAGTACAGTAAGTTTTCTTTTCGATTTAGAAGTGTATAATGTACATTTGCCTTGCCAGGAAACAGAGAGACATTTTTAATAAAAATAAACTCCTTATAAAGTTTAGAAGCATATAAATTATTTATATATATATATATATATTTATTTATTTATTTATATATTTATATATCGTATTCTTCAGGGCATTGTACACAGTGCAATTTAATACATGTTTCATCCAGAGTTGTATTAAGTATCATTAACGTAATTATGTTCGCAAGGTATTCTCTGTAATGGTGCGGCGTCTGTACCACAGCGTCACCAACCCCATGTCTCCTCTTTAGTCTTGGTTTGACGGGTGTAAAGGAAGGTCGCTTACCTCGTGGCTCGGAGGTGAAGTATTTCTTTATGATGGTCACTAACTACAATATACTTGAGTTTCTTCTGGAACATTTTCTTAATTTCGTGCACGTCCGAGTATGCCTCCCATCTGGAGCACGCTCACTGTCCCTCCAGCGTAATGATACATTACATTTTTCATTCACGGTGACTACACCATTTTGCAGCTTTGGTTAGTGCAGGGCTTCAAGCCACATGCCCATCAATTTAAAACATGTACCATCTCATAGTCAATATTGAATTATCAGAGTTTATTCAAAGTATTTTGTTGCGTATAATTGATTTCTTCAAATACCTGCACATGTGTGCAATCACATAAGTTTTTGGAATAAAAGATGTGTGATTATGTTGGAAGTTATTACAACGTATCAAAGGTACGTTGGGAAGCCACAATAGCCAGCTCTACATATTTTTGTAATTGATAAAATGTTATTGCAGTATATGAATGGTATGTCGGGAGCCACAATAGCCCAGCACGAGCATCTTTTTGTAATTTATTAACAGTATGCAACAAATCACGTAACATCAACATATTCAGATGCCAGGGGACACAGCATCCTTTAACCTGGTCTTTTCGACCACGACCCTCCTTAAGAGTCTTGTGTTAACCCGAGCGGATTCCCTCTCGTATGGTTAGCTGCGCCCTTCCGTATATAATAATTCATGTTCGAGAACCTGTGACCACCCCGCTAGCAGCAAAGCGTAATATCCACTCTTGGTTTATCAACACCGAGACCCCGGATGCGTCAACGACATAGGCCGCATTCCACTTGGTACTGACAGCGCTGACAAGTACTGACGAACATTCCTTTAGGTACTGATTCTGCTGTTTAGTAACAGAGGAAAGGTGTCGTGGCCTCTGGGTTTTTTTACTATACTTCCGGCTGATGCTACTGACATACAGGTCAGGCAATCTCAGTAAAAGCAGGTGATGCAACATGGCTGCGATAGATACCAATAAAGTTATGCTGTTGTTATATGCAGAAGATGCAGTTGGAAAGTATATTTTCACATTCGTCGATCTTATCATCAATTTACTAGTCTGAATCAGACAAAAAAGAAAAGAAAATATATCCATCTCTGTTTTCAACATGTTTAAGACTATCATTGCATCACCATGCATCGCAGACACCATGATTCCTGCATAAAAGTTCTGATGAATTTTTCACCTCGTTCCAATACTGAGCGATACTGGAGTGCGAATTTTTACTGATGGCGTTCCTTTTGGCACACTACTGTTCAGCCCTGTCAGTACCAAGTGGAATGTAGCCATAACACATCACATGATGTTGATATTTTGCTGCCATTGTATTTAACCCCGTTGGAATAAAAATCAAATAGAAGGAACACCCTTTCCAACAAACACAGTAAATTCAAGCACACATCTCACATAGCTTATTTTTGTATATAGCAGCCACAAATATATGATGTGTGCCATGTGCTCTAACTCTAGATTGTTAAGCTCATCGTTCGCATCAGCTTCCACGACCCTGCACCACCATGTGAGCAATGTAAGTGGCCAAGCAAGTGTTCCGCATGTGGGCGTGTACTGAGTCTGTGTGTCGAACAATATTTTTTTTTCATGTTAAGTTGAGTTTGTTTTCATCGCCAGGGTTTATTTATGTTTTGCTACATGGAGAAGTGCAACAGCTGTGTTTGTTTTGAATGATAGAGCAACATGTTATGTTTGTTTACATTTCGGAAAGTGTCATTTTGTGTGATGTATCACGTGACCAGCATTATGGGTCACATGACATACAGGTTTATTTAATATATTTATTATTATTGTATTCCAAGTGCTTATGTATGCACATAACACAAGTTGTCTACACTAATAGTATTCTAAGCATGTAATTTGCAGTGTTATGTTTTACAGTTGTAGAGCTTATATTTATTTATGTAATTCAGTGTGGTCATATGTTGTTGTTTTGAAGGTGATTGTTCCATATTACACATCTAAATCGCTCAAAAGCTATTGTATTACGTATCCAGTGATAAAAAAAATTGAGACAAAAACCACCAATTCCGTATCCAACCACAATCCAGTAAAAGCCCAAATAAAATACAAAGTTCCCCCCTGTGAATCCAACGCACATTGAAATAGTTGGTTTTTACCAAAAGTTTCCCTTTGCATATCCAGGTGAAAAAACATGCAGGACCGAAAAGGACGACATTGTGTATCCATGCGGGAAGGGGGGGATAATTGGTGCCACACCCCCCTTGTTTCGAATTGCGTATCCAACCGGGTCAGGGGGAAATTTCGACCTACACTCAATTTCCTATAGCATATCCAAACCGAAAATGGAATATAGGGTAAAATACCCCATTTGTTTTCCATGGCGTATCGAGGTGCCAAAAGTAACTCTTGCTAAAAGTTTCCTATTGCGTATCCAAAAAAAAAGATTTTTTTCGCCTTTTTCTGGCCCCTGTTTTAATACATGCAATTCGCTATGCATTAATTTTTTATTCATTTTAAAGAGAATATTTATCAAGATTTTTTCATAACTTTAGCTACTTACTATACAAAGTTTCATATGTACGCCATCACAAAAAGTGTATGGTAAAACAACGTACAGTTAAATATTAAATTTTTAATAAATGTTACAATTTAATATGCAATTTCTCACATGTACATCATCGCTAAAGGGCACGGTAAAATGGTGTGCAGTAAAAAATTCAACTTTTTATAAATTTAACCATGTAGATTTTTAAGTTCTGTATATATGCAATCACTTTTTCTTACATCAACACAGTGTATGCAATTGATTCCGCTGCTGCCCGAACCGGTCATGGCAGACACGTTGGCGCTATGCCTTTTGGGATCGCGAATGAACGTATTAATTTTTTAATAAATTGACTTCAGTAATTGAAACTGGCAGATCCAAGTTTTGCACATGCAACAGATGCAAGTACATCCGTCGTTGCTGGGCGGATCCATCATGACCTACTCGACTATTTCTGGCTTTTTTTCAGATCGCAAACGAATATTTACCCAACCAACATGTTAATCAAACATTAAAATTTTTTTAACTGAAACAAACAGCAAGTCATCAAACTTTTTTTAAACCAAAACAAACAGCATGGCAATCAAACATTGTATTTTAGCTGAAACAAACCGCCACACTGTCTCATTCACATCTTTAAATTAAATAAAACAGCTACTTAATTAAACATTAATTTTAATTTTAATCAAGCAGCTACTCAATCAAACAATAATTTTAACGTGAATCAAACATCAACTCAATTAATCATTAATTTAAACTTTAATCAAACAGCTACTTAATTAAACATTAATTTAAAGTTTAATCGAATAGCAACTAAATTAAACATTAATTTAAACTTGAATCAAACAGCTACCTAATTAAATGTTCATTTAAACTTGAATCAAATGGATATTCAATTAAAAATGAATTTAAACTTGAATCAAACAGCAACTCAATAAGACATTATTTTTTTAACTGAAACAAATCACATACCATTCACACTCACATCTGTAATTTAAATCAAACAGATACAAAGTCTCACTCGCCCCTGTAAATTAAAACACAACAAACAACAAACACATTATCGTCATACCCGGAGTGATCCACTCGTGAATGGTTTTGGTCAGGGTCGCATCGTTCCTATTTTCTACCGGCACCAGGAAGAATTTCGTCGGATTGTTCTGCTGCCCTCCACCGAAAACTCACTGGCCGTGAACTTTATGTCCATTGCTGTTCTTGCGTTTGCCCAATTTCGACTCATCGTTCTCGACCACATTGCCCGGCCTGCTGATGCATTTCCTGTACGTCAACACCCAGTCTATGCACATTTGGTGGCAGAAACTCGACCAGGCGACGATCGTATTTCCCGAGCACAAAAATTCGTTCACTATAGTCTGCTATCGAGGGTATTTTATCAGGCACCAGAGTAAACACAACTCCACTATCTTGCCTGGAGACAAGCTTGAATCTCCCACGAAACAGCCTTATCTCGCCGACACTTTAAAGTTGCATTTAGTACCGTCCTGCATTCGCCGTCGGCACCAGTAAAACAAGCCCCTATTTTCCACCAATTTCGCTTAGCCTTCCTCGCATTTTTCGCACCGAATCGTCGATTAGAGAATGTCGTGCTCGATGAGAAACGTGTTTATGTCTGGCGAGGAATGAATAATTTCCCTGGCATTCAACATTGTGATTTTACATCACGTGCATACTATATTTTAATTCGCGAGAGAAAATTTGCAAAGAACTTGCTTAGAGACGCGATACGGAACAATAGTTGACGAATTTGGATACCCTAAACAGAACGTTGCTGGATATGAGATACAGCAATAGACTGCAAAGTAAACAATTAGGATGGATACTTTATAGTACACACTGAATGTTTGTATGGTTTTACCATTACGATACGCAATGCGGAACAATTACCTAAGAGGTTCTCGGGTGATCTTATGTAACCCTGAGGAAGACTCATAATTGTCTAGATCACTGGGTTCCTCCGCCTACTTCTCCTTCCATCAACATCGCATGTGATGTCAACACTGTGCCTTTTTTCTCCACCCAATCAGCACGCTTTGTTTATTTCATCACTCTTGTCTTTAAAAAAAATTATTTCCTCGGCCAATAAGCGCGATTTGTTTATTTCATTACCATATCTGGAGTTTGACCTCCATCTCTTTCTCCCCACTGTTGTCTTTTTTAAAAAAAAAAAAAACCTTGTCTCTCACCCAATCAGCATGCTTGTCCCCTTTTACCAATTAACCTTCTCCAATTTCCCCTTCCATCATCATCATCTGTGATATTACATCATCGACACTCTCACCTCTGCTCCGAGTTCCAACATTTCAACTCACCCACATTATTTCTTCTCATTGCAGTGAAAACAATATCACTACTTTTCTACACCATTATGTGCGAATGATTTATTACATCTGTCATCAATCTAGAAAGCAGAGAAAAGGATTATGTATTCTGTGCAGAACATTATACGGCACCTACATGTAAGTGTCCATGCATTATGCATCAGGAGGTACATGTAAACATTTATACATAATTTTTTAAAAAACATGTTATTCGTAATTGTGTGTGTTTGTGTAAAACAATGTCTAGTAAAATTATATATCTAGTTCCGGGATTAAACGGATCTTCTCTAGTTGTAGACAATAAATTTAAAACTACAGTTTTTCCAAAGAAATTGTTTCCTTTCAGAAAAATTCCAGATAAAGATTTTCAGCGACTATCAAATGATGATTCATTACGACCTGGCAAAGTGCTATGTTCTGTGTGTGGAAAATCTGTATCTCCGAGTTTCATTTCTCATCTATACATCGAAATGTCCCGAAAGTTAAAATTAAAGGAATCACATACGATTGGCATAAATATTTATTGCAGTCTGCATATTCAGTAAAACTTTCGATGGAAAAGTACTTGTCGAAATACTCTTATCTCTGGAAATTTTCATAATAAGCCATTCTTTGGGCGGTTTACTGGTGCAAATAATATTGGAAATTTACGACGAGGTGGAATTTTACAAATATGTGAAATGTGTATTTTTTGTAGGTGCACCTTTATTCAGTTTGCAAAATTTCAAAAAATATTTAGACGATTTTCTATTACCCTTGCTGGCAGAAGATACAGCCAAGTCCAATTACAATTTATTTTCCAAAGATCAATTTATAGCAATCTACAGACAATTTAGACAGAATCCTGCGTTATTGTTACCATAAAAATCTTTTAAGACTACTCTGATAAGTCACGAGTCGTCGACGACAGTAAACAAATATCACTGGATGGTTGAAAGATTGTTCAATTGCTCTAACTGAGGAATATTTGGTCGGTTTGTAATCATTACAAATTCATATTATGCTACAATCACCAATCTCGAAATGAATCGTGTGGCAAACAATTCCCTGCCACTACATGCAAGATGGCCCACAGTTCGCGAAAAAAAAATCAGATGGGGTTGCTTCGTGTTTCCAATTAAATTTTTTTCGTCTATGGCGATGGGATGGTCATATGAGATTTGTGTTTGAATATCTCTCTAAAAACTAAAAACACTTTTCAAAGAAACAATCACTCTACACTTGGCCACACTTTTTTGCTAAACAGCGAGTTTATATGATCAATTAAGTATTTGACACAACAACCCAAATGGCTCTTACTATCGACATTGCCTTGAATAATTTTTATAAATTTTAAACTTTGAAGGAACCAGTTGATTCAAACACAGCAAGTAACAAATACAATAAATTGAGCGGCGAATACATTAAACTGTTGTATATTCGAGAATATAAACTTTCAAACATCAATACTGTTTTCCTGTACTATGTAAAAACATTTATAAAATTGTCAAAATCAACTTGATTCTACTCGATGGTATATTCAACTACAAAACTCTCTTGAAACTCAACCCGAAACTCAAAATCGATTCCATTTTATCCACAGTTCAAGATCTAAACAATTCCACGAAAAGTAATTTTTACGACATTTAAAAAAAACTTCCAAAAAGCATTGGCAAACATTTTGTGATAATCAACCAACAAAACCTAATTTTTGCGAGTTTCCTGACAAATAAATAGCCGAAAATTATCGACGACTTTACTCGAGATGTATTCAGGCTTGTGGAAAAACCCAATCAAGTAAACATAGTTTCCCTGGTTAAATTAATCTTCAGATTCTACATGACTGAATTTGATCAGGAAAGCTTCCTATTGCATATATTGTTTGTACCAGTGATGAGTTCCTGCCTAGGTTTGCGGTTGCTGAACATACACTCATATGGGTGCAAAAGCAAAACGATTTACCAGCTAGACTCAAAGCACAAAATACACCGGGATCGGATGATCTTTTGTGCAATTTGTTGTTCAAGTTTTTGAAAAATGTCTTCAAACTCTATACCATCTTTGAGCATTACATTTCACCTATGCTTGGACACAACAACAGCGAAGCATCCACGCTAAACATAGACAAATTCTTTCTCCGATGGTGCAATGGCGTTTACCAGAAACTATTTGGACTAAACAGAAATTAATTACTGCCCCTAATCGAAGGCATCAACGAAAAACTACCATTTGATGATTTCAATCTACGAATCTTCCCGTTAATTTTCTACAGGAAAAACGACCGATGCCAGAAGCTGGCGATCGTCTATGGCTATTTCCACACCTTTGGTCTTGAATGTTGAGCGCAAAAAAAATAAAACATCAGAGTGCATATATCTAATGAGATTGGTGTTTGAACATATTCACAAAGTTAATTTACCTAGTTATTCGTTTATGCAAGATTTTATTATGATAATTTGTGAGCACAACTCTATAGCGGAGGTAATCATAGAACAATTAAAGGGAAGCAAACAGTTTATGGAAACAATTTCTAGAGAATTTAAAGTCTAGCAGTGTGTTGGTCAGTACTATAACAGGCCAAGTCAAAACAAATTTTATATAATAAGAAATTTTAATTTTTTTGACGAGTGAAAAGCTTTTGGATATTTTGTGGCCACTTGGGGTTAGATTCTCGATACCAGTACTCACCAGAATGTGTTGCGACTTCCCTCTTCCCCACTCTTACTTTCAACAACCAATCAGGTTGCAACATTTAATTTCCCCTCCTTTCAGTTTGGCATATATGGTGGAGAAATCTAAAAAAAAAAAAATTTCATTTGAGTGCAAGAGCTGGATACAGAAACATCTCTGATCCAAGGGAAAAAGGAAAGGAGTAAGAATAATAATAAAATATGAAAATATAAATATTTTATTATATATATATATACACCTTATAGAATATTAATATTTTATACAGAATATTTATTATTTTATGCGTACCCCTATCATTCTGCTCTGGGAGGAAGGGTGATGTTTCCACATTAAGCTCTCACATCGACTGATGTCTTTTTTCCAGATTTCTCCACCATATAGGTCAAACAGAAAGGATAGGAAGGTAGGAGAAATGAAATGCTGCAATGTGGTTTTTTGGTTGTTGAAAATAAGAGTAAGGAGGGGGAGAGAGACAACAGTGATTGCAACGCACACTGGCGATTTTTTCTCGTAAGCAAACAGATGTGATTACAATACATACCCACGAGTTATTTTGTCTTGGCACCAGAACAGATTCTTCAATAACTGAAATTGTTAGTCTTGCTCATTTTACATTACATTATGTATCACAAATATTTTACAAGTTGAATATTGTTGAGTTGGTGTGTTTGAATAGAGTTTGTCGTAATTACCATTGTCCCTACACTTGCAAGTTTTTTTAAATGTAACCAACACACCCGCAAATTATTTTTCTCGGAACCAAACAGATTCTTCCATAATTGAAATTTTTTGTCTTGCTTGTTTTACATTATGTTATCCCAAAGATTTTATATCTTCAATATTGTCAGCTTGTTGAGTTTGATTAGAGATTGTTGTGTTTACAATCCCTCTTTTTATTTCAACAAACAATCAAAAATATTCACTACTGACCTCCCCCTACTTTCAACAACTAGACACAGTGCAGCAATCAACAACCAATCACAATGTGGTATTTTGTTTTCCACTCCCTCCCTTCCCCCTTCCACTTTGGCCTATATGGCAGAGAAAAATGGAAAAAAGATGTAAGTCGATGGCGAGAGCTGAATATAGAAACATCACTCTTCCTTCCAGGGCAGAAGGAAAGGAGTAGGTATAATAATAAATATACCTTATAAAATATTAATATTTTATAGGTATATATAAGGTACATTAAATAAATAACTACCTTATTCCTCTTCTGCTCTGGGAGAAGGATATATGCTTTCACATTCAGCTCTTGCCCTCGTCTCATGCCTTTTTTCCCCAGATTTTGCCACCATATAGGCCAAACCAAAAGGAGGGAAATGGAGAGGAAATGAAATGCTTCGACATAATTGGTTATTGAATGTTTGGGTGGAGGGAAATCAAAATGAAATGCCACAATGTGATTGGTTGATGAAAGAAAGGGCAGGGGGAATCAAAATGAAATGCCACAATGTGATTGGTTGTCGGAAGTAAAAGTGGGAGGGGGTTGTAACACATATGAATGGTTTTTTCCTTGGAACCAAACTGGTGTGATTGCAACACAGTCACTGACAAGTTTTTTCACAAAGTTTTTTTACTTGCTCATTTTACATTATGTTCCCCAAAGTTTTTGCAAGTTGAATAACATAAAGTTGGCAAATTTGATTGGAGTTTATTTCAAATTGCAATTACTATTTTTCCCACCATCAACCTCCCCCCTTTCTTTTAACAACCAATCAGAAAGCTTCTATACTGACCTTTTTCCCCACTTACCACTACTTTCAACAACGAATCATGTTGCAGCATCCGACAACCAATCACATGGCGGTATTTCATTTTCCCCTCTCTCCCTTCCTCTCCTTTAAGTTTGGCCAACATGGTGGATAAACCAGAAAAAAGACGTCAGTCTACAGCAATATCTGTACATAAAAACATCATTCTTCCTCTCCAAGCAGTAGGAAAGGAGTAAGTGTAATAATAAATATACCTTATAAAACATTAATATTTTATAAGGTATATTTATTATTCCTTCTGCTGTGGGAAGAATAGTTATGTTCCCATAGTCAGCTCTCGCTGTCGACTGATGTCTTTTTTCCATGTTTCTCCACCATATAGGCCAAATTGAAAGGAGGAAAATGGAGGGGAAATGAAATGCTGCAATGTGATTGGTTGTTGAAATTAATTGGGGGGAAGGATTGTCGATCATGTCACAATCTGATGAAATCTCACAAAACTAAATAACAGGTTTTTTCTCACCAGTCTGTATATATCTTATTAGTATTCAAAGTTTATCTCGCAAGAAAAACTTTGAATACAAATTATTTGAATGGGGACCAGTGGATATTTTTGTTTAGTTTTTGTGAGATCTCACCAAAATGCTTTCGATATCCCCCCACAACTCTTCAATTTTATTTGAAAACCGAAATCATTTTTTGGGAATAAAATGGTGTACTATGATTGGTTGTTGAGTAAAGTACTAGTGGGGGGGGGGGGGTGTGATGTCATGTTAATTGTGGAGCACTCTGGCAAATAGTCGCCAAAACAAAACAAGCTGATTGAGAATCGGGTAAATGAGAAACACACATGAAACAAAGTAGCAATCTATTTTGGTAAAAAATACACACTTATTAAATAAAATTTGTATTGTTTTATTATTTTCATCAACTCGTCTTTATTACTCAATAAATTGCATCATTATTTGAATTTGTGTTGGCCATTTGTATGTTCACTCCCCAAACATCCGCCAGTACATACTGGATGCTCACATACTGTAATGTGCCTAAATTGATCACAATATGCAACATGCTCCTCTCTTTTGTGTCTTTCCATGGTTTCAATTACTATAGGGCAATTTTCCGAATCCTGAGGACTCGTGCAATCCATATATTTATAACCACATGGCAATTCTTTTTTTAGTCAATTATAATGTACACGGTCCAATCAAAATTATAATAAAGTAATTCTTCCCATTTGACAGATTTCAGATATGTTTCACATTTGGTGTTGCATGGAACACTAAAATGCTGAAGATGCATCATCGCTGGACCTTTACAATACGTAAAGTGTTCAGATCCATTGCTGTGTTGCACATGATTCTCCGACTCATGAATATAGTACGAGTTTATGCAACACTGATAATAATTCAGAACCACACAAGGTAGTTCCAAATCCAATGCTCGATGTATCTGATTCGCACCATACATTACAATGTTTCGATCAAAAGGTTTGGCTGAAATACTAATCAAATTGGAGGCTTCGTCATACTAATTTATTATAAACACCATGGTTACCATAATACTGATGATTCACATAATGTCAGCGGTTCAATATATAGGAATCGTTGCAAAAAATATTTTTTTTGTAGCCATGGGAGACCTGGGCAAGGGGGAAGGTAAGTCTCTATTTTCTTTTTAATTTAAATTATCTTAATTTTTTTTTATTTTGTGTTTAATAGGGGGAAATAAATCGCTTTTCAAATAAATTTAATTTTTTTGTGGGGAATAGAAATCCCCCCCCCCCTTTTTGGACTGAATCACCTTCAAAATTTGGTCTTTTTGGAAGGTGATTAAATCCCTTTTATACAATGTGTGTTTTTTACGTATTACATAATGATAGTTTATTATTATTTTCTACCATATTTGTTTCATTTTCTAACAGATTTTTAAATTTTTAAATTACTAAATCTTTGTAATCAGACTTTGATGTTATAAAAACGAGTCGATTAATAATAAGGGAAATTAAATCACCTTCCAAATAAACCGAATTTTTTAAGAGGGGATTTCCGGTCACACCTAAAAAATTCGGTCTATTTGATAGGTGATTCAATCCCCCTTTTATTATGTATGTTTTTACATCTTACATAATTATAGTTTATTGCCATTTTCTACCAGATATTTAATTTTTCAATCACTATGTCCTTGTAATCAGAATTCATTAATTTTATGAAATTGTATTTGTGTACATATTCAACGTTGCATCATCTCAATTAGTTTTTTAGACAATTGACCATGTTAATGCTGTTTGGTGCATAGCTGGAGCGCATTATTTCCTGAATTTTTGGATTGTTTTATATAGTATTTTTTACCACACAATTGAAAGATCAATTTTGAGTGCGTGTAAAAGTCAATGTTATTTTTCATTTGCTTTCATTTGTATCGGATTTTTCATCATCGTCAGATTGACACTGGCACACGAACAGAGCATGTTGAAGTTGGGGTTGATCGGGTTTCACCATCACGTATGGAACAATGTCCACAAGCCTAGTAACCATTTTGGTGATTTCTTTTCTCACTTCAACTACTTCATCATATGCTTGAATTAATTTTTCATTTGCTAATATGAGATGCTGAGTGAGTTCGTTATTTTTTTACAATTATCATATCTGCATTATAATTGGCAGCCATCATCATTTGTGTAAAATCAATAGTTGTTTCTGAGGAAGGTTTTTCGTGGTGTTGAATGCTATAACACCCATTTTGCAGGAGCGATGGCAATACTTCTTCATAAACCCATTTTGTAAATGTTTTAGCTTATTTTTTTAGAGCACATCAACAAAGCATACGATCCCAGTTCATTTATGAATAATATATGAGGCTACTAATTAACACATACATTGTATATATCAATTTGGGGGGGGGGGGCTAAAATACTTTCTGGGGGACTGGCAATCCCTCCCTTGTGCAATGTATGTTTTTAGTACAAGTACATATATTTTTTGTTATAATGTTCCAACATATTTGATAATCTTTCAGTACATTTATTTCGATATCCTTTCTAGAATCACCATATTCTAAAAATTCAGCAATTTCATTAGCTCGAAACCAAACCACAAATTTACCCAGTTTGATTTCAGTTCGTACTATCTTACGAGTGGTTAAAATTTTACCTTCATTTTCAAAATACTTTATCAATACCCCGGACCCCATTTCATTATTATTGTTCGTCATCATATTGTGGTTTTTGTTGTTAGATGTTATCTTGTATGAGAGCCATTTTTTTCAATGGTAGTGGACATTTCAACAATTCCATGCAATGACATTGACAGTTCGCATAATGTCTGCAAACATATAAGTAGGTATATTGGAAACTTTCGTAGACATGTAGGTAACCATCACAAAAATCTTGTAGAGTACGACTTCTGATGAAATACCAGGTGTATATTGTTTACGTGAATAGTGTTTAGAAATTTAGAGTAAAACTCTTCGGGATTAATGCTTGTATCTATTTGAGCCAATTCGTACAATTTCTGAAGAAATTCCAGTTGAAATGATTTGTTTTTAGTTTGGTGAGTTCGTGCAAAGTTTGTTTGTTTCGCTGAACTTGTTTAGAAAGGTATCAATTTCCAAATCTGTAAACTCGTGTATATTTAAATATTTTTTCGCATATTTCTGAGAGTACAAGTTGTTTAAGGCGAAATCTATAGACTCGTCCATACTGTCCAGTCTTTTCATCACTTGTTTGCAATATTCAATTTCCAAAAAATTGACGAAAAATATCATTCTTTCGACCATGGCAATCTTTGCGAGTTTTTCGACTCTGCCCGTTTTTATTTTATCCATATATATTTGTCTTTTACCTTAGTTATAAATTAAAGATTATTCTCAGAGAGTTTTGCTTCTTAGAAATAATTACATTGTTTGTTTTTTTGTCTTGTATGCCAATCTCGGACTCATTATTATATAAAATAAAGGTACCATCCTCCACATCGCCACTCTCTACCCTTTTGTTGAAGGGGGAAGCCAAAGGTTTTATGATTACACTTTCCAGCAAAACCCGGCTGCCGCCACAAAACTGAAATAACATGCCGTTCTTGTCGACGGAATCTTTAAAGTGGCCAAAAGTCGTGTTTAGGCACACAAAATTATCGTATTTCTTTTAATCGGAATGTGTAAACTTGTTATTAAAATTATCATCAAAGCATCCCTATTGTTTTATTTTTCCATTACGAAAAACACGATGCTCTTGATGAGAAGAATCGCCATGTCTCGAACCACATCCATCGCGATTTGTTTGGCAATATTTTGAACTACTGTAAAGGCAGAATTCAAAGTCCATTTCGACTCGTAGAGGATGTTTATTAGGGCAAAATATATAACATAGTCATTTTTGTATAAATTTAATAGCTTAACCAAAATGTCATCAAATGCAAGAGACAGCATGTCATGTTTCGTACTGGTAAAATTATGATTTACATACAAGTTCTGTGAAAGCTCTTTACATATAAATTTGTCAACAGACTTTGCATTACAATCGCAACAAAAATTGACATAAAAAGACAGCATGCCATGTTTCGTACTGGTAAAATTATAATTTACATACAAGTTCCGTGAAAGCTCTTTACATTTAAATTTGTCAACAGACTTTGCATTACAATCGAAACAAAAATTGACATACTGATGGGTTACAAAGTTATTTCTGAAACCAAAATAAATAAATATTTTATGGCTGGAATTATATCTGGTTGTCGGAGACGACTGAAGTGATGTAGGTGGCAATGGTGGTGGAGACTGATTAGATATCTCTAGAGGTTTTACAAAATGTTCATGTTTGGGTGCATTAAATAACTTTTCAGTTATTAAAACCAACAATAAGACTATAATAATCAATAATATTACCTGTAAAATAAATAAATACCTCTTATTATGGAATATTGAAATTAAATATGTTTGAAAAAATAACTAAATATTTTTATTATTATGGTTAAAATGTTTATAGTTCTGTTATTGAAATATGTGGTTTTGAAAATAAACGAAATGCCTGGTGGGGGCAAAGGCAATGCTGGTATCTGCAGAAACATTCCCATTGATGGAAACATCCCCACAGTTGGTGCAGATACCACTGTTAATACATGTGCACCAGCAGAGGGTGGTGGTGCCGATGGTGGACTTCGAGGTGATCTATTCGGTGGACTTGGAGGTGATCTATTCGGTAGACTTGGAGGTGATCTACTCGGTGGACTTGAAGATCTACTTGGTGGACTTGGAGATCTACTCGGTGGACTTGGAGATCTGCTCGATGGACTTGGAGATCTCCTCGGGTTTCCTTTGCAGAAAAGGCGAAAGTGAAGTTCAGCATCGGAAACGTGATCCATTGTTATTATTATTTTTTAAATTTACAACTAGGTATATAAAGAGTAGCGGTTCCCTCGATGGTCTTATTGTGAAATTAGTAGTTGCTGGAGCAAGACTATTTGATCTTTCGAGTTAATTTCAAAAGTGCGAGAGAACGACAGTTGTTTGACGTATAGATAGTCTTCGAGTGTGGTGTTTGGGAACTTTGCCCGAAAATCTTTCAACTTTAACAGAATGTTATTAAAATCAGCATCAAATTCCTCCTCAAAATCTTCGTCACAGTTTTTGTCATCGTCATTTTTGCGAGTGTAAATGCATTCCAAGAGACCATTACCAAAAGATGTGTAAAACTCTAAATTCATCCAAAGTTTGCAGTTCTGGGTCGTTGTGGATATTTTTGAATATTTCCAATGCTCTGGTCATGATGAAACTTAGTTTGTTAGCCATTACTTAAGGTTCTTTAAAAAAAAAAAAAAAAATTAGTCCTCCGCTTTCTTTAGATCTACAAAATAAAATATTTATAATGAGGTCTTTCATCTACAACAATCAGATGAATATGGTGGGCATCGATGTCAAAACGATGAAGAGGCATCAAGAAATCTTGACTCACCCCCTCTCGATATACTTTCTAGTTGCTGATAACATGAAATACAAAATGTTCCAACTGCTGATTAAGTTATATGAACTGTTTATCGATTCAATCGTCTACACGACAATCTCTCTGGAAACTAATTCAAAATCGTTGCTGGAAATTTTTACTCAAAATGCGGCAAGCACATTGTACGTTTCATGTCATTTGGTAAAAATGGAATTTCTCACCACGAGTAACTTGAACATAGTCTACAAATTTTTTGGTGGAAAATAATGGAGAAAAAATTACCTTTACCATTCAGTCGACTGATGTGCATTTCATGTTGCAAATGGAGTTGTACATCGATACTGTAACTTCAGAGGGGGTTCTGCAAAATTCATCCATCAAACTGTATCAACTTGCAAAACTAAAGTTTCGCAGGCCGAAACATGGAGTCGGTAATCTCATTGTGGAACATATATTTTGTTCAAATTGTGTGTGTGCAGTCACCGAGTCTAAGCATCCGATCCTGGACACGTCTTACGATTATACTCATCTGTACAAGTACATTCCTGTCATGAGCTTCGACATCGAGATGGGTGTGGATAATTTGGAAGACATGCCCCTGGGGGGTCTCGCCCCAGAAAAACTGCTCATGTTTGTGCTTTATTGTGAGTATCTGGATGTCGAAGTGAGTATAATATCGTACCTAAAATGTCGTGGCATGCCTGATAACTTCAACTTGGAAATGCGGAAGAAATACGAAAGACTGCCTTCTAAATGCATATGAATCCAAGGTTTCTCACATGAAGAGGATCTCATTACTAATTTTCTCTTTTGGTATAATCAGGGATACTTGTTGAAAATGCTAATGGGATACCAAAATTTCCCATATTATTTAGTTGGCCACAACATTATCGAATACAATTTGAAATTCATATTGACTCGCTTGCGGGTTCTCAATATGCAACACGAAATAAAAGCATTTTTATCCCTCGAAAAATTAGCCATGATTCCACTCATTCGTTTTCACCATGACAATATGACAATATGAGTTTCGATATGTTGACAATCTTGAAAAATAAAACATTGACGAGTGGGAATTTGTCGTTGGGGAACCTGTCTAAAAACTATCTGAGCCAAAAGTTTAGGAACATCCATTTGAACTCTGTGCTTATGCGCATTTATTATATTCCAGATGACACCATCACAGACGATGACTTTTGTCACGATAGTATGAGAAATATCTTTGATATCGAGCCATACAACAAAGGAAAGTTTGATGCAGTGAATGCTCAGTATACAAACATGCAAGTGCCTTGTACCTTGATGGTAGTGTTTGGCGTAAACTTACAGGTGAAACAAACACAGACTCTGTCATTTTCTACCACATGGAACAGGCTTTAATTTGCAAACGAGAGGGATTGTGTGGCCATGGTCAGACTTTACAAGTATAATTTGACAATTTTCACCAACCAATTGGCCAATCTCTTTAACTGCGGTCTCGAAGACAGTTCGATGAGTGCCATTTCTTGCTGGATCGCGAACACATTCCTGTATCATGCACTATCCTTTGGTATGTTACCGAAATACAAGAGCAATGATTCCGTTTGACTGGCCATGCCCAATCTGAAATGTTTGTCGCTCACAGAAGAACGTCGACGATGGATGGTAGACCAATTTACACCAAACCAAAGTTCTAGTACACAGAAAAAGAATATCCTGGAGCCGTGGTGTTTGCAAACCACTGTTTTTTTGGAACATTATTCAATACGACGTCAATAGTTCCTACCCATACATCATCATCAACAAACGACTTTCCAGATCGATCGTCGGTTGCTGCTGCGCCAAAGCATTGAATATGGTGTTTGAAAATGCTCCGATATCCTGTGACATATTCTATGAAATGCCGAGGAATGATGTAATTGCTCTGGGCATGACAGAAGATGAAAACCAAAATTATTCGGCATACATGAACCTTATGTATTCTGGCCATACTATCGGGAAGATGATAGTTTCCATCGCGGAACTAGAGTCGTTGGCTGGCTATACTCCCATTCTGATTCGTTTACCCTCACATGCAAAAACTCTGTTCACCATAAACTTTATAGAGTCTTTACTCGACCATAGGAAAACTGAAAAGAAACAAATAAAATCTCTAAAGTCTGAAATGCAAGAAAAAAAAATTCAAGACATGATTCAAGATTCAAGACATGAATCTAGAGAGTACTTGGTGTTGGATGCAAAGCAACTTTCGCTTAAAATTACAGTCAACTAGACCTATGGGCTTTTTGACACTCCATCTTTCAAGTTTGTCAGCATTCCTGTAGCCATAGGCACGATGTTGTTTGCACGCAATCTTCTCATACATTTATGTCGAGTTACAACCATGCTGTATCTACTGCACGTGATTCGCGATCACAAATAAATGATAAATAACCTGACGAAAGAGGAGCTCATGCAGTTGGTATGTTTCAATCGCCAATATGCCTACAATACCTACTATAATCTGGAAGCAAATAAAAAACTGACTGTGTATGCCGAGACGAAACTCAGCGCGGTTGTTTGCAAAGTTCAGCGAGAGTATTGCAAAATGATCTTTGATGCAGATACAGATGGGTATCAATTTACAAATATTTTTAAATTTGACAGTAACAGGTTTATCGAACTCATACACGAGGAAATGAACATAAATTGAAGGGGCATCGTTCTCGAATACACTGAGATACTTGCATCTATTTCACTAGTGAAGAAAAAGTACTTGCATTTGACAAAACTGATTGATTACAATGTATTTTGCAGTAATCCAAACTATGATGTTGTGAAACTTTGTTCTATTGTTCATAAAGGACACGAGCGCAATGCATCGCATTTTGTGAAACGAATCTACAACTATGTTGCTGCACTTGCCTTCTTCTTTGTGAATATGACCAAAGTAACCAACTGTTATAAATTGGAAAAGTTCCTCAATTTCGAAAATGTATTGTTTGCCATCTACAACTACCTCTATTTGATAGACCAGGAGGAAGCATACAAAAATATAAAGTTGGTTAGACTCAAAAACTCGTATGCACATCAAGGGTACATTGATGGCCTCAGTTCCCCCTACAGTGGCCTTAAGAAAACGGTGCTTTTGTACGATCCCAAAGACTGTCAGGCAGATCGGTACTTGGCTTTTTACAAAAGTATTCCAAATTACCACCGAGACAAAAATAAAGAACGTGCCATGGCCTGAAATGTATCACATATATTATGATAAATATCTATGCAATTATGCAAAAGTCATACATGCAATTTTTAATGCATCAATACCTCAGACTTCCACAAAAGCATACACAAAAACAGCCAATGAATTGTTTAAAAAATGGTTTGAACATTATGAATTTTATCTAACAGAACACAAGTACATTTTGCAAACAGGAGATTTCAAAAGAATTTAGTGAAAGTGTAAATTACGACACATGATTCATAGATGATATGAAAATTAATTTTGCAAAAAAATTAAAATACTTTTTTTACAATATGTTTTATTTGATTTTATATGCAAATGGGAGATTTCAAAAGAATTTCATGAAAGTATAATTTATGACATGTGATTCATAGATGATGTGAAAATAAATTGCAAAAAATTTAAGACATTTTTTTTATAATTAGTTTTATTTTATTTTATAAAGATAATATACATATGAGGTTAGTTTTTAAAGTACAATACTACATTTGGCTCGATTTGACCACTCCTTAGACTAACCCACATCTACTACATGGTTGATCGTCGATTTTGAGTGACTCCTCTGTGAAGGTTCCATTCGTATTAGTTTTTTTTTTTTTTTTTTCATTTTCATAACAAAAACAGGTATGTCGAGAACCTCACCATTGATGGACATATTGATTGTATCGCTAATAGATGTGCCAGATGCACGATTGATGGGCGCGTTGGTTGTGTCGACTACGTAGTTCCCAACCTCACTGTTGAAGAACGCGTTAACTGCATTGTCCATACCCTCGATGTTGAGGAACGAGTCGATTGTGTTGTCACCAAACTTGGTGTTGATGGATGTACTGACTGCAGTGTCACCAACCCTTTTGTTGACAGATGTGTTGACTGCATTCATACCAACCTCACTGTTGACAGATGTTTTGACGGCATTGCCCACTACCTCATCACTGACAGAAATGTGAAAATACACGGCATTGTCATTCATCATTCCATGTTTGATGGATGCGTTGTTCACAGCCACACGCCCCACATCTTCCACCACCATCACGGTCGAATGCATCTCTCCCTGTTCTTTAGTTTGTACGAATTTCATCAGATTAAAGTACCATAGTGTTGTTGGATCATGAACACAACCATTCTTCTTTGTGTATTTTATCTTCTTCCATTCCCTTATGTAGGAATGTTGTATTTGTCTACATCATGTTTTCCATACTCGATGGTAAATGCAAGTAATTCTCGAAATCCCTTTTACCTTGTATTTGCACATTTATGCGCCTGTTTATATCTGTTCCAAAGAGCTTCATGTTTTTTATATATGCGAATAAACTCTTTTACATAGTCTTTACTAGCATACCATTTTGAATCCATACTTCCAGACTCAGTAGACTGTGCTGACTCTTGAAGTTCGAAGTATGAGTGCCACGGGAACTGTGGTAGCATTAGCAACAATACACACTCTTTTATATCTGGCGTCAAGAGATTTATTTATTTTTAATCCTCCCTCCTCACTCCATCTACCTTCTTTTTTATTGTTTTTGTTTCTTATTAATCAATGGATACCTATATAGCTTCTTGTAAGTAAAAAAAAATAATATTTCAAGCCATGAACTATAACTGGGTGGGTGTATTAAATTGGCAAGTAGACAAAGGGGTCATTATCATATAAACCAACTATATCTGATACTATTGGCAAAATTTTATGAAAAAAAAGAAACATTTTGGCTTACAACATTTTGATTGCTAATCACATTAAACATTTCCCATCGTCATTCATAATGCAATACCTACATGATAATAACATTTTCATTTTAATTTTAAATTTTGATAGTATTTCTTTGTATGGTGAGGAAACAATGTCAAAATCGAATTCAGGGGATGCAAATTACGATTGAGATGATCAGATCTGGCAAACGATGACAGACTTGTTTGCGCCAGAAGACTCAACCGATGCTGTGCTATGGTAAAATTGTAAATCCATTTACATCATTAAAAAAATTTTGGCCTCTTGTTCCAATAAATTTTAAATTTTTTATCTGTTCAAACATGATTAAAACCAAATAAAACAGTTTAAAAGGTTGCCATCGAGTTGAAGAACATGATAAAATAATTTTAAAAAGACACAACTTGTAGTATTTTTTTTTATTTCTAACACACTCCCAGCTATAAATACGTGGACAGTTTCAGTGGCCGGCATAACGAAGCGTGAAGTTAAGTGAGAATGATGGTTCCAGCAAGATCAAAAAAGATGTTTTTTTTGCGGCAGTTTTACTGTTTTGCTCAATAAACATCTATGTGAAGAAATTGCCATTTTGTTTACCGACATCAACTACAACAGAAGATTCATCCATGGTGAAGGCAATTGATGATCTTTCATTTGTGGTGCAGCAGAAGCAGGCCATCAAAGAAGAATTAATTTGTACAAAGAGCAGAGATGATAAATCTGATAAATTCGTATGGCAAAGGTAAGAAATCATCTTTAATGGACGATGAAAGTGTATTTTCTTTGCCATACTTTTCTGCCTCTTAACTGAAAAGTTGTTTGATCACGCGCATCATATCAGTCTTATTACCAATATTCACTATTCTGTGGAAAAGTCTCGAACACAAGACAATAAGTGGATGTGTACCAATTCGACAGAAGGAAAATACATTCTCATAAACATGTACAGTGGAGGAATACCAATGTAAAAATACAATATTTATTATTGTGTAAAGGAATGTTATTTTAAATTTTGGTGTATTGTATTGTACATGTAAATGTTAAAAAAATAAATGTAACTTTTAATGTATTTGTTTTTTTTTTTGTATATAAAATCCTAAATTAAAATATGGGAGGTTCACATAATCAAGTGTATCAAATTTGCTGATGACATAATATTTTATAACTCAGTTGAACATATGCTGTATTACACATAAATACGTGTTAATTTTGTTTACATAGTATTAAAATTAATTCGCATGTACGCCGATAAGAGAGAGCACACATATCTTTGGTTGTTACATATCTGAAGATTTTTTGAATGACCATTTTGCTGTTTGGCTGCAAGCTACTTACAAAGAAGCATTATCCTCCGTTATTAATAATACCAAGATTATACAACAAGTGATAGACAACAAACTAGATGATGTCGTATTTCTTGTGGATTGTAATAATATCTTATGAATTTTCACTCAATTATTTTCAAGAGAATGTATTTTGGTTGTAAACCACTACGGATTATTTACATTTTAGTGCTTACTATCTTGTGATTTATGAACTACATTAATCAAAGAAATTGTTTTGAATAAATCGGTGTTTATGATATCTTATTTCACTATAAAGATATCTTATTTCATTGTAAACAACTGTAATAATCTAATAAATTCCTCACATTAGCCAGCCTACACTGCTGCTTAGATTACAAATTAAAACAAAAAGTTTAATAGGTTATTTTTAAATAGTTTTCTGAAATATATTTTATGTTTTTGTAATGCCTGAAGGCACACAGTCCCAAAAAACAATCAGTTTTACACACCAGACAAGTTTTTTATAATAATACTCTGTAATGAAGGCCCAAAAGGACTTCATTTTCGTTTCGAGTTTCTTAGCGAATAAAGTGATGTCACACAAACACTAGAATGTGCTTAGAATAGCTCCTTTAATTAGCAAACAAAAGTTTTAGTAATAACAAATAATTTTCTCGACAAGAAACGAAACAAATAACTTAGGATAAATCCCCCCTGATGTGCACTGAAAACTGAAAAAGTACATGTCAAGTGATTGCCAGAAACGAGTGTAAATTTGTCAACTCATCTGTAAATGTAAGTCTTTGACAGAACAAAATAATGTTAATAAGAAGGCATGACCTGATATTTTGCATAATAATTATTATTTCCTTCACACATACACGGCTAAATTATTGTTATTTGTCACCGATGTTGTGAAATTATTAAAATACATTTTAAAATATTAAATTTTTTACTTAACATATTATATTATGAAGAGTAAATTAATTCATTCTACTCAGGTTGATAACAAAATGAGATTGCTTATGTGAAAATGTTTTTTAAAGTAGAAAATAGAAAAATATGTTATCATCATTACAACTAACTGTTTGCCAAGAGATAGCACTAGGTGTTTAAAGAATGTGATAAAAAATTAAAATATTAGTGTTTCGAATACGATAGATGTCGCCTGACTTATCTCTACGTTGATAAAGTTTTCAGTGTTGACACCGGCAGATGTGAAAATCCCACCCTCGATGTCCTTCCCGTTCCCTGTCATTTCCCGAATACCCATCACTGCAGTTAAGGTTCAAAATAGTGCCGGATACGAACAAATTGATTTTATCCACACAACGCAAAAGGAATAAACAACTATAACCAGCCATCAAAAATCAAAAAATCTTTTTTAAAAACGGCAAAATAGTGCGTCGAAGTGTAAGAATGTTGATTTACGAAAAAAAATAAAAAAATTGATTTTGGTAAAGTTCCTTTCAAAGAAAGTATAATTTCCATTAAACCTACGCTACAATTAATATATAGGAAATACACTGTAGAATCGAAGTTGTATTTGGCGACGTTTTTCGCAGGGGTTTTCTTGATGGATTTTATGGAAATCATCGATGCCACGTAGAAATTTTCTTCGATTTTATACAAAGGGGTTATAAAATACAAAAAATTAGATACCAAAAAATATATGCGAAAATATAAAGACGTTGCAAATTTGGCCGAGAAGGTGGAAGATAGTTATGTAATTGAATTCGTTGTTGCGAGAAATACACTACAAGTTTTTAAATAGTACTTTCAACTTTCAAAGTCGTTTAAATTTATTCCTAGTTGGCTCGAGGCGATGAGATGGTACTCGGACAAAAAATTTATTTTAAGCTATCCACTTTTATGAAATTATTAATCTTCACACATTTTTTTCCTCAAAGGGTAAATTACGTAAGGTATGCATGGGCTTTTTGATAGGATTCTATCGCGAATCTTAGATTGTCACATACTTTACTGACAATTTTATTTTCGGCGGCCAAGTTAAGCAAATGAATTCCAGCGAGAGAAAGGGCCGCTTTTACTTTATTGTTGTCGTATGTTCGTTCCATGAATTCTTTGGAAAAAATGAATGCTATAAAGTAATTTTTTGGGGTTAATGGTTATACTATTTTTATACCCCATTCCTTTGCCAAATTGATGTTGAATTCGTCGGACACTGGGTATGTTTGCTCCGACGATGGCGATGAATCGTTTTCTCCCCTCATGGCAAATCGCAACTCATCGGGTAATGTAGCGACTTGTGTAACAAGGGTTGAATTCTCCTCGGGAAGAAAGTATATTTGAATTTGATTCGTCAGGTTGAATTCCACCGGTGCGTTTACTTCATTTTTCCGAGTTAGATCTTTTCTGTTACCGCTTCCCCCCGCCATCACATCTCCATGCGACGGGATTAGATTGTGCGATCGTAAGGCATTGAACATTAAATCATCGAGTGATGTTTTTGATTACAACACACATACGAGTTTTTAGAAGACTGGAAGGTTAACAAGTCCAATAGGTTGTAATGGGGCGATATGTTTTGAATAGAAAATGTGGCAGAGTTGGGGATGTAGTTAATTCTCATTGTTGTTGTGGTTGTAATTGGGGATTATCTGTCACCGCTCTTGTTAAAGTCGAGTGAATTATCTGGGGTTTTAATTGCATTGTGTCTAGATCGATCGAGGAGACATCTTGCAAATGCGGAATGTGCATCGAATTGATTGCCAATCACCGAAACGTTCACTTTGAATAAATCTTGAACCTCGTGGCTATCGGCTAGGTAAAAATTAAACACCAAGACTTTTGTAACACAATCAAACCCATATCGAATTATTTAATGATGTTTCGAATTGCTGCCTGGCGATCGAAACTGAAGGCTTGGATTTGGTTTTTGGAAAGTTAAATGGTTTCCCCGACGATGTCATCAGTCATTTTATCAAATAATGTTAACATATAGGTGTTAGCAACTTATATTGTATTTATGTTTTATATCGTCAAGTTTAAAATCCAGTGTTGGAAGTTGTTCTTTTAGCACTATGTATTTAGCACTGCCACTACTTTTGAAAGTTTCTGAATTTAGTGCCTGTTCGATGAAAGCTCGTAGTTCACAAAACCGTTATACAATCCCATCATTGCTTGTTCTGAAATATTTGGTGTTTCAACCAAAAGCATCCACTCATCGACTCTTGTCGAAGTTTTGTCGTGTGTGCGGCCTGGTTTTCTAGTGTACTACTCTTGTACTTTTCCAAAAAATTTTGTTCATTAGGAATGTAATTATCGGGGATGAAATTCGAGGAAAATTTATTTTGCTGTAGTAATTGTTGTTGTCGCTCGTCTAGTATATAATTAATAGTTTATTTTTCTTGCTTTAGTAATTCTAGTTGTTTGTTGGGTATGAAATTATTAGGTTCGAAATTTGATGTGTATTGGTTTTGCTTTGGTAATTGCTGTTGTTCTCGTACGAGATTCTCGAATGAATAGTTGTTTGAAACATCTGATTGAAATTCGACGTGGACATGATGTCCACGTCGAAAACGGGAGGTGTGTCGATTTCCAAATACACAGGCGATATCTGAACCTAGTTCATTATTTAGGTTCTTTTGTTTTGCGGTGCCAATAGCTAATTTAAATACTCAGGCGATGTCTGAACTTGGTCCAATATTGGGGATTTTTTTTCCTTCATTTTGTAGTGGAGTCTTAGGCGTTTTACTTCACACACATTGTTGGCATTGTTATGAAAGTCGAATGCGAAATTCTCATTTCCCATTAATTGAAGATGCTGTTCGTATTGGTCGATAACGTGCGTTCGCTTCACCAATTTTGTTCGACGAGCACCAGCAAACGTGTAGTCGTAATAGTTGACTGATTGATCCAACACTGGTGAAATATTCTTATACAAATACCGCACATTATTAATATCGGCTTTATATAAATTTATGAGCACATTATTCTTTATAACCATTAGGCCTAAAACGAAAGTTTTAAGGATGTTGCGAATCACTAAATCAACATCAAAGGCATGAATATGGACGTGGTCGTTATAAATAAGAACACTTTCACCGACGATATCGCCAGACATGATTTTCGCTCTTTATTAGGTTTTATGGTAGCTCATAATTCTGAACATTTGTTTTCCCAATGGGAAGTATTTGAACATGTCGAGTGTAACGAATATGACGAGGAAAATATATCTGATGACAAGAGCACAGAACTCAAACTCTAGTTTAGATACATATGACGGAATCTAAATGGGCAATGCACGAAAAGCACTTTGCGGCATGAACGTTGTCATGATTTCTGTCGTGGTCGCCATAGACACCGTTTATTGTTTATGCTAATGGCAGCGAGATAATATGTGCAAAACTCTTGGCGAATTTTCATATCGGAATTTGCATACATAAACATGCGAGCTATGACTCAAAATGGGCCCCATTTATTATATGTTTGGTCGTATTCGAAAAAACAGATTTTGGAGCATTGGCCGTTGAATTGCAACGTCCATTTTTCCGTTCTGGCTGTCACTGCTTTTATCGAATCAATCACAAAGAAACCATAATCACCTCTATCTTGAGGTACCAAACTCGGCATTCTTGTAAACATGGGACCGAAATGTAATGGGATTGTCGGATGGTCCAACATCCGTTTCACTTTATCAATCACCGCCTTTGAATCTATAATGAAAAATTCTTGCAGAGCGACAAAATCCCGAGCCGAAATATTATATATATATATATATATATATATATATAAAATATATATATATATATATATATATATATATATATATATATATATATATATATATATAACCGTAGACTGGGGGAGTTTCGTGAAACACGTACCTTCCGTCGGGATACAAACCTTCGTTCGAAGTAACCAAGTGGAATTTCAATTGCGATAGTACGTGTTGCATCTCTTCAGTGCCGATTTCATTTTTTAAATTACCCATCAAAAGGTGGGCGCCAACGAATGGCACTGCCATCATAACTGCATTTAGTACCGATAGGCCAACCTATACTCGTTGTAGGTGTGGGTAAATAATTTTTAATCGTGCTAACCAGTTGATTTCGAAAAATTTCGTCAATTTCGTCAAATAAATATGCATAGATAAAATTAAAAAAAAAAAAAAGAAAGCATGGAAAGAAAATTGAGAATTGATACCAGTTTGTACCCCACGGCCGAGTATAGTCTGTCGGTGGCATTGGTAACTTGCTGTGAATGGTTTGTATTGCAAATTTCACGTAATTCCAGACATCTGTTGATCTATAGTACTTTGAATGTTCGTTCATTGTACTAATAATCAGTTTCTCTAAAACTTCAATCATTTTACCAAACAGCTCGGTATCTTGTAGCCAGTCGTATTGAGGTAAAAGCGAATTGTTAGTTTCAAACGTTTTCATTACGAGATTGTTGCTATCATCAACATTTCTAGACAAGTATTGTTTGTGATAACGTCTTATCTTTACAAAACAAACAATGTCTGTTTCTATTTTATTCATTTGGACAACCACCTTTATGACGTATTTTTAGAGTAAAATTATGAAACCCGCCAAAATAATTCCCAAACTTTTTGTGAAATTTATAAAATGACGTACGGATATGATCCATGTCTTATTTATTCAATATAATCTTTTAAATTTCACTCGCTGGATTGGCACTAGTTTTTTTTTCTCGCGAAATTTACAAAATACAGTTTTGCCACTATCTCAACATACCTTGATTTCCAAAATGAAAAACGAATCAACCACAATGTCTTCACACGGCGCAAATTTGGCCATCTCGGGAAGAATATCGTTTAATTTACTCTTGTCAATTATGATGGAATAATCGGGAAACATCTCTTCAAAGATATGTCCTTCAGTTTCCAAGACCTTTGGCATGAGGGCTTTATACGTTGCATATCAACCGAGATATTTCACAGTCATGTCGGCCAATGACACACTCTGTTTGAGCTTTGGTTTAGGGATTATTTTACTCTTTAAATACTTTAAAAAAGTTTGCCAATCAAATTCAAATCGATTGTTTTTCACTCTTTACTTTGACGATCTTGTACTTGCGAAAATATATCAGGCTATCGGTGGAATGTGAAATTGGTCCGAGAGAGCATTCCGATCGACGGAATGTGTTTGCGTATAATTTGGCCTCGTTCAAACGGTACAAACCAATCGATTGATCAAAATGGCCGTGTTTTTCCCCGAGTAACGTTATGAATCCAATTGATTCCTGAGTATCAATTACATAGATGGCGGGAATATGATTTTGATGACTTTGTAATACCTGTTTCATATCTACCCTCGAAACGTTGATTTTAACCGACACGTCGATGAGAACGAATACTTTGTTGTTTTCCAATTCCTCGTCGAATGCGACGTAATATCCACTCAATTTGAAATTATGCACTTGAACGGTGGGTGAAAAGGAGACGTAAAGTAAATCGGGTGTGAGGAAAGCGAGTCTACGCTCGCCATCTAATTTATTGGCATAATATTCCAGTCGTTCACTTACGGCGACACATTCGATAAAGACCGTTTCTCCATGTGATCGGGCCAAATTCCATTGACGAAATCGGTAACTCTTGTATTCACCACAATAGTCGTTAATCAATTCGTCGAAAAACATTTTGTGAAGATGGTGTATGAAGGTTTCGATCGAATCACACATTTCGTTTTCGACAGTGATTCGATACGTTTTGAGTAGATAAGTTTCGATAAATACGCGATCAAAAGTAATTAGGTTCCTCGTCTCGCTATTGGAATACACGTAACGAACTATTCGCAATGTTTCTTCCAAGGTGACGAGCTTCTAATCACAAACATCGAGATCAGTTTCCATTGCTTCGCTCCAATAACACGTTAATTCGACCCGCCAACCAAATTAATATTCAATTGATAGGTAATGACCAGACTCATTTAAACTTCGGATTTGGATTTCGACCTATTGGGAGATTTGAAAATGATTTTGCAGGCAAGTTTCTTAATCTTGGCTCGGTGACGATGATGACAATTTGTGCCAAGTCTTAATCAGTGTAGGTTCGGTTTTTTCACAAACTGATTAAATTTTGCGAGGGTGATGGGCTGTTGGATTGAAAACTCAGTTTCGTGATTAACCTTTCGAGGGCATTTGGAAATACATTAGAGGATATTTCCCGATTGTTGTTGTTTCCATTCTCGCATTTTGTGCCAAACACCACAAAACTTATGACTCGAATAATGGAAATGTCCCTCTTTGTATAAGAATAAAAAAATACATATAAAAAACTAAACAATAAAAAAACAACTGTGTAAATTATATAAATTTATTTTTACAAAACTATACAATGTGCATACACAATTTTACAAAGTTTGTTTTTGTAAAACACATCATGTCAATAATATAGCTTTACAATAACAATATATGTTATAAAAAATTAATGCATTTAGCTCAAAGCACAAAAAAAAAAACATAAATGCAAATATATGAACAAAATGAATCACGTTGCCAGATCTGACGATAGCAAAAAATATTTCATAGTTAATAGTTATTGTTATCAAACCAGTTAACATCCAACATCATCTACATCATCATTTATGTTCTGCCCAGAGGCAGGTTTTCACGTGGTATCTCTCCATGCTCTCCTGTCTTCAGCCAACCTCTTCAGGTCCATATACGTTCCACTTCCCTTGATGTCATCTATCAACTTGTATCTTCTCCTTCCTTTCAATCTTTTTCCACAAACTATTCCTTTCATAGAGTCTGTTAGAAAGCACTCCCGTCTCAACGAATGTCCCATCCAGTTCTTCTTCCTTTCTCTTGTGACTTTCAGCAGTTTTCTCCTCTCATCGACTCTTCCCAGCACTTCTTCATTACTCACTCTTTCCACCCAGCTTATACTCTCCATTCTCCTCTACATCGACATCTCAAACGCTGCTAGCCTTTTTTCGTCCTCATATCTAAGTGTACACGTCTCTGTCTCATAGAGTGCCACACTTCATACAACACTTGCCAAGTCTTTTCCTCAGTGCTTTATTTAGTTTTCCGCCTAGCAATCTCCTCTTCCTATTGAATGCTCCCTTCACTACTGCAATACGAGTCTTCACCTCCTGATGACATTTCAAGTCCTCAGTTATCATACTTCCAAGATATTTGAATGCTCTTACTTGGCTGATATTAACTTGTCCTATTTTAATATTTGCCGGTTTCCTTCCTTTACTGAATACCATACTCTTTGTTTTTGATGTATTGATTCTCATTCTATACTCCTCAAAAGTTTCATTCAGATCTTTTAGCATTTTAGTTATAGTTCTTTCACTTTCTGCTAATAAAACCATATCATCGGCACATATTATACATTCTATTCTCTTTCTGCCAATACGTACTCCTCTTCTTCCATCTAAGCATTTCCCAACAATCTCATCCAGGTATAGATTGAACAACAAGGGAGAAAGGCAACAGCCTTGTCTAATGCCCCTCCCAATGCTGCTTTGTTCCGACATTTCAGTTCCAATCTTTATTCTTAATTTATGTTGTAAATGATTCTGTACTAGTCATCTCTCCTTCCAATCTACTCCTTTCCTCTACAAGATGTTCATTAGCTTGTTCCATTGTACTCTGTCGAAAGCTTTTTCCAAATCAATAAAGGCAGCATAAATTTCTCTACCCTTTTCAATATCTCTCTTCCCTATGATTCTTAACAGGCCTATAGCATATCTTGCTCCTTTTCCACTTCTAAATCCAAACTGTTCCTCTCCAATCCATCCATCTAACTACCCATATAGAATTCTATTCAACGCTCTTAACAATATTTTAGTTGCATGATAAATTAGACTAAAAGTCTTTTCAATTCGTATCAGTACCATTACGAGAATGTCACCCGCCCATCATTCCCCTTTGTCATATATCTGATTACATAGGTATACTATCTCCCTCCTTCCCCTGTTTCCTAAACTCTCCAACGCTTCTTCTGGCAAATTATCGATTCCACACGCTTTCGATTCTTCATATCCTTCAGTGCCTTTTCTACTTCTGCTTCCAAGATGTCGTATCCTCTGGCACCTGTGCTTCCTCTTCAATCGTACTTTCACTTGGTCTTTGATCTGCCTTATACAGACATTCTATATATTTTGCCATATAGTCGACACCTCATGTGATTCTTTGGCTAATGTACCATCCACTTTTTCTATTTCCATGTTATATTTCCTTCTTTTGCCTTCAAATGCTATCTCCCTAGCCATTCTGTACATCATTTCATACTTTCCCTCTTTCTCCATTTTTCTATTTCCTCATATTTCTCTTTCGTCCATATTTTTCTTGTTTGTTCAGTTTCTCTTCCTAATTTATTATTCGATTTCCTATACCACTTTCTTCCTACTTCATTCCCCGTATTCTTCCACTTTCTCCATTCTTCCTTTTTTTTTTTACAACATGTTTTCCGTTATCCATGCTTTCCTGATACTTTTGGACTCTCTAATTTCTAAAACTTCTTTGGCAGATGTTATGAGAACTTCCCTCATTTTAATCCATTTTTCATTTATACATTTTTCATCTCTGCCTCTTTGGCATTTTTCCATAAACCTGTCTTCGAGCTCTAAAGCCTTACTTGCCTCCTTGAGTGTCTCTAAATTTAATCTTTCCCTTACTTTACCTCTTTCCACTCTCTTCAACATTACTTGTATTTCTCCCACTATGAGATTGTGATCTGAATTTATGCCTGCTCCTGGGTAATCTTTGGCATTCTTCAGGCAGTTCCTACACCTTTTTTGTATCAGGATGTAGTCTAGCTGGTACCTTTCTCTATTCAAAATAGAGACCCATGTATACCGTCTCCTTGTGTGGTTTTCAAATAGGGTGTTGACCTGCACTAGTGAGTTTTCTTTGCAAAAGTTAATTATTATTTTACCCCTCACATTTATTACCCCTAATCCAAATTTTCCTACTATAGCTCCTTTTTTTCTTTCGCCCACCACTGCATTCCAGTCCCCCATAATAATGATACAGGCATTTTTATTCTCTTTCTTAATAAGTTCTTCAATCTTTACATAGTATTCTTCCACCTCTTCATCTGTATGCTGGCTAGTTGGCATATATACCTATATTAATATCGCGTCTTTCGAACTACCCTGCAGCCCTATCATTATAGAACTCCCATCAATATAATACGCCTTAATTACCTTATTTTTCAGTTTTTGCCCTATCAGTATTCCCACACCATTTCCACCACTCCTATCTTCTCCTGAGTAGAAAAGCTTATAATCTCCACTTTCTATCTCCCCGTTCCCTTCCCATCTCATTTCACACAAGCCAAGTGCATCTAATCTGTTCTTTTTCATCTCCTGTTTTGCATTTCCTAGCTTTCCTGCTTGCAATAGCGTGCGTGCATTCTAAAATATCCAACAGCCAAAATATAATATTATTGGAATGACAAATAGTATTCCATTGACAATATAACGATGAAGAATCGTTGTTTTATTTTTATAAATTAAATATTTCAATATCGAAACACTAATGTCGATTGTGCACACTATTTCTCTTTTGTTGTTGCTCAATCCGGTCGGAGAATATTTCCAGATTGTTGCTGTCGTACCAAACATCACCAAGTTTATGACTCGAATAAAGGAAATAACCCTCTTTTATACATAACAATTAAAAACAATGCAAAAATAATAATAAAAAACTTAAAAAAAACCTATTTCCAAAAAAAAAAAAACTGTGTATGAGTGATGAGGTCCTGAGGCCAATCCTTCAGATGAGTAGGATAGGCATGACGACAAGCAGTATTGGTTCCAAGTCGATGTAAAGTTTATTATATTACATTATCCTAAATTAAATTACTATTAATTTCACATTTACAAGAAAAACTGCGAATATTAATTCGTTTTACAGACACTAATGAATAAGTTTGTTTAGTTTCGTATGATTTTCTCAGAGTGCTCCATGATTGAGATTTCTCTCTACCCCCCCCCCCCTTTCCTACCATCAATAACCAATCATGTTGCAGTATTTCATTTCCCCTCACTTCCTCTTCTTTCGATTTAGCCTATATGGCTGCAAAATCAGGAAAAAGGCATCAGTTGATGGCGAGAGATAAACGTAGAAACATCTCCACTCCAGAGCAGAAGAGGAATCTGGTAAATATGAAAAGGTAAGTTATTTAATAAATATACTTTATAAAATATTTTATTATATATATTATAACGTATATTTATTAAATAACTTATTTTTATTCTTAGCAGATTCCTCTTCTGCTCTAGGAGTGGAGGAGTGATGTTTCCACGTTCATCTCTCGTCCTCTATTGATGTCATTTTTTTTTTTCAGATTTTGCCTCCATATAGGTCAAACCAAAAGGAGGGGAAAGGAGGGGAAATGAAATGCTGTGATGTGATTGGTTGTTGAAAGTAAGAGCGGAGGGAAGGAATGCCGATTGTGAAAAACTCTATTAATGTTTTGTGGAACTAAACAAACATACACCTCCCCCCCCCCCCTCAGACCTTGTACACAACTTATCCAATAGTCCTTAAATAATATAATCAGAGAGTTTTTATGTTTCCTCTATTTTTGAAATCAATTTTTTTGAAAGTAGGTCGTTTTGGAGGTGGGGTTGTGTTTCCAAGGATACATAAAATGAATAAGATGTATTTTCCAGTGATTTTTTCGATTAACAGCTTCAATTTATTTTAAGTCAAAAATTACATATTTGGTGACTGTAATTTTTATCTTAGTAATAATTTGTTTGTACTTGCAACTTGAAAGTGCTTTACCTTCAGTCTCAACAAAGTTAAAACGACATTGCTCAAATTTCAGATTACCGGTCTTCGATACAATGCAATTAGAAAATAAAAATGACGAATGTACAAGTGATAATTTGATCGAAGCGATACTAAATCACTCATTGCTTGCTTAAACTGTAAAGACAATAGATCCATGTGCAATCATTTCGATGTCGACGTCAATATCATAGATCCCAAAACCAATCTTACTAAAATAATTCCCCGCAACAAAGAGCCTGCAAGGGGTATTTCACGTATTTGGAAGATAGAGGCCGACGAACTTGCACGGCAAAGAACAGCGGACAATGGATGCTTACCTCGGACAGAAACGATAGGTACTTGTGGATTTGCTATTGTCAATGTCCGAAAATTTTCATTTCTGCAAATTTGTACGCCGATTGCACAATATTTTCCGATTGTCCGTTCAATTCAAAGGCTACGAACCCCAACAATCCGACACAATGGAACTCGTTTGAGGAAATTACCTGTGAATGAGATCTCCCATACCAATTTAAATCTTTAGCTACCGGCGGACCTTTATGCACACCACCAACGTATTTCGAGGCTACACACAATGATTTCATCGATTTCGTACCAATCAGACCTAATTATCTAGACACTAAATTCAAATCCTTATACATATATATTCGATAATGAAGAATACCAGATCCTTGCAAAATTGATGCCTTGTCTGGCGAACAGATTCTCAGCGATAAGGTCGCCTCGCGAAACTGGAAAGGCACAGTTGAATGTTACTCGTACGATTCACGTTACGTCCCCATCACTTTTGAGCACGATTACCTGCTCAACAATAACGGTCGATTACCGAATGGAATCGTTAAAGTTTCCGATTCACAATCTTCTTTATTGGTTAGCGAAACACATACCACCCAAAAAAATGTATCATAAAAACCTTTAATTGGTTATGCTTTTAAAGTTGAAGAGATAAACATATTGATTGATTTAGAGTTTTTAAAACTCCTAGTTATCCTTTTGTCACTACAACAATATCCTTATTGTCCCTGGTATTTTTCTACCATGCTCCTACAGAAAACCCCGATTATCCACCCATCGATAAATCGCCTGAAATCGTGGCTGTAAGACCTATATTCGTGCGCTACAAATTCGATAATTTTGTCAATACCACTGCACCCAATATTAAGAGATCCCGTTTTGCATTTTGTGGCATACGGCCATTTAGAACCAAAAAAATTCCTCAATGGGGCGAAATTTTTAACACGTTAAATTCTCAAAATCTTGATTGACTATATTGGGAAAATTTATCTGATTATTACCACAAAAATCGCATTGAACAATTTGATGAAGAACATCTCAACAAATGCGCATTCAAACCATATTTCATACCCCCGATGTTGACACACCTCGATGGAAACAATCATCGACGTATATCTCAATAACGACGTTGTCTACAATGATATAGTAGAGTTCAATGAAGGGTTTTTCCAGGATATCAATGGACGATGTGATTTATCGGCTTTGACAAAAAAATCTCAATTCAACCCTTATGAAATCGTATCCCACAACAAAGTCAAGTACATACGAATTTTCGTTTTTTATAAGCCAACCGTTCCGGCCATGAACATTGAAAACTCGCTTCTGTGTGTATTTTTCAACTTGCAAAAAAATTGCATCATCGATGCCTTTGGGTACTTTAAAAAACGACAACTGTGACTATTTTTTACCGAAAGATTCTCTAAAGTTCCACCAACTCATGAATGAACAAAAATTTTTACAGAATCTCATTGTATTTAAAAATTGGGAAAAACAAAAACCACTCGCATCAATTTCCTTACAATTCATGACTGCATATTCAAAAAACTAAATCAATAAAACAATCATGTTGTCACCTCTTAAGACTACCTTTACGCAAATCAAGTATTCACCTTGAATCCCTTGATCAATTCTTTGAGACATATCGGTAGGAAAAATAAACTAGAAGACAATTACAACTATAGACTATTTGCAACAAATATGTATACTCGAAGTGGTTTGGATTTTATAATGCCTTGTGTTTGAGATCTCGACGCGGAAACAAACTGGAGGTTGAAGCAAAGATTTTATTTTAATCAGTTTGCATACGTGGTAAATGATTACTTTTTAATAATTTTAGAAGATGTTTTTTTTGTTCGTTTGTAGAAAAAGGGAATCCTACCAAAGTAGAGTCTTATTTCCAAAGAATGTTTCTGGTTGAAATTGAAAACAACGAAGATGACGATCACAAACGATCATCCACCGCTAAAGAGTTTCTATCGGATTTGATCAAATGCGAATCATTTTGGCAGAATTTTGCATATCCTAAACACAAACCAAGAGAGATGCTAATGCCGCCATTTAGAGCGATCGATACCCGAGGTTGGTTCACGACTTATAAATCGAATCTCGCGTCGATCTAAAACAAATTGGTTAATTCGCAAAAAATTAAAAAATAATAATAATAATAATAATAATTGAAAACTTTATTTATCATACGCTTTTCTCGCTATCGGGTTTCTTGAGTAAATGCCATCCCTATTTTCTAATTATTCAATGTCCTTTTACCGACATTAACTTATCGGAAGTCGAACAATCGGTAGTGATAAAGGTCTATATTCCCGATATATTTCCTTTACGAAGGTGTTTTGTTAATGTAAAAATAGGTGACGAACCACGAGAAAATGGAACTTTGATAATGTTTGTAACACCGACGCAAATATCGTTGTGTTTCGGGCAGAACCCTTCAGAACCCAATTTGGAAGATTCGTTTACTCCATCATTTTTAATTCGAGCCAAAGTTCCAATGAAAAAAAAAAAAAAAACAACGATGACGAAGATGGGGATGGTGGTGACAAAAGAATACTACGTATTAATAAAAAAAACTTTATTAGATCTAAGAATGGGTTTCGTGCTTGCAAATGTGAATTTATGGTTTTACCATCACGATGATTTAGAAAATGACGTGAAAAATGCTCTCGAATATACCATTAGCTCGTCCATAAATTTGTTGTAAAATAATTGCGATGTGAAACATGATTTGAATAAATTATTAAATATCGAAGTGGTAAAATACAAGTTTTATTTCGCACAAAACTACGCAATCTGATAGTCGCATCGACACTGTCTTATTTCCCAATTTAAATAGGTATGTTGATTGTCCAAGACTTAAAATCGGAAGATAAACATGAACTGTTGTTGGTTTTGTACGATAATTACCAATCCTGGTTGAATCCTCTCATTCTAGCACTAGTTTATTTGTGAATATGGTAGGTAAAAAAAAAAAAAAAACTTTTTAACATTATTTTTATTATTCACAGAGGAGTTCCAAAAATCCGAGAGCAAGTGCACATCATGACGGGATGAATGTTATAATCTTCAATACAAGTGTTTTTTTTTTTTTTTTTTTTTTTTTTTCCCCAAATATTGCCTGGGTAACGAGCTTCGAATATATAATAGTGTTCCATTTCTTCCTTTCTTCATCTGGTGTAAATTGGAGATCCTTTTTCGAAACGGGATAACACCAATTTATATTGCGAACAAAAACAAGAAGTTTGATGGTGTTGCAATTTTTCTGCACAATAGATTCGAGATCCAGGGTGCAATTAACACGCTGTTCTTCCATCTCAATTCCACTATCATCATCGAAGACGTAGAACCGAGGGACTAAAAAACTCTCTCTATAAATACCACACCTCCCTTTAAAAATATTTCAGTTCATCTACGACCATGCAGAGGGAATTCTTCTTTTGTCATTACTTGAATCAGTTCGACTGTCGACTGTGTAGAATACTTTGCTCGTAAACATAATGTGACTTTTCAGCCTTGTCTCAAAAATACAATTCTCAAATTCAAACTGATTGGCATCTGCGGTATTCAATAGTGTTCTCGTTTTAATCACGTATATTTGGACTTAAGCCATTTTCACAACTTGAACTATACGACTTGTATAACCCTGGAGGATCGTTATAGGGGGCGTCCATAAATTACGTGAGGTGATTTTGGCGATTTTTTAACCCCCCCTTCACCCCCTAGTGAGATGTCATGAGATTTCGCTCGACACCCTCCCCCCCCCCCCTAATCAAACGTGAGATTGTTCAAAATACGTATTTTCTGTGTAAATACGTTAATCTATGCCTAATTGGGTTGGATTTATTTAAAAAAAATAGTTTGTTCAATTATTTTTATTTAGGACTAGTTAAGACTAGCATTTAAGACTACTAAGCCCGTAGTCTAGAATCACAGTGAAAAAATCGAACAATAAAATACTTAAATGAGAACTACTAAAATTGGTAACAGAATATTCATTCTAATTCAGTCCACGGAGACTCATGTACGGTCTCATGAGTGACTACTGGAACCAACACGTCCATGCGATTTTCAGTAAAATCATCTGCTCCTTCAACCTCGTTCCGATTTAGCCACTCTAAACCGTTGTCGCTTGCACACAGAAGGTCAGTAGCTCGACGTGTGACAATCCGTGAGGGTCGCACTTTGCACGCTACTGCATCTGGTGCACGGTGGACCGCGCGCCGGTGCTCTGCAGCTCTTTTGATGGATGAAAAGTAGATACCGCATGTACTGCAGCATCTCTCTTCTAGATCAAGACGTAGACTGGGGCAATAGAGGTCATAGGGCATACCGATGAAGGAATGCAAAGGTTGAATCGGTAAGCAGTGGCGAATCAAGAAGGGAGCAAATGACTTTCCGTCATGCTCTTCAGAGTCTGGGATCGTCAGATGTCCATCAACCTGAATGACAGGGTATGGAGGTGACAGAAAACGGTCGTGAAGAATCATATGCAGAGAACTCCGGCGTGGGCTGCAGCAGTCCCGGTCATCGCATTTCACAACCTAAAATAATAATTATAAACAATTCCTTATTTTGACCTCTAAATAAAAATCCATTTGTTAGCGCTCGCGCTCGTAAAAAAAAAAAAAAAAAAAAAAAAAAAAAAAAAAAAAAAAAAGGGGGGGCACGCATCGAATCGTGGTAAAAATAAAAGGTAAACTACTGTGAAAATTCATACGGAAAAACCAATAATTATTAAATGTCAACAAATTACCACGTACCTGAAGTAAAAATTGGCTCTCTCTAATGTGCTCAGCGTACCATTCTTCGGATGGCAGGTCTGGGACGTTGGAAGTGTCATTGTTCGGGTCAATGTATTTAGCAACTACTTCGTGTCCGTCAATGCACACTGCAGACCATATTTCAGCCAAAATTTCCCCTGCCTTTTTGAAATTATCCTTTTCCAGGCTAACGTCTATTGTTCTGCCGTTGGAGGCAAGATGTGCCCCAAAAGAATCATGGGGAAGAACAACACCCGTTCGCTCCCGGCTGAGTGGAGCCATGCGCCTCTCTACTCTATTAAAAGCGCTTCTGCCAGGGGCATTAGTCACAATGCTCTACGGCGTGTGCGATCACTTTGCGATATCGTGGGTTCTCATCGGGACCGCCATCGCTCGAAATGATAAGGACAGGCTTAACTTTACCGTCTCCGTTCTTCATAAAATTGTAAAAAGGCTCAAGGGTTAAAAGAGTGTCCAAGTCTTGAGCGTGACTAGTTGCAGTTGACGAAGAGTGCTTGCCACTTCTGATTGCTATATAAGTTGGTCCACTGTATGAGACGGCTTCTGGCCGTCCCATCTCATTAGGCTTCACTTCGCAAGGAGCATGCACGCTCGGAATCAATTTGTGCCTAGAAGCAATTACAAAGTCGTGATCTGGCAGCAACACTTTGTATTCAACGTGCCAAGGGCGCCTGCTTGTTTGACGCTATGAGCCCTATGGGAACACGGGCTTTATCATCCTGAGATAAAAAATTCACGGAGTGAGGACCAAGTACTGAGGCTACTGTCTCCAGCGACCTTATGGAGGCCACACAAAAGTATTGGTCTTGGTGTGCTTTATGATGAGCAGCTTCAGGACGGCTAAGCTTCACTGAGACAGTCACTATGTGGCGCTTAGCCTCGCGCGTATCTGTCCGTCTAGGTAGCAGTCGAATGTAATTAGCACTTCGTGAGATATTGAACCCCAGCTCAACTAGTTTATCAGTAAGCTCTGTAAGCGTATGGACAGTGCGAACTATCTCACAGAGTCGCCGCTCCTCGGCAGATGCACCAAACATAGCTAAATCAACTACTGCTTTCAGCAATTCAGACTGCTCTTCTTCTAGACGTGGACGTCCAAGGTCAGCACGAGGCGTTAACGACTTCGCCGCATCGGGATTTTTCGAACATAATTCAATTATTTTTTGCTTTTTATTTTCCCTGTGTTTCATAGCGTACACACTCTGTTTTTCTTTAGGCTTGAGCTTCTTTTCATAACCATTGATTTCCCGCCGCAACTTATGTGCTTTCTCGTGTTCGGTGCCGTCAGCAACAAGAGACTTTTTGCGTCTTTCTGTCAAATCCAGCTCCACATACAGTTTAGCAATCTTTTCCTTCATAATATCTTGAGCCGGAGTGGGACGCATAGCGGATGTTGTGGAGTTCGATGTGACTTCATACTCATCGTCGCTGACCACAAGAGGCTGAGTTTTCCGTTTCGGAGCACCTGTGGAGCGAATAATGTTTTGATTTAAACAGAGAAAAAAGGAAGAAAACGTCACGCAGACATAGGAAGGCGAATACTAACCCGCCAGTTGAGGGTCGTCGTCGTCTTGATCCCTTGACTGCTGATGAGTAGTCCCATCCTGATCCACAGATTCCGTGTTTTGAACATTCTGAGCGCTCGTCCCAGCCTGACCTGCGCATTCCACGTTTTGAACACTCAGAGCGCTCGTCCCAGCCTTAGCCGAAGTATTGTTGGAGGTCTTAGTGTTTCCCTGGAATCAGAACATCGCGGTGAAGACATGAAACTGATAAATTATGAAAATAGTTCGTTTTAGTAATTTTGTGTGAGGCAAATATAGCGTTAAAAAAACTAATAGCGATCTTCATTAAATGCGTGCAAAATATAACATTGCACTTTTGTTGCATTAGAGCGCGTGATGTACATAACATTTACATTAAAAAAGAAAGGAAAAAAAGACACATCTAAATAATTGGCTTGAGTATTTCCCTTCTGTATCGCGATCTCGAGATGTCGTGTGTATAAATAGAAAGAAAAGTGTTTAGCCTATCTTATTAAGGAATGCCAGAGTAGTCCGGGCTTTTCTCGCCTCCGCTTCTCTGAGGAGTTGTTCAATCTCATGCTGAACGTGCAGCACCAAGTATTCCTTTTTTGGGAACCTCTGTTTTGCTGCGTTCCATAACTTTGTAACTTCTTCCTGGCAGCACTTCTTTGTCTTGTAGACGTGTCTTTTCACGTATGCTTCATAATAATTATGATATAAACTCATTTTAAATAAATTACAGCGTTGACTGAGCCGTCGAGTAACTAAACATGTACGGGCGTAAACACAACAGGTCGAGACCTGTCCATGCGTCGCTGTCACGCGGCTCGTACGTCGCAGCGTTCGTCGAATCGCGCGTTCAGCTAGCCGGTGGCTAAACAATCGAAGGGCTACTGTGTTACTTTGTCGCGTTCGCATTACCGCGATAAATATTATTGTGTAGAATTTAGTAATATTTTAGTAGAGAAACACGTTTTACTCAATTTAACCCAGTTTTCTCGCAATTTTACACTGTTTCTTGCGAAAAAAAAATTACGTGATACTTTCTAGGACCCCCCCTTCTCCTCCACGTGAGATTGGGTGAGATTCGGCTCGACCCCCTCCCCCACCCCCCAAACGCCTCACGTAATTTATGGACCGCCCCATATCTGCAATATATTCCCCATGATGCTGGGATCTGATTTGGAATTGAGATTACTCCATCATTATCGCGGTTTTTGCGATGGCATCAGAATGGCATCATAACCCTTATCATCATCTTCACCGCTAGTGTTGTGCGAATGCATGATGGAATACTGTATGTTGAAATATTCTAAAAATAGAAGATTAAACATGGAAGATTGTTCCACGACAAATTCCCGATTCCACTCTTATTTCGTCGAAAATGATCGTTTGTGTTGGGTTCCTTATATATTGACGAATAATCGCGAATTACCGCACATAAGAGTGAGCCGAACATGCAGTCATCGATTTGGTATCAACAAATACAGTTACACCCAAGAAAATAAAGGAAATTGTTTCGAACTGATTTTGCCCATGGGTGAAGAACCGTATTTTTTTGTTCACCGTAATCCTGAAGACGAAAACTTAGAAAATGATCTCGATTTCTGTACGTTACACTCTTTTGAAGTGGATGAAAAATACATTGTCTACGATCATCAACTTTTCAGGTATGTATTAAAACAATTTGTCTGCCATATCCCCCCATTGATAATTTCTCCAATAAACCAATTTTATCCCCATCAACATTGTTAAATTGGCTGGTCTTGTATGCATTCGATAATAATGAAGAACAGGCAAAAAGATTGTTGTGACTGGCAACTGGTGCAAGCTCGTTTCAATGACGAATACGTACAAAACGAAAAAAATAACAAATATTTCAAACTTGAATCCTAAACCGTTGACTCCTCAGATCAGCGATGGAGATTTCTTTGGGCTCGTCATCAGACCTGTACCGGAGAACATTGACACATCCACGATACCCACAGATTATTTGGGATTTTTGTGTCTTCTCGAAAAATGTCATTCGTTCAATCGTGTTTACTCCCTAGTCTCGGATGTGAACCTGTCCATGAGCACCGATTCATGTAGGATCGACAAATTGATTTCCAAACTGATAGTTAAAGGGTACTGGTTGCTGCTGGACGAACGCGATATTGCGCATATGAAAAACAAAACTTTTACCAGTCACTTATGTACGTTCAACTCGATATTTCCCTTGAAATACAAGTTGAATCCTAAAGCAAAATTGAATAAACTACACTCAAAGATTCGACGCTGGTTTGGTTTCAACGAGGTGTTTGTATCTGAAGGTATATTCAACTTGAATCATTTTTAAGGCTTGCCGTTGGTCACCTCACCCATATCTGTGGACGAGGTGACTGGAACAATCTGCACCAAATCAACGTTTGAATTGACCATGGACGGCTCTTCAGAGCATGTTTTGACTCTGGATAACAGTTTCGGACCACACATCACAGAGCAAATACGATCCACGTTCCAATATGGGAAAACGGCCTAGCTGTTCACTGCGATAAATTACTTGAAGATGAAACTAAACACAAAACCCCCTGTTCGTTTTTTAGAGCTCGGTATAGAAAACGTGGGTATATTTACCTGGATGTTGCAGAACGGAAATCACTGGGTGGCTAAGGCAAACGTTTAGAGGCAGAGAGTTACAATGCGAGGTTCCTGAAATTAAAAACGGACTTTGCCAGTCATCCGCAACTCACCGAAGACGGTTATGCGTCAACGACAACAAAGACGTTCCGACCGTACACTGTCGTCGTTTCTAGATGATTTTCAACCACGATTCCAAAACCAGATTTCGCATTGGCTTGAGTAAGGACTTGGTGCCCGTATTTCTACTGTTTAATAAATCCGAGACTGTCTTTGTCCAAATGCACGTGTACTGTGGCGAGGTTCATTCGACCGATCTGCTGGAATAAATGGCATTAGCCCACACTCTAACGTAAGCGTGTCGACAAACATGTACAGAATATCGTTGGCAGTTGATGATAACGTCATTCTATCTCCGTGTACATAAATCGAACAAGTGAAGACGAATGTGTATTTCGTGAATAATAATAGGCTGATTTTCGAGGTTGTTGTGGAGTCGCGGCATCTATTCTATAATGGTTTAAAATTGAGCAATACATCATCGCAAAAGGGAAAAGCCATGCCCATGTCCATGCCAGATGATTATATCGATTGTATGGCTTCGATCTACTTGGTTATCGGTCGATCACCGCTGATGCAGTTGAAAGAAATGAGTATTAATCGTGAAAAAATTACCAACAAATATATTTTGCGGCAAATCGTCGACAGCGGTGTTGAAAAACATTACATCTTATTGTAAGAGCATCGGTTTTATGAAATTCGACAATATGTAGATAAACAACTTGCATATGAACGGGTGCAATGCTGCCATTTACAATATTCTCCAGCGAGCATATCCGTCAACCGAATGGTTCAAGTGTTTGCCGACAGCAAACAAGCAACTACTTCAACTGTTTATGATGCTGAAAAAGAATGTGGCATTTGCCACTACAAAAGATGCTACTGGTAATGCCAAGTTTGATTTATACGAAAATGATTTGACTTGTACCAACGTGAAAAAATTGGACGAGTTCATTTCATTTTCAAAATCGTAATTTAAAAAGAAATTATATGATGTGTTTTATATTAATTTTTTTACGATATTACAAAAGTGTTGGGATGTATTCGGAACATTGGTTGATTTTTCTTTTGACGATTGGTATTTTTAGCCCCTCCACCCCCGTGTAGTTTAAACGCAAAAGTCAATATTTTTATGGAGTGGTTTGGAATTGATGACGATCTGGACATCTTTTGGATACTGATTGTCCAACTCGACGTTTTGCATATTGTCCAAATCGTGCTTGAGTCCAAATCCCGTACCGTAAACCAAGTTTGAGTTGAAAATTTCGATGTTTGCCACGTATCCGAGTGCATTGACGTTGATATCGCATAAGGGGAGGTAGCTTAGGATTGTTAAAATGTCAAATATGGGAAACTGTGCCAAGGGAACCACATATTGTATAATTTTTTTGCCATCCTCCATAGCGACTTCTGTGTTTGGCAAAGAAGTCGTTATGTCATGGATCCATTAATTTTGTTTGACCATTTCCATATCTAGATATTCCTGGTCGAAAAACATATTCACTTTAGCCTTCTCGATACACGCTAGATCCAAAACAGAAGCCTACGATAATCCGTGATCGATCACGTGTTAGGTAAAAAGTTTGAGTTTATTGGTACTAGCGATTTTTTTGGGATATGTAGAATACTCGAATAAAGTGGCCAATATCGACGAATCCATAAATTTAAGTTGTTGTAGGAGAATAAATTCATGAACGTTTTAGCCGAGGTTTTCAATGGTTGTCCGACAAGGATGGAATATAAGGGACATTGGCCGACCAAGATTCTCATTTTTGAGATGGAGCTTAATATCGCCTTGTTGTATTTTCGAAATAAATTACAACCGACGTTGCAGGAATCTGACTTGTGAGTCACGCACAATCCGCCAATCAACAACTGTTCGCTAGTGGGTGTGTTTCCACCGCATTGTTCGTTATTCAAGAAACAAATATTCCTCAATTCCATGTTGACGGAACTGTTACAACCGTTACCGAGTTTAAGTTTTTGATGAACGTAAATGAGTGGATTGTAACGATTAATTTAATTTGTTTGATTGAAATTAATGGTATGATTTTATTAATGTGTACTGAGATTCGAAAATATATTTGAACTACCCTGAGCTTGAGGTTGGCTCTGTTATTGCAATTTTGTCATTTACATATATGCATATATATATATATATATATATATATATATATATATATATATATATATAATATATATATATATATATATACACACACACCTAACAAATACATAAGATGTCCATATTCACCGTACCAACAAACTTGGACTATTCAAATGCTTTGAGAAATGTTTTTAAAAAAACAAAAAAATATTACATTTGACGAATTCTTGCTGCGAGTGCCGCAAATATTTTCTCATGTATACGTAAAAATTCGTCAAGATGTAGAGTTACAAAAGGCAAACTTGTTTTTTTTTTTTTATTATTGCTGTCAGGTTCATCTTACAGATGGAAAACGATACTGCTATGCATCGCAATGCAATCTGCATTATCCACGGGGAAAAACATCCACACCTCGAGACGTCCCTAAAATATCCAAGAGTGGTAATTCAGATGTGGCTGCGTGCCAAGGAGCATGTTTTCCAACCTATGATCCCGAATCGAAATATCCCGGATCAAATAACTATTGGAGCGACCGCTGCGATGCATGTTTGTTGGTTCATCAAGAAGTCTACCTGTTGGGAGGAATTGGCAAATAAAAGAAAGCACGATTATTTCGTACGTAAAGATTATAGTAACTGGTTTCGATGTCAATACTTCGCCTTATGTGACAGAGATGAGTGATGAAACAATACACTTTCGTCTAAACTCGTATTATTGCGATAATTTTAACATGTCTCTGGAAGGTGAGGAATGCACAGACCATTTAGATAATAAAATTATAGGTGTATGGCGGAGGGGATATGTTTGTGGAGCCTTTGATACTGACTCGCGATGTCGAATCTATAGTTTCCGATAAACACACTCGGGTTCGAATCGGACCTCAAGCCGATTTGGTGTCATACAACTTTAAATATACAGATAACGGTAAACATCAAATCGACGAATATCAAATGCTCGGTTTAGTGTTTCTTTTGCTAAACTACCTTATTCTAAGTGTTAAGTCCGGAAGTAGCGTCGGGTTCTAATTGCATCTCAGGACTGAGCCCCTTACGCCTAAAGTAGAGGGAATTGAATACAAGGAGGCGGGCATCGCGGCCGAGAGGGAATGGGTAGGCATGGCCATCACTTTGGGGCCATGCCTACCTACCTAAGTGTAGTGTAGTAAAAGTTACATTAAGAAGAGGTATGGTAAAACCCGCATCGACACAGTAAAACCCATACTGACAGAAATTAAGTTAAACTCGTAGGAGCACTAGTGAAAATGCTAAAGGTGATAGCAGGTGTGGAGCCCATGCTGTTGAATATTGGAGTGAAAAATCTGGTAGAGAAGTGGCGTGGTTTTGTGCCAGCATGTTAAAGGCACATGCGCCCTTGAGGTGGAACTGCCATTCATGTTCCTGAGCGGGCAGCCTGGCTACCCGCACAGCAATATCGACAGCAGTGACTTCAGGCAGGGTCCTTAAGCTTCCAGCCGAGGGCGCGAGAAATCCGGGCAGCTCAGTCATAGCATCTACTCCATCTTCGCTCTTCTGCGCCGACATTAGGAGGTCCACATCGCGGGTGAAGGTGGGGATAAATGCGTCAGGTAGCCACCCCCTCTACTTCCTCCAAAATCTCCCTCGATAGTAGGTGAGCAGCGCTCGGAGAGACGTCCAGGAGCTACCAGTTGTGGAGGCGAATCCGCTGGCCCACGAGTGAAGGCTGACGCCATTACAAGTTCCGATTATGTTCCATTTCATTCCGCACGCATCTACAGTTGACAGCCAGCAGAATCCAGCAGTGGAGTGGTTCGCCACACTTCGTATGTTTCAGCACCTCGGGTTACCTCCAACATCCTCCGCCTTTATCGTTGGGCCGCCCCCAACAGATGCGCGAAACCATCAACAACTGAGCCACCCAGGTTCCCGACGAACACGACCGTTCGCTACGAGGGCTGCCGCCCGAGTCTGCGGTTTAATGGGTGGTTTTTCGACCAAATATCCCAGTGGATATTTCCGAAATAATTGCCGATATTATAATCTCTTGCATCCAAGGGCTGTATAGTAACGAGTTCCTACTGCAATTATTCGGTGAGGTCGGTCTGAATATGGTTCTCAAGACCCTATCAAACACATCGGACCCACAATGATCGAAACGAGTGCAAAGGCCTTGAATCGTCAGTAGGGAATTTAGTTATTCAATGCCTTGACGATAGAATTTGTTACGAGAGCTCTGATATCGACTGCTTAGAAAATGGTGGGATTCGTCGTTAAAGCATTTGCAACAGTTTCTCATTCTTGGGTGCCCATACTTGATGTTGTATTGAACATGACTGCAGTCGCCGATGTGTTTTTTACCATATTCGATCCATTCAACTTGCAAAAGCTACAAGGTCAATGATTACGTAGATGATATAAAAAAAGTTGGAATTGTAATTAAAACAAAAGATTTGGGTTTTTGAACTATGGAATATACACCAATCATGTTCGTGATGATGTGGAAGAACGTGCACGAAGGAGTTGTCGATTTAGTGAATCATCATTCCATCCAACCATCTTCTATCGATAATTATGCCAGCACCGGTAAATTAGCTATCTTTTTTAAAAAAAAAAAGGTGCAATATTTAACCCACCTATTACGGGTATTCATCCTACCAAAGTAGTAAAAGATGAAGATTTTAAAACATTATTGCAATTTCGTCTACAATGCCTACTGACCCTCAAAGTGTACTCGAATGGATCTCGTATCGATTGGAACAATATGGGCGGCAATGATGAAGATACGATGTTGTCAAATTATATGAAAAGTTTTAGTGAACAAAATCCCGATCAAGTTTTCGACTTTACACTCTACACGTCTAAAATGAACTTTCGAATAAACATGATCGATAGAGGAGTGTATTTGCTGGGGGGTTTCGATACTAATCTTGGGAATAACTGCATTTTTCACCAATAAAATAATACATTTATTTATTGTATCAGATATTTTATTAGTAATGGCGACTTTTATACAAATGTCTACCTTATGTCAAAATTTATAATAACTAAATTGAGACACTTTCTTAATCGGTAGTTAGTTCTTCGTCACGCGTGGGTAGAAGTAACAAGTCATAGAGTTCATCAGGTGAGTACTTTGTGTGATGTAATGGTCGATCCTTGGCTAGTTTGAAAATCTCCCAAACTGTGTTTGCACATACCTTTTCAGTTTTTTTTTTTTTCATGCCTTTCCTGATGAAGGTAAAGAAATATCCATCTTCTTTGCACGATAAAACAATTTTCGTCAGCCTATCGATGAAAAGGGCAATTGATTCATCGTCATCCTTATTTCCGACTTTGTTATAAGTTTACGTTTATTTTCGTAGCCATCTGGAGTGTTTTGGTGTGTTTCTTTACTTATACCAACTACAAGTTTGCTACAACACTATGAATACCACACTATATATATACCAAGAGAGAGAAAAATTAAGTAGAAAAAAATTAAAAAGATTCTTTCTTTATTATGTTTTTCAATAATGATTTACATAAATGAATGAAATATTTGCTAAAAATATCAATATGATTATGATTTTTATAATCGTCGTTATCTGCGTTATTTGCATAAATACAATAGTCATGAGGGTCTGCGTAATCATATATTAAAACAAATTTTGCCAATCGAAGGTGTTGTTTTGTAAACTTTCATTTCCCAATTGCAGATTCTCTTTACGATCATCTTTAGTGTTTAAAGTAGCAGTAGTAGTTTTATTTTTCGAAACATTTGCACTTTCAATCAAATTGTTGAAAAAAGTATAACTTTTTCCAGCAGCTGCTAATATCACGGCAGCCGCCATTCTTACTGTTATTGAGGGCCTTCGAGCACAGCACAACTTACCACCCCATCAAAAAGGTAAAAATTAGTTTTCTTTTACCCGAAAATTGTTTTTAAAATGAAAGGTGTTATTTGTAATACGTAAATTATCTTTATAATCCTTGTCGTTTATACACATATAATCTGATGTGTAGCGGGTGGTCGTAAAGTTTTTTTTTTTTTTTCCATGTTGATGAATAGAAATTTTGTCGTAAGATTTATTTTCGTTATTTACGTATTCTATACGGGGTGCTAAAATTATCTTTTTACCCGAATGTACCAAATAGATAAAAGGGTATGTTTTTTTTTAAGTTTTTCTATTTGAGTTTCCTCTTTTATTATTCGTATTGGATTTGTTTCTTTCAAATTAAAATATACTTTCAGGCGAATATTTTTATTGTTGTATTTCGATTTAGAAAACACGCACACCGTAGAACTGTTATATTTTGCACAAATATTTACCCAAAGAATTCCTAAAGGTGGTTCATATTCCTCAGACACACAACTTATAACCACAATAGATGGTCTATCATCTACGATATTAAAATTGGGAAAGGGATTGAAAGACCTGTAATAAACATACATCTGACTCGTTTTCGCCGCCATGATCAACTCTTGGTTGGATATGTCGAGATTACTAATTGCATATAAATTCGAAAGATATTTGAATATACATTGCGTGGTTAAAATAGTATATCCTTTTAATCATGCGAGCCTATCTGTACCGCAAAATTTTGTATGCGTAATAGAAATAACGTTTTCACCAGTAGGTAGTATGAGGTTCTTTGTCGAATCCACATACACAACAATTTTATAATTTATACCACGGAAATCTATGATGAAAATTCTATCTGAACTATCTCCTCTATCAATATCTTTAATTATTTTACTCGAACTAGATACGCATAACATTTATCACAATTATGGATTTCTTCGTAACGTGTGTTTAATTCATATTTCTTCAGATCGGTAATGCTGGAAATTACAACCTTGTTATTGAAATCAATTGAATAACTTTTCATAAATCGCAATATGGTATTGAAGGAAGCTATCTAAATTACATGTAAGAAGTAAATCACAATATTCATATGCCACATCCACATGTTTACTGTTATGGGTATTTGAGGTATTAAACTTGAACAACTCGCAATTCTCTTAGATATAATGAAAATTATCTACATACGATTCAACAGACAATTTTGAGTTTTCGGTATCTAAAACTAATTTGCCTTCTTCGGACGTGTTAGAGTTTTTGTGGGATAACATTTTTTGTGTTTGCACCATCCTCGAATTGCAAACAATCGTTTGGAACTTCAGGGGAAGCGTTTGAAATGATGACGAGGTTCCTCTGAATATTTTCAATAACTTGGAAAACATTACTTTCGTTAAATAAATTGGTTAGATCTTTTTTTTAAACGATATCGCTATCTCCCGTGAATGAATCGATAATCTTCACCACTAGTGGGTGTTTTCCGTCAGGGACGGCTTCCAAGTACTTGCTCAAATAGAACAAATCAAATAAAATTGCTTTGAATACTACTATTCGGTGGAAATAGTGCTCGCGAGAGTCACGCGCGTTATGAACGGTTATTTCTCTCGGCTCTTTAGCCTCGTAAATGGCAGAAATCCCTGGAATACCAACAAAGGATGAGAGGTTTACAACATAATGTCGACATTCAATCACACTATACATAGATTCAGCATTTGATGGAAATTGTTCGTTCTCCGAAGGTTTATATAAAGATGCCGTGACCATAAAATCACCATTGTTGTTGGTATTCACAAATTTTTTTAGGGTTTTCAATTATGACAAATCGTAGTGTTTTATTCGACCTGGTCGTTTGGACAATCGCTTCGTTTTTGTTTCTGTCGTAGAGCAGGAATGTGTTTGGATATCCTATACGAATGTATTGATACATGTAACTATTGGATGTGATGCGCATTTTATACGAAACACCGGTAAGTTGTGCATTTAGTTGCTTTTCCTGAAAATTATCGTTTAGCCTAGCCGTCATAACAAAAATGGAGGTGTGTTTGGTCCATTGGCTTTTAAACGTGGCCAAATTCGTCACCTAAACGCGGACAAATTGTTCGGAAATATTACGAAAAAGATGAAAATTAGAGAATGTGTAAGTGTCGCAAAGTAATTGATAAACGCATAATTCGAGTTTAACAAATTTCGCATTTTATTAATGGCTATTACATGAACTCTCCTCCGATCCACCAACTTTAATTCGTGGTTGTTTACTATGTGCCAATTCAAATCTACTGGTGAATAAACAGCTTCCCCCGTGGATTCAAGCACTCCCTCTTGACTATTTTGCTCGTAGTTATTTGGTTCGAACGAGAAGATAACATTAGGCGTACTTACGTCCAAATCCTAAATTTTTGCTTTGTTTAAAATTAATTTGGAAAAACCAATTACTAATGTATCAGTGGAACGAGTGGAGGAATAAGAGGTAGACGAGGATGATGGGTAGGAAAACTGGAAACTTTTATCGTTGTTTAGTAGCTTACTAAGAGACATATTTTTTGGATGGCATATCATAAAATAATGTGTGTTTGAAAGAATAAACATTTCGTGCTGATATGATGCATTTTAAATGTACTTTTTGATCCTGGGACTGTACATCAGAGATACTGAATTGCTTTCGACTTGAAACATAAAGGCAATGTTGTACTTGTTGATCAGTTCAATTAAAAGCTCTGAAGCTGATCGAATGAGTGCAAAATACTGGTATTTATTAGTATTCAAATCAATATATTCAATTTCGTCATTCACCGTGATAGTTTTGTATTTGATATTCGATTGTAATTTTGGAATTTCAAAGAAGAATCTATATTATAACTACGAGAGGGATAAATGTACGAATTGTTACCAGATGGAACATAAACAATGACGTGTTCTTCTTTTAACTTATCGAGAACGGGAATCTGAGCCACGCTGAGTGCCAGTGATGTAGAACTATCGATCACTACTTTGACCAAATCGTTATTTGGTGTCACCGCTACACTATTCTTTAAGTTATTCGGCACGACGAAAACGAAAATATTCTGTAGCTTGAAATACTCGACGGGAAGGTTTTTCAAATTAGTATCAGATTGATAGAACTGATACATACATTTGAAAAACAACAAGTGCTTGTTTGATAGGTGTTGTGAATTTTTAATGATTTGTGACGCCAACCAGTCAGTGTCTTCATCGAGAACGGAAATCGACAATTTTCCCAATTCAGTATTGGGTTGAAACTAATACCTTTATCCGTGTACTCAAACGTTTTCGCCACGATCGCTTCGTTAGTAAATTTTATGATATTTGGTGTTTGAATTTTACCCTTGATATATGACTTGACCGCCGCCGTAGTTTGATCATCCAACCTGTAAGTAAAATCACTATCGATTTGGCTGATGGTGGACATCAATATTTGTAAAGTGACTGCGTTTTTAAATTTATTAATCGAATTGTTTGCATCCGTGTAGTTCATCATGAAAACTAGATATCCTTCAAAATTGCGTTTTACACGTTTACCTGATTTAGAGCCAACATCCTGCATCAACCTGGTTAAATATACAGTCTCACGAGATTGTAAGTTTTTCGCAAGTATCTCGAATCCAGTTTTACTAGTACCGAGTACTTTGTCAAAACTATTAGTTATTTTGGCATTGTCTTTAAATGAATTCAATTCGGCAACCATTATGTAATTATTGTATCTATCTAATATATCGGAATTATTAAATTTCAAACGAGTTTGAGAAACTTTAAGTGACTTGAATTCGGGTAGATCTCGAAATATGTGTTTATTTTCTATTCGATTTCCACCAAGTCGATAATATTCTCGAAAGAAACTGCATCCATATTATATAAAAAAAATCAAATGGTTCAGCACAATTTCGGTTTAATGCACAAATAATGCAATGTGGGTCGTTTACCAATAGGACAATTTTGTAAACTGTAAACAAAGTTTTTATATTCTGTTAATTTTATCATGTTATCAAGAACAAAATGTTTCGAGTATTAATTTGTTAGACCTTCTGAAATTACAAAAGGCCCCTTTTTTTAAATCGGCACCACCTAAATTGTTATTGTTTTAAAAACTCTGCTAACTTTCCATATTTTAATTTAGAATCTTATACACCAAAAAAAAATGCATTATTCTTCTTTTGTAACTGATAATCTTTTTATTTACGCTTACATTCCTTCTCAGCCAATAAAAAAATTAATAAAAATCTCGCACAGTGCGTGTATACAAACGAGACGATTGAACCAAGGTATCACACTCGCTCTCTCCAAACTACAGAGTGAAGACACCATGAGAGCTAGCGAAGACACCATGAGAGCCAGCGAAGACACCATGAAAGCTAGCTGTGACAAACAAGACTTGTTTGACGAGAAGGAACTGTCACTGGTGAGTTTAGATGCCTGTCGCGGTTGGCTAGATAAACTGATACACCTGAAGGAGATGAGGATAATTTTCAAAGAAAACGATATTGGTGGTAAATTTCCAATTCAGTGAGCAGTAGCGGCAGGGAATTTGGAAATTGTAAAATTCCCAATAGAAGAAGGTGTCAACGTTTTGGCCAAAGATTCAGAGGGTATTATCGTATTGGGATATGCCACTTATTATTTTGAAAACTCGCTGTTACTTGTCTATCTGGTGCAAACAATGTATGAGGCAATGGGTGGACTTCACAAAAACTGGAAATTGTTGGTGATAGCGGCTAATGAAGATCGTGAAAACATTGTGCGTTATTTAGTTGAGAAAAGTTTAGGTGACCCGGTTTTCTTGAAAAAGGACTTATTAGTGAAATCCGCTGTCCAAGATGGTTTAGTGAAAGTTGTAGATATTTTACTAGAAAATTGAGCCAATGTCTTGTTTAGGGGACATGACGACAGTACTCTATTACACGAAGCTGTATCTAGTACAAATAAATCGACAGTTTTGTGTGTTTTGGACCATATAAAAAAGGCACTGGATATTAATGAGGAAAAAATTGAAGAGTTCCTAAATATCGAGGACAAATATTGTGAAATTGCAATTATGCGGGAAACATTTTAAGAAATTCGTAAAATTTTAATTATATATGGGGTAAAACCTTAAACAAATTGGAGCCAATGTCTTGTTTAGGGGTATGCTAGTTGGTATCTCTGTATATATTCTTTGAATGAAAATTGTCAAATGTTAACAAAAATGTAAATAATTATGTATCTATATATATTTTATAAAATAAAACTATAAAAAATAAAAAATTATATTTTATTACTTTTGTAAATAAACAACATATACAGGTAAATTATAATACAAAATCAGAACGATATTTCTGATACTTTCTTTGATTTGTTTCTTTAAGATTATAACGAGTCTTTCGGGTTGTTTCTCGCTGTAATTCACGACGAGTAATATTCTTTGTTTGATGTTGGGAGACGTCTGTTGTTGGTATTTGTCTTAACGCTTACTCGGTGCTTGTTTTTGCTTCGCATGAGTGATGTCGGGTGCTGATTTGTGCTTTGTGCCTCTCTGTTGATGGAAATCAGAAGTTGTTTGAGGTCTCGACTGGTGGAAAACGACTGTAGATCTGTGCCTTTGCGATCTTCGAACAGTTCTGTTGGCAAAATAAAATTATTATTCTCAAATATAATAATTACAATCACACTAGAAAAATAATTATAATAAATGTCAATCACAATTACATAGATTCATTTGAAGAAGTTGTTGGTCCAGGGAAAGAAGCGGTTGATGGTCCTGGCACTGAAGAAGTTGATGTGCCAGGGACTGAAGAGGTTGATGACTCATTATCTGTAGCCGAAAGCGTCTCATCCATTTCCTCCACATCCTCCGGGCCTGTGTCCTCCTACATTTGGCTGGAACTCGAGAGATTCATCAAGGATATGTAGGAGAAAATCTAAAATACCAGTGATTGTTTCGTATTGCGTATCTAAAACTCTCAAAAACCATTAAATTATGTATCCAATGATAAAAAAGTCAAGACAAAAAATCGAAAATTACGTATCCAATCACGACCTGAAAGACCAAATAAAATACAAAGTACTCCCTGCTTATCCAGTGCACCTTGAAAAAGCTGTTTTTTTTTTTTTTTTTTTTTTTTTAACCAAAAGTTTCCCTTTGCATATCCAGGTGACAAAACATGCAGGACCGAAAAGGACGACATTGCATATCCAAACGGGCAGGGGGGAAATTGGTGCCACACCCCACTTGTTTCGAATTGCGTATCCAGCCGAGTCGGGGGGAAATTTCGACCTACACGCAATTATTTCCTATAGCGTATCCAAACCGAAAACGGAATATAGGGTAAAAGACCCCATTTGTTTCCCACAGTGTATCCAGGTGTCAAAAGTAACTATTGCTAAAAGTTTCCTATCATGTATCCAAAAATTGATTTTTTTTCGCCTTTTTCTCGTCCCTGTTTTTAAATTATTTTTAAGAGAAAATTTTTTATATTAACTTTTTTTTATCATTTTAACTATTTTTTTACACAGTTTCATATGTACGCAATCACTAAAAGGGCACGGTAAAAGTGTGTACAGTTAAATATACAATTTTTAAAATAAATTTAACAATTTAATATCCAATTTTCACATGTACGCCATCACCAAAGGGTGCGGTAAAATGGCGCACAGTTAAAAATTAATTTTTATAAAGGTAATAGTTAAATACACAATTTTTTTAATGTGCCCCATCACTAAAAGGGTACGGTAAAATGGTGTACAGTTAAAATTTCAACTTTTTATAAATTTAATCATATTTATTTTAAAGTTTTGTGTATACACAATCACTTTTTTTACCTCAACAACCGAAACTCGCAGGTCGAAAGTCCGCGAAAGCAACAGCGTGTGCAATTACATCCGCCGCCGGCCGAACCGGTCATGACAGACACGACCGCGCTATGCCTTTTCGGGATTGCGAATGAATGTAATATTTTTTTAATCGATTTACTTCAATAATTGAAACTGGCAGATCCAAGATTTACTGATGCAACAGATGCAAGTATATCCTTCGTCGCCGGGCGGACCCATCATGATCTACTCGACTATTTTAGGCTTTCTTCCAGATAGCGAATGTGTGTTTAAACAAGCAACATGTCAATCAAACATTATTTTTTAACTGAAACGAACAGCAAGTCATTCAAACTTTTTTAAAACCAAAACAAGCAGCATGTCGATCAAACACTGTTTTTTTTTTACTGAAACAAACAGCTACACTGTCTCATTCACACTTGTAAATTAACTCAAACTACTTAATTAAACATTAATTTAAACTTGTATCAAACAGCAACTCAATTAAATATCAATTTAAGCTTGAATAAAACAGGAACTCAATAAAACAATCATTTTAACTTGAATCATACAGGAACTCAATAAAATATTAATTTTAAGTTGAATCAAACAGCAACTCAAACATTAATCAAAACATTAATCAAACAGCGACCTAATTAAGCATTAATTTAAACTTGAATCAAACAGCTACCCAATTAAACATTAATTTAAACTTGAAACGAACAGCAACTCAATAAAACATAATTTTTTAACCGAAACAAAGAACATGCCATTCACACTAACATCTGTAATTTAAATCAAACAGCTACACACAACAGCAACTCAATCTCGCTCGTGCCTGTAAATTAAAACAACCATAACAAACAGATACCTGTCGAAAATGGGATAACCTTCGCCGCCATTTCCTCTTCGCGGATTATGACGGTGTATGTCAGCGGCGTGAATCAGCAAAGCGTGCAGTCGTTCCCCGTACCGATGATTCCTTTTTCAGACGTGCTCGGCCAGGTAGCCGACCCAATATTTTTCCATCGGCTAAAGCAGGGAATGCGTATCGCACAGAACACCAACTTCGCACAATGTTTTAAGTGAGCACCCTAAATGTCTCGTCCCTATTCATCTTTAGTGTGTTTCGAGTGTTAACCATTCCGCTCGTTTCGCTACACACAATTTCCCTCCTGTGATTCACCTGCATGTCCAAGTTGCTGTAACTGCGCCAGCAGTCTGAAATTATCGTCGTGCCCGGAGCCATCCACTCGCGAACGATTTTGGTCAGGGCCGCGGCGTTCCTCTTTTCCACTGACACCAGGAAGAATTTTGTCGGATCTTCCCGCTGTACTCCCCTGAAAAACCACTGGCCATGAACTTTATGTACTTTGCTGTTCTTGCATTTGCCCAATTTGGACTCGTCGATCTCGATCACTTTGCCCGGTCCGCCGATGCGTTTCCTGTACATCAACACCCAGTCTATGCACACTTGGCGGCAGAAACTCGACCAGGCGATGACTGTCTTTCCCGAGCACAAAAATTCGTTCACTATAGTATGTTGTCGAGGGTATTTAATCAGGAACCAGAGTATTCACAGCACCACTATCTTGCCCGGAGACAAGTTTTAATCTCCCACGAAACTGCCCTGTCTCACCGACACTTAGAATTTGCATTTAGTACCGTCCTCCATTCGCCGTCAGCACCAGTAAGACAGGCCCATGTTTTCCACCAATTTCGCTTCGTCTTCCTCGCATTTTTCGCACCGTATCGTCGATTAGAGAATGTCATGCTCGATGAGAAACGTGATTATGTCTGGCGAGGAACGACTAACTTGCCTGGCATTCAACATTGTAATTTTACATCCCGCGCACATCATCTTGCGATTCGGGAGAGAATATTTGCCAAAAAATATCTTGTATACGCGATACGGAACAATAGTTGCAGAATTTTGATACGCTAAATGGAACTTGCTGAATATGCGATACAGCACTAGACTATAAAGTAAACAATTAGGATGGATACTTTATAGTACACACTGAATGTTTGTATGGTTTTACCATTACGATACGCAATACAGAACAATTACAGTGTCTGCAGACGACACCAAGACGTGTCCGAATAGCATTTATTTATTTTGTAGTGTTCATAGGCATTTGTACATATGGCATTGTAAAGTCCAGTATTATAAGTAGACCTACAAGTGAACGTAACATGAGAGACATAATGTGAGAGACACACACCACATGCTCAAAACACGTAATTTAGACTATGATACGGACAGTAGAACAGAACATTGTAAACTAGCCAATGCAATTTACAATTCGTTTTTATTTTACCAGTGAATATTTATATATTATGTTGGCAAGTGTTTAAGGAATCATTTTGTTATCTATTTCGTCTAAGTTGGCAACAAGGAACCAAGGGGTGAAGCACCTCTCCCGAGAGAGCCTCTAGATGATCCGCCAGGTAGAATGGAAATCGGCGACTCACCCCTGGCGAGCTGGGATGGCGTCGCCGACGATGAAAAACCTGGGGGGGTTAGTGAAGTGAAAGATTGGAACTTGCAACGGCACCTCCAGCAAGTGAGCCACCAGCTGGGGTAGAAAGCCCGGAGTCGCCCGGCGCCACTGCGCCTTGCAGGGAGCTTCCGACAGCTGGCCCGGATGTGTTTGACAGCGCAACGGCAGTGAGTGCTCTGGTCACTCCATCAGCACAATCAACAGCGCTGGCAGTTCAAGTGGAGCAACAGCAAGAGGACGACACGACGTGCGAGATCGTGACGCCAAGCACTGAGAAGAGAGGAACCATTTTGAGGACGCATGCACCAGGTGACTACCCGGTTCCCCTGCCATGATGTTGACAGTGTCAGAGCGGCCCATGAGTACGAGCACCGTAGGGGAAGATATGTGTAACTCTAGCAAGCAGCAAAGAAGAGAGGCGTAAGCAAGGGGATCACATGTGTCTGGCAGTTGGACCCTAGCGGCTGTCTGTCCGGGTCGCTCCCGGCGATGGCGTCATAAAAGCGACAGAGGCAGCAGAGAAGAATAAAGCACAAGCGACGGGGACAGCAGCATCGAGTCGGCCGGCTCGTTCTGCCCCCGCCGAACACGCTGGAGAGTACAACTGACACAGTCATGCATCACATGCAGGGGCCCTGCACTATGGGACGGCGGCAACAGTATCGGTATCGATCGCCACTGCCATGTGTGGCTCTACAGGGCCATTCATACATGCTGCGACCCAGGATGCAGGCAAGGAGATATTGATGCTGCCAGTAGCGTCACCATATTTAGGGGGGGGGGGGGGTGTTTGATGTGTGTTGCATCTCCTGCCTCGTAGAATGTTCACCAAGCCTTGCACCAAAGCTGATACTACGAGCAACACATTGTATAATTTCGTGTGAGTGGTGCACCCGTGCACATAGTGCAGCAAGAGGGTAAAGTGCAAGTCAGTTCAAGTTTGTGCACATGGTGTCAGGTGCAGAGAAGTGCAACACCGAGCATGTGCGTGCAAACAAAAGTAGGGTCAAGTTTCAAAAGGGCTTAAGACTGTGGACATTCCTAAAGGAATACACAATAACTTAGGCCATAATATTAACCCTATTTAAATTAAAGCAATAAAATCAGAGTTATAGTGTTCTGTATTTTTCGCCTCATTTGTTTTCATCTTTCACGTCGTTCATTGCAAGGGTGTTGTGTTTTGTTTGAAATTTGAAAATGTCTTTTTAAATTCTTATGTTACATTTTGAGCAGGTAAGCTTTTATTTATGCAAGTGAGAGAGTTGTTTGGTGGGTAGTAGAAAATAGTGCTTGCTTAGCGCTCCCTCACCATCAGGCGGTGAAGGTGCCAAGCCGGCTATGTCAGTAACATCTGGGACTTGCGAGGGCAAGGCTGCATCGTGCACGCCCGATAGCATTCACTTTTGCAACTAATAACCTTAACTACAATAGACTTTAAATCACTCTGGAACCATTTGTTTTAGCCGGCGGAATGCCTGCCCTCTCTCCCTGTGGTTTTGCATCACCCAGGCGGACTTAATTACTACCGTAATTCTTAATAACCACGAGTGCCTTTTGTCTGTATAGCTCAGTGCAAGTTTTCTCAGGTGAGAAGTTAAATAAAAGGCACTGAGAGATATGTGAAACAGTACTTCGTCGTGCTCTCATTTGTCTGACCGGAAGGTTCTTCAGGATACGGGCCCTTAGAATACCCGCATTTTCTATGCAAGTGTTCAGTGTTTAAATGTATTTTATTACTATTGCAAGTTTATCGTCTTTTTGGGCGTGTGAACCAGCTGATAGAGCACCCAGCAGTGCCGGTAAATATCAGGTAATAAGGCGTAGCTCCTGCCGAGAGGTTGCCTAAGGGAAATTCAGTAAAATGTCTTAAGCATCTACAGGAAGGAATCAGTGGAGCAGTGCGGGTTTCTAGGCCCTGGGTGAATGGCCCACAGCATGGAGACAGAAGTGTCACCTCTGCCAAAATTGACAATGCTGGAACAGTGTCTGGCTCCCTGGGAAACAATGTAAATATCATAACCTCAACTTGGCTGCTAGCCATATTCCCCTTCACACATCCATTGTCCAGCCACACGGCATCAGTTTAGTAAGTCATGTACACTAATAGTATTCTAAGAGTGTAATTTGCAGTGTTATGTTAGACAGTTGTAGAACGTATATTTATTTATTTAATTAAGTGTGGTTGTTATTTCGAAAGACATAACCTAGAGACTAGCCAACAGGGTCAAGTGGCGGATGCCAAATATGAACAGAACATCTAATGACAGTGTTCGCAGACGACACCAAAATGTGTTCGATTTTCATTTATTTCTTCTGTAGTGTTTTTAGGCATTTGTAGATATGGCATCATAAAGTCCAGAATTATAAGTGGATGTACAAATTAAGGTAGCATGAGAGACATCATGTGAGAGAAACATGCCACGTTGGCAAAATACATAATTTAGGTTAGGACACAGACAGTGGGACAGAACATTGTAAACAAACCAATGCCATTTAAAATTAGTTTTTATTTTACATGTGAATACTTATATATGATGTTTGAAAGTGTTTGAGGAATTATTTTGTCATCCATGTATCATCTCCTTGTCCATCCTCATCTCACATAATAAAATATATTTATATAACCGGATTTTGTGTTGTCATGTGAAAAGCAGGTGCACAAGTGCCGGCTCCTGCACAGCAATTTTCCCAGTAACATCATCGGAACCAGTAGGGTAAGTCGTGTGTGAGGCCTACTCCAGGGAATTCAACGTTGTAATCAATTATATAGCTGCAATATTTTAATTTTAATTTACTGGAACATATTTTAACTTCTCGTAACCCTGGAGTGTGCACCCCCCCCCCCCCAACGTTCGATCCATTTTGTTCACAGCCGAACCGTAAGTTTTCAACTTAACCTTTATTCCGGATTCATGCCTTTTTCACAGCTTAAGAGCTCTCCGAGTTTAAGTGGAGACTTCTATGTACTTGTGCCTCAAACAAGGGTTATTGAATAAATCCGGAACAACCCCTACAAGTCTTAGCTGTGTTTAAGGGAGGCTGACAGCCCTTACTAGATCAGGTCTAAAAGTAGTTATAGTGAAACTTCTCCATCATCAGCACCAGCTGCGGGAATGCAGGAAACTGCGATAGAGGATGTGCAGCCACTTTGAGTGATCGGCCATACGACCCGAGGTTAACAGTACATCATGTTTGCTGCTTTGCGGACTGGCGCCCACCCTAGTAAAATTTACATTCAAACACTGATCCGATCCATATAATCTCGCATTTCCTCCTGGACCAGACAGCCACCCTGTCATGCAAAAGATTGTGATGATCATGCACACAAATAATAGCCTTACCGTAATGTTTATACCAATGATAATTCTATACTTTGCTACTTACTGTTTTGTAGATTAATTTTATCCTTTATTTAAATTTGTCTGGCTGGGCTTAGTATTTCGTTGGGATTGTGGCAAACATTAAAATAACAGAAAAAAAAGCTGATTACACAACTGTGTTTCAAACACCCAAGGAAAAGACACAATGTTGTGATATTAAACCGATATTAATTTAAATATTTACATTAGTCACACAGTTCACAGTTAAATCGTATACATTTTGCACATCCAATATTTGCAATCACACACACACACCAGGCCAGTGTAATGGCCACAAAGCAGCCACACCCATTTTACACACAGTGGTTAACAACACACATAACAATATATTTATTACTGCCATGAAAACACAGACTTATCACAACATCGTAACCTGTCTAGGTAGATTAAAAAAACACAACTTGTACCCATTTGCTGTGGTAATTTGAAGTATTTTTTTTGGAGCAAGGTAAACTAATATTTTGTTGCACAACAGCATCAACACGGCCACGGCCATATTCACCTTGGTACTGTGACGTGTGGCGCGTATCCCCTTCCCAGAAACCCGTTTGCCATCCGCACCAAATCAACAAAGACTCCAAAAGCAACTAAGCGAGTGTGCGCACTCTACACCACAGGCAGGGAAGATTCAGTGCAGTGGTAGTGTCACCAGAGTAATGCAAGTGCTGTGAGCACCCGAGTGCAGTGATATGAAAAGGGATCTGCACATTTTCAGTTTTAATATTCTAAAGGGCTTAACAACAATGCAAGTGGTACACAAGAACATGTGTACACATAAACACCCCAGTTAAATGCCTTAACTGCCTAATATTTTCTTTTGCAGTCTTTTTCTTCATGTACCATATCTTTCATTCTCACGTGTAACCATCCTCACCTCATATCACATTGTCAATATGCATGTATGTTATTTTGTAGTGCAAGATATAATTTTAGCAACATGCGGGATCCTCCTGCGGCAAGTGAAAAGTGTTTTTATGCAAGTGTGATGTTTAGCAAGTAGTTCCACACAGGGTGCTGGCCCGCCCAAACTCAGCCAACACGCCGTGTTCCCAAGTCAGTCATAGTTCGTCTTGCGAGAGGTGTGGCACATTATGTCGCGACTCGCGTTTCGCGTGCTCGGCGGGCATCAACTTTTTGCACAATAGTTTCTTCAGCAATAGACTTTATTATTTAACCTAACCGTTGTTCATCTGCCGCCGAGACACCACCACCCGTACCGCCCAGTGCTTGCATCACCTGGGTGGATTTTATTGTACAACCTAATACATTGTGACCATGTGTCTGTTTATTCTGTTTAACCGACGCAGACGGGTGTAAGTTACTTCAGACGAAGTGTGTAGATCAATACCTAATAAATTTCTGAGTGACGGAAAATACAGCTGATATTTATTTCAGGTAGCCGCAAGGCGTTTAAGGTATGGGCCTTCTACCGCCAATTTTACCATAATCATACAAACAGTACAATGAGTGTTTTTAAATGGTCACAGGTAATAGCAACACTGTAAGTAAATTATACGGGTGTGTGGGGAGCCCTGATATCCCACAGAACCGCAAGCAAGAATGTACAATACTTTTCAGAGTAGTAATTTCAATCCATCAAGGGATTACATCGTGGTAGTCGGCCGAACGATCCTGAGGAAAACGAGTCAGCTCTACCAACATCATTGGCATTATTTTGGAGAATAATGTCTGGCATCATCTGTAACCAAAATACCTAAACTACAAATTTAAACATTTCTATTTACTGCTCCTCTAACCCAGCCTCAATCCTCAATTCTCATCTGACCATATGACTCCACGTCAACTGAAAGCACAGACCAGTACTGATGAGTGTTCCTTTACGTACTGATTCTGCTGATCAGTAACTGAGGAATGATATTGTGGTGCCTGGGTTGGAGACTATACTTCCGGCTGACGTTACTGAAGTGCAGGTAGATCAGGCAGTCTCAGTAAAAGTAGGCGAGGCAACAAGGTGGCTATGGATAACGAGCTGGATAACTGGAATGCGAATTTTTACTGATGGAATTCCTTTTGGCATGGTACTGATCAGTGCTGTCAGTACCAAGTGAAATGTAGTCCACGTAATGTCGCTACTCACCACTTCTGCCAGCTTCAGAGGGTTACAAACCCTCCTGCAAAAACATCTAAATGTGTTAAAATAGTAATTCAAATATTGAAATCTCTTTTCAGTTGTAAATTACAAATTCAATAATCATTGTTTCGCTGTTGACTTGTGCCAAGTGTTCCCCCTAGCACATTTGACAGCCGTGGTGCCATGGAAATGCGCAGTTGGGATGCACACTCGTGAAGCAGTGCAGTGTTGTGATACGCAATTGTGGACACAACTAAACACAGATTCTAGCACTTGACGTCAGAGCACCCATTGTAGTGCATGAATATAAAATACATCTTTATTTTCAGTGATATATTTTTTATTTAGAGTTTCGCATGTGATTTGCAAACACGAGTTTCCATGTATTTATGTAATTTTGCATTTCAGAGTGAGTAAAGATTGTTTTTCAGTGCTTCATTATGTACCATTCACAATGTCTGCCATTCTCACCTCATTCTCCCATGTGTAAACAGTGTATTTATTCTATGTTATTATAAGAGTTATTTACAAATGTTCCACCACAGGGTAAGGAACGCAGAGGGTTAATATTTATTGTACAATGATGAGAAAGTAGGTCCACGTGGCCCACCGGCCCGGCATCCGCAACCAGCGTGCCTCGGCATGCTAGTTAGTCACCTACGGGCATCTCGGGGATGTGGTTGTTTGTTGCCGCGACTCGGGTTTGGCATACACGGGCAGCATTCAACTTTTATTTTTCAATCATTTAATCTCCATAGTATTTAATCAACTGGAACCGATGTTCGCCAGTTGCCCGAGACACCACCCCCTCTTTCCCAGTGTTTGCATTACACGGGGAAGCTTAAAGTTGCACATTATTTCCTTAGATTTGCACAATTTTTACAGCATTACCTAACGAGCTGGTTTTGGAGCTGCGAAGTGTTATTTTGTATGTAAAGTGTAGGCCTGAGATCCTTGTTAGATAAACTGCATAATTACGCATTGAGAACTAATCATGTGGACATTATTTTGTGGCCTTCGTGCTCTTCAGGGCATAAGCCCTTAGAATACCTGCACCTTTTTCACCTAGTGTACCAGTATGTATTTTCTTTATTCGTTAATGTGCAAGTATCGTGTGTATAAATGTATGTTTGTGACTAGCCGATAAGTAACTGGGTCAACTCAACTTGAAAGTATTCGGCGAGCTTTTGTGTGTGCAACAGCACTACGTTACATGGGTGTGTGAGCTGACCCGAACAGGCCACTGCGCTCTACACATTTGGAATATTTTTACAGCACATCTATAAGGATCAGCAGCCCAGGATTGCATTTGTTGTCGGTCGAACGACCCTGGAGGAAACCACTGCATACACACTTCCTCATGGAGACCAGAGATTGTGTGTGCCAATTATTCCGCCTTTGAGTTCCATGTTAAGTTTTTCTACTTCTTGTTATAGTCGACGTGTGGTTGCAGCATCATGGCAAGTGTAGACATCTTCCAAGAACAAGTAGATTAGAGGAGGATTTGGATTAGGTGTGCAGCATAAACATATTTGACATAATGATGCTGGTTGACAGTTTGTCGTTCGCCAATCCCGTCATCCCCGATCGCGGGTGTGGCACGGTTTTTATGTATACATCATGTTGGTGTTTGTTTATATTTTCCACCAGGGCACATGACCTCACAGCTTGCAGCTGTCACCCATGCAGTGCAGCACAGGATGTGTGGTCCTGACGGCACGGCATGGATGGAGGGGGTGGTGGGTGGTGTCCTCCCCTCTATGATAAACTGTTCCAAGATGGCGGTGGTAGCTGGCATCATGGCTGCGGCGATCAATGTGGCGTAGCACGCAGGTTCAAGATGGTTGACTTTCTGGTTGACTCACTGACAGGCGATTTTTGGGGTCAAAATTTTATGGTGATTTTCTGGCGTTTTCCTGGTTCCAACTTCTTGATGTAAGGTATGGGAAATGGGAAAATTTTGTTGGAATTTTGCCAGTAGCAAATTGTGTAAGCCGTAGCTCAATGGAACCGATTACCGCGGAACACGTGGTCACAAGTGGCCACAAAGATTTGAAACATGGAAAACACTGGACACTCAAAAACAAGGAACATTTTAATGACAAATACCCGGATTATCGGGAGTGGTAATGCATTGAAGCCAAATATGGTAGAAGGACAATGTGGGAAAGTAACCGCATAAAACGCGAGACACTGATGCCAGTGCTCCTAGCAGTTTGTGCTGTTCGTACGATAAGTTGTGCATTGAATGGGCGGTTTGAGTATTTAGGATGCGTTTTAATTCAAATTTTCTCGCTTGTGTGATTATTTATGTTGGCAGGAATGATTTGTGCAGTTTTTGGCTGCAATAATTACAACATTGCGAACTGCAGCAAGTCCTTTTTTTAAATATATATTTCCGAAGGATGCAAGTCGGTAAGTACTTTTTTCTATTGTCTTATAATTGCAGTGTGTTTATTTTGCAAATTCCGATCATACAATACCATAATTTATTTAAATACTATTTTGTCATTTTGTAGGTGCAAGCAATGGGTGCAGAAATGTAAGATAGCAGACTTGGATGTAATAAAGAAAAAAAGGGCCTGGCTGTTAATACACGCGAACAGTATGTTCCAATTTTTTCAGAAAATTGGATTTTCTCAACCCAAATTTGCAGTCACTGGGACAACAATACAGTCAGTTAAGTGTCTAATCTGCTCTTTCTAATCTTGTACACAGAAGGGTCGTGCGAAGTTTTATAGTCCTTAACGACAAAGGTGCAGGTTTGTTTTTACTGGAGCAACACCTTCGAAAAATAATAGCAAATAATGTTTACATAGTCTGTGTTAGTGTATTAAACTGTCTGGAGTCTCTTGTTTAAGTGTGTATAGTTAAGCAAGTTGAGGTAGGAATAAAATTTATTAATTTCTACAAAATAGTTCTTTCCATATTTAGGCCTAGGCCTATGTCAGTGATTGCTCGTACAATGTTTACATGTTAAGTGTTGTTGTATCGAACTGGCTGAACCCTCTTGTTTAAGTGTGTGAATAGTTAAGTAAGTTGAGATAATGAAGTTGATTAATTACTTCAAAATAGTTGTTTTCATATTTAGACCTAGGCCTATGCCAGTGATTATTTGTACAATGTTTACATGTTCAGTGTTTCGTATTAAGTTGGCTGGAGCCTCTTGTTTAAGTGTGTGAATATTTAAGTAAGTTGAGCTAATGATAAAATTGACTAATTGCTTCAAAATAGTTGTTTTCATATTTAGGTCTATGTCAGTGATTGCTCGTACAATGTTTGCATATTGGTTTATTAAACTGGCTGGTGCCCGGGGCCAAATGTATAAAATTTGTTGTCGACCATTGTACAAGTTTATTGTCCAAAAATGCATGGTGTGCCAAGTCACAGTGTTTGCATTGGTCATTTATATTGCATTTTCATACTTTTGAATGTTATTGTTTACATTTGGGGAACTATGCATTTTAATATTTATTTGTACATTATTTGGGTTACATTTCCACCAACTACCAAATATTTTCTAATATTTATTAAATTAACAACTGAATGAGAACTCTTAATAGTTTGTTATCTAGGAAGTCGTTTACCCTTTACACTCGCAAAGGTCTGCATAACATTATACTGTGCAAATATTTCTTAATTTCTCTACATACTTATTTGTAAGTAATTTTCATTTGAATGAGTGGAGAAATGCCGAGTACAACTTTTTGTGGCGAGAATAATTCTTCTCCAGCCATTGTATCAAAGTTAATTCTGTGTGCTAAACACCATGTACTGACACCACACACTAAACACCACTTTTTGCAGTAGTGGAGATGTCATCAGGTTGTCTACAGTTGGTAAGTCAGTGTATATATTGCAGAGTGAGAACCAACTGCCGAGTGAGGGTTGCCATCGAAACCAATCAAAAGTAGTAGCAACATTTCCCCCACTTCATCATTCTACTCACAATTGTTTACACAACTCTGCACAAAACTTTCCAATACTAATATTTCACTCCTGAGTACCATCGTTACATTTCAGTGGTAAGCCTATTTATTATAAATTTTTAGAAATAAAGAAACGATTTTTTTATTTCACTTACTTTATTTACTCCCTGAAGTACCCAATATCTTAACTTTGTGCATATACCTATGGTATTAACATAAATTAGGTGTTTTTGAATGAATTTTTTTGCCACATTCTGCAATGCAGGTAAGGGAATGATGGTGATATGTACCATTTCATTTGACCTGATAGCCTATTTACACCATTTTGTTTGCAGTGATCACAGTATTGGAGAAAGTACTTGCAAATTGCATTGCAATAACAAATGTCCTTAAATTTGAACAGAAAGTATGTTAAAGTCATGGCCAAGGTAAGCTATTTACAGTTCAGCCTCTTTTGAATTCTGCAACATATTTCCCGGTCTTCTCACCGTAAAGCATATGAAAATCTATAGTACTATTTATTGTAGAACACATGTATTCAGGTAGGTTATTAGAAGTGATTTGTTCATGATGGAAATAAGCCTTGTTATTGAAAGTGAATTACAAAATTAAATGTGCTTAATGCATGCAAAACTTAGTGGTGTAAATTGTCTTAATAGCTTGAGTACATATGTTAGTATGTACTATCAGATATCTTGACGCATTGTATTTTCATCCTAGGGCCAGCTGTACTGCATAAATTGCATTAGTAAAAAATTTTAAAAAGGAGGGAGGGGGTGGTTATCTCACCTATAATATCTCAAATGTCACTTAAGTGACATGATATCAGATGCAATGCCACATTTTCATATTTGGTATAGGAGTACCATTGTGTTGTTGAAAGATGTAAGAATTTTGCAGTCAATGTTGCTGCTTCCTCCATGGATTATCTACACTAGCCAAAAAAAAAAATAGATGTCTTAAGTAGGAAGATGTGTTCCAATTCATGTATGCACTATATGAACTCACCATGTATGGTGTTTGAATTAGTCGAGTAAAATACTGATGTATTTGATATATTACCATGGAACGAAACTTATTGAAATTCTAAATTACCAAATCGCAACCACTTCTGAACACTTGAATTAATAGCATCTGAATTGAAAGCTACTACATATTAAAATACTGTTGTACTAAATGATAACTTTGAACACAGTCTTACTATGTGTGGTATGTTTGGGTGTTGCTGTTTATTTTTACATAAATACATAGAAATAAAACATTTTAAAAGCCATGAGGTGAGCAGTTTACCATAATTAAAAAAAACTTGCTAAATTATGAAGTGGTCACTTAGCATCTATCAAACTAGCATTTGGTAATTAGCGGGGGGCAGGAGGTCATACTCTTGCCCCTTCTGTACTCGACTGTGCCTTCAGTACAATTACAAATTAGACTATGCCCAATTCAATAAAAAAAGTCCAATCCCGAGAGTTGCTCTGCACCACAAAGATCCTTATGTTTTGTTGATGAATAGGCATATTGCCGAGCTACAGAACAGTCCTTTGTTTATAATTTTTGGTTACAGCCCCCAAAATTTCATAACTGGTTGAATCAAATTATGAAGAAGTAACTGAGGTTTCAAACGTTTATTACTTATGGTTGAAGCATGGCTGCCAGTGAGTTAACCATAGCTGCCTGTGTTTCACTTGAGGCATTGTAGTTGTGGCGTAACTGCACGAAAAAGACTGATTTATATGTGTAAAGGTGGACTCTCAGCCATCTATCGCACCTGTCAGGCAGTCACGTGATCTTCGACGAATCGCAGGATAATGTTTTCCTATCTGTCAAATATACATCAAATTTTAACTTTCGACGGACCGGCGTATATGCCACTGCCTACTGACGACATTCTGTAGACACAAATATGCATTTGAATAAAATCCAAGGTGCTAGATATGTGTTTATTGATCTTGGTGGTAAATTCAGGAATTTAAAACGTAAACAATAATTTAGTATACATTTTAATCACATAAAAAAATTATTTCCCCAAAATGTTTCGCTCTTGAAAATGTATTTCCAACCAAAATATACCTTCTACGACAGAAGAAAGCAGAACAAAAACTATATCTGTTAGGAATATAAATTTCTGAACAATTTATTTTGTTGCTAATTTAATGATAATACCTTCAAAAAGCAGTAAGTTAATGTTTCGGAACTTATTATGTCGGGAGGTTAATCTTAATATCTATAAGATATTACTGCTTAAAGCTATTAAAAGCTACAATGTTAAATAAGCAATTGTAGTACAGCTATTTTCAATTAATGTTGCATTAATAAACCACAGATCATTTGTGGAGATTTTGCTGTCCCAAAAAATATATTTGGTTATGTTCATTCCTGATTTTTTTACAGAAAGTTAAGTTTGGTAATAGCTCCATTCTCAAGAATTTATTAAATAAATTAAGTCAGTTATGCGTCTGACAAATTAAATACTGTTTAGCATTCCATTGTCTTACTTATATTTGATTAACATTTGTTCTTCGTAACTTGCAACATCTATGTCTGTGCTCAGTAACATGATTCTGTTACAACTGATTGTCCTTCTTTCAAGTGATAATATTTATGCTGTAAGTACTTGTTTTAATACGGCATAGTAATATAAATAAGCAACTATTATTATATTACATTCGGCCAAACAACACGTTTTAATACTACGAGACGACAACTGGACATAAATCGCACATGCCGAGCCATGCAAATTTGAATTTCCCAGGTATTTGTCAGCACAAGCTGCTAGGAGCGCTGTTGTGGAATGTCTCGTATGTTGAAAATGTTAAAACACCTCAGTGTCCCATATTGTCCTTCTATCATATTTGTTGAAGCGATGAGTGGAATCACAGGTTACCTCTGTGCAGCCTGTGACACAATTAGAATACAATTTGAAAGATGCCGCAAGGCACTGGATCACACTTTTCAGGTTGGCAGAATTTTAGGGCTACACAGAAGGGTGATACTTGATAGTATGAGGTTTTCGGATCATCAGGGAATAAGGTTGTGTGGATTAGATGGAGGTTTGCTGATTTTTTCAGGTCTGGCGTCAATGCTCGGTGAAAGCTTAAGATGGTGGAACGTGGATCGTCGGCCCTAAAGTGGCCTCCCTGATGTTCCACTGTCTCTGAACTCCTGCTGAAGATGCAAATGGTATTGAACTACAATCCCATGGGCTAGGCTAGTAGAGAGTATTCCAACTCCCCCTAGAATCTTAATCGCTCCCACGAGAATTGTTCAGGGCCATTCTCACACCCGATACGTTTATGTAAAAATATTTAAACAGGTAAACAGTCGTTATGCGACTGGAGAAATAAAAAGCTCATTTTATCATGGCATCAGTTTTATTCCTCTAATCCCCCGACTGGGGCACTGACATTATGGTCTCCACTCTAGCTCGGTGAGCTCTACAACTGAGAAAATAGCACAAGACTTATATACTGTTTAAGTTGAAATCTTAAGGTCCGGCCATGAACAAATGGTCTGGACTGTGGAGCGGCATGCTCACCAGCTACGAAAAAGGCATTAAATGATCTGGTGCAAGACCAATTAACTATTGAAAACTGCATGACTAACACAAAAGATGCTGGGCCAAGGAGGTCGCACACGAATGTCTGCTACGTGTGAGTACCACTACATGACTAACTTGGTTTTGGTGGGGAGCTTGCTGTGTGGCCGAACTCTCAGATGCACACATTGAAAAAACCTTATAATAAACATTTATTTTGATGATGAATGAAACGAATGGTGGATATGTGACACTGGTGACACTTTTATTTTAATCATAAAAACACACATAAATAAAATTATAAAATCACGTGACACTTATTCTCAATTAGAAGGTTATTTCTGGGTGTCCTCAAGGTGTTTCTTGCTTTTCGCTTATTGAACTAATTATGTGCACCAATTAATTGACATGTTACCTTTTATTAGAAATACTTATTACTGAGATATCAAACCCCACCATGTGGCCGAAAAGTTGCAGTGGTTTCCATTGTGCTAGAATGGATTAAAGGCAAACTACCGGACAATATTCTACAAAAACACTGGACGTGATGCTGGTCAATTACGAAAAATAATTATTAAACAAAATATAGTTTACGTGCATGCATCTGGCTTTGGTTAGTAGGTGCAATATTAGGTTGAGCACTGTGCAAAAATCATTATTCAAGGGTAACAACACATATGGATGTAGAGCACAAATATTGCCATTGCGAATCTTTGATAATAAATTACTATACAGAACAATGTAAATATATTAAACACTTCAAAGTTATAATTAAACCATACGTAACTTATCTGAGAACATGGCTCAAACTAGACACAAAACACTCTCTTCCAATCGCACGTGACATATGCAAACTCAACATAAACACCGAGTAAACAAAAGCTAAACACTGCACATTAATAATAAATAACACTGCACACAAAATAAATACTAAGTAAAAAGGCAATGGAAAATAAACATAAAAACAAACAAATAAAACCACTGATGAACTGTGTAAACACACTTCATGCACACATGCAGAACACTGGTTAGCAGCTCACTGCTACTCTCCTTTGGAGGCGATGTTAATCATGAGTGTTGGTGCTGGCGACATCGAGATCACCCTAGGGGTAGACACGGGGCACACGTCACATGTTACACCTGGGGTGATTTTTTAAAGGTTCAATTCAAAAGGCCTGCATAATCCTTAATTGGTTTATACATAAGATAGGCATATTCATGGCTAACAACTTCAATTTAAAATGAATGCCAAAATCTCGGACCAGCAGGGCGAGCATGGTTGTAATTTTGGCCCGTCATAGGCGCGACATGTCATTGTTGTGATGCTTCATGTGAAGGAGTGAGCATGGATCGAATGTAAGTGCATAGTCGGGAGTCATGACTACGGCGTCATTTGTGTGTCGGCATATATTAGCAGTCGTGACTATAGCTCGCTTACTGCAACAGACAAGATGGCTGACACCCAAGTAAAACTTCAAACTGTATATCTTCGTTTACGAAAAAAATACGGGTTCTATAAACATATTTATGTACAAATTGAAACTATACGTAATGGGAAATGTTTCAATTTATCCCCACTGTCATAATAACACAATAAACACAACATTCCAAATATGTGATAACTACAGACTTTTACAGAATATGTTATCTTTTACACTGTGCTCTTCGTACAGTTGTGTTGGTAACTCAGTGGGTCACTGCGTAGGTTCGCGATGTTTAATTTTAGGTTTTAAAGCTCAAAACTCAATGTAACGAAGTTTTTGTAGTAATTTTATGTGATACATTATTGCTGTTATTATTGAAGTTATTGACAGAAAATGCTTATGTCTAAATATATTTTTCTAAACGTAATAACAGAAACCGAAGCCGAATAAAACAAACACAGGCAGCCGATTCCACTGTGTAGCTACTTGTGTACTACTGCTTTTATAGAAAGAAATTCTAGAAATGAACGTTTTCTGACAATAACATAAATTATAAACAACAATAATGTATCACATAAAATAACAAACATTTCGACCCTACCTTCGATAAAACACAAATAAGCTGATCACAGTGGCGAATGGAATATTGTTTATTTTTTAATGTGGCCAAATAATTATGTGAAACAACATATTTCCGATTGTGTAGTATTTATATTGTGCTATTTACCACAATTTGAAATAATAAAAAAATTTCCTTTGGTACCGGTATTGAACTTATACACCCTTCGGCTCAAGGCCGTTACCTTATGATCTGCACTACCAAGCCAAGTTGATGTAATGGGAGGAAAATACATAACTAATTATTTCGCCTAGAAATCGTGACGATTTAATTTGTATGCCCTTACTTTTGGTTTGTGGTTTAATGGGTACTGCTAGGACTGTTAAAATCAATAGTGCATATTAGTGCACTCCAAGGTAAGCACACCCCCCTATAACTTGGTAAGATTTTTCCTCCCCAGCAGCCACCCCACACTTTTCGCCCCCTCATTCTCATTCAAGCCCATATGTACCTCCCGGTCGGAGGGGCTTCTCCCACACGAACACTCCAGGGCTCACAACAACAACACATTACCAAAAAAAAAAAAAAAAAAAAAAAAAAAACCCCTTCAAACAAAGCGCTGTGATGATTACATGAAAATGAAATGAAAGAAGTAAAAATGGAATGAAAGGTTGAGTGTTCATATTACCTCGCAAAATGGCGTTTTGGAAGAGGAGACAAAGTATTTTGTATTGGTTTTATTAGTTTATTCGTTGTCACTTTACTTGATACATGTTGACTGAAGTAACTCTTTTATCTGTCAGATACTTTTGACTTATTGAAACAGTGAAATTCTCACTGATTCAGATTTAGAGTGTAAATACCATAAATACTTGCACTGTGGAAATTGCTTCCAATCTGTTGCGCTGGAGGAAAACTCTAAACTACAACACAACAACGTTATCGATTTCGTTTGCTTATTTTTGGGGTACATTTTCTATTTATAAAAGTATACTTTAATCACGAAAATATATTGGTAGCTCAATGATAACATTCTGGGTTGATGTGCAGAAAATGCAATTTTGAATCTCACCTGGGAGATACAATTTTAACCAGTTTATAATGCATTTCTGCTGTGTATTTGGCATTACAATACACATTTAACGTCATTATGAATACAGCATTGGCATAATAAAATGGAATCAGCTAATATTACCAGTGCATAGGGGTGTGCTATGAAAAAATTAATCAGTATGGAATAATAAGATATTAATATATTAATTTTATCATTCTCCACTCTTCAGTATTACCATATATGACAGAGAGTCATAAAACAAGGTTAAATAGAATAAAGTGAAGTTAATGTAGTCAATAATGTGATTTGTTTACACGAACAGGCAGAAAATAACACAGCACCAGTTTTTTTTATAACTACCCTATTACTAAGTGTTAAGTGTATCGCAAAGGTAGGATGGGAGCTAATTGTGTCTCAGGGCGAACACCTTACGCCTACAAGGAAGGGAAATCATGCAAGGAGACATGCATCAGGGTAGAGAGGGAGTGGGCAGCCATGGCAGCAATTGGGGCCATGACTACCTCGCTAAGTATACTTATAGCTAAACTATAACTAAGAAGAAACTGGGAAAAACCAGCCAAGACACTGTAAAAGCCCAGCTGACAGGAAATAATTTAAAATTATTGCATGCATTTAATAGAAATGCTATGGGAGAGAGAACGTTGGACATCATTCTTTATTATTTGTAGAGATGAATAAACTAGTAGAGAAATGGGCTCTGTTGTTGTCTGGGAATGGCACTGGCTTAACCAGAGTGATTCTTGCACATTACTTGGTGAGGGAAGTGGTGCAATTATGCCTCTTCCCTCCGATCCCCAATAGATCTGAAACACTAAAGACAAAAGGGAGTGAACTGCCAGTTAGTGTCAGCAGGGCCAACACTATCTGGTTTTTTATTGGATCAGAAGAAGGTGGTACGAACCTGTGGAGAGAATGGAAAAAAAATTAACTTATTCTAAATTACTAACCTTATATAAATTACCTAATATTAACATATGTCCTCGGGGACATATGTGTTTAAACTTAATGCTATGCTACCTTGCAGCGGCCGATCTCTGTAGCCATTGACTGTAACAAAGTATATCTACAGCCATGTGCTGCAAGTGCACAGAGCTTCACTTGAGCGGGGAGGGGGGGGAATTATAATTAACACAGGGAAGTTCTCTCACCAACTTCTACAGGGAGTTACTCGATGCCGCAAACCCCTGCAGGATGCATAGGCTGCTTTGGAATCGGCTGCAGCGCAGGGCCATACATATACAGACAGCTAGCTGGGAAGAGAGGTTAGGCTAGCTTAACCAATATCATAGAGTACCATAAAAATAATATTATTTTAAATTATATCAATTAGCAATTAACCTAGTCTGATCTGTCCCTTCAGGATTGTTCAAATGTTTCTACAGTAGTAGACTAAGGAGGCTGTGCAAGTGCTATAAGGAATGGCATGGCAGAGCTACGGGGGCCTATGCACTAGGAGCGACTTAGGTGGCTTATAGCGCTGTGTCTCGTCTATATTATAGTACCCAAGGGCTGAGATAAGAGCATTTGTATGGTTCTCATTGGACTCATAAAAGGTATGGGACTGTTTACGAATAACGTCTTTCAGCATTTTTTGTTTCAGTTCTGAATATAAGCATCTGATTGGGACTTACCATGGTGCATGTGCTGCCAACCTAAGGCATTAATTTGGCACTACTTGCAATGTTTGTAAATGGCTTTGTGCAAAATATGCCCACACGACCGGTGGCATGACCTGTGTATTTACAACCTCAAGTTACTTAGATTCTAGCATTATTATAGATATCATATTATAAGGAAAAGGATTAGTACATATTACACATAACCACAAGCACTCATTGCCAAAATTAAATGGAAATTAATTATGATGGCAGTTGTATGTGATACCATATGGTGGATACTAACCTGCATTTTGGTTCTTAATATATACAATATTATAACAATGCAATACGCAAGCTTAAGTTAATAATAAAAACTAGATTAAAATACATTTTGATGGAAATGTTTACAAAGTTATGGCTATAATCGCCTTTGGCGGTAAGATATTAGAAAGATAGTTAATTTCTTGTGAAGTTCATAGCACTGTACATATTTTCGAAGTTCACTTGTAATGTTCACATGTGAGACACACTGTTATAATTGCTGTAGTGTCTGTCAACACACATTTATTCTCAGTATGAGCATGTCTCACTGTAACACCATTGAGAGTTCTTTAAAAAAGATTCATTCATATATTATATAATCAGTTTTAGCGAGTGGTGTCGCTTTATGCTTTCTAAACAATGCATTTACGAAAAATATGTCTTTAACATTTGCTTGCTTTTGGTAGCAACGACAATTCAGTTATACATAGTACGAATGCTTTAGCAAAATTACTATGAATTTCTTCAGTATGAATAGTACATGAAAAAAAGAGAGTATTTAATACATTTACATATAGCCTATATCAATAGTTAACTAATGTCTTATATACTATGTGGTGGTTTTTGTAATAGATTTTATTCTCATATAAATCATGCAATAGTGGAACACTATAGTAAATACCTGTGGGTAAGAAAGTAATACTGTTGTTTGAATCAGCGTTGTCATGTGCAAAACTTATTAAACTTGAGATAACGTAATAATAAATATTATTCGCAACAGCAAAAATAATAAAAATATGCAATTAATCAATAATGGCGTAGGCACTTTTCCTAATTAATAATTTCACTTTAACAGTATCTAATGACCTGTAGGTCCGATAGTCAATTATGTAGCACTATATTGAATTAGTAGTTAATGCTCATTACCATAAGCTTAACAACATGCTATTAAGAATTGGTATTACTCAATTATGAATGAGGGTGAGGGTTGGTGCCCTTGTAACACAAGTTAATACATTCTAAATTATTGTATCACTGTTCATGTACAGACTATGTATGTAGTAACCATTTGTATACGATGCTAGGAAAAGTAACTTATTGGGGTGGATTGATTCGTCCCAGCAAAATAGAGAGTTTTATCAACTTTATGTAAAATGCGACTAGCGCACACACAAGTAGGATAATGATTCCCATCGATATGTAGTCATAATGGCTGGAATCCAATACAGAAAACCACCCGAAGAAAAAGGAACTAGGTCTTGAAGTACTGGAAACTCTGTTTGATTGATGTGCCAGTCAGTGTCAAGCGCAGCAGTTATGTTATAAAAGTGTATGCCAAATTGAAGGGAAAGTTGTGGTAGGTGCAATGACTGCTACGTGAGCCAGTGAACAGGAACAGCAGTTTGTTGAAGGGAAATGAAATGGTTGGCGCATGTACATCACACAGATGTGTGGCCTTTACAAGATAGTGGTTAGGTGTGGCAACCTGACAGCCGCAAAGCACATGTGATGATCGGTAACATTTAAGTTTAATGACTTGTTCACACACACTATCACTGTGCCTGCAGGAGGGTTAGCAAAACATATTGATGTGGAAATAGACACAGTTGAAAAAGTATTATCATGGGAGCAGTGGAATTTGCATGCTGAAAACAATGGTGTTTGCGTCTGACAGAAGAAATTGCCGCCTTTATACATTTAGAACTATCACACGTCAGTGATTCTTCCGGGATGAACATAACATCCTATGGCATTTCTGGTGAGGGATAGATTTTCTTGACAATATTTGTCTTGAGGTCAATCACAATGGTAGGAGATGGGACTTGAATCGTGCACGATGTGTTGCCGAAACGGTAAAGGACTGGTTTTAAATGGTAAACATTCCATGAGACATGTACTCTTGCAACAGGCACTTGTAATTTAATTACTAGCTGGTTTTGGGAAAATGAGCATTCTGTTAAGTCATGTGAATAGTATCTTGAAATATCGGAAACACCAATGCTCAGAGTTAATTTCAGTTTCAAAAGTTGGACATATAATTTACTCAAATCATGTAACAACTGTGACTTGTTCACTGCACTAAGCGGCAACCTATGCAGCTGGAATGAGGAATGAAAGAGTAAATTGAATTTTCAATTAACAAATTATTGAGTAGCTGCAATATACTTCTGACTAACAAGTTATATTGTGTCTCAATTATTTCAAATTTACTCATGGCTGACTGGTGTGTTTTAAAAACATTAGAAATGCCATTAATGGCTTGGGAGAGGGAGCGGCTTTCGCTTATACTTTGTGCTGTATTTCATTGACCACCTTAAAACTTATACTAAGGGCTTTGTTTGTTGAGTGTATATGTCTGGCAAGCGTGTTAATCTGCTGGTCAACATGGCATCGTTTTGGAGCAAGGCATGTAAGTGTTTATTAGTTAGCAAGTAACAGCACCAGGAATCCACGTCTACAATTACCTGAATGCAGCATTTACCTCTAAGCTGTGTGCTGACATCATTGTGGGTATTCTCTCAGTACACCATTTTCAACTGCCTGTGAATAACTGTATAAAATTTTCCCATTAACACATAATGCTGCATTTCTGTCAGCACACACAACATGTAAATATTGGTAAATATTGTAAATCCCAGCATGCATCTGGAAGGTGGCTGGCACAATCAGGACAGCTGAGAAAAGAAAACAGAGTGCAGCCATGGCCTTGGCTGCTCTGTAAGCAATGCGGGCTGGTAGCGTGCCCCACTCCTCCTCTCGGGCGCGGCCATCGATCGGGGTTGCCATGGCGATGACTGGCGCATGCGCAGTGCATACTCTCGCCTGCGCACTACTGCAAACAGCGTCTGGCGATGAGTGTCGCAACACCAGGGATGGGGTTGACAGCCGTATTCCCCTTCTCCACGACCACCGGTCGCTCAACAGAGACTCAGAAGTGCGGCAATGGACAGGAATACAAGGCGGACGCCTTACGCTCACCGAATCCTGCTGTGTGAGGCACATATTGAGTCCAGGCATTGTCAGCACACCCCAGTTTCGGTAAGAACAGGCCCCCCTGGCGACATTGTGAACGGCACTCAGAGTGTTTCACGAAAAGTTGATGCGCTCAGATTGTTAGCGACACATACTGTACCATAGTTTATAACATATCTTAAACACAGCACATAGAAAATAACAATAAATTATCGTCAGAATGACACTGGATTAGTACGTAAAGGCAATTTTAGTATGTCAAGTACACACTGTATCGTATTTGGGAGGTACTGTTTTATTCGTTTGAACATGGATAGTAGAGTCTCTTAGCATGTCAGTTACTCTGTAGGGACCACGATATCGGTGCGTAAGCACCTTCTGTCTACCTCTATTTCAACCCACACGTAATCGGTAATACGCAATATGTTCTTTTTGTGGGAATAGTAAAATTGAGCCTTTTGCAGTCCTTGCACCTGAAGTAAATTCACTTTAGCCATTTCACAGGCTTAAAACAATTTTTGGCTTCAGTCATGCACTCTTTGGGAATGTTGCCCTGCTACTACTTGTGCCGGTAGGGCTGCCTCTACTGCGTGCAATAAGTATAATGGGGTGAACTTAGTTGTAGTATTAATACTACAGCATTATAGTTGAAACAAATGAAATCTACGTAGATCCCAGTTGACTTGATCAGTGTTTGCACAAGCAGTTAGTTATTCCCCAATTATACGATTTGATGCTTCTACAAGCCCATTACAGCTAAGATTATAGGCAGTAGTCGTTAATTTCTTTACACCTAGGGATTCTAGAAGATGACTAATTAATTCGTTCTGGAAACTAGTACCTCTGTCAGTTAAAATTTGCTCAGGACAACCAAATTGGATAACGACCTGTTTAATAAAGTCTGTACGAGTGGCAGCATAAATTAAGGGGACAGCCTTTGCAAAAACATACCGAGTAAAGTTCTTGGTCATGAGTAGAATGTATTTATTTTTGCGCGCAGTGGTAGGGAGGGGCACTGTTGCATCCAAGGCCCACGTCTTTAAAAGCAGTTGGTGAGGGAAAGACGTCATCTGACCAATCGGTTTAGAATTAATCACGTTCGTTTTCTGGCAAATAGGACATGCTCTTACATATTTCTCTTAACATCAATGTTCATGTTATCCCGGTAATATGACTGCTTAATTTTTTCAAGGGTTTTGAGGTTCCTGAAATGATTTCCACCGAAGATCGCATTGTGATGAGCTTGTATAATCTCATTAACATATACCTGTGGAACAAGAGTTAACTTGGAAGGACACTGAGGCGTATTAATTTTTAAAAATATTTCAACATTCGCTGTAATCTCATATTGATGGCTCAATCGACGGTACTTGTTGTCAGCCTGGTCTGGATTAAGTAGTGCAAGCTTAAGTTGTTTATGTGCCGATCACGGTCGTATTCTCCTACAAATGGTGAGGAATTAACAGTAACGGGACATAAATGAAAAATGGAATCGTCATCGATTCGCATATACTCCTAGTCATGTGTGTATACAGGCAAAAAATGTGGTTTATCAGATTTAAAAACGATAAGTATCTTACATTTTAGCACAGGATCAATATGTGTTGTCTCTAACTGGGTGTTACTATTGTCCTTAATTATCTGAAGATTTACTTGATATAAAGTGATAATAATTTTGCATATTGCGAGCATCAGAAAGATGTCTTTGTTTGCCAATGCTTTTGCTACTTTATCTCTATCCTAAGATTGTAACTCTGATTTGAAATAATTCTTAATATCATCCCAATGGTGTACTGTGTATTTAGCAACATTATTCTTAATTTCGTCTGCCTTGTGACTGTCTTGTAAAATAGCTTCTGCTAATACTTTGTATAGCGATATGCACATCATCATGGGTTTCTTTTTAACTTCGTAAGAATTTGAGTTAATGGTGACTGTGTGTGTCTGTACTTTAGGGTCAGTAGTAATTCTGCTTAAGGCATTCAGTATCGATTCGCTCTCTAAGCTTGTTTACCTGGGCTTTAAGTATCCTCGTTCTTGTGTGGGAATAGAGGATGTGCAGCCTATTTTTGCGTGAGATCAGCTGCCTGATATGTTCAGGAAGCTTATCTGCGTTCATCCTCGGTGTTTTTTCCGGGACAAACTTACTAATTACTGTTTGTATTATCTCTGTGACGTGCTCAACAGCAGAGTCTAATTCGGCAGGAGTACTAATCGGAGCTGGAAGATTAATTTCGTCGTCCAAATAATCCCTGAAGCCAGACCAGTTCGTACGCTTCTAGTCTTTGATTTTACGAATTGGTGTAATGTCTGTGTCAACCTCGTTGAAAGACAAGTGGACAGGATAATGGTCCGAAGCCAATTCATGGAGGACTTCAAAATCTAAGGCCATATTAAAACCTTTATTTAGCACAATATCAAGTATATCGGGCGTATGATTGGCTTGACTAGGATCATAAGTAGGTTCGCTGGGCTCATAAATAATGTTATTATTTTGCTCCTGGTGTCTAAATGGGGTATTTCCATTGGCCGTGCGTGCGAGACAGTACCAAGCAGGATGTTTGGCATTTAAATCGCTGACAGGGAACGAAATAGGATGTGCATTAATTAATTCATCAAGATCTGCATGCTAAAGTGTGCGACCTGGTGGGCAGTATACTGAGTAAATAGCAACATGTTGGTTGACCAGATTAATAGTGGCGCATATTGCTTCAAGTGTTTGTAGGTTGAATATTTTTGCGTAATTACTAATAACTGAATTTCTAATTAATATTAGGACACCTCCTTCCTAAATTATCACGATTTTTTTGGTAACATTTAAAACCTGGAATTGAAAATCTAAGTTGTGGGCGTAGACAATTATAGGTATCTGGTAGCGAGAAATAAAATCCACCAACTCTTGTTTTTTCCTGCGAATGCCGTTAGCATTCCAGTAAACTATAAACTATTGACTACATTAAACCTAGAGGTAGGCTGTATATTTATCGTCTGCCTATAAGGAGCCATTAGGTTGCTGTTGAACAATTCGAATGGCCGTACCCATCAGGGTTTTGCCTTTCGCTTCAGTTTCCTAAGATGGGTCCGACCATTGTCACGGAAGTAGGAGCACCCTGAGGAAACTCAAACTCAGTGGCAGTGACCACAGCTCTCACCAACTGTCATACCAAGCACTAGATGTTCAACAGAGTTAAAAAGATGTTTAGCAGAGTTTAAAAACAAAGATTTTTCCAATCCCAATGCTACTGTAGAGTTTTTACCTCCAAAATTGTGAAAAATGAACAAAACCACAAATATAGTTTTATTTCCTGTATTGAGCTAAATTATTTTCCTGTTTTTTAATATAATGCCCCAAAAATATGTTATACAAAATTTATAAGGACTTATTAAATACAATTATGCCTGAAAACAGGTTTCATATAACATGTTGAATACAATTATGCCTGAAAACAGGCTCCAAGAATAAAAAGGGTGCCAATAGGGGCACATGAGTATAAATATGTTACAATTTACCACTTTTCCCAAAAGGAGTACAAAATCATAACCAAAAATTGTAATATTACTCAACTTTCATGTAAATGCCCAAACTTGTGTTTTGCCCTGTATTTAAAATTTAAAAAATGCCCATTAAAAATATCTCTATTAAAACATGGCAGGAAAATGCCTTCTGCCTGTTTTTTCCCCTTTCACATTTTAAATATGAGTGTGGTGTGTGTTTCCTCCTGTCGTGTGCCTGGTGCTGTGTGTCTTGTCTGGGTATCAACACCCATCATGTACAGTCCAACCTTAGTGTTTGCAGAGTGTGAAGGAACATGGATGAAGAGTATGAAAGTTTTGCCGGAAGTACAAAAATCAGTTAATTTAAATATATTGATGACGTATGCCGCTGCATCGTAGAGTTGCCTAGCAATGGTCAACTGAAATTAAGGGTGGGAGCTAATGCGGTTGTTTGTGAAGGGGGGGGGGGGAGGTCAGCTGGCGGCGCCACACAGTGCTAAATCCGAAGTCGAGCTATGCAGACACACTGCCTGTCAGCTCCTCACTCGCCGTCGAAGGGGACACCATACTGGTAAGTCTTCATAACCCTGGTAGGTGAGTATTCTCAGCTGGCAGATAGCTGGTTAGGTGGAATAAAATACTAAAGTCGGTACAGTGATATTTTCCAGTTCCATTACACCATACAATTAATAGAGTGCAGAGTGCCTCCAGCATTCCATGCAATGCAGGGTATTTTTGTGTGAGGGGGTTGACTTTCATGGTATCAAGCATCTTCTTCATATAGTCGGGTTTTATTGGCTGAGCAGTGCTTGTGGGAGGTGTGACACTGTCCTCATGGGCCGACGGAGCGAGTTTTTTGTATGCCGCCTCTCCATGCCGACATACGGTAGTCTCCAACCTGCTTACTGAGACTCTCCGGATAATTTGTGGGGTGATTTTAGGGGAGGGCTGAAGTGCATGACAGACAAAATGCCTATATGCTTTTCGTTACAAGTGTTTGACTGGTAGAGGGAGGCTCTAGATTGGCTAAGTGCATCAATGTGCAAGGCTGACGGACCACAGAGGCACGGTTGTACCCCGGCGGCCCTATTTTGCAATTGATGGGGAAGGCAGTATAAAATTCCAGAATCTTACTGGAAGAAATGGCTATCAGGGAGTTAATTATGTGGCCCTCCATCTTCTTAAGTGGAAAAGGGGGGGGGGGGGTGTTTTAAGGTTATAAATGTGCTTCAGAGAGCATGTGTGCAGAGCACGTAGTTTAGAAAATTTTCACTCAGGTCTGAAAGTTATTGATGACAGCGCTAGATGTGAACCACAGGTAGCACAATCATTAAGCACCGAAAATAAGATTTGCAGGTCTTAGTGTATACCATTAGGGTTTGTGTTATTCTGTGTGTGCTAGGTGTGTTTCTGGGTGTTATATGTGACCTAGGACCCTCGTGGCAGCACGAGGTGTGGGGACCAAGTGATGTGATATGCTCAGACCGCAATAGTTTTGCTAAAACTCGTCCCATACTGGCAAGAGAATTTTACAGGCGCAGGAGGGCTGCGCACTCTATGACCTGGGCATCTTGTTGCATGAATTACGGAGTTTTGAGTTTGTGTGGGGTGTTTATTGTAGTCTGTTTGCACTGTTGGTGTTTTCTAGTGCCCTAGACCTCCTTCCCCTCTCCCTCTATCAGAAGTGGTGGCTAGGCCTGCGCAGGAACCTGTGTTCCTCGGTCCGAGTCTGGTTTGTGTACCTAGGTACGAGGGGTGAGGACATGATATCCTACTTATAAAGCGTCAAGGATTGCAATCGCTTTGCGATAATCGTCAATAGATTGGGGAGGTACTACCCTGGCTAAGGGGTGTACCTTCTGCCTGTGCCCTATAAGAGAGCACAGGCCTGGTGTTGCCGAACTCGCAGCTCCTCTTCTAGAAGAAAATACACTTCTTCTTGCAGTTTTCACTACAAAATTGGCGCGCCCACGCAGTGCGCCTGCATTCCACAGCTAAACCACCTTTCAGGGAATTAACAGTGCAGACTGATTGCTAAGCACAACCGACCCACAGCGAGTACTTTTTTTTTTGGCGAGCCCCTAAATCCTGCTACACCAACGTGAACACCTTCACAGTTCTGTGTGCCCTCCAGCATGCTTGTTTAGTAGCTAAGAGGGTTGGAGAATGGGATGCGTCTCAGGACAAGCTCTTTATGCCTTAGGTCGGATTTAATTATCCAAATGGGCGCATGCATCGTGGCTATAGCAGGGTTGTCTGGTGCCATGGCCGCGATTGTAGCCATGGACACACCCCGAAAGAAGAAGAGTTTAGAAAGGGGCATAGAAAACCAGGCAAGCGGAGAGGGCCTGGAGAAAACTATGCGACAGTCGCGGAGGATAAAAGTAATTCCTTTATTGGATTAGGGCTGGAGAAAGTAGGGTTGTGTTAGTTTGCAATGATAGACTTTGTGAATGTGATGCAGGGTGAAATGAAATGAGGTCGTAGCTAGGTTGATAACCAGGGTCGCGTTATGCGGCCCTGGTGGTGGTGGTGGACAGAACTGAGCCACCCACCCGACAGATGTCAGCGATCTCTCTGTAACACAGGAAAGAGTGTTAGTGTGTTACAGGCAATTACACGAAACTTAAAATCAGGGGTAATATTTCTATCACCTTGTCTGTGACCGCGCGTGCAGCTGTGTGTAGGGATGTGTTAGTGTGTGTCAATGGAGGTGTGAATTAGTGTTAGTGTAGTGTAGGTGTGCCACTCCACTACCCTCACCAGCCACTGCAGAGAGCACCCTACGCCACAAGCCAACTCATTGCTAGCCAATCTCTGGAGTTATTGCTGATTAACTTCCAGAGCCTTTATACGGCTGTATTGCTGCGAGTGACTGCCTTGGAATCGGCAGTGGCGACGGGCCATGCATACAGACAGCTGTCGGATGAGAGAAGCTTTGTAGCACTTGTGTGTGTGGTGCAGTGTGGATGCAATGTGAATCACATGGCCATCTCCGATCCAGAGGCTGTATAGGGCCTGCTTTGCCTTATTCTTTGATCACATAGTGCTTCGCTAATTTGTGATAATTATTTTGTCAAAGAGTGTATTTTGTAGTTATTTGTATTGTAGTATTACGGGTTTCCGGGATTAAATAGTTGAGTGCATGGCTGAGGGCCTGCATTGCGAGTTTCTGTGTTTTAAGGCGGCCTGTGAGCTAAAATACTTTTAGGCCACTTATATTTCTGAGTCTCGTCGGGGTCATAATCGCCGAGACTAGAAATTTTCGGGTCGGCATGTCTGGCACAATCATTGTAAAATTTTTCTGCCATTTTGACGAAGTGCTCGTCTAGTTTTTCAATTTTGAGTTCGTTATGCAGATCTGTAATGGGGCAGTATCTAGGTGCGTCTACCGCAATTCGCAGGCATTTATTTTGCACAGTCTGCAGTCTCTTGATATGTGTTTTAGCTGCATGAGTCCATGTGAGCGCAGCATATGTTATAACAGGCCGTATGAGCATGGTATATAGCAATACTGCTGTGTTTCGTGTTATGGCACTTCGCCTATTAAGTATAGGGTATAGGGCGGAGAGTCTGGCGTATGCACTTACGCATTTGGGGTGCTTTCCAGGTCAACTTTCTGTCCATACGTACGTCTAGATATTTAACATCATCTTTATGGGGTATGGGTTCACCAAATAAAGTGATTTGCGAACGATTCGCAGCTTGGGGTAGTGCCCTGCCCGTGAAAACGATCGCCTCGCTTTTCTCGACATTGGTTTTAATCCGCCATTTCCTGTAATATTCTTGAAAGGCTGTTAAGGCAGTTTATAATCGCCGTGTCGGCATAGCAACCGAATTGCACCAGTCGGTGGTCTGGTTTCGGTAAATCGTGTATAAAGATTAAGTAAAACCGGACCAAGTATACTGCCTTGAGGCACTCCAGCATAAATGGCTTTACTCTCTGATTTCGCCCATTCGCATTGGACAGAAAAGGTCCTGCTATTCAAATAGCTGGCTAATAATTTAATATAGCAATCGGGGAATTTTAATTCATATAATTTATAAATTAATTCAACATGAAAAATTTTGTCAAAAGCCTCTTCAATATCTAAGAAAAATTCGACTACATAGTCTTTCTAGTTAAAGGCATGGTTAATATATTCAGTGATTCGTACCAATTGGTGTGTTGTGGAGTGCTTTTGTGTAAAGTCAAACTGCTCTTCGGAAGTAAATTATTATTTCTTATATGAGAATAAATTCGTCTTAGGATTATATTTTCCGCAACTTTAGAAAGTGTATTTAAAAGGCTAATTGGCCTATAATTTTGTGGGAGTTTCTTATCCTTCCCTGGTTTGTGAGAGACAATCATATTGGCAGTTTTCCATTCGTTTGGAAAGTATTTCAGCTTGAGCATAGCATTAAAGCATGTAGCTAGATACTCAAGGGCCAGTTCGGGCATTTTCTTTAATACAAGAGCCTGAATTCCGTCTGCTCCTGGAGCTTTTCTGGGAAGCATGCAGCGAATTTCCAGTTTTATTTCGTACGACTGTATAAATTCAGGTTCGCCTTCAGTCGGTTTTCTTTGCTTTATTTTAATTTCTCAATAAATGTGGGTTGTAAAATTTCTATCAAAGAGATCCTCATTTGGCTAAAAAGTTTTTTTCCAGCACATTTGCAGAGGCTTCTGCCTTTGCTTCAGGTGTGAAAACAAATTCTGTGTTAGTTTGCAAGGGCGAGATTTTATCGGTTTTATTTAAGAGGTGTTTAGTTAAGCCCCATAAATTATTTTCGCTTAGCTACTTTAGCAGTCCAGACGCTGGCCCGCCATAGTGTTACTTCCTCTGAAATGACAGCCTGTATTTCGTTAATTCGCGTCTTAGTTGCCGATCTCGGCGTCTAGCATAATGGCTTCTTAGGCGGTATTTCTGCGTGATTGAATCCTGTATACTGCGGAAAAGTATCGAGTTTATTTGTATGTGTCTTTCTGGAACATATTCAGCCACGCCTTGCTGTATTGTGCTTACAAGGGCGGTTATAGCTTCGTCAACATCCTCTGTTGTTGCTAGCGAATCATTATTTATCTGCGGAAAATTTTCTGTTATAAAATTTGTGAAACTCGGCCGATCGACGTTGGAATAATCTTTAATTTTTCTCGGGGCATTTTCTTCTGTGGAAATATTATCAAAATCAATGTGCACTGGGTAATGATCGGAGGAGAGATCATGTTCGACTCTTAGGTCAATCCCAGTTGTAAACTCTTTAACTAGAACAATATCTAATATGTCAGGATGTTGATTAATATTAGGTAGGCTCAGTTGGGGCCATAACTTGATAATTTCTATTCGTTTGGTGCCTTTGTAAGATAATCCCATTTTCTGTTCTATTTCTAGAATTCCAGTTTGGATGTTTGGCATTTATGTCGCCAAGGGCGAGAAAAGTATTACCTGTTTGATTATATAATAAATCAAGGTCGGCCAGTGTTAGCGATCGCCCTGGGGGAGGAGGGGGCATAAATTACTTATAGTTTAGTGCGCTGTTGGCCTAATTTTAATTCAATGCCAACCCGCAGCGAACACTACTGCAGAATGAGTGATCGAAATTTGCCTTTCGGGCCTATTTTATTGCTGCGGAGCTGTAGCCTGCTCGCCCAATGGTCATTGAGCTGGGCCCTGATTGGCCGCGCAGGTCTGAGGGCCTACTACGGGTGGCTGTGGGTCGGGAGAGATTGGCATTGTTCTGCCTTGATCATAATAGGGCACAAATGTGTGGCCTGGGGTGCATCTCTGCTTCCCTTGTACTTGTGTCCTGCCATCTGAAGTCTAAACAGGGTCCTGAGGGGGGAGGGCGGGGCGCCTAGGGTGCCACAGGCGCGATGTAGTTAACTGGAGGCTGCGATTTTACAGCAGCAGAGTATCTGCTCTGCTGCTGTCGTTTTGAAGCGCCACTTCTCGGCTTTGTAGGCCTCGCAGGTCTTGTAATTTGCGGCGTGATCTCCTCCGCAGCTCACACACTTTCCGGGCTTCCTGTCATCTGTGTTTGACAGGTCGCATTTGGCTGCGCCTGCTGCGCTTATTGCGATGCCTGACCTGCTGTCGAGGCGCCTGCTGCGGGGCGGATGGAGCTTTAAGCTCGGCGGTCTTCATTTCCTCTGCTTTTCTCTTCTTACTTCCGGCATCTTCATCCATCTTCAATGACTGTTGATCAAACATTTCGATGGGGTGATGGTGGCATAGTGGCGGTAGGGGGTGTCCCCGACGTGCCTGATACCTACACTCTTCTTTCTTCTCAAAGGGGAGGCGGGGCTAAAATAAACCCTAAAATAAAATACAGCCTCCACAAACTGTTCCCCTCTACCGAAAACACAGCCAGGGGGAAACAGCCGCTTGACCACAGTTAATTTAACCTGGCTAAGGGGTTTACCTGTTATCTGTGCTCTATAAGAGAGCACAAACCTGGTGTTGCAGAATTCTAGCAGTCCTCTTCTAACTGAAAATACACTTCTTCTTGCAGTGTTCGGCGTTCGCTACAAAATCGGCGCGCCCAGGCAGTGAGCCTGAACTCCACAGCTAGAACTACTCTTTCACAAAAACAGGACAGGGTGACTGCTAGGTACTTCCGACCTGCGCCGACCACAGATCCAGAATGAGTCTAATACAGCATTTTTTTTTTCTGGCGAGCCCCCAAATCCTGCTACGCCAGCGTGAGCACCTTCACAGTTCTGTGTGCCCTCCGGCATGCATGTTAGTAGCTAAGTCGGTTGGAGAATGGGATGCGTCTCAGGGCAAGCCCTTTACGCGTTAGGTCGGGTTTAATTATTATAATGGGCGCATGCATCGCGGCTAAGCAAGGATATAGTGCCATGGCCGCAATTGTAGCCATGTGCACACACCGAAAAAAGAAGGGTCTAGATGGAAGAGCATAGCAAACCAGGCAAAGCGGAGAGGGCCGTGGAAAATCTATGCGACAGTCGCGGATTAGGGTCGGATAAAGTAGGGCAGTTGTTAGTTGGGGAAGAAAGACTTCCGTTGGTTTGATGCGGAGTGAAATGAAATTAGATCGCAGCTGGTGTGTATTGCGGGGGACAGAACAGCCCCCGCGCCGATGCTAGTCATCATGTGGGCACAGACGCCCTTGAAATTGAGCTACTGTCAATACTGCCTTGTAGGCGAAACAGTACTGCAGTACCGACAGTAGCTGAGGATGCAGGGCCCACCTGCTTCTCGTCAAGTGCGTCGGAAAATTGGACAGCTCAGTCATGACACCGATTTCATCTTCACCCTTCCACGCCGATGCCAGGATCTCCAGTCCATGGGTGACGGTGGGGAGAGTTCTTTCTGTGAGCCACCCCTACCCTTCCCACAAAATAGCCCTTCGGTCTGGGAAACGCGAGACATCCGGGGCCTACCAGTGGTGGTGGCAAATCTGCTGGCCTAGGAGTGAAGGCTGGCATCGGGGTGCTTCCAAGGTCCAATGCATTACAATCCATTCATGACGCACCCGTAGTCGGCAGCCCGCAGAATCCAGCAGCGAGGATCGCTACACTTCGCATTTTTTCAGCTCCTCGAGATCCCCCTCCCCATCTTAATCGTTGGGCCACCTCCAGCAGACGCGCTTCGCCATCTCTGAGCTGCCCTGGTTCCCAACGTCCATGAAGACGGCGCTCTAGCACCAATCAGTTGGTTCGCGGGCTGGTATTTGATTATTTCCGGCACCCCAGAGCCTGGGATCCCCTATCCACCACCTGGGGACGCGACGAGTTGCGATTAGTCGCCGCAGCCAAGCTGCCATGGATCCATCGCACTCGTAGATGCACCTCGCTGGACCTCAGGTCGCGAGCAGTTACGAGCGCGATGTTCATTCCACGACAGCTTAGCTCGTATTACAGCAAACAGAGCCAAGGCATTTTATATATATTTTTGTTTCCAAAGTTACTATGTAAGATTAATGTATATTTACAAAACTCCTAACTTTATTTTCCATTTAACACACACTATAAGAGATTACATTCTTTTTCTTATAATGTGCATTAACGCTTATTGTAAATTACTACTAAATATGAAAAGAAAACTTCTTTTGTTAATACGTTAAATTCTGTTTACCACTATCTAGAGACGAAAATCTGCAATGCACATGCGCAATGAACCTGACAACAGTGTACGTCGATGATCCTTCGACTAAATTAGTCTCACTCTGGTTGGGGTTTGTGAATACGATATAATAGTTAATCCACTCTTAGTCGTGACTAACCTCAGACCAACTCCGAGGAAGATCATTTCTGGATCATCCTTGGACGAAGCTCTGACTATGAATAGGCCCTTACACTTCCGAGCCGTCATAGTCAGGACGCCTTAGTTAACGACAGTTATGACCATGGGGGTAGAACTCAATAGGACGAAGTTGAAACCGTGTTCTAGTTCACGCCACCGCCACATAACGCTAGTGTTGCTTTGTTAGAGTGAGAAAGAAAGCTTGCTTTTGCTTTCGGATCGGTAGCCATGTTTGTTTAGATCGTGTTTTGGCGCAAAATGTGGTTATGCCTGGGCGTGCTTACTGTGACGGGAACAGTAAGAAACAGATTCCCAGTTTGTTGAGGAATGTCTATTTCGCGAATGGGTGAAGAGAGTGGCGGAGAAGAGGCTTAACATGCTTTCTTTACCAACACTACATCTGAAAAGTAAGTGCATTGTAAAGTTTATGCACGCTTCGATATTCCATGTATAAGATATCTTTCTTTAAGCACACGTGTATGTATAGGTTATTGACGGTAAAAAGAGCACTTTTGGAAGCCCTCTCATTTGGAACAATTGTCAAAAAAAATACATGTTATTTTAGCCTGAGACGTTAACTTCCGAATGCAGTGTAATATACACACTTTGTTTATTACTTAAATGGCAATATTTATTTTAAAATTTGGTTACTAAATACAAAATGGCTGAATGAAAAAAGTAAGTATAGAGCCTCGCAAAAAGTGCTCCTTTTCCTGCGAACAGCCTTATATTGCTACAGATCAATTTTAGGTTCAGATTCTTGTGTTAATTTTACCCTGTCCTGTTAAGTCAGTCACGACGCTTATATATAACCCTGATTGGTCTTACAAAGGAAAGACCTAGATCACACACAACACTTGTACATTCCCTTTTGTTCCACCTGTGATATTGCTATAAGCCTAATTAGTTTTTTTTATTAAACAAATAGGTTTTACTGCATGATTCTCAAAACATTAATACTGTGGCCAGGGAGTTTTAACAAAACTTTGTTGGACACACTTAACCCAGGTCTACTGATGGTTCACTGCACACTCAAGAAGCCCATGCTGTTTTTCATTGTTTCCTATGGGGAGAGTGTAGGACATTTGAATGATGTTACCTGATAATGATATACTAAGGGTAATAGTATATTGGGATATGAAAACCAGGGAATGCAGAAGATAATGTTACAAAATATAATTGTACAAAAATTAGACACCAATGAAAGTAGTTAAATTCTCAAAAAGAGTGATTTGAGTACCCAATAGGTGACTATGGTCATATCAGGTGTGTGTAGTAGATATCTTGATAGTTAGCCTAATGCATAAATTGAAGGTTCAATAGGAAATCATAGTGATGCTAGCAACATTTCATTACGCCTAACAGGGATTCATTTGTAAACAAGTTTGGTTTCTGCAAGGCTGCCTTTGCTGTTGGACATCCTGTTATAACTTTCTAGGTACATGTAGATATAATCAGTTTATGATCATTTGAGCACATGTAACATCGACCTTTGAAAACTGTCACTGTCGCTACCCACACACATTTCAATGGGCTCATTGACTGGCTTCCGTTCCATAAAGTTGGTAACGCCTGAGAATATTCTAAGTACTTTCATGTCTTTATCTCTTAATGTTGAATTTATAATGCGAAGTACATATTTTGTGAATACTAAATTAATTTATTTTGCTTTTTGTTAGTAAATGCATTTTTATGGGAAAGAAATTGTATTACATTTTTACATTTGTACAATGTATATATTTATAATAATTTCAGTTTCACTTGACTAACATATGGTGAAAGAATATGCAATGTGCAGAAAGTAGATCTTAGCAGGTCTTTCAATCGTGGCGAGTTTACTGCGAACAACATATAGCGTTGTTTTGTTAGGTTCAGTGCTAAGATTATCAAAGTGTCTGTAATTTTCTGTAGAAAATAGCATGATCTTCAAAATTTAACAAAGATTGTATCTTCAACACCTATCCAACTTCTGTTTTTGCTAGGTGCTTGGCTTACAGTGGGAGACATGAATGTATCAAAATTGGCAGTAAAATGTGCAACATTATATATAAAATAAGTTCACCACCCCAGTTCTGACCAATGTGGTTATTACATTTATTTAAACAAAATAGTTGAGTTAGGCTTATAACAATATCACAGATGGAACAGTAGGGAAGATATAAGTGTTGTGTGCAATCTGAATCGTTTCTTTACAAGACCACTCGGTCTATATAGGAGAGGGAAGGGTACAATTAATACAGATATCTTGGACATGACAATCAAAGCGTAGATAAAATTTTCTATGCACTTTTCAAATATTGTGTTGGCAAAGAAAGCCTGTTAAGCCTCTTCGTTCCAAGACTAGATTGTCTATGCCAACAAGTTTCTCATCTGCCGCCAGTAGCGGCCAGTGATGTCAAATAATGGGCGTTCACACACACACATTCATACACCCTTAGCCTCCTTTCCTCCCCTCCACCCCAGGCAAATAAAGCGGGGTGCACAGGGGTTTTCCCCCAGGAAAATTTAGATTTCATGGTGCAAAATGGTGCTATTTAAGCTGTTTTCGTATCCAAACATTGAATATACAGGTGGTAAAATTATTAAGTTTTTTTTTTAGGATAAAATTTTTTTCCTGATAATTTTCTGTCCTAACTCCAGGCATATGTTGATGCAATTCTTAAAGAAACCCATTTAATAGTCTCTACCCATATGAATAAGATTAAACGGCTTGCGTAAAAAATAGTATTATTATTGTGAAGTTATGCAATGTTCGTTTATTTATACATACAAATAAATTGCATTTTAATTACATGAAAAATATGCGTGTAATTTCTGGTGAGGTAATGACTTCAAACAAATGTTAGTAATTGCATTAAGACATTCACTCCATAATTGTTTTAACTCATCAAATGTGTAAAAATACATGTGTGAACAGCATACGACATGTAAAAGAGTATTTATTGTAAGAACAAATCTGAGAATATGAGAAGAACAGAAATAAAAAAAATACATCCTACCTGTTACCGTTTTTTGAAGCCCAAGCATTATCATAGACCGTCTGGGTTGGTAGGGTGCTCAAACAGCTGTTAGCAGCTGCAACTCATACTGCAGTTGTGAAGAAGTGTTCGGTTTAATGTACGCACTCACGGCAAAGTGGCACTGTCAAAGTTTTCTATACCAAGTAGGCACCATATGTTGCACAGCAAAACTCAGTGGACACATAAGCCAACTTTCAATATGAGTCGTTAGAGATTTAATGTACTATTCATGAATGACTAAATTATTCTCATCACCGTGTTTTTTAGTGTTAGACTAAACAGTATAAATGTAATTATTATTGTATCATTCTCACTGAGTTATAAATTTGAAGTGGTAGATCAAGCTCTACACTGTGTGCACCAAACGATATTATATGCAAATTGCGCTTTACTGAATTTAAGGCTGGGCATTAGCCTGATAAACATATAAACATACAAAAAGCACAGTGCTGCTACAAATTTAAATACTATGGGGTGGACGACATGTTCTTATTTGTACACGAAATCCATTCTTCTGTTCTTCATCTGAGCAAACTTGTTGATAACTCGATGGTTGAAATCTTCCATGCTATTTATCAGAGACTTTTCTATTGATAACATTGCTACAGCAGTAAGTCATTCTTCTGACATACTGTTGTGGAGAAAGGCTTTCATCCTCTTAAGAGTAGAGAAACACCTTTCAGCTTTACTTGTTGTTATTGGAGTTGTTACAATAATCCTAAGTAGATTGCTAAGTTGGAGGAATGTATTCTTGTCCAAATTGTTTTTCAGAAGAACCTGTAATATAGCTAAAGCACCGTCAGCTTAATGGAAGTCGTGCCTGTTGTATAGAACTTGAAGATCTGTCCGTAGTTGCTCTTTTGCTAGAAATGGATATGTTTCAAGCGTAGTTTTAAATTCTTCTTCTGGAAAAGTCTTCGAAAATGGCGGGAAAAAATTTACATGAAGGAGTTTTGAAACTATCGAATGATTGTTAAAGGAAAATCTTTCCTTAATGCTAACAATAACTGCATCGCTCACTTCTTTAGCATTTGCAATTATGGCTGTCTCTGAGAGTTTCCTTCTCTTGTTTTTATCAGTTTGTTCCTCTAAAAGACTTATATCCTGGGCACTATCTCTAGCAGTCTGTACGTAACTTACGAGCTCCTCAATGTATGTTTTAATTTTCCCAGAACCAATGGCGATGGTTTGTAACTTTTAGAATAAAATATTAGCATGGGGTAAGATGCGGTGAAAAAACTCAAGCCGAAACAAAAATATTGGATCATGCAAATTAGACAGAAGTCCACTGCTTTCACGTCGTGTCTTGTCGTCTACTAGTTCGGAATTACGAATATATTCTAAACATTGAATCAGTTCATTCTTTTGTTCGAACACAGTGTGAACTGCCCGAATATTGAAAACCCAGCTTGTGGTTGTCAATTTTGATAGTGTCTTTTCCACAACACTATCAATCAAAGAATGCAGGAAATCCAGATAAGTTGGAGAAAAATATTCTCAGGTAACTATTTACTGCCGTGGCTTTTTGCATCACTAAGTTAAACTGGCGAGCGTAGCAGTGTAAGTAATAAGGGAAAGATTCTGATTCTTGCCTGAACTCCATTAACATGACCACTCATGACAGCAGCACCATCGTAGCATGCTCTTTGTTTTCTCCCAATTGCGAGTCTATTCCTGAGTAAATAACGTCGTATAAGGATTCTGGATCTTGCCCGCCTGGCTCAAAAAATTCCCAAAAAAGTACCATTGTTCTCATACCTGTACACAATGACCATTTGTTATGTAGAGGACACATCAGTTGTTTCATCTACCACGACAGCTAAGCAGTTTGCCTGTTTTATTTCTGCTGATATTTGTTCCCTGCAAACCCATGACATGCACTCTAACGATTCATTTTGTACTGTCTTCGAAGTACCTTTACATACACTGGCACTTTCCAAGTGATCTTTCATTGCAATGTCAATAGAACTTACGAAATTAATAAGGCCCTTAAATACACCAGGATTTTCGGAAGTTTCACTTTCGTCATGCCCTCATAAAGCCAGTTCAAACGCCCCACAAAATTTCACACAATCAATTAATCTGCCAAGAATATATATGTTTCTATCCACTTGTTCATTATGTTTTCTGACTGACTGCCTGTATGCACTGTCAAATTGCATGCTGATATTTACACTGCGCAGAAATGATAATTCAGTTGTGGCATCATTGTGAGCATGTGAGTTTTCGTTTATTTTTTCTCGTGTAAGTGTACGAGGTCCTTAAAACCGGACTTTGTCCAGGCACTTACCTCTGCACTAAAAATCAGACATGGAAAACAAAACAAAGCATTTGTTTGAGCACATCCACATAAGTTGTGTTTAGTGTAAACGTCTTTGTTGAATACACATCTGAATACATGTTTTTGTGTCTTAGTTTCTGTGGCAATTTCTAAATGTGGTCGATCAGGGCCTAAACATTTAATAGATAATTTTCCCTCGAAAGTCGGTTTTCTCTTCGCTAAAATTGATTGAACGGAATTCATTTCGAAGCTTGGAAAAACACCTAACGCCTCTCAGTCGTGCCGACTGCAAGTAGTACCCTGACACAAATATACTAGCGTTAATTTGAAAATAAACTTACCACATACCTCAGTAAAAGCATGTCTTGTTCAGAGTACAGTGTCCAACGAAACAGAAAAACGTACATGCACGCATTCTAATTTATTGAAAATTGTTGCACTTCCACATGATATATTACACAAATTAATATTAAAAACACCTCGTCAGCTCAACGCAATAAACAAGGTTTTTTTTTTCCTACGATAAGTTTGTTAGGTGTTCTACTCTGCTAGCGTCTAGCGGTGAGTTGCAGAGGTGAAATATCATTTCTTCAGTCAGTGATGCTCCCAAGCGGCAAACGTTGGAACCGCCCCCGTATGTTACAGATACAAAGGAAAGAGCACAGACTAGCGTTGTGCACTTGTCCAAGGTTAAAACTCTCTTAAGGGAAAATGTCACTTCGACATCTGCATGCACAGATAGTGTAAAATCGGATCACAAATCTGCTGTGCACTTCACAGCGTTTTAACATAGCAGATAACAGAATAAAAATACCAGACGTTCGTGATCGATGCAACGAACTCTAATAACTGTGCTAGGGCCACAAAAAATCCAGAAATTATATAAATTCTCACGAAAAAAATATTTGGCAGAAATCTGGGTGTGCAGGTGCACATGTGATCTTTAATACCGGCCGCTACTATCTGCCACACTCTTCACCCATTTACAAAATAAAACATTACTCATAAATCTGTGTTTTACTGTTCCAGTCACATGAACACACCCAAGAGCGCAGTATTTCCAATTAGGCATCCTGATTGAATAAAAATTAACCTGAAATTACGAAACTCACCAAACCAAAACTATATGTCTTCTGTTACATAAATTATGTCCCAATATGTCCCATTGAGTTGATTCCCCAATGTGTATATTACAACATGTATTTTTAAATAATATAAATGATTCATTCCTGCAATTTAAAATTAATTAAACATGTGTAAATATATTTCTTAATTACAAGCATTATACCATTAAAATATATTCAAAATATAAGTAGTGTGTTTAACATGTACACACACAGATTTTAAACTGCATACAGCATTTACATATATTTAAATTTCATCATAGATTTGAGCGGAAGTTGGCAGTATGAATTCAAACTTCTCGCCTCTGCTCATGTAGTTCATACCACTGCCACCGAGCACTATAACACGGATTCAGATGGCCTGCTGGGAGTTGACCTTCTATAACTAATCTATTTTCTATAGTTATGACAACACAATACGTGTTCGCAACGACTGCAGCGGGAGCATAGTTATTTTACATGGCACTGCCACAGTTATAACATGTCATACGGACGACGGCAACGTAATGACGGCCGCACGAAAATGCGAGCACGGATCGTGTTGTCATAACTCTCCTGTCGTTCACTAAGGCATCGTGATTATGACGACTCGGAAGTGTAAATATACAGATGTTGGTATTGAAACTGCACAAGAGAAGTGTTGTTTTTTGACGTTGGATAATCTGTCGGCAATTGTCAGCCAATAGAAAACGTCCGCCAAAAATAAGCAACTGAAATCAATAACGCTGTTGTGTTGTTTAGTTTTTTCCTCCAGTGTAACAGATTGAAGCAATGTCCACAGTGCAAGTATTTATTGTATTTACACCGTAAATCTGAATCTGGGAGAAGTCACTATTTAAATTAGTCAAAAGTATCTGACTGATACAACAGTTACTTCAGTCTTTGTCTCTAGCAACTTGCTCCATCTCTAATGATTTTCAAAATAAAATGCCTAATAAACTAATAAAACCTATACAAAATACTTTGTAAAATGTGTCTACTATTTCAAAATGCAATTTTACGAGACAATATGAATACTCAGACTTTCATTCCATTTGTACATTTTTCATTTCGTTTTCATGTAATCATCACAGCTTCCTGTTTGAAGGTTTAAGCTGTATATAATGTGGTGAAGAGAGTACACTCTAATACTCTTCGTTTTAACAATCCTAACGATACCCATTAAACCAAAAACCTAAAGTAAGGGCATACAATTTAATGTTCGCTATTTTACGGTGAAATATTAATTTGCACATTTTCCTCCTCTTTTTCTAACTTGCCTTGGTAGCATAGATGGTAAGGTAGTGGCGTCGTGTCTAAAGCTAAACGATATCAATCCTGCTCCCTCGCAGGTTTTTTTAAACTTTTTTTAATTATGGTAAATTGCACAATATAAATAGTAAACTACTGTAAATATGTTTATTGCCCACAATTATTTGGCATAATTCGATAAATACAATATTTAATTCGCCACTGTGATCAACTTATTTATGTTTTATTAAAAGTAGGGTAAGAATTACCATTGCTTTAACTTTAGTTATTTTATGTGATAACATTATTGTTGTTTATAATTTATGTTATTGTCGGAAAATGTTTATTTCCAGAATTTCTTTGTGTAAAAGCAATAATATGCAAGTAACTGCACAGTGCAATCTGCTGCCTGTGGCTTTTTTATTTAGCTTTGGTTTGTATTATTGCTTTTACAAAAAGATATTATAGAAGCAAGCATTTTATGTCAGTAACATAAACTATGAACTTCACTAATTTTACATAAAATAACTGAAAAAATGTCGTCGCACGGAGATTTGAACAAAAAAACCTAAATTCAATGAGGCGTAAACACATACGCTAACCCACTGAGCTACACACGCAACTTGACAGATGTGTCGTGTAAAATGGTATATTCATAGTACAAGGCCACTGTGATCACATATTTTTTAAAGTCGTGTTTATTGTTTTATTATGATCCGGTGAAAAAGGGGGGGGGGGGCAAATCGAAACGTTTCCCGTTACTTATGCTTACATTAAGTTTAAATTTGTACATAAATACATTCTATAGAATCTGTAATCCTTTCGTAAACTGACGTATACGTTTTAAGATAATTACTCGGGCGTCAGCCATTTTGTCTGTCGCACAGAGGGATGCAGTCACGATGACTAATATGGTGCCACACGAATGTTGGAGCGCCATAGTTAAGACCCCCGAAGGAGTGCTTAAATTCGATCCATGCTCGTTTTTTCACATGAAGCGTCACAGCAATGACATCAAATACTATCGAGACTAATACCGGACAGCTGGCGATTTTCCATGCGAAAAGTGATTTCCCTCTGCTCTGTCTGCTTGAGGTGGTGAAACATTTGTTTACATTTACCATCATAAGTTTTAGACTGGTAATCGCTTATTTCTTATGTAGTTTTAATGATTTTAGTGATTCACGTTCATTGAATTACCATGGCAGGTGGCATTTGCGCAGTGTATAATTGCTTCAGTTACACTATTAATTCTGCATAATCTGTTCCATTTTAGGATTTGCTTTCCCACTAAAAAATATCTAGGTAATATTTTTACTCATTATTTCCAGTACATACAACAAATGAAACACAAGTTTCCAAGGCTGGACATTCATGTTCTGGTATAGACACTTTACTAAAAAAAAAAACCTTACTTTAGAAATGACAATAAAACAGGAAGTGCAGGCAGAAGCCAACTCCCCCCCCCCCCCCCAACAAAAAATGCATGGACCCAACATGGGCCAGTAAAAAAAAAAATATGGCATTAATATCTCCTTGATTTAAAAAATAGACAGTGAATAATATTTAGGATTAATTTTCCCCTGTGTGCCACCTTGATGGCCCATGCCCTCTAATTTGTTCGATTTTTATTTTTGTGTGAGTCTGTGACTCAGATTCCACTTGTGGAATTGGTAAAACCACAGAATTCAGCTTCAGTTATCCCATTTTATGTCAAAGTATTGGTTATGTACTAGTTGCTGTGCCAACTTAATTCGTTACTGATTTAATTAATATAATTGTACCTTGTTTTTTTGTTCTGCCTCATGTGCATATTTCAGTTTGAGCATGATGAGGTCACTTATGAGTGTAACATCCTAGGGGTATTACCCTTTGGGCCTACTTTTATAACTTGCATAAGTGCCTTAAGTTCGGCACTCCATTCTGAGGCCCCAGTGGATATGGAGTTTCTGGCAGCCGTTAATGTTGAAAGTGAATACTGCACACGTGTGGCCAAGATAATTTCCCTAAAGGAAAAGTTTGAAAATATAGAGGATGACCCCGGTATAAATAAGTATGTGCATCTTAAAAATAGGAGTACCCATTTGAAAACTAGGGCTAACAATTTGCTAACTTCATGCCCTGAACTACTTTCTAAATCGCAAGCCCAATTTCTAAGTAACGTAATTACTCAAGCACAAACTTTTATTTGAGCCCCTTTGTAACATGGAAACTATTGAGGCCCAGAAGGTCCTCCAGAATTTTGAAGTTGCCACTATTTATGAACAGCTGGTCAACTTATGCCTTAGTACTCCCTCGACAACAATTTCATTCTCCACACCAGCTCACACTAACATGGTTAGTCTCCCTTCCACATCCCATGTCACTTCACAGTTACCTTACCCCTCATTTCCCGCTTGCCCATTTCACATTTGCCACCTCACCACTCATGTCCACAGCAGTTGTACCACCCTCCCAACATTTGGTGCCCCCCCCCCACCTTTTGGCAAAATTTACCACCCACTTGAGAGTATGTTGTGTGACTTTCCAGCTACCGATGGACTTCAAGTTCCTAAATTTTTAGAGTTTCTAAAACACATTGTGAAGTTACATCAAAGTAAAACTGTACCGGAAACCCAGTTAATAGAAAACATATACCCTTTCCCCCTGGGACCTCTAAGTGAGAGGACCAGACATGCCATGTCCCAGAATTTCACTTTCGACGAGTATCATACTGACACCTTGCATTATTTCATCCCATTCAGGTTACGTGTAACGTGTAAAATTAACATATAATTACTGCCGGCAAAATTCCCACTTGTTTTCAAGACATATTTATGAAAGGTTACAAGGCAGGTCATAAGTAGATACATACAGATGCATTTGAGGTTAGGCCTACTTGACAAAAGAACACAATGATAAAAAAAATTGTGAAATTAACGTATAATTATTGACGGCAAATATTCACTTACTATCAAGACATTTTTAAAAGAAAGGTGACATTTTTAACAGATGGGTGTAGGTACATATGTATACATAACTTTTTATATTATTTCTCAAACTTAGGATATAACATGTACTTCGCAAACTCACATGAATATATTAATATCGCATTTCTGGTGTCGTTCATTTACTTTCATTATTGCTATTTAATTTTCCGTTTATAATATCACGTTTCCAACTGTCGAGTTCTACTTGTCCTTTTTCAACGATTTACTTCAATAACGTACTGGCAATAAACGGGGATAATACGTCGTAAAAAAACATTTACAATTACCTCCGAATAGTTGTATTTGAAATTTTCATCAATTCTGCAATTCGTTCGATGACCTTGCACGGCGTCATCTCTCCTCAACTAATTAAAGAATACTTTCGGCGAAATTTATAATATCTTCCTGACACCGACTATTCGTATGTAGTTTGCTGGAACTCATGACTTTACACAAAAGCACTACAACACAATTAAACACTGCACGACCTATAATAAAACTATGGTGATTGCAGATATGCTGAAAAATAAAATATAAATATTTAAACACAACAACTTCCAGCTACCAAATTCGTAGCTTGCCTCGCAACCACTCCGCGCAAGCAAAGCCAAGCAACAAGCATGAAGGAATCACAACAACGGGCCGTTGGTTTTGACCATTGCGCCGATCACGTGACACAATATAATTATAAGTTACAGTAAATACATTATCTTTACCCCAATAATTACTTTAAAATGTACAAAATAAAATTTAAACATTACACTTGCAATACAGCGTTATTTCTTAACACTAATTTTCAAATTTAAGTGCCAACTTAACCGGATGTGTTCATCCTCAACCTGTGCGGTAAGACACAAGGTTACACACACGCAGTTGCGGTCAGGGTTTTTTTATTCAAAGGTTGATTTCTAGAGTGCTCAATTTAACGTGAACGGTCTTTAGCTAGAGAGACTAATCATACTTGCTAACGCAACAAATTTGGTTTTATGACTTTTTATATTTTGCGATAAGGTAGATCAATAAAATTGTTTTTAGAACATACGTTTTATGCGATAATTACCAAAACAATAGTATTAATTCGCGATGTATGTTACGAAACAGTATGTCAAAAACATATGTGTGTTGTATGTTAGGTATTAGGGCTAGCGAGGAAAAACAAGCATCTATTTTTATTGTATTTCTGAAGCGTACACACATGTACAAAAGTTAAAAACAAATCATGTTTAATAACGGTGTGTTCCAGATATTTAGATGCATCCCGAATATTACAAGATAAATTTTACAGTTATATTGTAAATATTGTATAGGTCACTTGCAATGCGAGATTTTCGACATTAAATACAGCCTTTTTAAAAAAATCAAAACTACTGTACATGCATTAAGTCAGCTGTACTAGAATAGAACATAAAAAGAAAATGTTCCAAACAAAATACTTTTTAGGAATATTGCATTTCGTGCACAAATACACTCCACCGACCCTCATATGCCACCGGAATGGTACGTGTATCGAAAAAAAGTTACCTTACCCCTATATTAGAGTAGCCTTCGATAAAACATTTCGCCTTTTTATATGTAAAAACAAAGTAAAGAAGATGGAATTCCTTTTCTCTGATCGTGATATCAACGCGAGGAGATAACAAAGGTAAGTGCTAACTAAGGAATTTCAACCAGATATCATCTAGACCGTTCATATAAGTGAGTAAATGTGAAACTTACAATACGTCATATCAACTAAACGCTAAATCATTTAATATTGGCCAATTAAAATAAACTAAAGGTCATTACAACAAGCAATATCTAATTTTATTGTGAATAATTCACAAAACAAATATACAAAATGAGTTTGCTACAACGGTTTAATAAAATATATATATTTGCTGATTTGTAAAACAGTTTAAAAAAAAAAAACATATTGACAAAAACAAGTTATTAGATTTTAAAACATTTTGCCATCTATCGCTTAACATACAGTTCAGATATTTTTTTTTCAATTTTGACTCCTATATGTTTGTTAGTGAAAATAATTTAATTTAACATTGAAAACACTTTAATTATATAAATATAACAAAAATATCATGTAGAGTTACAAATTCAACAAAACACAAACATTCATAGCAATATTTAAGGTGTCAAAGAAAATAATGTATACATATTAAACATTCACATCATGACAATTTTAAGTTAGGTAAACAACATTTATAAAATCAAACAAGCATATAAGTAAAGAGACAAATAAACATACATTTGAACTGAAAGTATTATGCCAGATTCACATGTAAACCGATCACACAGAACAGACAGAGCGGTAAAGTACCATCCTCGGAGTCCATGTCATTCGAGCAGAAATGTTGAGCTCACACCAATATTTTTGCTCATAGAAAGAGTAGACGTCGCCGATATTTTCCAGAAGTTAGCTGGTTACCTGCTTCACGTATTTTATACCAAATATTACTTGGATAATGGACCCGTATTGATGTAAATGTATATAATATGACTACACTAGGATTTTGGACCCAGGAGAAAGAGGTTTTCAGATTTAAAAAAAAATGATGTGGGAAAATACCTGCGGGAAAGGTCGCCAGCTCAGCGATCACGAGGTAAGATGGGGGTCGTAACGCCGTCGGTCCATCTGTGGCCTCCCCTGGTGGCCCTCCGACCAAGATGATGTTGGTACAAAGCAGATATGGTGTTAGATCCATATATTATATATATATGTGCCTGGGCTAACACATGGTGTTGACACCTTATCCACACCAATTCCAAGTCATTGTTACTCCGTCGAATAACAATAATCTGTAAGGCATAGGCTAGTGAGGGTTTCCCCCCCCCCCCCAAATGCATTCTCACTCCCATGGAGACTGTTATAGGTCATCACCGACACCTTAATTAATTAAAGCCATATTGAGGTAAACAGGAAAAACTGTCATTAAGTGACTGACGAAATAACGAGAATACAGTTCCTTTAGTCACACTGGTTTATTCCGTGAAAACCATCATCTGAAGCACAAGTAAATTCAAAACTTCCTTTTAGAAAGGAGTACTCTTACCCTGGAAAAATTAGTACTAGGCCTACATGGAAATTAATAAGTAATTTATGCCCCTGTCATATAACAGATGACCAGGATATGAGGCGATGCTTTCCCTGGACAGAAAATATAAAAGGTTCCAGTAACTTAATTTAAACTATGGCAAACTATATGAATAGGCGTGAAAGTAATGAATGTCTGGGGAGGATACACGTGCACGACCGCCTCACCTGAGTACGAGATTGTTACTGAAAAACACGGTGACGAGCAGCCTGCACACAGGCTGCAGTTCCCGTGTATATCACACGATACACTTATTTTACTACTGCATAATAAGAAACGAAATGAAATAAGTGAACATTACCATAGGGCGAGAATGGATGACAATTATTTAAACAAGTTGCACTCAAAAATCAGAATAAAAATACGCATAACATATTATATGAAAACATTACACTTACCCTATAAAAAGTATGCCTCAACCTCCAATTTGTGTTTATGTATTTTTGCATGCACAATCTGTCAGTGCAAAGATTTCAAGATTTATTTATTCAGCATGATCATTTTCAAGTGCAACACAAAACAGTGATATACAATCTTTCAAAAGAACAACTTAAAAACTAGTTATAATTAATAGGTATTTTCTTGCAACGTTGTCGATGCGCTACACCATATGTGTGTCTGGTTCGTTAATGGGCACATGTGTTACTGGGGATGTCTAGTATTTATTGCATCTCTAATACTTGAAAAAAATAATATTACTTTATAATTTGTCATGTGCATACACATGTGAATGGCTAGTGGCTAATAACACAAAATATTTTATTGTACACTGCAAGACCCAGTTTGTGGTAGCACAGTGTTGCAATTATAAAATTGTATTGTACATGGAGACATCAAACAACACTTTACAAAAACCCATGATAGATTGCACTCAAAACCCTCTTAAAATAAAACAGAATATTAAGGCACTAAATAGCACGAGTGACAATAATTATATTAAATACGCACATGGTCTGCAACACATCACTTTGCACACGTTTCGCTGGGGACACTGCCACTGCATGAAAGTCTGTTATTTATAAACTAAATAAATACGCAAGAAAATGTTAAGGCAATGAAAAACAAAACGGAATAATAAATACACCTTATATCACACGTACTGCATTGATGCACTCTTGTATACACATGTGGAACACAGGTAGATCGATGCAGAGCTGACAGAGGTGAACTGGTGGTGGTGTAGCTGGCAAAGTGGTGAATGGACTAGGGAAGGACACGTGGCACATGTAAAATGCACCCCCCCCCCCTTTTTCCCAAGGATGTTTACTCAATGTCAGCTGTGCTCCTATTAAACTGCAACACTTGCATGGTGGGCCGAATGAGTTCCACATGGGTAAGTTGTAGGTGCTGCATTATTCTTGTTGACATAGAGGAAGAGGGCAGGGCTGCTGTTCCTGCACTGCAGACCATGTTGTGATGGTTGTGTTGAACGCCATACTGCAGCAACAGGCCGTGCACATGACACACCGGGCGATTCGAGCTCGCTTCTTGGAGAGTGGGGTGGAGGAAATTTCCCTTGTCCCCGACAAATAGCTGCTGCTGCTGCTACATTGGTGAGGGCGATGCAGGTTAGGTGCTTCGGCATTCCCAATAATATGTGAAGGTCCTAACTCTGCTGCATATAGTCCCGATGCTGGGCATCTTCATGGCGTCACAACACCCTCAGTTGGACCCCTCACCAAACGATCTTGGCCATCCTCAAGTGGCTCACCCGGCTCGTCCTCAGGTGTCTCACCCAGCTATTTCTCAGTGACATCTTGAATGGCCGCCGAAGGCAGCTGATAGATGTTCGGTGAGCAGCTGTCATTCCCTATGGCATGCATCGCTGGATCTCCTGCAGATGCGGTGGCATCGGGAGTATTAGCTGTGGTCGCATGTGATGTTCTTTCACCATTAATTTCACTTTATTTGTAATTGGCAAAGGTGAGTGGGACCGCTGGTGTATCTTTAAGACAGATGCCGAACATTGCGATGCTGCGGCGGCAAGCTGCAAAGTGTCGCGGTGTTAAACAGCAAACCTTCTCCTACTCAATTTTACTTTATAACAGGAGTCCTCTTGTGCTGTAACTATGGGGTGTGGGCAGCTCCACTTCGCAGAGAAGCCCCCTCAAAACCCATGCTGCCCAGTTGACTGGGGGTAAGTGCGGACATACCCTAACTGGCCAAGCTGCAACTGTGGAGGAGGGTGGGTGATGTCCAGTGTCCGCTGCATGACATAGCAGCATTGGGACTCTCTTGCTTTCTGAAATTCCCTCTCCCTCTCGTCCTCCCTCGTTTCTCCTTCTCTGCGGCACGTGGCTCTCTCGTCCCACTGGAGAATTCGCCAGGGAGGGAAAGGTCGTGGCATTGAAGCAGCTGGGTCGGTGTTTTTCCTGTCGCCTCATTCTTGTGTGTTCTCAAAGTAAGCAGGGCCGCAGGGAGATGTTCTGCTCATGATGCGTGGCCATTTTCCATGCATAAGCCTAATTTCATCTTGAATTCCTGATTACACCTTTCGATAGGATTGACCAGTGGGTAGTAAACAGATGTTGTGTGATGATGTAAGCCCCAGCACGTACAGAACTTCTGCCAAACACATCATGTAAACTGCATGCAATTGTCACTTAACACAGACTGTGGATAAACCTAGCAAGTAAAAAACTTGTTTAATAAAGTTTTCGATATTCCTCAAGACCGTGCGCTGGAAATGGGGTAAGCCTCTACCCATCTTGAAAATAAGTCTGTTAACACCAGAATAAACCTTTTCCAATTGGGTTTTCTGGGATAGGGCCCCATAATGTCTAGAGCAACTTTTTCGGACTGTTCCTTCGGTTCACATTGCTGTTGTTGCTGGCCATCACTGCAGTGGCTCTTACAGTGGTTGCAGGCGATACTCATGTACAAATGCTCTCACATGCAATGACATGCCAGGCTAATGGAAGTATCTGCACACATTCCTTTTTTTGTGAGCTGCCCCGGGATGCCCGAACAGGTGGCTAGCGTGAGAGTGGCATAACACTGAGCCATGTGCTGTTACAGGTACGAAAATATACCATACATCACTGTTGGCATTGGCACGTGACTCTACACAATTTTCAATGACCAGCTAGTTCCCGACAGTTTGTTGAGCGTACAAGAGTTTTCACTTACTTGATACTAGGCAGTGTTGTTGATTTCTAATGATTTTCCTGCAGGGTGGCCAATGTCATGGCTGTTGGAAGCGCTGCAAGAATGGCACATTGTACTTCGTGCATATGCGATGTGTAACTCGGGGGGGGGGGGGGGAGATATCATCCCACTCCTCCTCATCATATGCTGTTTTTTCTCCTGGCATGCGGGACGTTTGGTCGGTCAGCTGATTATCTTCCCCGGCGACGTGTTGGACTTCAAAGTCCTACAATTGCAGGAAGATGGCCCAGCAGGTCAATTTTCTGATGATCTCATTCATATTGTGCAACCACAGTAGGCAGCAGTTATCCATGTGCAGGGTGAAGCTCTGGTATTCGAAAAGTGTACGGTACTTTATTGAAGCTCCACACCACTGTGAAGCATTCCCTTTTGTTTATATCATACCACCATTATACTGGGACAAACTTCGCACTACCGAAGTCGATAATACAGTGGCTCCCATCGTCTGCGAGTTGGAAGACTATCGCTCCTATATCCTTTTCACTGGTATCTGTTTGGATGTACAAGTGATGCAACGGGCCGCCATAGGCAGTACAGGACACTCTGGTAAAAAATGTTTCAAGTCGTCAATTCTGACTTTCTGTTCGGTCTGCCACTTACAACAGGCATTTGGATACATCGGGCCCATGAGTGGTGCGATCACAAAAGCAAATTCCACTTTTGTAGCAGTTTTCGGGACTGGGTAGTATTTGATAAACTGTAATTTTTCTAGGTTTGGATAGCTCCCATGTTTATCCACGATGTGGCCCAGTAACAGCAGATTGTTTTTTTTTTCATGTGACATTTCTTGTTTGCGCACATGAATCTATTATTGGCGAGCCATTAAAATACCAGTGATAAGTGGTTAACATACTATTCCCCGATCTGTACCAAATGACGACATTGTCAAGGTAGACCAAGGCGAACTCTCCAATGAACTCGTCCAGGATGCATTCCATCATTGACTGAAATGTGGATGGAGCACGCTTAAACCCGAGCAGCATCTCACAGAATTGAAAATGGCGGCCATCGGGGCAGTGAATGCTGTTTTCTGATGATCCTCTGGGTATACTGGCACCTGCCAGTATTCGCTACATAAGTCGATTGCTGTTAATACCCTCGCACATCCCACGTTCTGCATCTCTGTGATTTGCTCTCGTATGATATGGCACTTTTGAGGATAATACCGCCTTGGACTGTCATAGATGAGGATTTCATTGAAAGGCAGTGTCTTGTGTTCTGCCACTGTGGTGCGGCTTAGCGGGTCCTCTGCAATGAAAACATAGTGGCACTCATTCAATAGACATTGCATGGCTTCCCAGTATTCTACAGGTACTGCATGCATGGTCCAGTTCATCCAGCAATACTGTCAGTACTTCTTCAGTTGTCCGGGGGTCCAAGTTGTACACGGTCCTTCGCTCTTTCTTTCCAAAGTTGATTCTCCGAGCTGCTGGTTCCATCATGGTGTTTTGGTCGGTTAGATGAAGCACTCCCAAAATGGCATCCTCGCTGATGTCATGAGAAACGAACGCAGTTGTTGTGGTCTCAATGTCCCGAATACGTACCCTGATACATGCTTATCCTTTAATTTCACCCGTGTGTTGACAAGTAGTAATGAATTTCGACTTTATAAAATTAAGACTGAAATTCGAATAAAACCATGATGTGAACTACAGATCTGTGCAATGAATGTTTTCTGTGGAGTCGGGTCCATGTTGTTTACATTTGGTCGAGGGTAAACAGTGTCCAGCCACTCTACCCCGCTCTCTCATGTCCCGGGTGCATATAACGCCACAGGGCATTGTGCGATGGGCCCGCACATGCTGGGAACTCCTTATCCCAATGTGCCCATCCACACCAACATCATGGACAGTTGGGCAACCCATGTTCTTATAGTGTTCGTATATATGTCTACAATGTAAAGTGTTCTTCTGCTTGTAAGGCATGCAGGGGAGCCAAAATATCTCAATATGTTAGCAATCTATGCAATTTCAACAGATTCAGTGTGTAATTGTAACAGTGTACTGGGGAGTCAAAATATCCCTGTGTGTGTGTGTGTGTGTGTGTGTGTGTGTGCATTCTTCATAATTTCAATGGATTCGGTGGGTAATTGTAATGGTGTGCTGGGGAGCCAAAATATCCCAGTCCAAGAGTAACTAATAGGTAAAAAATTATTTTCATAGCTAACAACTACTACCGTAAGTAGATGCTGGAGAGCACAGGGTCATTTTAGCCCGAGATTTTCAACCATGGCCCATTTTGTAGGAGTCACATGCGTATGTGGCCCAGGAAAAATGAAAAGTGAAATATGAAAAAATATTATTGATAGATATAAATTAATAGAATTTATACATTTTAAGAGAATTTTATATCATGCATAAATTATCCATTTTTCATTTATTTCTAACTTTTATATGTTATAAAATGTTGATTCTCATTTATTAACTCTAAAACATTTTTATCAAACATACTTACATAGCAATCTGGTCAAGTAATTTTATATTTACCATCTAGAATACAATTTATTTATTTTTCAAACTAAGAATCATAGAATTGAAATTCGGTAGCAAAATACTTTTTATTTTTTTCTAGTTCTTGTAGTTTAGTAATTCATGTGAATTGTTCAACTTGGCATGGAACAATACAATTTTTTTGGTTATTTATAAAGGAAAAAATGTCATAATAAAAAATAAAAATTAAATAAAAATAATAAAATCCAAATAATAATAAAATTAATATTAAAATTAAAATAAAAAATGTAATTGTTAATTTATTTCTTTTTAAGTAAACAAAAAATTGAATCGTTCTGAATCAATTATGAAATGCTTAAACAATGTAAAAGTGTAATGAATTATTAAACATAGAAAGTATTTACTTTAGTTAATATGTAAAAGATAAGATCTATAACCTCGGTAAAAAATGTTGCATTGAAAATGTATAAGTCATTATGAATTAAATAAAAAGAAAGTACTAAGCAAAAATGGAAAATATGTTAATCATCTGTATCTTAAAAAGCATAAAAGTACAAAATCACACAATACAGCGGTAGATATTCTAATGAAATTCAACATGATAATTACGCAACAAAAACATGTAAAGTATGTAATGATAATATATCATTAAAACTATTTTCTCATTATAAAAATACTAAGGACAAATATGCAACAAAATGTAAAAATTGTTATAGTGAATATATGAAAAAAACACATGAAGAAATATAATCGTAGCAAGAAGTTAAGTTATGAATAAATAATGTTTTCAAAAATAACAATAACTAAAAACACGTTTTATTCCTTTGCGTTAGTTTATTTTTTTCCTTATTGGTTAAAAAAAGCAAGGTGCCAAATAGTCCATAAAAATTAAAACATAATTAAATGTTATTTGCTCACAAATAAACAATCAAAAATTTCGATGAGCATAGCAATAAGTGAATTGAGTGAAAAGAGAGTGGAAGAGTCGAGAGTTATAGCTAAAAGTTAAAAAAAAAAAAAAAAACTATGCACATTTTATGAAAACATGATGATTTAATTAGAAATATTATTACACAAGCTATGCCATATATTTTAAATGAAGAAACAGAGAGCAACTTTACAAATTTACCTTTCTCATATGTCAGTGTTACAGAACTATACAAAAGAAATTAAAATGAATTAAAAGAATTATTTCTACTCTCTAACAATGTGTTTGTAAAGCCCAGAACTGAAAGTAAGCGGATAACAGAATGGATAAAAAAAAAGCAAATTTAGAAATTTTTACCTTTATGAGATGTCAATATCAATGAATTATATGAAGAAGATAAAAAAGAATTAAAATAGATTGTGCCCTTTTTCTACTTATGTATATGTAAACCTAAGAATTAGAAAAACCAATAAAAATTATATAGTTAATACAGCTTTTAAAAGTAGAATATCAACATATAACATTGAAAATACCCTAATAATTTTTTAGCTTCAGTAAAACATAGGGTTTTTGAGGTAATACGCGATCTTTAGAGCATTGAAAACTAACATTAGATTATATACGAATTGTTGTAAGCAGGAGAATAATCAAGTATAATTACTTACATTTTAATCACCCAAATGTACAATATTGAAAGAAAGAGAAATTAAAAGGATTTGCAAAACCATAAAAAAGAAATACTTGTACGTTTATCCGAATTTCATAGAAGAGGTTCAGGAATAATCGGCAAAGCATACCCAGGACAGGGACTATAGAATGCAACACCTGCTATCCTACCCTTCCTTCGCCTTCCCCGGCAAGAACGGCATGAGTAGACAGCTAAAGGTGAAGATTCAACCTGGTACTCGTCACCATCTACGAACCCGCAGGTCAACCTGGCGACCAGCCACTTCAGACCATCGGAACTGGCTGGAGCACGAGAGAGTGATGCTGAATTGTCCCATGAGAGTGAGAAAGAGACCGAGCTAGTGATGGAGGGAGAGAGAAAGAGTGAACCCGCGACAACTGTGAGAGCAGTAAGTACTAGTTGCTGGTCGCCTGTAAGCACTACGGACACCGAAAGTCAAACTTATTCGCCGGGAGATGCTACCGCGAGTGCAGTTCGAGTTCCTTTTACCAATGCCGTGGCTGCCAGACTCCGAGAAGCCGAGGTCATGTGGTTAGGTAGAGACACCCATGACACTCGCAGAGAGAGCATGTACCAAGAAGCAGAGGAGCCCAGCACCCGAATGACAACAGCCGGTGCCCGATCCCACGATGCTGGCCCCACGCTGCCGTCCATCTCCGGGCCAACCTCACGAGTGGCCCCCCTACGTGCCAGGCGCACATGTCTGTGCCTGAGTGCTATCAAGAGATGCCATAGCGGGTGCCTACATCATTTTGCTGGACTGCCGCCCCTGCCGCAGAGCCCCTAAAACAAAGACGAACTCCCTGGCGTAGGCACGCCAAATGTCAACACCCTCCACCTACATCTACATCTTTTACAGAGTGAATACCTGGCAGTGGCCAGTAAAGACTAGCACACATGTTCAATGTAATCCCCCGAATGAGTAGCTTCGAAAAAATAGTGATTGCATTAGAATACCTGGAATCCTAAGATAAACTACCAGTGACAGCCTAAGGCTTGAGTTAAAGGGAATGCTAGGTGCAGTTGGTGCACCAATCCGAATTAAATATAATGAAAATCCTAGCCTGAATGTTAGGAAGTGTGACGAGAAAAGTACTATGTCAGTTCCTCAAGAGAGAAAATTTTGAGTACCCCTGTAATTGTTTTGTAAAATTATTTTTTTATGCAAGGTTTAGAATTCGAAATACCCACATTCGAAGGAACAGAGGCCAGACAGAAAAAGAAAAGTGACCCAATTAATGTAACTTAACCTCCTACCAATGGGCACAGGTAAAGTAGCAGTAATGAATAGGAATTATTTATTTTTTAATTTGAAGTGGTCCCTAGCTCACTAGAGAACTAATTTTTGTGGAGGTAAAATGTAATATTACTTCAGACCTCTTAAGTAGGCTGGAAAGTTCATGTCCCCAAATTCCCTGAAAATCCCTAAAGTGCTCATGTAAAGTCAGCATTTACTAAATAATGTACAATCTGTATGTTTCTTGTTTGATATTTTGTGTGACACGTTGAACTTAAAGTCAATAAGTTCCGTGAGCGCTGTCAGGAAGTATGATCGCATAACCGAAGCCTATCAGCAGGCCCGTAAACACAACCTTGAAAACAAACCCTCGCTATTCTCACAATGCATCTGAGCGACACTTATTAACGAACCTCCTGTAATTTGAGTAGAATGAGGAGAAAACTCACTGAGGTCATGCCATAACCGTCACCCAGGAAATTCCCAATCTTTTAAATTTCTTTTAGATTTAAAAGTGTTGCACCCTAAGCATAAGAAACGCTCTAGTAAAGTGTAATGTTCATGTAGAGGACGCATATATCACACACATCCCAGTAATGTTATTCTTTCTTGTTATGAAATGCAAAATGTTTCTTTTCACGAACATACATGAAAACCCCTGAGAAATGTAACAAGAATCCCCCCACCCCCCTCAAGGAAAGAAACATAGGAGAAGTACAACACCACCGAAAGTTGTATATAATATATATTGGATTTAGTATTAAAATTATTTTGCTTCCCCGAAGGAAAACCCTAGTAAAGTAAGAAAGTAATGAGAGTGTGTAGTTGTCTAGCATGAACTCCCTAAGTTGAGAGAATGTGCGAAGGAAGAAGTAACGTAAACCCGATGAGAAACAAAAACTTATCTAGTGGGTGTACACAACCACCGGACAGGCTCGCAAAAGCGTATCTACTCGAGCGAGGCAGATACCCTCACTCCCTAACCCACAAGAAAATTAATTCTCGTCCCCTCCAACCAGAGAGGCTATGTATGTATGCTACTAGGCATAAGCGAACCAGGAAACATAAACTGTAAATAAAAAAGGGGAACTCATGCTACACACATTGTAAATAGTAGTCTTAGGTAACGTACTGACAAAACAAATCGTAACCTAGAAATTAAGGATAACCTTATAAATAACCTCAACGTTAATTTTTGAAAATTGTCTAGTTTGTAGTAAAAACATTGTTGTGTAGATATTTTTATGCTCCTGCTATAATCATAATAAGGGAAAAAGGTAGATTGTGAGTTAGCTTACAGGAAATTTTATTTTTCTAGATGCTAAGTGAAAACATTGTTTAAAAGCAGTATTTAATGTGGGATAGCTTAATTAATCTGGAACTGTTTTTCGCATCGCCGCCGAGGACACCGACCCTGACTTTCCCAGAGCGTGCATTGCATGGGGAAGCATAATCAACTTCATGTAATTTGTTTGGTCAAGTACAGTTTTCACTGTGTCGCCACCGATGGCCAGTTAAGCCACCACTGCATGTAAGTTGCTTCAGTAGAAGTGTTAATTGTTCGCCGAATAAATGTAACAGAGAACTGATCTGCCTGTACTTTATTTCGGTAGCCACAAGGCATGCCAGGGTACGTGCCCTTAGAATACCCTCCAATTTCTTGCAATTATTTCATCGTATTTTCTGGGTAGATGTTATGTGTATTGTATTTTGAAATGTAAGTCAGTGAATGGGTGGAGGGTCAGCCTGAAATAGTCCACATCACAATGAATGTAAAACTATAGGTAATTTTGCCACCAAAAATGTCTCAGTAGTATGGATATGTAGCCAGCCACAATAGGTTACAGTTTAGCAAACACAAGTAAACAGTAATATTATAACTACAGCAGCACAGGGGTAGAGGTCTTTAGGGACAGATAGTTATGTCAGGGTGAATCGGTTTGCAGCACCCCAAGAACATCGGAGGTTTTCATGCTCCAGCATCACAACCAACGTTGATGCCGCCCTTGAGCGACATAGGTGCCAAGTCGGGTAAAATATAATATTCCTAACCTCACACTTCACACTGCCCCTGAAAACCAAACCTAACCCCTTTTGGTGCAGCCACACTTCGTCAATTGTCGCCCTTCCACGTGACATAATTTTCTGTGCCAAATTTTTCACCCACCAAAATTTTCTTTTCCCGTCAAAAATTTTCTGCAACCTTTTCGGCCAAAATTTTCCAAAACCAAGCAATTCCTGCCCTATTGCTGCCCACCTGCAACGAGAGGATGACGGGAGCAGTAAACGAGAACAACAGCAGCATCGTGACGACTTCCAGATGCCGGGAAGTGCACCACATGGTCGGTGAGGGAAAGCATGACACAACAGCTGTGTGTTCACCATTGCTGTAAGATGGCAAGCACATGCTGGAGAGTTGTTATTTTAGAGTGGGTGCTGACATCAGACCCACCCAACACCTCTCCATCGCACCAGCATTACCTCCCTTCCAACTGTGCAGCGTCATCAGCTGGGGTGCCACATCTATCAATGTGAGCTGGGTCATGTGGGCGGCCACCCCACTCACCCCCAATGCTACACAGGCCGGTCAATGCCTTAGAAAGTGCAGGGGGCTCTGCTGCCTGAGGGAAAGGCACTCCCTCCCCTCAACATAGTGCCACACATCTGCAACCCGGTCGCCCACACTGCGAGCATGTGGCTGCAGTTTGCAAAAAATGGCTGGCAGGATATCAGACAGTATACCGGTGCTCTGGTGTCCAAACTGCTTGCACCCAATCTCACAAGACTTCATATCGAAGTAAGAGAGGCAACACCAACTGCCATTGCCGCCGACAGTCCAGCCCATCGCTCAGATGCGCCGTGATCAGCCACGAAGAGTATACAGTGAATGTCATTCCAGAAGCAAAAGTGGCACTGCAAGCGCAACCAAAGGTGGAAACGGCCGAATTTCCAAATTATAACATGCCAAATTACTGCAGTAACCTGTTATGCACCAACCAAGGTATAATCATGCTTCGGTGCACAACGTGTCGAGCCAATTATCACAGTGAGTACCTCAATATGGCAGAACTTAATACAGCAGTGGGATTGTCCTTTACATGTTTAGAATGCAGTGTAACAGAACACAATAAAGATACCAGCAATGCTAGAGATTTACTGACAAAGGGGGAAACTTAAACAAGCATTGTCGATGCAGCAAACCATCCACGTGGAGAAGGGAACAACACACAGTGAAGTAGCTGTGGGGTGGATAATACCACGCAGAATGGAAACAAGGCTGACAGAGCATCCACACAAGGCACAGGAATGGAGTGTCACGAGTGTGCAGAGGCCAAGCAATGCAGCATGCAGCAGTCACGTGCCCACCCGGCGCATGTGGCAGATGTCAACAATATGTCACCACTCACGCAGTCAACACTACAGATGCCTACCCTAACCAATACGACTCTTCTGCTTCAACAATTGACTCATTACTACCCACCCATACCAGGTGTGTATCCTACGTCTATGTTCCCACGAATGTTACAACCATTCACTACACCTTTTCCAACCTACCAATAAGTGAAACCATGCCAGCCCAGCTACTTGGGAATTGTGTCATCGAACCAACCAATGCCAGAACATGCAACAGGAAGCAGAACCATGGAGCCAGATCACACAATTTCGCCGCCAAGACCGATATCAGTAAAAATGCCGGCAATGTTTCAGATCCTACCGTTGTTTGCTGGAACACCAGCTGAGGATCCTACGGCGTTTATAAAAGACTGCTCATTGCGGCAGAGAATAACAGGCGGACTGTGTCGGAGCAAAACTCCACGGAGAAGCACACCATTGGTTGCACTTTTAAACCACTATGGGCTCCAGAGGGAGGAGTTTCAGCATTAATTTCAGTGTCGGTTCAAAGGAGTGTTTACATCTTTGCAAGCCCAAAGTAAATTGACATTGGAGGGACATCAACATGACGAGTCCTTAACAGAATTCACCTGGTTCGTCGTTTCCACACACATCTACCGGAAAGGGAAGTGCTAGAGGTCATTGCGGAGACAGCATGACCGGCATTCCATGTCAGCCTTATTCCATTAATGAACTGTATATTGGAGAATTTGATGCACGCCGCGAACGTATTGAAGCATAACTGCGAACAACCGCGTCGCGATTCAAGTGTCATATGATGGTGCTACAAGCCACGGGACAGAGATTGGAACAGACAAAATACCACTGCTCAACCACAACAACCACACTGCTTTCACAGACCACAGCAAGGAAAAGTGTTTAAGAATAGTTCAGGATCCATCCACCCACCCAGTTCTAGTGGTCATAAGCCACCAGATAAGAGTGCAAAAATTAGTGCTGGAAATTCAAATCGCATGTGGAGTCCTAACCACCTGCCTCAACGACTGTGCCACTATTATCCGGTAGAAGTATATCATTGGCACAGCCAATGTCCTAATGACCCACATCTGGATCGGGTCAAGGAGGTGGTGGAGAAGAAAAAACAGGGAAACGGATTACAGGGACGAGGGGGCCGGATGCTCCTGACACCTAGCCCACAGCACCTGAAAAAAAAACCGATTTCACACCGCAACAGGTGCATGTACAAAATGTCAGTAGTAGCCAGTCGCAATTCATCTGCAATTTGGTAACAGCAAATGGTCAACAATGCCACACACTCATAGATACTGTGGCATCTCAAAACTTCGTACGCCCTCATTTTATGAATGAACAGGATGTGACCTCCACAAATCATGTGATTAGACTAGCTATACCAACTATCACTGCAGTACTGCGATAGGGGAAGCTACTGTAATGGTACATGTACGTGACATCGAAACCATTACCGCGGTCACTGTAACACCTGAAATACAGGAAGATGCCATCCTGGGAGTACTTTGGTTCTCAGAGCAAAATACAATTGTGGAACCCACAGCCCATCACATCCATTTCAGCACGAAAGAGAGATACACATTGTATAATCTGGACTGCTGTCCAACAGGTAGCCTACCCAAGGTATAGCTAGGGGACTTTGATAACCAGATCCCTCCAGGGCACCTGGCTGCATTTCAATACATACTTAATGAATGTAGGGATGTGTTTGCGAAACACGATGCTTTAATATGCACTATGGTCGCTGAACATTGAAATTCCCATAACTGAAAACAGACCAATATGCACAAGTCCACGAGGGCACTTACCGTACCAGGTGCATATCATCGAACATCAAATGCAGGAAATGTTAAATGATGGGGTAATAGAGTTGTCAGACAACCTATACAACTCGGAATCACGTTAGTGCCTCAGGATGGAACCTGGAGGTTTTGTGTGGACTTCAGGCCTATCAAGCAACTCATGTGTAGTGCGCTCCCACCATGTATAAGTGTCAAAGATGTGTTGAGTACCCTGGGACAAGCGAAAGCCTGGACTTCCTTAGTCCTGAAAAGCAGTTACTGGCAGGTGCCAGTAAGATTTAAGGACCGAAAGAAATCTGCATTTACTGCACCAGATAGCTGTTCCATACCGTTTGGGTTGAAGGAGCCCCCATAACTTTCCAATCAATAACGGTTAGTGTACTAGACTGCCTCATTGGTGAGTACACGCTAGCATGCTTAGATGACGTATGTGCAGTAGAAAAGTACTACGTAGAAAAGACTAGCATACACTTCCTCGGTCATGTAGTTGAAAAAGAAGGGAACAAACCAAATCCAGAAGAGCTAAAAAAAATCAACTGTTATCCACAACCACGCACACGCAAACAGCTCAGAAAATTCTTTGCTTTGATTAATTGGCTAAGAGAACACATTGAAAACTTCCCAGTGATCACCGCACCACTCACCGACTTGTTTTCACCACAGAAAAGCTGAAAGGTGCTGAAAGCACCTTTACTAATATCAAACAAAAGTTCAGAACCTGCACAACACTCGCAAGGTACAATGACAGCCGGCATCTGTATCTTAAAACAGATGCAAGTCAGAAGGGAATAGGAGCTGTGCTGTACCAAGTCGATGACAGCGAGGCAAAACACGTAGTCAATTTTGCTAGCGCTAATCTCGGGCAGACAGAGTGGTGTGACGTGAACCAGGGGTATGGCATAAGCCATTCTCCATATCATAGCACCCAACAGCACATCGACCATAGAGATGTCACCCAGTGAGCTGCTACACCCAGTGTATCGTTCCGCGTATGTGCATCAGTTGTGTCAGTGCAGTGCTTAGTGCACTGTGTAACAAGTGTATGTTTTTGTGTATTTTCTTTAATGTGACCTTTTTAAAGCAAATGAATATATTACAGTGTAACCTGTGCCATGATAAGTGTGCCATGTATATTTTAGGGTTATGTTTATGTTTGATATGTACTTTGCTGCAAAAGTAAACAAAAGTTTTCTAGTCTCCAAGTATCCCCATGTGACATGTAATATCTTTCTGTGATAGGGTGACATGTGTTGTAATTTATTTTTGCTTATTTGTAAATTATTAAAATGGAGCTACTCCCATGTTCCAACCATAATGCACAAATGTGTCACCATTAAAGCCATGTAAATCAAATCATGGTAATTTTCATTTAAGCCATAAGACATATGGCGCAATGGTAATTGTTCCGGATTGCGTATCGTAATAGAAAAAACCATACAAACATTCAGCGTGTACTATAAAGTATCCATCCCAATTGTTTACTTTGCAGTCTAGTGCAGTTCCGCATATCCGGCAAAGTTCCATTTAGCGTATCCAAATTCGGCAACTATTGTTCCATTTCACGTATCCAAGCATTTTTTCCCGCAAATTTTCTCTCGCGAATCGCAAGATGGTGTGCGCGGGATGTAAAATCACAATGTTGAACGCCAGGCAAGTTATTCATTCCTCGCAGGATATAAATACGTTTCTCATCGAGCACGACATTCTCAAATCGACGATGCAGTGCGAAAAATGCGGAGAAGGAGAAGCGAAATTGGTGGAAAACTTGGGCTTGTTTTACTGGTGCTGACGGCGACTGGAGGATGCTACCAAATGCAAATTTAAAGTGTAAGCTAGACAGGGCAGTTTCGTGGGCGATTCAAACATGTCTCCGGGCAAAATAGTCGAGTTGTGTTTACTCTGGTGCCTGATCAAATACCCTCGACAGCAGACTATAGTAAACGAACTTTTGTGCTCGGGAAAGACGGTCGTCGCCTGGTCGAGTTTCTGCCGCCAAGTGTGCATAGACTGGATGTTGATATACAGGAAACACATCGGTGGACCGGGTAAAGTGGTCGAGATCGACGAGTCGAAGCTGGGAAAACTCAAGAACTGCAAAGGACATAAAGTTCACGGCCATTGGGTTTTCGGCGGAGTGCAGCAGGACGATCCGACGAAATTCTTCCTGGTGCCGGTGGAAAAGAGGAACGCGGCGACCCTGACCAAAATCATTCGCGAGTGGATCGCAGCAGGCACGACGATAATTTCAGACTGTTGGTGCGGTTACAGCAACTTGGACATTCACGGCTACCGTCACATGCAGATGAATCACAGGCGAGAATATGTGTGTAGCGAAAAGAGCGGAATGGTAAACACTCGAAACACGCTAAAAATGAAGAGGGACGAGACGTTGAGGGTGCATACTCAAAACATCGAGCGAAGTTGGTGTTCTGTGCGGTACAGTATTCCCTTCTTTGGCCGACGGAAAAAATCTTGGGTGGGTTACCTGGCCGAGTACGTCTGCAAAAAGAATCATCGGTACAGAGAACGACTGCATGCTTTGCTGATTCACGCCGCCTACATGCACCATCGTAATCGGTGCAGAGGAGATGGTGGCGAAGGCTATCCCAATTCCGACAGGTATCTGTTTGTCATGGTTGTTTTTAATTTGCAGGCACGGGCGAGATTGATTTGCTGTTGCAGTTGCAGTTTTAAGAAAGTTTATTGATTTGTTGTTGCCATTGCAGTATAAAATTGAAGTGTGATTGACTTGCTGTTTGATTAAAATTAAAACTGATCTTTTGTTTGTTTGTTTTGGTTAAAAAAATTGAGTAGCTGTTTGATTCAAGTTTAAATTAACATTTAATTGACTAGCTGTTTGATTCAATTTAAAAAAACAATATTTAATTGAGATGCTGTTTGATTCAATTTAAATTAATGTTTAATGGAGTTGCTGTTACCATCGCAGTATAAAATTAAAGTGTAATTAACTTGCTGTTTGAGTCAAATTAAAATTAATGTTTAATTGAGTTGTTGTTTAATCCAATTTTAAATTAATGTGTAATTGAGTTGCTGTTTGATTTAAGTTTAAATTAATGTTTTATTGACTTGCTGTTTGTTAATGTTTGTTAAATGTTGTTAAATTAATGTTTAATGGAGTTGCTGTTACCATCGCAATATAAAATTAAAGTGTGATTAACTTGCTGTTTGAGTCAAATTAAAATTAATGTTTAATTGAGTTGTTGTTTGAGTTAATTTACAGGTGCGAATGAGACAGTGTAGCTGTTTGATTCAAGTTCAAATTAATGTTTGATTGAGTTTCTGTTCGATTCAAGTTTAAATTAATGTTTAATTGAGTTGTTGTTTAATCCAATTTTAAATTAATGTGTAATTGAGTTGCTGTTTGATTTAAGTTTAAATTAATGTTTTATTGACTTGCTGTTTGTTAATGTTTAATTGAGTTGCTGTTTGAATCAAGTTTAAATTCATGTTTAATCGAGTATCGGTTTATTTCAAATTAAAATTAATGTTGTATTGAGTTGCTGTTTGATGTAAATTAAAACTAATATTTAATTGAATTGTTTTTTGAGTTAGTTTACAGGTACGAATGAGACAGTGTTGCTGTTTGATTCAAGTTTAAATTAATGTTTGATTGAGTTGCTGTTTGAATCAAGTTTAAATTAATGTTTAATTGAGTATCTGTTTGATTTAATTTGTAGGTGCCAGTGAGACAGTGTAGCTGTTTGTTTCAGTTAATAAAAAAGTTTGATTGACATACCGTTGGTTTTTGTTTAAAAAAAAAAGTGTTATTGATTTGCTGTTTGTGTAAACATTCATTCACAATCTGGAAAAAAGCCCAAAATAGTCGAGTGGGTCGTGATGGGTCCGCCCGGCGACGACGGGTGTACTTGCATCTGTTGCATCCGTAAAACTTGGATCTGCCAGTTTCAATTATTGACGTAAATTGATATTTTTTTTAAATTATTTTCATTCGCGATACCGAAAAGGCATAGCGCGGTCGTGTCTGTCATGACCGGTTCGGCCGGCTGTGGATACAATTGCGCACACTGTTGCTTTCGCGGACTTTGGACCTGCCAGTTTCGAGTGTTGAGGTAATATATATAAAAAAAAAAGTGATGACGTATATATAAAACTTTAAAATCTATATGGTTAAATTCACGATTTTTGTGTACCCTTTTAGTGATTGCGTACATGTGAATCTTTATATAGTAAATGGTTAAAATTAAAAAAAAAAAATGGAATTTTAAAGGTTATCATTTCTGGGTACACCTTTAGTGATGACATATAGATGAAACGTTGTATAATAAATTGTTGCATTTATAAAAAAAAATGTTTAATTGTACAATGTTTTACCGTGTCCTTTTAGTGATTGCTTACGTGTGAACATTTATATAATAAATGGTTGAAATTATAAAAGAATATGTTAATATTTAATAAATATCTCCTTTAAAATAAATTAAAAATTTTGCATCGCGAATCGTGTGTATTTAAACAGGGATGAGAAGAAGGCGAGAATTTTTTTTTTTTTTTTTTATATATACGCGATTGGAAACTTTTAGCAATAGTTACTTTTGGCACCTGGATACGCCATGGTAGACGAATGGGGTCTTTTACCCTATATTCCGTTTTCGGTTTGGATACGCTATAGGAAATAATTGCGTGTAGGTCGAAATTTCTACCCCGACTCGGCCGGATATGCAATTCGAAACAAGTGGGGTGTGGCACCAATTTTCCCCCTGCCCGCTTGGCTTCGCAATGTTGTCCTATTCGGTCCTGGACGTTTTTTCACCTGTATACGCCAAGGGAAACTTTTGGTAAAAACCAGCCTTTTCAAGGTTCGCTGGATACGCAAGGGGAAACGTTGTATTTTATTTGGGCTTTTTCCCGGTTGTGGTTGGATACGTAATTGGCGGTTTTTTGTCTCAGCTTTTCGTATCACTGGATACGCAATACAGTGGTTTTTGAGCGATTTAGATACGCAATACGGAACAATCACCGGTCTTTAGAATTATTCACCCATAGATCCCTGGTGAATCTTTCGAGTTACAGCCAAATGGAGGATGAAACAGATACGGAGGATGTGGAGGAAATGGACGAGACGCTTTCGGCTGCAGATAATGAGTCATCAACCTCTTCAGTCCCTGGCACATAAAATTCTTCTGTGCCAAGACTATCACCCGCTTCTTTCCCTGGACCAACAACTTCTTCGAATGAATCTATGTAATTATGATTGACATTTATTATAATTATTTTTTCTAATGTGATTGTAATTATTATATTTGAGAATAATAATTTTATTTTGCCAACAGAACTGTTCGAAGATCGCAAAGGCACAGATCTACAGTCGTTTTCCACCAGTCGAGACCTCAAACAACTTCTGATTTCCATCAACAGAGAGGCACAAAGCACAAATCAGCACCCGACATCACTCATGCGAAGCAAAAACAAGCACCGAGTAAGCGTTAAGACAAATACCAACAACAGACGTCTCCCAACATCAAACAAAGAATATTACTCGTCGTGAATTACAGCGAGAAACAACCCGAAAGACTCGTTATAATCTTAGAGAAACAAATCAAAGAAAGTATCAGAAATATCGTTCTGATTTTGTATTATGATTAACCTGTATATGTTTATTTACAAAAAAAAAAAAACAGAATTTTATATTACTTATAGTTATATATACACACACTGCACATTTTTTCACGAGTTATTTACATTTTTGTTTAACATTTGACAATATTTATTCGAAAAATATATGCATAGATACCTACTGGCATACCCATAAATAAAACATTGGCATAATTTAGTCTTGTTTAAGGTTTTGCCCCATGTTCAATTAAAATTTCACAAATTTCGTTCGTAGTATTCCACATAATTGCAGTTTCACAATACAAATCCTCAGTATTTAGGAAATCTTAAATTTTTTCCTTGTCGTTTTTCAATGCCCTTTTTATACTGTGCAAAACACACAAAACTGTCTATTTATTTTTGCTAGATGCATCTTCGTGTAATACTGTAATGTTATTACGTCCCACTAATAAAACATTTGCTCTATTTTCTAGCAGATAATCTACCACTTCTACGATGCCGTCTTGGGCCGCAAATTGCAGTAACAAATCTTTTTCTAAGAAAACTGGTTCACCCAAACTTTTTTCAATTAGGTAACGCACAATGTTTTCACGATCTGCATTAGCCGCTTTCAACAACAATTTCCAGTCTTTGTGAATCCCTTTCAATACAGTGTCTATTGTTTACACCAAATACACAAGTACGGGCCAATTTTCAAAACAATAATTGGCATACCCCAATACGGTTATACCTGTTGAATCTTTGGCTAAAACGTTGACACCTTCTTCTATTAGGAATTTTACAATTTCCAAATTCCCCGCAGCGGCTGCTCGCTGAATTGGAAATTTTTCCACCAAAATCGTATTCTTCAAAATTCAATTTCATCTCCTTCATGCTTACAAGTTCATCTAGTCAACCACGATAGGCAGCTAAACTCACCATTGACAGTTCCTTCTCGTCAAACAAATCTTGTTTGTCACAGTTGGCTCTCATGGTGTCTTCATCGGCTTTCATTGTGTCTTCACTTGCTCTGATGGTGTCTTCACTGGCTCTGACAGTCTCTTCACTGGCTCTGATGATGTCTTCACTGGCTCTCATGGTGTCTCTGCTGGCTCTCATGGTGTCTTCACTCTGTAGTTTGCAGAGAGCGAGTGTGATTCCTTGGTTCAATCGTCTCGTTTTTATACACGCACTGTGCGAGATTTGTTTTTTTTTTTATTGGCTAAGAAGGAATGTAAGTTTTTTTAAAAAAAATTTTTATTGCCCGAGAAGGAATGTATGTTTCTTTATATGGTATCGTGAGTTTTGCCGACCTTGATAAATCGAATAAAAAGATTTTTTTAATTTGACTTTCTCAAACACGATTAATTTCAGCTGCAAAAAATGACTAGGATATATTAGCACGATCTTGTCAATTAAATGAGCAAAGTGTAAAAAAAATAAGTATGGATTTATGCGAAATGTTAAAATGTAACGCCACTTGTTTTGTTCCTGCAATCATTACGCAAGTTTTATTGCAAACTTGTTTATACTTTTTAACTTCCAAAACATTTTCATGTAAACGACAGATGGACTCATGAGAGAGCAGTTTGACTCGCGCTCTCGACCTCAGCAGTCGGGTAATCGGAGTTAGTTGTTGTTTATCAAAGTTACCAAATAGCGCAGCGACCACTGATGAAACACATTTCATTTTAACATTCGCTTATTACTTTTAATAGTTTTGGCAGTGACGAAACTGATTGAAAACACTTTGAGGTTTCTGGATGCCTCGGGAGATACAATCACGATTCGTTTGTTATCGGACCCGTAAACTAATTCGATTCCATTTCCAAAAGTCCATTCAATGTAAAATTGTTTCTAACTTAGCGGTTGGTCGAGTAAAGTTTTATATTTTATTTCATTGACATCCAACGAACCCCTGACTTGGCCGTCTTCACTATCGTTTAGATGAGCTGTGAATATAATTTGCGAATATTTGTCTAAAACGTCGGAAATTGTATTAAATGCTCCGAAATTTAACCGCTTCAAATTCTTAAATATTAACCGAGTAAATACACCCCTGGGATGTGTATCTCTTTGCCGTTTTAAAACGAACCATGCTCGCGTCTCCCGGCTTGATGATTGATGACTGTATAGATGCTATTTTTGCGTTGGTTAAACTAGATTCGTTGGTATTTGAAAAATCACCGGTTTCGGAAGTAAATTCATTTTCCAGAGATGCGGTCGTGGTGGAGATGTAGTTTTTTCTTTCCACCCCACCACCCTCTTCATCCAATTCTATTACAGAAGTGTCAAAATTTGGTGTTATTTCCAAATGTATATACCGAGCGGAATTACAATAATTAAACTAACTATGAGTAGACCCAATCCCGCGTAGAGTTGTTTATATACTTTATTCATAGTTCTTATCTATATGTTGGCAAACGATGGCAAAAAACTCAAAATTACATAGAGCGATTGTCGGTTGTATAGCTGTCCATCGGGTGCCATGACGAACGAGCTCGGATCGTAAATGATTGTGGGCGAACCATAAAATACTTGCCGCGCCGATGTTTGAATGGCATTTTAATCGTATTTTACCGACAGGTAAGTGAGGAATAAAAACACTATTTCTAAAATTTGAGAATAACTCAAGGTATCGATAAGAGGTGCCATAGATTTACATATTTTTTGGGGATCGTTTGTCTTTGGAACGCGCTCCCATGATGTCTCTACATCCGCCAATACGTCTTCGCGGTAATTTGAAAAGAAATTAATTTTTTTCACGTGATTGAATATTTTTTCGTACTTATGTCGTACAGAACCAACTTTATTCCTAAACTCCTCAATTTTAAATGATAGGGAATTATCTCTGTATAGTAATTTTGTCAACTGTTTAATATTTCCATTTTCTGCCTGTTGTTCGTCTTTCAAAAAATTTTATAATTTTCGCGGGTGACGTGCGGGCCCAAGCAATGTTGTTGGATAGTAAACTGCTTAAGATATAGAAAATTTAAACGATGGGTTAATTGCGAAATTTTAAATTTTATTTCAGAAGCGAGTTTATCACGTTCAGTTATAAACGAATATATATTTATGCCTTTTAACCTCAATACGGAATCGTAAAAATATTTGTTATTTATGATGACTGTCAGATGTAAAAAATCCAAGTACAGCGGCGGATTACATTTGATAAATTCAACCGATTCCATAAATTCAGAATGCGTATTGTTTGTATTTAATTTTCTCCACGCTTTTAACTCTAGCAACACTCTAATCGCAAAGAGAAAATCACAACTTATTATTGTTTTTTATAGTGTAATATTAATTTACTTAATTACCGGCAGCTGCAGCTCCTGAATTAGCAGCACCTCCGAAAGATGTACTCGCACCAAATTGTGTATTCACCGAGCCTTTGAATTTACTTTTAAATTTCCATAAAACAAACCCAAAAATTCCAATTAATAAAATAGATTCTTTAATGGTAAATGCGTATATTTGCTGTTTTTTATTCATTGTCTTATATACAAATACAACATGTAAAAAATGTCTCACATAGGGTTGGGAAAAGTAGGACAAAAAAGTATAAAGACAGAAAATCACAACATGTTAGGAAAAAATAGTTTTTTTATTCATCATTGATATATTTACAATAGTAACAAAAAAGTATTTACAATTGAATAAATTTCAATTTGTTCTTGTTTGTTGCTCTGGATAAGACTACATAAATTTCTTCTAGCGTACATCCCGTCAAATCTGCATAAATGTCATTATCAATTGTTAATCCTATACTGCTTTGAACTATATTTCCATACGTCAATTGAAGCGGGAAACCATATAACAAGAGTTTACTGTTTTTAGTAGCTTCACATGCGTGTTGAAAGGTTAATGTATCTATCGTATGGAGATTCGCCTTGAAGAAACATATTGGCATCAGAAAGAGATTGTTTTTTTCCTCGTCACACTTGAGTGATTCGTCTCCAACATGTCCCAAATAGTATAAAACTTCATCAATGCATACTCCATGACCATGAATTAAACTGCGGTAGGGAACGCCAACGATTAGCGGCAAGTAGGCGGGTTCTCTGTTATCAATGTTTTTTTTTAACGTTTTGAAAGAAAATCGGAATGAACCAGAGACGATTTTTGAAAATACTTTGTTTGTCCACCTCAGGCACGTCAAGCCGGCAGCTACATTCCTTTAGAAATTTTTTTATTTGAGCGAGAACAGCAACTGACACACTTAAATTGAAATAGTGTGATTCGATATTTGTAAAGGCAAAGAAAAGAAATCCGGGGAACTTTACCAGGTTTTCCTGCGCCCAGTTCGTAATCTCTTTTGCGTTGAGTACCAAACGTGAAGCCATTTTGATTTTCGGCTCAATCACAGTTGCCAACAACTCTACCGGATACTCAAAATCCAGAGTGAAACAACTTACGTTACGATTGTGTACGCCGAAATGACGTGCAAGCAGTTTCTTCCAATTCGGAGCGGTATTTAAAGTTGTCAGAAATTCCTGGTATGTCGAATCCATGTTCCTAAACTGTGTGGTAAGGAAAAAAATATCACCGCATAGTTCGCGAATAAGCGATATGTCGTTGGGTTTATTTGTCACAAACGGCTTTAGCTGATACTGATCTCCACAAAATGCAATCAATAGTTTACTAAAAGTGTGCTTCATCATTTGGAAAAATTCAACTATAAATTTTGCTAGACATTCGCTGACCATACTGTATTCGTCAACAAACAAAACAATGGGTGCATCGAAGGAAACTGAATAGTCGTTGTTGCATTCCACAAGAAACGAAGCTGTGTTGTATCCGAGCTCGCAAAACTTGATCAATTCTTGTACAACTGTAGATATTCTGTCAAGATCAATCAGTGGCAAGAGCTGCATGAATTTCAAATATTCGTAGGAACAAAATTTAGTCAACCGAATTAGGAGATTTGATAAAGTCAAACCATTTGCTAGTTTAATCTGTAGACAAATATTTCGCAATAGAATGTGTTGCGGGGTCGTGTAAAAAAACTCTATTTTTTTTCTTATTGAAAAATATGCAATAATGTAGATTTCCCACTGCCGGCAGAGCCATTTAACGTTATGTATTTAAGTGCAGCCAACCCACCATCATTCTCATCGAGCCATGTAAATAAAGTTGTTTTAACAAGTTCTTGTTCCATTGAAAGAGTTAATTTTGCCGAAGTAAAATTTGTCGTTGTTTCAATAGCTTTCGGTTCGGAATTCGATGAATATACAAGAGTAATTAATTTGTCATCGGTATTTTCACATGGAATTTGTTGCGCCCATAAACACATTTCATTACTACTCAACACATCTCTACAACATAAACTCCAGTCTCGTTTAGCGATAAGGACGTGCTCGTAATTTATACTTGGCGATTTTTCCAAAGGTATTAATCCGTGAAATGGGTTTTTTTTTTTTTTTATGTTTGCTGAGGAGATTCTCGAGAAACAGACAAAAAAAATTAAGGGACCATTGTGATATTCTTAACCTTTCACCATGGATGTTGCCGGTATCGTAAACAAAGTTACTTACAAACTGAACCTTTTAAAGTATATTTTTTTATCCATAAAAATACAAACCAATATTTTTTTTTAGTTTGATATAGTATAAATAAAAGGGTTATGTGTTGCAAAAAAAAAAGGCATTGAATTTTTTTGTTATATATGACTCTTAATTAAAACGTGGGAAGTTCGCAGAGTTTTTAAAACAATAACAATATAGGTGGTGCAAACTTTAAAAATAAAAAAGGCCTTTTAGAATTTTAGAAAGTCTAACAAATTAATATTCGAAACATTTATTTTTCTTATTAACACGATAAAATTAACCGATTAAGAAATTTTTATTTACAGTTTACAAAATTTATCATCTTTGAATGACTATACTATTTTTTTAAACTTTGACGGAAAACGTCCGGATAATTTATATCAAGAAGAGGCGGGGAAAAAAGGGGATATGGGATTAAACGTATTAAACAAAATTTTTTCATTATATCACAATGTTTACGTAATTTGTAAACAAATTATGCGACTTTTAAACGTTCGCACATTGTCCTATTGGTAAACGACCCACATTGCATTATTTGTGCATTAAACCGAAATTGTGCTGAACCATTTGATTTTTTTTATATAATATGGATGCAGTTTCTTTCGAGAATATTATCGACTTGGTGGAAATCGAATAGAAAATAAACACATATTTCGAGATCTACCCGAATTCAAGTCACTTAAAGTTTCTCAAACTCGTCTGAATTTTAATAATTCCGATATATTAGATAGATACAATAATTACATAATGGTTGCCGAATTGAATTCATTTAAAGACATTGCCAAAATAACTAATAGTTTTGACAAAGTACTCGGTACTAGTAAAACTGGATTCGAGATACTTGCGAAAAACTTACAATCTCGTGAGACTGTATATTTAACCAGGTTGATGCAGGATGTTGGCTCTAAATCAGGTAAACGTGTAAAACGCAATTTTGAAGGATATCTAGTTTTCATGATGAACTACACGGATGCAAACAATTCGATTAATAAATTTAAAAACGCAGTCACTTTACAAATATTGATGTCCACCATCAGCCAAATCGATAGTGATTTTACTTACAGGTTGGATTATCAAACTACGGCGGCGGTCAAGTCATATATCAAGGGTAAAATTCAAACACCAAATATCATAAAATTTACTAACGAAGCGATCGTGGCGAAAACGTTTGAGTACAAGGATAAAGGTATTAGTTTCAACCCAATACTGAATTGGGAAAATTGTCGATTTCCGTTCTCGATGAAGACACTGACTGGTTGGCGTCACAAATCATTAAAAATTCACAACACCTATCAAACAAGCACTTGTTGTTCTTCAAATGTATGTATCAGTTCTATCAATCTGATACTAATTTGAAAAACCTTCCCGTCGAGTATTTCAAGCTACAGAATAATTTCGTTTTCGTCGTGCCGAATAACTTAAAGAATAGTGTAGCGGTGACACCAAATAACGATTTGGTCAAAGTAGTGATCGATAGTTCTACATCACTAGCACTCAGCGTGGCTCAGATTCCCGTTCTCGATAAGTTAAAAGAAGAACACGTCATTGTTTATGTTCCATCTGGTAACAATTCGTACATTTATCCCTCTCGTAGTTATAATATAGATTCTTCTTTGAAATTCCAAAATTACACTCGAATATCAAATACAAAACTATCACGGTGAATGACGAAATTGAATATATTGATTTGAATACTAATAAATACCAGTATTTTGCACTCATTCGATCAGCTTCAGAGCTTTTAATTGAACTGATCAACAAGTACAACATTGCCTTTATGTTTCAAGTCGAAAGCAATTCAGTATCTCTGATGTACAGTCCCAGGATCAAAAAGTACATTTAAAATGCACCATATCAGCACGAAATGTTTATTCTTTCAAACACACATTATTTTATGATATGCCATCCAAAAAATATGTCTCTTAGTAAGCTACTAAACGACGATAAAAGTTTCCAGTTTTCCTACCCATCATCCTCGTCTACCTCTTATTCCTCCACTCGTTCCACTGATACATTAGTAATTGGTTTTTCCAAATTAATTTTAAACAAAGCAAAAATTTCGGATTTGGACGTAAGTACGCCTAATGTTATCTTCTCGTTCGAACCAAATAACTACGAGCAAAATAGTCAAGAGGGAGTGCTTGAATCCTCGGGGGAAGCTGTTTATTCACCAGTAGATTTGAATTGGCACATAGTAAACAACCACGAATTAAAGTTGGTGGATCGGAGGAGAGTTCATGTAATAGCCATTAATAAAATGCGAAATTTGTTAAACTCGAATTATGCGTTTATCAATTACTTTGCGACACTTACACATTCTCTAATTTTCATCTTTTTCGTAATATTTCCGAACAATTTGTCCGCGTTTAGGTGACGAATTTGGCCACGTTTAAAAGCCAATGGACCAAACACACCTCCATTTTTGTTATGACGGCTAGGCTAAACGATAATTTTCAGGAAAAGCAACTAAATGCACAACTTACCGGTGTTTCGTATAAAATGCGCATCACATCCAATAGTTACATGTATCAATACATTCGTATAGGATATCCAAACACATCCCTGCTCTACGACAGAAACAAAAACGAAGCGATTGTCCAAACGACCAGGTCGAATAAAACACTACGATTTGTCATAATTGAAAACCCTAAAAAAATTTGTGAATACCAACAACAATGGTGATTTTATGGTCACGGCATCTTTATATAAACCTTCGGAGAACGAACAATTTCCATCAAATGCTGAATCTATGTATAGTGTGATTGAATGTCGACATTATGTTGTAAACCTCTCATCCTTTGTTGGTATTCCAGGGATTTCTGCCATTTACGAGGCTAAAGAGCCGAGAGAAATAACCGTTCATAACGCGCGTGACTCTCGCGAGCACTATTTCCACCGAATAGTAGTATTCAAAGCAATTTTATTTGATTTGTTCTATTTGAGAAAGTACTTGGAAGCCGTCCCTGACGGAAAACACCCACTAGTGGTGAAGATTATCGATTCATTCACGGGAGATAGCGATATCGTTTAAAAAAAAGATCTAACCAATTTATTTAACGAAAGTAACGGCTTTAAAGTCGTTGAAAATATTCAAAGGAAACTCGTCATTATTTCAAATGCTTCCCCCCGAAGTTCTAAACGATTGTTTGCAAATCGAGGATGGTGCAAACACAAAAATGTTATTCCACAAAAACTCTAATACGTCCGAAGAAGGCAAATTTGTTTTAAATACGGAAAACTTTAAATTTACTGCTGAATCGTATGTAGATAATTTACAATTTATCGAAGAGAATTGAAAGTTGTTCAAGATTAATACCTCAAATACCCATAACAATAACCGTATGGATATCTGTATATTCTGGTGATCAACAAAGTTCGAACCAGTTTAATTTGCAGCTGAATACAGATTTGGACATTGAGATACTAACGATTATGATTTACTTTATATATGATATTTCGTTAGCTCCCTTCAATACCATATTACGATTTATGAAAAGTTATCCTACTGCTTTCTATAACAAGGTTGTAATTGCCAGCATTGCCGATCTGAATAAATATAAATTAAACGCATATCACGACGAAATCCATCATTATGATAAAATGTTGAATTATTTATGCGTATCTTGTTCGAGTAAAATAATTAAAGATATTGAGATAGGAAATAGTTCAGACAGCATTTACATCAATGGTTTTCATGGTATAAATGATAAAATTATGGTGTATGTGGATTCGACAAGGAACCCCATACTACCTACTGGTGAAAATGTTATTTATATTTCGCATACAAAATTTTGCGGTACAGATAGGCTCGCAAGATTAAAAGGATATACTATTTTAACCACGCAATGTATATTCAAATATCTTTCGAATTTATATGCAATTAGTAATCTCGACATATCCAACCAAGAGTTGATCATGGCGGCGAAAACGAGTCAGATGTGTGTTTATTACAGGTCTTTCAATCCCTTTCCCAATTTTAATATCGTAGATGATAGACCATCTATTGTGGTTATAAGTTGGGTGTCTGACGAATATGAACCACCTTTAGGAATTCTTTGAGTAAATATTTGTGCAAAAATAACAGTTCTACGGTGTGCGTGTTTTCTAAATCGAAATACAACAATAAAAATATTCGCCTGAAAGTATATTTTAATTTGAAAGAAACAAATCCCATACGAATACTAAAAGAGGAAACTCAAATAGAAAAACTTAAAAAAAAAAACATACCCTTTTATCTATTTGGTACATTCGGGTAAAAAGATAATTTTAGCACCCCGTATAGAATACGTAAATAACGAAAATAAATCTTACTATAAAATTTCTATTCATCAACATGGAAAAAAAAAAACTTTACGACCACCCGCTACACATCAGATTATATGTGTATAAACGACAAGGATTAGAAAGATAATTTACGTATTACAAATAACACCTTTCATTTTAAAAACAATTTTCGGGTAAAGAAAACTAATTTTTACCTTTTTGATGAGGTGGTAAGTTGTATTGTGCTCGAAGGCCCTCAATAACAGTAAGAATGGCGGCTGCCGTGATATTAGCAGCTGCTGGAAAAAGTTATACTTTTTTCAACAATTTGATTGAAAGTGCAAATGTTTCGAAAATTAAAACTACTACTGCTACTTTAAACACTAAAGATGATCGTAAAGAGAATCTGCAATTGGGAAATGAAAATTTACAAAACAACACCTTCGACTGGCAAATTTTTTTTAAATATATGATTATGCAGACCCTCATGACTATTGTATATATGCAAATAATGCAGATAACGACGATTATAAAAATCATAATCATATTGATAGTTTTAGCACACACTGAATTCATCTATGCAAGTCATTATTGAAAAAAATATATATATTTTTAAATTTTGTTTTCTACTTTTTCTCTCCTGCTATATATAGTGTGCTATTCATAGTGTTGTAGCAAACTTGTAGTTGGTGTAAGTAAAGAAACACAACAAAACACTCCAGATGGCTACGAAAATAAACGTCAACATTAGCGCAGAGTCGTCCGAAATGACTTATAACAAAGTCGGAAATAAGGATGACGATGAATTAATTGCCTTTCCATCGATAGGCTGACGAAAAATGTTTTATCATGCAAAGAAGATGGATATTTCTTTACCTTCGTCAAGAAAGGGATGAAAAAAAAACTAAAACGGTATGTGTAAACAGTTTGGGAGATTTTCAAACTAGCCAAGGATCGACCATTACATCACACGAAGTACTCACCTGATGAACTCTATGACTTGTTACTTCTACCCACGCGTGACGAAGAACTAACTACCGATTAAGAAGTCTCTCAATTTAGTTATTATAAATTTTGACATAAGGTAGACATTTGCATAAAAGTCGCCATTACTAATAAAATATCTGATACAGTAAATAAACGTATTATTTTATTGGTGAAAAATGCAGTTATTCCCAAGATTAGTATCGAAACCCCCCAGCAAATACAATCCTCTATCGATTATGTTTATTCGAAAGTTCATTTTAGACGTGTAGAGTGTAAAGTCCAAAACTTGATCGGGAATTTGTGAACTAGAAGTTTTCAATTGATTTGACAACATCATATCATCATCATTACCGCCCATATTGTTCCAATCGATACGAGATCCATTCGAGTTAAGTTTGAGGGCCAGTAGGTATTGTAAACGAAATTGCAATAATGTTTTAAATCGTCATCTTTTACTACTTAAGTAGGATGAATACCCATAATAGGTGGGTTAAATATGGCGTCTTTTATTGAAAAGGCCGCTAATTTACCGGTATCGGCATAGTTATCGATAGAAGATGGTTAGATGGAAACATGATTCGCTAAATCGACAACTCCTTCGTGCGCCTTCTTCCACATCATCACGAACATGATCGGTGTATATTCCATTGTTCGAAAATCCCCAATCTTTTGTTTTAATTACAATTCCAGCTTTGATATACCATCTACGCAATCTTGACCTTGTAGCTTTTGGAAGTTGAATGGATCGAATTTGGTCAAAAACACATCGGCGACTGCAGTCATGATCAATACAACATCAAGTATGGGCACCCAAGAAAGAGAAACTGCAGCAAATGCTCTAACGGCGAATCTCACCATTTTCGAAGCAGTCGATATCACAGCTCATGTGACAAATTTTAGAGTCAAGGCATTGAATAACAAAATTCCCAACTGACAATTCAAGATCTTTGCACCCGTATCGATCATTGTGGTTCCGATATGTTTGATAGCGCCTTGAGAACCATATTCAGACCGACTTCATCGAATAATTGCAGTAGGATCTCGTTACTACCCAATCTTTGGATGAAAGAGGTTATAATATCGGCAACTATGTCGGAAATATCTTCTGTATTGGATAAATCATCGGATGTTTGGTCGGAAAACCACCTATTAAACCGAGCATTTGATATTCGTCGATTTGACGTTTACCGTTATCTATATATTTCAAGTGGTATGGCACCGAATCGACTTGTGGTCCGATTCGAACCCGAGTATCTTTATCGGAAACAATGGATTTGACATCGCGGGTTAGTATCAGAGGCTCCACAAGCCTACCCCCTAACCCATACTCTGTTGTCCAAAATAAATGTTTCTGTTTTTTTTCCTGTGATGACTTTGTCGCTGAGTTTAATGTCTGGATTTATGCATAACGGCTCGTGATTGACGAAGTTATTCCTATTCCGCGACGTAATCGGGCATTTCTCCCGTTGGTGGTACTTGCGGGCTCTTTACATCGTACTGATCGATTCCATGATGTAATTTCACGAAACTATATTCGATAATCTTGTATAAGTAATTTTCGATGAAAAAGCCTATAATTTTACTATATAAATGGTCTGTGCATTCGTCACCCGCAAGACACATGATAAAATTATCGCAATAATATGGGTTTAGACGAAAGTGTATTGTTTCATCACCCATCACTGTCACATACAGCGAAGAATCGACATCGAAACCAGTTCCCATCGTGTTTACGAGCGGAATAATCGTGCCTTCTTTTACGCGCCAATAATCATCTATCCCCAACAGGTAGGCTTCTTGATGAATCAACATACATGCATCGCAGCGGTCGCTCCAATAGTTATTTGATCCGTGATATTTCGATTCGGACTCTTTGGTTGGAAAACATGCTCCTTGGCACGCAATCACATCTGAATTACCACTCTTGGATATTTTTGGGACATCTCGAGGTGTACATGTTTTTTTCCCCATGGATAATGCAGATTGCATCGAGGTGCATCGCAGAATCTCTTTTCCACCTTTAAGACGAACCTGATAGCAATAATCACAAAAAATCCAAGTTTACCTTTTGTAACTCTACATCTTGCCGAATTTCCACGTATACGTGAGAAAACATTTGCGGCACTCGCAGCAAGTATTCGTTATAAGTTAATATTTTTTTGTGTTCAAAAACATTTCTCAAAACAGTTGAATAATGCAGGTTTGTTGTTCCGGTGAATATGGACATCTTATGTTTTTTTAGGTGTATATATATATATATATATATATATATATATATATATATATATATATATATATATAATAAGTAAATAAAAAAATGCAATCACAGAGTCAACTTCAAGCTTGGGGTAGTTCGAATATATTTTCGAATCTCAGTACACATTCATCAAATCATATTATTAATCTCAATCAATCAAATGAAATTAATCGATATTATCCACACATTTACGTTCATCAAAAACTTAACCTAAGTAATTGTTGTAACAGTTTCGTCGATATGGAATTGACGCCTATTTGTTTCTTGAATAACGAACGATGCGGTGCAAACACACCAGCTAGTGAACAGTTGTTGATTGGTGGATTGTGCGAAACTCACAAGTCAGACTCCTGCATCGTCGATTGTAAATGATTTCGAAAATACAACAAAGCAAAGACAAGCATTTCGGTCGGCCAATGTCCCTTGTATCCCATACTTGTCGGACAACCATTGAAAACCTCGGCTAAAATATTCATTAATCTATTCTCCACCAACAACTGTAAATTTATCAATTCGTCGAAAATGGCCACTTTATTCGAGTATTCTACATATCCCAAAAAAATCGCTAGTACCAATAAACTCAAACTTTTTACCTAACACGTGATCGATCACGGATTAACGTGGGCTTCTGTTTTGGATCTAGCGTGTATCGAGAAGGCTAAAGTGAATATGTTTTTCGACCAGGAATATCTAGATATGGAAATGGTCAAACAAAATTAATGGATCCATGACATAACGACCTCTTTGCCAAACACAGAAGTCGCTATGGAGGATGGCAAAAAAATTATACAATATGTGGTTCCTTTGACACAGTTACCCATATTTGACATTTTAACATTCCTAAGTTACCTTCCCTCATGCGATATCAACGTCAATGCACTCGGATACCTGGCAAACATCGAAATTTTCAACTCAAACTTGGTTTACGGTATGGGATTTGGACTCAGGCATGATTTGGGCAACATGTAAAATGTCTAGTTGGACAATCGGTATCCAAAAGACGTTCAGGCCAAAATAAATTACAAACCACTCCATCAAAACATAATTGTTTTGCGTTTGGACTACATGGGGGTGGAGGGACTAAAAATACCAATCGTTAAAAGAAAAGTCAACCAATGTTCCGAATACATGCCAACACTTTTGCAATTTCGTAAAAAAGAAAATTAAAAAAAAAACACATGAAAGTTTTTTTTTAAATTACAATTTTGAAAATGAAATGAACTCGTCCAATTTTTTCATGTTGGTACAAGTCAAATCTTTTTCGTATAAATCAAACTTGACATTACCATAAAGATCATTGTGGTGGTAAATTCCATGTTTTTTTTCAACATTAGAAACAGATGAAGTAGTTGCTTGTTTGCTGTCGGCAAACACTTGTAACATTCCGTTGAAGAATAGGCTCGCTGGAGAATATTGTAAATGGCAGCATTGCACCCGTTCATCTGCAAGTTGTTTATCGACAAATTGTCGAATTTCATAAAACCGATGCTCTTACAATCAGATGCAATGTTTTTCAACACCGCCGTCGACGATTTACCGCAAAATATATTTGTTGGGATTTTTTTCTCTCGATTAATACTCATTTATTTCAACTGCATCAGCGGCGATCGACCGATAACCGATTAGATCGAAGCCATGCAATCGATATAATCATCTTTCATGAGCATAGGCACGGCTATTCCCTTTTCCGAGGATGTATTGTTCAATTTAAAACCATTATAGAATAGATGCCGCTACTCTACAAAAACCTCGAAAATGAGACGATTATTATGCACGAAATACACATTCGTCTTTACTCGTTGGATTTTCGTACACGGAAGTAGAATGTCGTCGTCAACTGCCAACGATATTCTGTACATGTTTGTCGACACACTTATGTTAAAGTGTGGGTTATTGAAATATTCCAGTGGCTCAGTCGAATAAACCTCGCCACAATACACGTGCATTTTAACAAAGACCATCTCGGATTTATTAAATGGTAGAAATAGGGGCACCAAGCCCTTACTCAAGCGAATGCGAAAACTGGTTTTGGAATCGTGGTTGAAAATCATCCAGAAACGGCGACAGTGTACGGTCGGAATGTCTTTATTGGCGTTGACGCATACCCGTCTTCGGTGAGTTGCGGATGACTGGTAAAGACCGTTTTTACTTTCAGGAACCTCGCATCGTTACCCTCCACCTCTAAATATTCGCCTTCGCCTTCCCGGAATTTCCGTTCCGCAACGTCCAGGTAAACACCCACGTCCAGGTAAACACCCACGTTTTCTATACCGAGCTAGAAAAAACGAACAATAGGTTTTGTGTTTGGTTTTGTCTTCAAGTAGTTTATCGCGGTGAACAGCTTGGCTATTTTACCGTACTGGAATGTGGATCGTATATGCTCTATGATGTGCGGTCCGAAACAATTATCCAGAGTCAAATCATGCTCCGAATCGCCGTCCCCGGTCAATTCGAACGCGGATTTGGTGCATATTCTTACCGTCACCTCGTCCACAAATGTTTTGGATGCCATACCTTGGAAATTATTCAAGTTGAATATACCTTCAAACACAAGCACCTCGATGAAACCAAACCAGCGTCGAATCTTTGAGCGAATTTTACTCATTTTCACTTTAGGATTCAACTTGTAATTCAAGGGAAATATAGAGTTGAACGTGCTCAAGTGACCGGTAAAAGTACTGTTTTTCATATCCGCGATATCGCGTTCGTCCAGCGGCAACCAGTACCCTTTAAAAATCAGTTTGGAAATCAGTTTTTCGATCCTATACGAATCGGTGCTCATGGCCAGGTTCACGTCCGAGACTAGGGAGTAAACATGATTGAACGAATCGATGGCGACATTTTTTTTCTCGAGAAGACGCAAAAATCCCAAATAATCTGTGGGTATCGTGGATGTGTCAAGGTTCTTCGATACAGGTCCGACGAAGAGCCCAAAGAAATCTCGTTCACCGATCTGAGGAGTTAACGGTTTACGGTTCAAGTATGAAACATTTGTTCTTTTTTTCGTTTTGTACGTATTCGTCATGGAAACGATCTTGCACCAATTGTCAGTCGCAACAATATATTTTGCCTGTTCTTCATTATTATCGAATGCATACAAGACCAGTCGAATCAACAACATTGATGGGGAGAAAATTAGTTTATTGGAGAAACTATCAATGGGCCGGATATGGCCGACAAATCGTTTTAATACGTACCTGAAAAGTTGATGATCGTAGACAATGTATTTATCATCCACTTCAAAAGAGTGTAAAGTACACAAATCAAGATCATTTTCAAAGTTTTCACCTTCAGGATTACGGTGAACAAACTCATATGGTTCTTTACCCACAGTCAAAATCAGTTCGAAACAATTTCCTTAATTTTTTTGGGTGCAACTGTATTTGTTGATGCAAAAGCGATGGCTGCGTGTTCAACTCACTCTAATGTGCGGTAGTTCGCGATTATTTATAAATATATCGGGAAATCCAACACAAATGAACGTTTTCGACGAATAACCATGAATTTGGGAAATTATCGTCGAATAATTTTCCACGTTTAATCTCCTCATTTTAGAATCTTTCACCATACAATATTCCATCACACATTCGCACAACAATGGTGGTGATGAAGATAATGACGAGGGCGATGATGTAATTTCAATGCCATCGCAATAACCGCGATAATGATGGAGTAATCTCAAATCCAAATCAGATCCCAGCATTACGGGAAATATATTGCAGATATGACGATCCTCCATGGTTATACAAATCGTATAGTTCAAGTTGTGATAATGGCACAAGTACAAATAAACGTGATTGAAACGAAAATTCGATGGAATACCACAGATGCCAATCAGTTTACATTTGAGAATTGTATTTTTGAGACAAGGCTGAAAAGTCACATTATGTTTATGAGCCAGGTATTCTACACAGTCGTTGAACTGATTCAAGTAATAGCAAAAGAAGAATTCCCCCGTGCATAGTTGTAGAAGAACTGAAATATTTTAAAGGGGTGTGTTGCATTTATATAGAGATAGTTCTTTTTATTTCATGTTTTTTTTTTCAAGAGTAAAATTAAAGAAATCTTTTATCTAGTAATTTCTTTGTTTTTTTTTTTTTCAAGAGATTAAGGGTATACCGAGAAATAACTGTGTCCACGACAAAGTAGATAGATATGTGTATGAAGATGTTAACGTCCGTCGGTTATATGTCTTCGATGATGGTAGTGGAAACGAGATGGAAGAACTGCGTGGAAATTGACCCTTGGATCTCGAATCTATTGTGCAAAAAAGTGCAACACCATCACACTCTTTGTTATTGTTCGCAACATAAATTGGTGTTATCATGTTTCGAAAAAGGATGCCCAATTTACACCAGAAGAAGAAAAGGAAGAAATTTAACACTCTTATATATTCAAAGTTCGTTAAGATTACGTCCAGGTTACCGGGACAGTATTAAAAAAGCCCACATGATATGCACTTGCTCTCGGATTTTTGGAATTCCTTTGTGAATCTTATGTAAAAAATATTATTATAATAAAACAATATAAAAAGTTTGTACAACTATATTCGCAAATGAACTAGTGCTGAAATTAGAGGATTTAACCAGGATTGGTAATTATCGTACAAAACCAACAACAGTTTCTTTTTGCCTTCCGATTTTAAGTCTTGGCCAATCAGCATACCTTTTTTAATTGGAAACTAAGACAATGTCGATGTGACTATCAGATTGTGTAGTTTCGTGCGAAATAACACTTGTATTTTTACCAATTCGATATTTAATATTTTATTAAAATATTGTTTCATATCGCAATTATTTTTCAACAACTTGTTCGAGAGCATTTTCCACATCATTTTCTATATCATCGTGATGGTAAAACCATAAATTCACATTTGCAAACACGAAACTCACTCTTGGATCCAATAAAGTTTTTTTATTAACACGTAATATTCTTTTGTCACCAACACCCCCACCTTCGCCAAGGCTGTTTTTTTTTCCTTTGGCACTTTGGCTCGAATTAAAAACGATGGATTAAACGAATCTTCTAAATTGTGTTCTGAAGGGTTCTGCCCGAAACACAACGATATATGCATCGGTGTTACAAACATTACCAAAGTTCCATTTTCTCGTGGTTCGTCACCTATTTTTACATTAACAAAACACCTTCGTAAAGGAAATATATCGAGAATATAGACTTTTATCACTACCAATTGTTCGACTTCCAAGTGAATAACGACAAAAGGACATTGGATTATTTGAAAATAAGGATGGCATTTATTCAAGTAACACGATAGCGAGAAAAGTGTATGATAAACAAAGTTTTCGATTTTTTTCATTTTTTTGCGAATAAACCAATGTATTTTCAATCGGTGCGATATTCAATCTCTAAGTCGCAAACCAACCTCAGGTATCGATCGCTCTAAACAGCGGCATTAACATCTCTCTTGGTTTATGTTTCGGATATGCAAAATACTGCCAAAACGATTCGTATTTGATCAAATTGGATAGAAACTCTTTGGCGGTGGATGATCGTTTGTGATCATCATCTTCGTTGTTTTCAATTTCGACCAGAAACATTCTTCGCAAATCAGACTCTACTTTGGTAGGATTCCCTTTCTCTACAAATGAACAAAAATAAATATCTTCTAAAAAAATTAAAAAACAATAATTTACCACGTATGCAAACTGATTAAAATAAGATTTTTGCTTCAACCTCCAGTTTGTTTTCGCATCGAGTTCTGGAAAGAAAGGCATTAGAAAATCCAAACCACTCCGAGTATACATATTTGTTGCAAATAGTATATAGTTGCAATTGTCTTCTAGTTTATTTTTCCTTCCCATGTGTCTCAACGAATTAAACAAGGGATTCAAAGTGTATACTTGGTTTACGTAAGGGTAGTCTTGAGAGGCTGACAACATAATTGTTTTATTGATTTCGTGTTTTGAATATGCAGTCATGAATTGTGTGGAAATTGATGTGTGTGGTTTTCGTTTTTTTCCTATTTTTACATACAATGTGATTCTGTAAGATTTTTTGTTCTTTCATGAGTTGGTGGAACTTTAGAGAATGAATCGGTAAAACATAGTCCCAGTTGTCGTTTTTTAAAGTAAGCAAAGGTATCGATGGTGTATTTTTTTTTGCAAGTTGAAAAATACACACAGGAGCGCATTTTCAATGTTCATGACTAGAATGGTTGGCTTATGAAAAACGAAAATTCGTGTGTTCTTGACTTTGTTGTGGGATACGATTTCATAAGGATTGAATTGAGATTTTTCAGTCAAAGCCGATAAATCACATCGTCCATTGATATCCTGGAAAAATCCTTCATCGAGCTCTACTATATCATCATAGACAACGTCGTAATTGAGATATACGTCGGGAGTGTATCGGAACTGAAATGTTTTCGAGAGAGTATTGAGGAACTAATGCACGATGCTTGTTAATGAGATCTCACTCAAAGATATCGGGTAGGTGATATTTTTAGCCAGGTCGTGAATAAATACTAATGTATTTTTTGGATTGAGCATTTGTGATGTTAGATGATTGTCTCCATCGAGTAGATTAAAATTGGTATGGGAGATCTCATTCACAGGTAATTTCCTCAAACGAGTTCCATTGTGTCGGATTGTTGACGTACGTAGCCTTTGAATTGAACGGACAATCGGAAAATATTGTGCAATCGGCGTACAAATTTGCAGAAATGAAAATTTTCGGACATTGACAATAGCAAATCCACAAGTACCTATCGTTTCTGTCCGAGGTAAGCATCCATTGTCCGCTGTTCTTGGCCGTGCAAGTTCGTCGGCCTCTATCTTCCAAATACCAGAAATACCCCTTGCCAGGCTCTTTGTTGCGGGGAATTATTTTAGTAAGATTGGTTTTGGGATCTATGATATTGACGTCGACATCGAAATGATGGCACATGGATCTATTGTCTTTACAGTTTAAGCAAGCAATGAGTGATTTAGTATCGCTTCGATCAAATTATCACTTGTACACTCGTCATTTTTATTTTCTAATTGCATTGTATCGAAGACCGGTAATCTGAAATTTTAGCAATGTCGTTTGAACTTTGTTGAGACTGAAGGTAAAGCACTTTCAAGTTTGCAAGTACAAACAAATTATTACTAAGATAAAAATTACGGTCACCAAATGTGTAATTTTTTACTTAAAATAAATCGAAGCAGTTTATCGAAAAAAATTACTGAAAAAATACATTGTATTCATTGAATGTAAACTTGTAATCAACCCCCCCCCCAAATCCCAAACTAACCACTTTCAAAAACTAATAATCATGGTCTACTCTAATTTGTTGTTTATTTCCCCCACTCCTATCTTCAATAACCAATAATGTTGCAGCATTTCATTTCTCACTCCCTTCCCCTCATTAAAGTTTGCCTGTATGACAGAGAGATCTGGAAAAAAAGACTTCAGTCTATGACGAGAGCTGGACAGAGCATCAACTTTCCTTCTCTCCAGAATAGAAGAGAAATAAGGTAAGAACAAAAAGGTACATTAGTTTATACATACTTTATAATATTGATATATAATTATACTATATATGTTAATAAACTTACCTTTTATTCTTACCTTTTTTCTCTTCTGTTCTGAAGAGAAGGAATGTTGGTGTTGCTCTGTGCAGCTCTTGCCATCGACTGAAGTCTTTATTATAGATCTCTCCACCATATAGGCAAACTGAAATGAGGGGAAGGGAGGGGGAATAAAATGCTGCAATATGATTGGTTGTTGGAGAATTAGGTCTTGCTGTTGGGGGGGGGGGAGGAATGCCAATCATGGGGTGCTCTGACAAAATCACATGAAACTAAACAAGTTTATTCATTAGTTTCTATAAAACTAATTTTAATATTTGCAGTTTTTCTTGTAAATGTAATGTAATTTAGGATGATGTAATGTCATAAACTTTACATCGACTTGGAACCAATACTGCATGATGTCATGCCTATCCTACTCATCTGAATGTTTGGACTCATGACATCATCACTCATAAATGGTTGTTATTTTTAAATAATTATTTTATTTTTTCATTATTATTTTTGTATTTTTTTTAAAATTTTATATATAAAAGTGGGTTATTTCATTTATTTGTGTCATAAGCTTAGTGACGTCTGATACAACAACAATCTGAAAATATTCTCCGACCGGATTGAGCAACAATAAAAAAGAAATAGTGTGCACAATTGATAAACTCATTAGTATCTCGATATTCAACTATTTTATTTATTTAAATAAACAACGATTCTTCATCGTTATATTTCGCAACAGAATACTACTTGACTTCCTGATAATATTATATTTTGGCTGTTGGAAGTTAACTGGTTTGATAGCAGTACCCATTAGTCATGAAGCATTTTTCGATATTGCCAGATCTGGCAACTTGATTCCCATTGCTGGCATATTGAATGTAGTTTTTTTTTAAATTCGTATATATGAAGAAGGATTTTTTCCTTTATTCGAGTCATAAGATTTGCGGTGTTTGGTACGAAATGTGAGAGCGGCAACAACGACAATCAGGAAATATTCTCGAATGGATTTCCACATGCCCTCGAAAGGTTAATCACGAAACTGAGTTTTCAATCCAACAGACCATCACCCTCGCAAAATTTAATCAGTTTGTGGAAAATACCGAACCTACACTGATTAAAACTTTGTACAAATTGTCATCATCGTCACTGAGCCACGATGAAGAAACTTGATTGCGAAATCATTTTAAAATCTCCCAATCGGCGGAAATCCAAATCCAAAGTTTAAACGAGTCTGGTATCATTACCTATCAACTCAAAATTTACTTTGGTTAGCAGGTCGAATTAAAGTTTTATCGGGCCTGTACGTTGGAGCGAAGCAGTGGAAATTGATCTTGATGTTTGTAATTTGAAGCTCATCACTTGGAAGAAACATTGCGAATTGTTCGTTATGTATATTCCAATAGCGAGACGGAGAACCAAATTACTTTTGATCGTGTATTTGATAAAACATCTCTACTCAACACATATCGAATCACTGTCGAAAACGAAATGTGTGATTCGATCGATACATTCATACGTCATCTTCCCGAAATGTTATTCGACGAATTGATTTACGACTATTGTGGTGAATACAAGAGAGTAATCGATTTCGTCAATGGAATCTGGCCCGATCACGTGGAGAAACGGCCCTTTATCGAATGTGTCACCATAAGTGAACGACTGGAATATTATGCCAATAAATTAGACGGCGAGCGTAAACTCGCTTTTCTCACACCCGATTTACTTCAAGTCCCCTTTTCACCCACCGTTCAGGTGAATATTTTAAAATTGAGTTGTTATTACGTCGCATTCGTCGAGGAATTGGAAAACAACAACGTTTTCGTCCTCATCGACGTATTGGATAAAATCAACGTTTCGAGGGTAGATATGAAATGGGTATTATAAAATCATCAAAACCATATTCCCGCCATCTATGAAATTGATATTCTGGAATCAATTCGATTCATAACATTCCTCGCGGAAAAACACGGCCGTTTTGATCAATCGACCGGTTTGTACCGCTTGAACGAGGACAAATTATACACAAACACACTCTATCGATCGAAATGTTCTCTCGTTGCCAATTTCACTTCTCACTAGTGGCCTGTTGTATTTCAAGGACAAGATAGTCAAAGTAAAGAGTGAAAAAACATTCGATTGGCAAACTATTTTAAAGTATTTAAGTAAAAAAATTCCTAAACTAAAGCTCAAACAAGGAGTGTCGTTGGCTAACATGATTGTGAAATATCTAAGTCGATATGCAGTATATAAAAACCTCGTGCCAAAGGTCTTGGAAACTGAAGATGGACATATCTTTGAAGAGATGTTTCCCGATTATTCCATCGTAATTGACGAGAGTAAATTAAACCAAATTCTTCCCAAGATGAGCAAACTTGCGCCGTGCGAAGACATTGCGGTTGATAAGTTTTTCATTTTGCAATCCAAGGTATGTTATGATAGTGGCAAAATTGCATTTTGTAAATTTCGCAAAAAAACAAGTGCCAATCCAGCGAGTGTAATTGAAAAGATAATATTGAATAAATAAGACATGTGTCATAACCGTACATAATTTTTAGAATTTCAAAAATGTTTGATACGCCTATATTTTTAAGTCTGGGAATTATTTTAGTGGGTTTTATTATTTTATTCTAAAAATACATCATAAAGGTGATTATCCAAAGGAATAAAATAGAAACAGACGTTCGTTTTGTAAAGATAATACAACGTTATCACAAACAATACTTGTCGACAAATGTTGAATATAGCAACAATCTCGTAATGAAAATGTTTGAAACTAACGTTACACTTTTACCTCAATACGACTGGCTACAAGACACCGAGCAGTTTGGTAGAATGATTGAAATTTTAGAGAAACTGATTATTAGTACAATGAACAAAGTTCAAAGTACTATAGATCAACGGATGTCTGGAATTGCGTGAGATTTGCCATACAAACCAATCACAGCAAGTTACTGATGCCACCGACAGACTATACTCTACCGTGGGGTACAAACTGGCATCAATTTTCAATTTCCTCTCCACGGTTTCTCGTCTTTTCAAGTTTAATCTACGCATATCTATTTGACGAAATTGATGAATCTTTACGAAGTCAACTGGTTAGCACGATTAAAAATTATTTACCCACATCTACAACGAGTATAGGTTGGCCTATCGGTACTAAATGCAGTTATGATGGCGGTGCCATTCGTTGGCGCCCACCTTTTGATGGGTAATTTAAAAAATGAAATCGGCACTGAAGAGATGCAACACGTACTATCGCAATTGAAATTCCACTTGGTTACTTCGAACGAAGGTTTGTATCCCGACGGAAGGTACGTGTTTCACGAAACTCTCTCAGTCTACGGTTATATGTGTGTGTGTGTGTGTGTGTGTGTATATATATATATATATATATATACTCCGGATATATATATATATATATATATATATATATATATATATATATATATATATATATATATTATATATATGAATATATATATACTCCGGAATATATATATATATATATATATATATATATATATATATATATACACACACACTTCGGCTCGGGATTTAGTCGCTCTGCAAGAATTTTTCATTATAGATTCAAAGGCGGTGATTGATAAAGTGAAACGGATGTTGGACCATCCGACAATCCCATTACATTTCGGTCCCATGTTTACAAGAATGCCGAGTTTGGTACCTCAAGATAGAGGTGATTATGGTTTCTTTGTGATTGATTCGATAAAAGCAGTGACAGCCAGAACGGAAAAATGGTCGTTGCAATTCAACGGCCAATGCTCCAAAATCTGTTTTTTCGAATACGACCAAACACATAATAAATGGGGTCCATTTTGTGTCATAGCTCGCATGTTTATGTATGCCAATTCCGGTATGAAAATTCGCCAAGAGTTTTGCACATCTTATCCCGCAGTCATTAGCATAAACAATAAATTGGTGTCTATGGCGACCACGACAGAAATCATGACAACGTTCATGCCGCAAAGTGCTTTTCGTGCATTGCCCATTTGGATTCCGTCATCGGTATGTATAATGCTTGGACGATAAACTATTTCTAACTAAAAGTGATTGAATTAATTTTAGTGAACGAAACGGGCTACACCGTCGCCTATAAAATACAGTCTACTTCGCGGACTAATCGCGATCCCATAAAACTTTCAGTAAATTTGGGTAAATGCATTACATCTTCCAATCGTTCTTTCAATGCGATGCCAAAGTACCAATTTGATCAAAACTATTAATTTGTGCATGTGTGTACTCCGGAATTGACCAAAGTAGTTCGAACGGAAGATAACGAAAGTTTCGATTCGTCACAGTGCACACCAAGTATTACTGACGTGGTTGCCTTCAGCATGGTTCACAATAATTCTGACAATGTACAAAACATCTCGGAGAATTTAATCGAAACCTATTATTACACTCTGTATTTCGAAAACGATAAATTATTTCTCGAAGACATGAATGCAAACAAAGTATCGATCGGTGTGAAATCCGGCACTCCCTTATCCATTTTTAATTTGATGGCCCGATGATTAAGCAAAAATATGGCGTTGGTGCGAAAATCGTAAGCGGAATTTATTCTGGGAGAAAGTACTTTACTTTCGCTTCGTACATGACGCTAAATGCGAAATCTGTAAATGTCGAGATTAACCCACTGATAAAATAAGACAATGGATGCAACGATGTTTCAGTGCGAAATTGCCCCTTTACCTTGACAACTTCGACGAGTTGTACTCAGTACGAACTACCTTCAAAATTTCTACTTGGTACGTAAATTGGCTTTTATCGCAAAAAACATTTACCTTGCCAACATTTACTTAGACAATGTATACTTTGATGTACATTACTACGATAATAACATGACTGAAATTTCACTGAAAACCATTAAAGCATCTACTTTATTGACCAGTATGAGTACATTCTTAATCAAATTGTTTGGTTACAATTTCAAGTAAAAGAAAAAACCTTATTCCATCGATTATTTGAATAAAAATTTCTTTTTTTCACCAGAACAAATAAAAAAATCATTTCAAACACGTTTCACTTGCTACTCTCTCGTACTTTTCAATACTTGAATTTGTGTAAAGTTTATAGATTTCCTTTTCCCGTCACTTTTACGATGCATCAGTTGAACAATAATGATAATCAATTAATGATGGATTACGAAGGTGACGACGGTCATGTGTAATTTTCTATAATAATCCCGCACATAATGATATATAAGAAGATGAATAATAAAAACCAAATATATCTGTGGATGGGTATTGCTACCATTTTAATATTAGGGGTTCTGGCCTTTGTGATTTGGACATTTAAAGATAAACTCAAAACCTACCTGACTACGCATTTTTGTACTAGTGGTGCATCGTTAAAGACAACTACATATGCAGGGATTGCTATGATACCACAGAGTTAAATAGGCGAGAACAAAAAGTAAAATAAGAATTCAGTATGGGGCTCTTGTCGTTTTGAGGTGATGCTGACTACAATAAACATATATTATTGTTGTTTATTTCGATATTTGTATTCTAATATATAATAAAAATATTATATATGATGTGTATATTATCGACAACATATGAATTGCGAAAGAAAAAAAAATCTACGGAAATAGAAAAAAATGTGAAATCATCTTTCTGGTGCATTGTTTGTTGCGACAATATTCGCATACATATTTTTTGTAAACTACTTGCATACGATACACGAAGACATGGACCACCTAGGAAAGCGATAAACAACATGCATACCTTTTTACCTTGACCAAAATCGCCTTCGCCAAAACATTTGCCAACATATCTACCATGCGAAACCATGCTCAAAACAGACGAATATAGATGTAATTTGGAATTTTACAAGAACGGTGTGTTGATTGATAACGTCGAAATACGGATGCTGGAAAAAACAACCAAACTAGAATAAATTTACTAACGTTTTATTTTACCAAATCGAGATTAACACTTTAAAACAATAATTATTAGATATGTATTTTTTTAAAAGAGGGTATATAAGAATATATTTTTTTAAAATAATCAACAATTTTTTCTTTAAATTGTTTGTTAAACCCGAAATGTAATAATGGTAAACAGCTAATAATATACGTCGGTAGTAATACTAGTCATTAACATACTCTTGTTTATAGAAAGTATTAAAACTTGTGTTGAACCAATCGCCAGGTTGTTGATTATTTTTAATTGCATCTTGGCAGTCTATCTTACCGTCGTCGCCGTCAAACCTCCCAACCTCTAACTTGCGAGTTATAACAAAAATAAGTATAACCACATAACAATAAATTCGCCGGTAATGTCGACAAGGCGGGTGAACGTGCAATGATTCGACATTCACTGGTCCTGAATATACCATAAGATTCAATTTTTAAAAATATTTTTAACAATCAATCTTCGTATAGCTTGAAAATGACTGCAAAAAAAATTACAAATTGGCAATATCACAATTGGAGAATTTGTGAACAATATAAAAAAAAGGCCAGTTTGACGCCGCTTTTGGTCAAATCGATTCGAGCATCCGTCTCAACGACAAAATGCGTAAGGTTTTATTGTACGAAATAAAACATTTATAGGGTTATATGCTGTATAAAATTCAGCTCGGATCCAAAAAACTAAACTCGTTGAATCCGGCATTGAATAAAGCTACTAATTCTAACGATGCTGTTAAACTAATCATGACCGATCCCAAGCTCACAAAAAAAAAAAAAAAAATAATAAAAAAAAAATAATAATAATAATAATCTCATAGAACAAAACTTGTCGGTTACACCCGGTCTTTCTGCCGTAGGTGTTTCGGGTCTGTCGGCCTACATCGATAGGTACAGGAAGGCGATAAGCGGATGCATTCGCTACGAAAACGACAATGGAAAACTCAAAGTGTGTAAAGTCAATCATCTCAGTTGTCGGACGTTTTCCAACCATAGTTATTTGGATTCATGCAACGATAAAGTTTTATGCAACGAGGTAAAAAACGTCTGGTGTTTGGGAGCGTGTGGTGACGTTGTGTGCGTTCATTGTGACAGTGTTCAAAACGATTCTCCAGTGACCGACATTAACGTGGACTATCGTTGTGTCGATGCCTCGTGGATGGATGAGATCGCCCGATATATTGGGTAAAGACGTGGAGAATGTTGTGGCTTATGGCGGTGATGTATTCGACTATACGAAAAACGTATTTCGGTATTTGTATTATGGATTAATTTTTATCGGTGGGGTCATTATTTTGGGTTTTGCCACCTACCTAATAAATAATTTTCGGTTGTGGTTAAAGGGCAAAAGAAAGATAAGTGGAAGTGACAAGCACGGAAAATGGGAAGCCCATACTCAAGCTGTTTGAGGTGTACGAAGTCTTGTCGCAGATACCCAATTTAACCGATCGGCATTTCAAATTACTCACAAATATTTAGACAACTTAACGTATAATTGATAGCCCACTAAATTCCCTTACCGACCTTTCATTAACCGACTATTTAACCATATATTTTGTTAATAACTTTCCACGCGATTTTAAAAACAAAGAAATAATTTACAATCGATGAGCTAAATCAATCTCGAGCAGTTGCGGCAGTCGTGAACAAATAAATTAATAATTCCACATTAAACAAACAGCTGGATCTTATCTCACAAGCGTATCGCTGGTACCGTAATATTCTGCTGAATTTTGTGCACGCCATCTATTCTTTCGAATTGAACTCTGACTTGGATTGTCTGCTCGGAGGAATAAATGATTTCAACAAGCAGTTTGCACGCATAATGCCAAATGGCAAACCGATACTTTCGCTCTTCACCAAGATGGATCGCAGAATACTAAATCCCATTAATATAAGTGTATTGACCGATCTCGAACTGAACACGCCAGACTTTCAACGCATGGTTGATATCTCACACTCAGTTTTTGCTGACTAGTTTGCATATTCCCGTGTTTTTGTCCGTGACTTCGTCCCTAAGTTGTTTCATCAATGTTTCCTCGTATTTAGAAAAACTCGTGCAGTTTATCGCCAAAGTAATCGTTACTAATCTCGTCCAATCTCCGAAGGTAAACACTCATCAATTTCAATTTTAATTTTGTCCAGAAATCCACAATGTTGACATAATTTACGTATGTGTGAGATGTGTCGAATATCTGCTTGCTTTGCATAAAGTTGTCTGTCGCAATGCACAACTCATCAAGTCGCGATTTGTCATCCATGTAAGTTTTCGGAAGTTCAGCGCATTTCGATTTTATCCTATTCAAGTACTCTTTTTCGAAATTTATCGAAAACATTTGGCCCATTTTTTAAATTAGTTCTTATTAATAAAGAGTAGGTCTGATCTACTCTATTTTAGCAATCATAATCCGTATTATATATACTGCATTTATTACGAGTATCAAGATGTTGCGCGTAGAAAAACCTTAGACTACTTTATACGAAAGAAGCAGATTTACGATGAGACCCGATTGGACCAATTCCTCGACAATTACAAGAGGGAATTGTTACTCTATTTGAAAAATGTCGACCAGACGTCCGATATAAACGTCAACGAGTTGTAAACTTTTAATTTAAAATCAAAGTTACTCTCGTTTTACAAACAGCTCGAAATTTACGAAAGTGTTCAAAGACCAATTTCTTTGGCGCTACGATTGAACGATGTTTGGTGTTCGTTGCGAATACAGATTGTGGAAACTTTTAAACATTTTAATATTTTTCCACATTCTTTTGTAAACGAAGAAAAGGATATTCTTTACACTTTGTTGTGCTGAAAAAAATAGAATAAAAAATAATTTTCTTTTAAGTACAAAAAATAAGCAAACGGGTATATAAAGATACGAGAGTGCCTATTTGTTACGCATTAATTTTTTTCCTTTCGTAAGAGAATAACAATGTTGGGGCATATAGAACCAGGAGATTGGTACGATTTGGTATCTCTAGAGGAAAAAACTCACAAGTATTCGGTGCGCAATGATCCAATTCAAAACCTTTATCACTGCTTCGACATGTGTTTCAAACACGTTTTCAAAATTTCAGTCAAAGAAAATGGCATCTTACATCGTGAATTCGCCCAAGTTTTCGATCGGGCCATACGGTGATTTCCGAACGTATGACGATCCGGTAGCCGAAAATGCATACAAATATCGAAAATTACTACAAATCAAACGAGCAAAAACTACCCGATGTGATACACGATACGTTTACACAATTTTTAGATTTCGACTGTGATGTTAGGCAAGCCGATGGCTGAACACATTATGCGCCGGAGCTCAGAGTACGAGGTGTTGATTTCGCTCTTTGTGGAACCATCGGCATGCTTTTCAAGTCCAAGCAGGGGGATTTGGTGATGGTTGATTGGAAACGTTCCCCAAAGAATTCTGAAGAATCTCGTGGCGATTATGGACTGGAACCTCTATGTAATGTATTAGCATCACAAGTAAACAAGTACTCGTTGCAGCAAAACATTTTATCGTTATATATTCACAAAGGAAAAAGAAATTATATTCGACCACATGCGGACGGAAAATCACCGAAATGTATCTACTGCAAATACCCGCAAATCTGTCGACTTACAAGTTACTGTCGGTAGTTGATTTTTACGAAAATGTGATTGAGAAATGTTTAATTTAAACAATCGATAATCAATAAAATTATTTGGTTTTTACTTCTTGTCACCTTGAGATTTGCTATATTATTCTTCATTCATTGTTCTTGTATTAGCTATTGATTTGATGAAATGATCCAAGCTTGGCCTGAAGAAAATTCGATCGTTGGTCACGATCCTGTTCCGACAAAGTTCGTTGATGATTTCGAGACGCAAAGTCAACACTATCGATTCGTTTGAATTTTCCAATACTTTTAGCGCCGCTTCATACGAAATGTGTTGACTCACGTAATTTCCCTTTTCACGAATGAGAATGACTCGTCTTTAAAGTTTTCCAATCTCGCCACGTCATGTATGGCCATGACTTTTCGAAACGCGAGGTACTGTGGTAGACAAATATTATCAATCACCCGACGTTGGTATTCTTCATCCCAATCCTTCAGATGGTGTTTTTTAAACAACTGCAAGACACCGATTAATGCGCCGCGACATTCTTCCTCCGAGGGCAAGTTGATAAAGTAAAAGGCATGGGTTCGGTCAAGGATTGTAGGTCTTATTGATTTTTTTGTAATTGGTTGCAGCTACAATTAAAACATAATTTTCATTTGAATATCTCTTTCGAGACCTGTTTGTAGGGTAATTGTCACACTTCGTAAATGGGGTGGAATTGCCAAGTTTTGCGAAACTAACTTGTCGATTTCGTCCAGAAATATCACGTATCACTGGTTCTGGTTCTCGATGGTCATGTTAAACAAATTGACTGATTTGCATTCGGTATCTCTGGTGGTGGGCGAGGATAATTGCCCGATGTTGAGTTGGTATAGTTTGGCTTTCAATTCGGACGCGATTGCGTGGGCCAGCGTACTCTTACCCGTACCCGGAGGACCGAAGAACATTACAAATTTGAATCGTAGGTTAAACACCTGCGTATAAATTAAAATTTTGAGTTCTGCTTTCAACTGGTCGTGGCCACGTACATCCGTGAAAGAAAATTGGGGTTCGATTCGCCAGGTGTCCAGCTCGGATGTAATCTCCGAATTCGATCCTCCTCCAAATAAATCGCTCGCATTTTTGGGATTCCGAAAGTAACCCAGAAATAAATTTTCAAACTGGGCCATTAAATATTCGAGGTTATTTTTCGATAGTAGCGCGCATCTGAAAATTGCCAATTTTTGTACCACGTACACCCACAATTTGTAAATAATGTATTGATTTTCAGCCAGTGTAGATTCCCGCTCTGTTAAAATTTTTAAAAATTCTTCACCTAAACCAAAGAGCGTAGTCTTTAAATCATATAAAAGTTTGTAGCCTTTCTGCGAAATGATAGCGAAGATGACAAAAATTCCGCACGGTTTAGCATTTGAGATAATTTCTCCACGTTTGTGTGTGCGACCAAGTGCGATTTTCGGCGCACATGTAAACTGAATCAGACCGACTTCTACAATGGCGCGAACATTTTCATTCATTGTTTTTTTTTTATCTGGGTTTTCGGCAGTACTTATAAGATTATTTTTTTATCTTCATGCAACAACAGCAACAGCAAAGAACCTTGTTTCCATCATTGCAACTTCAACCACTCAGACCACAGTGCACCGACTCTGACATTCTCGTAACGAAACAGCAATTTTCTTCTCAGCCGCTAAACTCTTTTTCTTCCCCTCCACAACAACATCCATCTATGACTGAAATGTCCATTCCTCGCATCGGCATGCGAATAGAGCCAGATGATGGCCACGAAGTATTGACGCAAAAACTTAAAAATTACATATCTCGATTCGTCTAAATTTTGACGGGAATCCATATGACCATCACGCAAACAAAAAAGGCGATCGGTGATTATTCTTGTGTTTTAAATACCTCGGTGGCTATGAGACGAGTGGCTATACATTTCGCCGAGCTCGGCCGACTAGAATCGGAAATGGCAGATGATGGAGCGGTCCGTCATCAGTAAGTGCAAATTATAAAATCCATCCTCGATTCGAAATATGAAGACGTGCTGGAAAATATAACGCGGTTTGGTCGAATCCTCGAACAACACAATCTCCTAACCGCATATGCTCTTGTTCAAATGTGACTGAACGGACCCATCGAAGCACAGCCTGTAATCAACACCCACTCGTTCATCAAACACATTAAATTAGTTCCACCTTTGCAATCTCCATTCGATGCATTTATGAAAGCAGCTTTGGAAAAATGCAACAACAGAGAAAAAAAATCGACTACGAACTTTATCGTATAATATCGGATAATTTGGAAAAGAACAAAACGTATGTCGTCAGCGAACTCAGACATGAATTTTTACCACTGAGTGAATCAACGTTCAAGAATGCATCTTTCAACACCTTTAAGGAACAGTTCGATGGATTCTATAAAAAGTCTTTGTTTTTCCTCAAACTGGTGAATAAAAAACTTGCGATATATCTAATGTATATGCAAACATTTAAGTTTATTAAAAAATATTAATAAAAAGATTTTTTACAAGTTTTTTTTTTTATTTATATATTTTGTATATGTATCTAACCCATGAGGTTGAGTTCTGTGCTCTTGTCATCAGATATATTTTCCTCATCATATTCGTTACACTGGACACGTTCAAATACTTCCCGTTGGGATAACAAATTTTCAAATTTGTAAGCTACCATAATACCTAATATATGAGCGAAAATCATGTCTGGCCAAATCGTCGGTGAAAGTGTTCTTATTTATAACGACCAGATCCATATTAACACCTTTGATGTTGATTTAGTGATTCACAACATCCTTAAAACTTTCGGTTTAGGCATAACGGTTATAAAGAACAATTTTCTCATAAATATATATAAAGCCGATATTGATAATGTGCGATATTTGTTTAAGAATATTTCACCAATGTTGGATCAATCATCCAACTATTACGACTACACGTTGGCAGGTGCTCGTCGAACAAAATTGGCGAAGCGAACGCACGATATCGACCAATACGAACAGCATCTTCAATTCACGGGCAATGAGAATTTCGCATTCGACTTCCACAACAACGCCAACAATATGTGTGAAGTAAAACGTCAAAAGACTCCACCGCAAAATGAAAGAACCCCGATAATGAACCAGGTTCAGACCTCACCCGTGTATTTAAATGAACTATTGGCAATCGACACACATCGTGTTTTCGACACGGACATGGTGTTTCAATCAGATGTTTCAAACAACTATTCATTCGAGAATCTCGTACAAGAACAACAGCAAATACCAAAGCAAAACGAATACACATCACATTTTGTACCTAATAATTACATACCCAATAAACAACTAGAATTACCAAAGCAAGAACAACAAATTATCAATTACATACTTGACGAGCAACAACAACAATTACTGGAGCAAAATCAACTTAGCCCAATAAATAAATAAATAAATAATATATATATATATATATATATATATATATATATATATATATATATATACACACACACACACACACACACCTAACGAACAAAATATTTAAGAAAAGTACAAGAATGGTACACTAAAAAACCAGGCCACCCACACGACAAAACTTCGACAAGAGTTGATGAGTGGATGCTTTTGGTTGAAACACCAAGTATTTCCAAATAAGCAATGATGGGATTGTATAATGGTGGTTGTGAACTACGAGCTTTCATCGAACAGGCACTAAATTCGGAAACTTTCAAAAGTAGTGGCGGTGCTGAATACATAGTTCTGAAAGTACAACTTCCAACACTGGATTTTAAACTTGACGAGATTGAACATAAATACAACATAAGTTACTAATGCCTATATATGTATGTATGTATATATGTGTATATATGTGTGTGTCTGTTGGTGTGTGTGTGTATAGATTATTTTATAAAATGGCTGATCAAATCGTAAGAGAAAATATTTTGCTTTCCAAAAACCAAATCCAAGTTTTCATTTTCGATCCCCAGGCAGCAATTCGAAACGCGATAAAATCATTCGATATGGGTTTGACGGTGTTGCAAAATATTTTGGTGTTTAATTTTTACCTAGCCAATAGCCACGAGATCCAAGATTTATTCAAAGTGAAAGTTCCTCTGATTGACAATTACCATTTTGAAAATTACGGCACGTGTAAGAAGCAGGCATCAATCGCAAATTCGTGCACAAGCGATCCCACGGGCACAATAACGAATTGAGTAACTTTGACACTATAAATCCTCTTTTATCAATGGGCTACGAGAACTTCACGTTTGATTTTCCAAATGGAAAAGTACACCAGCCGACCAAACGAATAAAAGTCGCGAATTCGATCGGTGCAAATACACCACAACATTTTAAATCACAGCCAGTAGAACAGTCCAGTTTCAATTCGACGCATATTCCGCATTTGCAAGATGTCTCCTCGATCGATCTAGACACAATGCAAGTAAAACCCCAAATAATTAAATCGACTTTAACAAGAGCGGTGACAGATAATCCCCAATTACAACCACAAAAACAAGAGTTAACTACATCCCCAACTCTGCCACATTTTTTATTCAAAACATATCGCCCCATTACAACCTATCGGAATTTTTAACCTTCCAGTCTCCTGAAAACTCGTCTGTGTATTGTAATCAAAAACATCACTCGATGATATAATGTTCAATGCCTTACGATCTCACAATCTAATCCCGTCGCATGGAGATGTGATGGCTGGGGAAGCGGTAACAGAAACGATCCAACTCGGATAAATGAAGTAAACGCACCGGTCGAATTCAACCCGTCGACTCAAATTCAAATAAACTTTCTTCCCGATATAACCCTTGTTCCACAAGTCGCTACATTACCAGATGAATTGCAATTTGCCGCGAGGGGAGAAAACGATTCATCGCCATCGTCGAACCAAATGGCTCCATTGTCTGACGAATTCATCATCAATTTGGCAAAGGAATGGGGCAAAAAAAATAGTAAAACCATTAACCCAAAAGAACTACTTTATAGTATTCACTTTTGCAAAGAATTCATGGAACGAACATACAACAACAATCAAGTAAAAGCGGCCCTTTCTCTCGCTGGAATGCATTTGCTTAAATTGAATGCCGAAAAGAAAATTATCAGTGATGTATGCGACAATCTAAGAATCGCGATTGAATCTTATTAAAAAGCCAATGCATACCTTACATAATTTACCCTTCCGGGAAAAAAAGTGCGAAGATTAATAATTTTGTAAAATAGAATAGTTGTAAACAAATTTTTGTCCGGGTACCGTCTCATCGCCTCGAGCCAACTGGGAAAAAATTAAAAATACTTTGACAATTGAAGGTACGATTTAAAAACTTTAGTGTATTTCTCGCAAAAATTAAGTCAATTAAATAGCCATATTCTATCTTCTCGGCCAAATTAGCAACATCTTTTTATTTTTCGCATATATTTTTTGGTATCCAACTTTTTGTATTTTATAAACCTCTTGTATAAAATCGAAGAAAATTTCTTCTTGGCATCGATGGTTTCTGGAAAATCCATCAAGAAAATACTTGCGAAAAATGTCGCCAAATACAACGTTGATTCTACAGTGTATTTCCTATATTCTAATTTTAGGGTAGGTTTAATGGAAATTATACTTTTTTCGAAAGGAACTTAAACGAAATCACATTTTTTTTTTCTCGTGAATCAACATTCTTACACTACGAGACACTATTTTTCCGTTTTTAAGAAAGATTTTTTGATTTTCATTGGTCGGTTTTAGTTGTTTACTCCTATCACATTGTGTGGATAAAATAAATTTGTTCGTATCCAGCACTATTTTAAATCTTAACTGCAGTGATGGGTATTCGGGAAATGACAGGGAACGGGAAGGGCATCGAGGGTGGGATATTCACAACTGCCTGTGTCTACATTGAAAACTTTATCGACATCTGTCCCATTCGTAATACAAATATTTCAATTTTTGATCACATTCATTAAAGTATTCGATCTCCATTTCTGCAAAAATAGGCATTGATCTTATACGGATGCACAATATAACCATTTTCGTTTTGCAAACATTCGGTTTGTAGACAGTTTATTCGGCTTTTAGAAAGTTCGTGCTCACATTTGACGATTTCTGGTAATCCGAAATTACAAATGATGTAGGCATCGTCCGTGTAAGGCAATCTGATTTTGTTAAATTTGTCGACACAAATGTTGCCAATATCCCATTCCATCCTAATCGCATCATTTTTCGTACGGCACAAGGTTGCTATCAAAAATCATATTCTTTGGGCATACTTCCAAAATCCATTTACGATCGCGCCTGCATCTCATATACATATCCTCGAATTTTTTGTTTTTATTTGCGGATTCGGAACCATCGATGTTCATCAAGTTGCAATATTGTTCGTATGTTATGTACTCGACTTGGTTCAGATTACTACGCTCACTGTACATCTACTGCAGACCTTCGGAAATTCTCAGTTTCGGGGAGATCGACGCAAAGTTTAAGGGATTTAAATCACTACATAGCTGGATTTTATAATCCGTCCCTACTTTGACGAGTTTCGGTGAATGTGTTTGCTTGTGACTACGTTTGAACCATTTTTGGTTCTCGAAATTCCATTCCAGTTCGTGAGGTGTTTTGTCCGATTCACCGATAAAATTCACCTTGATTTTCGAGCTTTCTGCATTCTCTGCGCCCATCGCAAAAACTTCGTACTCACAATAAGTATTCTGTTTACAGAAAGTGACTAATTTAAGTTTTTCATACACCAACAATATTACAAGCGGTAATACAGCTTGAACGATGATGCTAATCGTGTAGGAATCCATCAATGCAATTCTTTCTCACACACATACACTCTCTATTAGGGAACAAAAAATTATAATCAAAAGATTGCTTTCAAAGCCAATGTATTTGAAATATACCCGCCAGTATCGGCTGCATCAACACAAATAAAATCCTCAAAATAACCACGCATGCAATCAGGTAGAAATAATCTAAGGTATTTTAAAAAGTATTTACCAAAATCCGACTTTATAGTTCAGATTCGATGGCTTCCAGTTCCGATAGTAGTTGGACCATTTTGCCAAATTCATCCACGTAAATGAACCACGACGAATTTATATTTGAGATATGTATCAAACCTTTTCAAAATAATCAATTTCCATACGATTTCATTGATGCTTTTATCCAGCGTGTATAAAACTCGGCCATCGGATGTGTAATTTTGAATCAAAGGCGTTGTACCATTTAACACATAGTTCAAATGCTCGATATTGAGCGAAGATTTTTTTACCGAGCATCTTATTTCTTCTAGTAATCGGTCAAAATCATCAAAGAATCGAACCACATCCACTCTAGAAGAATGTGCATAATCTCTGTAAAACCAGACGTTTTCGCGTAAACCGAGCGCCACTTGCACCACAAGTTTGGTGAAACGTTCAACGATCATCAGTTGACGATCATGGGGGATGTGGAAATTACATTCGAGGTATAGTACACTGCTGCCAAAAATATTTCTTGCGATATGTTGAAGTTGATCGAAGGCAAGTGTCTCGCGCCGGTTAAATTCCAACTGCTTGTACCTACATTCCAACAACTGAACAATTGCCACGCGCATGAAATTCATTTCGAGAAATGGAGGGGAAAAAAACATGATCGTCGTTGATAAACATGCTCGTTTGGCGGAAATTCACTACCGCCTTGGCAAACATCATGTAACACACAAGGGTCCCGATACACACGGATGAGCATTTCTCAAGGTTTGACATTGTTCAACAATCCGAGCAAAATGTGCGCAAAAATCTTATCAGTATTATCCGATGACAACAATTTTGATAATTGGCGATCAATTGATAATACTTTGGACATTATTTTCTGTGCGAATAATCCTCGCATTTCTTTATTTGTTTTTCCCTGTTAAATGTAAGAGAGATGTTTAACTCTGCTTTACAAATCAGAAGCGATGTTGAAGATTCCGATGTGGTTGGCGATTCCAGATACGGCGGTATGTTAAAAGGATTTCGCAATCAGAGATTCGCCAACGGAGACGAAGACGATCGCGAGCTGGCCGATAAAATTGTAAAAAAGAAAATTCACAAATAAAAGGCGAGCACAAGGCATCGCAGTCATCGACTTAGACGACACTTTAATAGACGAAAGTAAAAACGAATTCCATGGAGCCAATCGTTTCATAGCGACTTTGGCAAAAGAATTTAAAGTGGTGCTGTGGACGGCGGGCAACCAGGTGCACCCGAAAATGTTTATCGAACAGTTTCTGCAAGCCAACAAATTTGCAAAAGTTTTGTACGGGTCGCACAGAAAAACTAAATCGGTATCTATCGTTCGCCAACAACTTCCGATAACGACGGGCCCGTACACTTTAATAGACGATTCGGTGCATAATTTGAGTACGGGTGATTACGACATACCAGTCGACCTTAACAAATACTATTACATACCAAACACGAAAAATGAAAATAAATTAAATGAATCAATTACAACTCATTACTGAATGATATATACGATCTGGTAGATGATTGGCACGAATCTGTCAGTTAACTTAATCGCCCATCAATGTCGTATTTTTTTCATAATCGTGCAACAGATTAATTAAAAATGCTTCTTGATGAACCGTCAGATGTAATGGCAGTGTCCAAGTATGCAATAACTTTGTAATCAACACCATGTATTTGAAAATGTTTCTATTCGAGTTGCTTCTACACATCCAGTTCTTCTTGTAGTGAGAATAAACAAATTTTGTGAACTTGTGAGTGTCCACTCTGTTATGCTCCCTGGGAGGGAATAGACCTTATATATATGGTTTCACACCCAATATTTTATTTTATTTTATGTGTTTGCATTTGATAATTTTAACATTTTTATTCGTATCAAGAGAAACATCAATGAAAATAACAGACTTCAACAAACCATGATAAATAAAAACGAATGTGTAATGAAAAATAAAAAGAGACAACACGTGGCCAAAAATAACAATGTAGTTTCCCAATAATAACCGACTATTAATTCACAGTTGGTGGTAAAAATATTAACAACTGTATCTTGTTCAAACAATTTTTTAAAGTAATGATATGTGCAAAACTTGCAAAAATTCCTTAATTTCCACTACAACACGATAAGCATCGGAAGAATCGACAAAAATTTGGACAACTTCGTGAGTTATTTACGCTGATGAACCAATGTCACAGAAAGTTCATGCTTAGAAAATTTTCCGGGCGGTGTTTCACCAACAGAAGTTCGGTATTCTGTAGGTCGCTATCGTAAAATCTAGATTCGATGGAGTTAGCTTTTGGCTCGGTCTTGCAAAATGATTCCCAATCGTCCAAAGCTTTACTAACAGCAACATCGGAATATTTTTCATATATACCTTTCATGCCAGAAAAAAATGAGTGATCTTATGTCATTTTTTTTCAATGAAACTTTTTTTTCAGCAAGTTATGCAAGACATCCACCGAGGCAAAAAAAAAATCACTACCACGGGAGTATATATACGATGGCATCGGCCAAGACAATCACGCACTTTCGAGCCAGCACTTGATACACTCGCAAGTATCAACGTACAACATGTTTTGTAATCTGCAAGGCTTCCGTGATAACAACAGCGAATATGTGCTTAAGGAACTGGCAGTCCCCAACATTGATGGTTTCACCAAAAGTCAGCTCTTAAAATCTCCATGTCCATGGAAAGCATTGAATAATGTAAGTAAAAAGACAACCTATTAGCTGAAGGAAAATATTCACCAATTGGCATGGCAAGATGACGAAATTCCCTGAAATTGAAAGAGAAGTATTTCAATTGATAATGAGCCATTGCAACAAATATATAATATTTGTTGCAGGTTCACATCATATACAATGGCTAAAGAGGATGTGCAAATTCGATCACTATCTCGAAATTGTGGATTTGCAATAAACTTACAAATGCCCATCATTTAAGACTCTGGTAGCAATATATGGGAATGCAGGCCATTATGATTGTTGGAGACACTTTCGTGGATTTATGTGTGGAGATAGAAATTTGAAATTATTGTGTTTGTGGTTCCGCGACAATGTAGTGGCAAAATGTGAAGGTTTCCAAAAACAACAACGAAATTTAAATAAAATGTATGAAAGACTTTACATTTAAAGTTTTTGGTGCGGGTTCACAATGGAAGTGATAGTTCGACTGGATTGCTGCAGTCAAATCTCAACATCCGTGGGCCAACTGAAGAAAAGTTTCCATGGATTGGAGTGGCAAGATGGAGAAATTCCCTTCAAAAAAATTGAAGATGACTGACAAAAAAATTACACTGTCTATAACTATATTATTATATATTTCACAAATGTATTTTTTTGTAAATAAGAAATTTTTATATTTTGTTTGTAAATAATTTTTTTTTTCATTTACTCGAGATATAGTAATTGGTTAAATAAATTTCCCACACCTATCAAAACAAAACCAGATATTACTCTCATGTTTGTCAAATTATCAGAGTAGGCCAACATTAATCCCAAAACTGTAAAAATAACACTTAGGCCTATCAAATAAGCTTTTTTTGTTTGCATTCTCTTATCCATTTACGGTATAATTGTCGTATCATGGCAATGGTAAACTAGTTAGAATTTAACTGCAGTTTTTAATTTAAAAAATATTAAAGTTAAATTTTGAAAGGGTACCAAAAACAGGTTACCAGTCAAAAGTAAATTATTTTTATTTATTTGTTTGTTTTATATATATATATATTCCATTTTACTATTCACAAAACCATTACAACTGCAACATCATTGGACAGGAGATCTCTTCAGTTTGTCGAATTATTTAACAGGTATTGTAAAAATGACTCAAAAATTCAACTTAAAAATAATAACTCATGGGGAATAATACAAGCAGTTTGGAAAAGAGCTTGATTCGATATTCTAACGAATATGAACTCACGAAATATAATGTACAGAATCAGAACTTTATAGTAAAAGTTGTATTGAATTGAGGGAAATGACAAAACAATTAAATATCAGAGGGTATTCCTATAAAAGAAACGAGAACTTATGGAGAGGATTGAAAACGTTGAAACTAACCACCTGGGTGTAAAAACAATAACTTATCAACAAAAAAAACTGAAATTGAAGCATTAAATTTTAAAAAATTAAAAGCTTTTGGAAAAGTACTAAAAATCAAAAAATATTATAATCTAAACAGAGATACTTTGGTGGAACAAGTAGTTAATTATAAATTTATTTCAGAAAACAATTCCAAAGAATTTAGAAGACTTGAAAGATTCGGAATTGAAGCAAATTGCTAAAGAATTTAGAATCAAAGGTTATGCATATATGAATAAAAATAAAAGTATCAAAAAAATAATTTGATACAACTCATACTAAATGAAAGGAAGAAATTGAAGAAAATTCAAGAATCTTACTTTAATACAAATAATTTTGAAAATACCTGTATTCTAAAATCTTTGTCAAATACCAAATAATATAAAATTCCCTATTTTTATAAGGAATTAAACATAATTTCATAAAACCATTTCAAGCAAAATGTCATTGATTAGAAGGACTTTTCAGTGGTTGAGAAATAAGAATTTTGACTTTTGGATTTTCGTGGTCATCGATAATAATGGCAATGAGAAGTGATGGTTCAAGGGGAAAGATATAGCTTCATTTCTCGGATATAAAAAACCACGTAATGCAATTTTCAATTTGGTGTGTGTATGTGTGACCGAACATCATTTCACCCCCAATGTCGTTGGTTAAACAGTCTTTTCCATTGCCAAACTTCCAGAGTTTCTAATGTTGGATTTTTGTGCTGATCGACCATAATGAAATCGAACAATTTTTGTTCAAAGGGAAAAGTTATAGCATAATTTATAGGATATAAGAACTCATATAAAGTAATTTTAGACTGTGTAAAAAATAAACGGTTTATCATGTGGTTGAATTTTGATGGGAGTGGCCGGAATTTATCCCTTTCCAAAATTCAATTTGGGGTCTCCAAAATTGATATAATGCCAAAATTCAATTTTTTATATTAATTATTAATAAAAAGTTTATCTGACTCCCTTCGCACCCCAAAGAAACTAACACCTTCATTACAAACCAACATCATAATTGGGTTACTTTAAATGGACATCGAGGGTTTAAAGCCTGCAAATTCTCCCTCTAAAATTCGTTTTCCCACAAGATTTCGCCAGTGGGCTCTACGATTAACATCCCCCCTTTCCTACTTCCAGCAACCAATCACATTGCAGTATTTAACTTCCCCTCCCTTCCCCTCTTTTCAGTTTGGGCTATATAGTAGCGAAACATGGAAACATCACTCCTCCTCCAAGAGCAGAAGAGGAATAAGGAATAAGTATAATAATAGTACTTATTATTATATAAGGTATATTTATTATATTATTATACTTACTCCATATTCTTTTTGTGCTCTGGGAGGAGGAATGATGTTTCCATGTACAGCTCTCGCTTTCGACTGGTGTCTTTTTTTTCCAGATTTCGCTGCCATACAGGCCAAACTGAAACAAGGGGAAGAGAGTGAAGGTGAAATACTGCAACTTGATTGGTTGATGAAAGTAGAAGTGGGGGGAGGGGTAATGTCGATTACAACATACACAAGTAGGATATGTCGAAACAAATCTATTTTTTTAAAACAATTTTTTTTATAAATCATTACTGCAGTTACCGATTGGCATCATCTTGGCATAAACAATTTCTACAATTGTACTCAAGAGGAGAGTAATATCGTTCGCTTTCAACAGCCATTGCAGCGATATTCGACGACATATCGGGAACGGATCTCTCATGATTGGACACAAAAACATTGTCTATGTTTTCCACGAGTTTCTCTTTTCATCTCGGATCCCAACTGCTTGTGAGGTAGGTTTCGATTTTTTTGCATGATCTGCTTGGAAACATCTCTCGGTAAAACATTTTTTGAAAGGCAATAGTGATGATAAAACTTTAATTGCAGCTGCAAATACCAGTTTTGTAGTGGTGGGCTCGTGTTTTTCCACAGACAAAACAAGCTGTGTAGTTCAAAGTAATTGGTGAATTTAGTTTTGTAGCCGACGTAAGCCTTTTGTTTCATAGAGAACATCGAGTTCTTTTACTAGTTTATTGGAGTGCACCAATTCTATCTGGAACTCTGTCACTTGATTATCATAATACCAGTCCTTTAAAATGTGTTTTGCACCAAATTTTTTTTAACACTCTTCGAAATCGTCCACTCTGATGTAGTACCAAGGCCCGAAACATACAACCAAGCCATGAAATTTATTCTCTGCAAGTTTGATGGTGATGTAATCAAACAATAATTCATTTACGTACAACATTCCCATATAGTTAATACTATTTACATAGGTGTGTATTTTTTTAAATACCTTATATATACTTCTTGAAATTAGACCATGCTTTGTATATATACGAATTTATGCACCGATAAAAACGACGAAGACAAAAGCATGTTGTTGGCTCACTTGTCGGAAATTGTACAAAGAGGATCCCTCTTTTTTTGTGGTGAAATTGCAATTTCAAAATATGTCGATATCATTCCCCTCGATACAATTTTCGACGATTACTCGGACGTTGTGTTTGTCAACTGAAATTTTGCGGAACTCGAGCTGCATTCGCACAGAGTGCGTTATTACTTGTGTAATTACATTGACGAATCAAAATTGGACATTCTACTCTCTCTGCACACATCTCGAACCCTGATACTAAACAAGAGTTCGTTTTACAATTCGGGTGTCCTGTACAGGTGTTTCAAACCCTACGTCACCCACCGCAATTTCGATTCGATAGAGTTAATTTCCAAGATACAAAAATCCATAATCACGTTTTTGTTCCCTTTGACAGCGACATGCACGACCTGGAACGAATTAACCTTAAAATGTTGAAACTTTTTTTTTTACCAACACATCAATAAAACTGCCAATTTCGAGTTGAGGGATGGTTACTCTGTTCTGCCCCAGATTTCATACTCGTGCCCAAACAGGGGATTTGAGCACTACTTAAATCTACTCTGTCACGAAGAGGACTTGGTCAACACCCTATTTGAAAATCAACAAAGCGAAAATGCAATTTATTTACTCATATTTATGAGAAAACCTTAATTTCTTTACCGAAATATCCATCTCTGCGAAAGGATGCCAGCCGATTCCATGCCCCATCGAGAATTTGCCAAGTTGACAACCGATCCCATTGGGATTCCCACCACCGGCACCTACGACAAATTGTACCTAAAATACAATGATAAAATTTCTTCCTTTCTACGAAGGGGCAAAAAAAGGTGATAAAAAGTGAGGAAAAAAAGATTTTTTTTCATACATACTTGTATATAAGAAAACATGCAATTACAAACTCCAAATATTAGTTATATGTCAAAAATGTATCTCGATAACCTAGAAGAGAAATTCGTTAAAATGGACCGATGTTTGAGTAAACTACGAAACCTGTTTCTGGAAATTGTAAAGATTGCCATGTCGAAAGAGATGATGGCAACCGCGTCAGAGATGACAGAGCCAACATTGACTATGGAGGCTGCTGCGGAGAAAACGGGTAGAGAGGTTCAAGTCCCACCCGCCATCGTTGGCAAACCCATAAAAAAATCAAAAACAAATTAAAAACAAAAACATCCCGTAAAAAAAAGAGGGGTCATTGCCATCAACAACTCAACCATCATCACCGGTAGATTCCACCCAGGCCCATCATAGCAGTGAGGAAAATGGTCCCTGCAAACAAAAAAGAAAAAACTTTGAAATATGCCGTTCTATTGAAAAAAAATGTCACCGCTCAAACTAAGAGGGGAGACGAGATTGAAACGAACACACTCGTCTGTAAGTTATGCAATCACCAAAAATGAAAACCAACCCATAAAATTATCAAAGGTGAAGACACTCGGACCAAGTGGTATATACGCCATCGAATCACTAAAACACACATAATTAATTTCTTGTAAATATCCGTATAAAAATAGTGTATCTAGGCTGATTGAATTCCTTCAAATTCCACAAGGATGTGTTGAAAAAAAGAAAGTTTGTTTTTTCCGCCTGTCGTAAATTCGCCGAGGAAACACACAGTGTTCTGTGCGGCGAATGCTTGGTCGAATTTAACGGATTCGATCTGTACTGGTATGATAATGGTACTTGTTGGCAATATCACATTTTCGTCATGTTTACTGACAAGGTGAGAACCGTGAAGAACGGTTTTTATTTGACGGAAAATGTCTGCAGTCGGGTGGAAAAATCAGTTCCAAATTCCTTTAATAAACATCCTAAAAGAATTACAATAAAAATCCTCGAAACAATGGCGATGAGAAATTAAATAACGACGGTGGCAATCTCACGGACCTCAATAACAGTGAAAAAAAAAAAAAAAACCAACTTGGAATTACCAGTGTGTCAAGCAAACGAATTGAACATCTACACCATCCAGCAAATGTTTTTACAAAAAGATTTCGAGCATAACAGAGTGTTGAGACTATCTGTGAAAGAGTATGCAAAGTGGATGTTGGTCTTTCAATTGTACGGATACAATGAAAATAACAATTACTTTGATTTCTTTGATTATGTACGAAATTTGTTGAAAACAGATCGTGGTAATTTGACAAAGATTTTTGTAAACTTGCATGAAAAATACTTTTTGATAAAAATTCAATTAACATTGTCAAGAAAAAAAGGAGATGTAAAAAGAAAAAATCTATAAATACTGAATAAAAAAAGTATACACAAAACAAGACTTTTTTTTTAAATTTATTCTTTTACCTCATATTTTTTAGTAACTTTTTATTACTCATAACAAAGGGTTAATTGTGTTTATAAATATCTTGATATATATTAAGAAGTAAAACAAATACCAAAAATGTCTGGGGTTATAAATTTTGTATCCCGAGCATTTCATTTTATATTTGCATACTTGTACAACAATTATGTTTCCATCTGGAATCGTGTGCAGGGGAAGCATTTCGAAAAGCTCTACGAGCCCGAAATTTTTCAGTTGATGAAAGATATGCTTTCCAATATCGAAGAGGGCGGAATAGAAGAATTTATCGATAGATTTAACAATAAGCCCAAACTCGCTTCCCTACATGAATCGTTTAATGAATTTATTTCACAAATATCTGATTTACCATACGACCCTTTAGAGAAATTCCTTGAGATTTTCAACTATCCCGATGTTCAGGGAGTAATCAAAACACTTTTCGCAATTATGTTAAAGGTATATCTGCGTCAATTGCAAAATAGAAAGCTGAAGATGAATGGTAATAATGATGTTAGTGAGTCTCAACTCGAATAGAGTATATAAATAAGTTTTTTTTTTAAAGAAAGAAATCACCCGATATGGACAATGACTCGGTAAATTTATGCAAACTAATTTCCATATATCAATCTCGGGGTAATATCGACGACGAAACCCTGTACGAGTTTTATGACGAATCTGGTTTGGAATACTTTGTCACATGGAATGAGGCCAAAACAAAATTTACGGAAATTTTCGACAACTCTATCGTCCAACAAGAGATTTAAAAATCTATCCTAAACATTGCCTTGATCAAGAGCAAAATTAGAGAATTTATATATATATATATATATATATATATATATATATATATATATATATATATATATCAGGGGAGATTTCCAATACCCTTTTTTTTCATTCTTTGGTAAAAAAAAAATAGATTTTTTTTTTTTTTTTGCTTTGGCGAGCACGTATTAATTGTCGGCGTAGAAACAATTTGTCTCACACCATGGCGCTCATCGTTCCTGCACAGTTGAAACATCAGTTGGTCCATGGTAGTGAAGAAGCGGCTGGGTACGACTTGAAGGCGACTCACGACATTGAAATTCAATCAGGCCAAGTGGCCAATGTCGATGTCGGCCTGGCGTGTAAAATTCCCAAAGGCTATTTCGGTTTTGTCACGAGTCGTTCGGGACTGGCATTCAACCATCGAATATACGCCTATAATGGAATCATAGATTCAGACTACAGAGGAGATAACGTTGTGCAGTTGGAAAATCGAGGAAATTCGACATTCAAAACCGAGAAAGGATCTCGTATAGCTCAACTACTCATAATGCCACACATAATAGTATCGTTTGTACCGACAGATGAAAATGATGAATTTTACAATACACGACGAGGCACCTCGGGATTAGGATCTTCTTCATCACCACCACTACCATCATCACCATTACCTATACTGATGCAAACCATCAAAGTGAATCCTGCAGTTCATCGAGAAGAACCCATCTGGATGTCATTTTCCTTTCCCGAGGGGCATCACTTGTCGCCAGCCGAAATGCAAGCGTATTTGTTGAAATAAAAATCAAAATGAATAAGAAAGTGTATGTATTATATAAAATAAAATAAAGATTAAAAATAAACTATAGTTATTTTCTTTTTTCATTCAACCCATTCTCTCTCTCTCTCTCTCTCTCTCTCTATATATATATATATATATATATATATATATATATATATATATATATATATATATATATATATATATATATATATATATGGAATTTACCCCGCACACATATAAGAAAATATGGAATATTTAATATATAATGATAAAAAAAATTCGTTTCTTTTAGACAAGGATAATAGGCAGTGGTTTCAAGGAAAGGATGCGGCAAAAATTTTGGAATACAAGGATACTTGCGATGCTATTCGGAGACACGTTCCCATAGATGAACGGGCAAAGTACAGACAACGTGTAGAATCAAATAGTTTACCATCATCGAGCTATCATGGAAATTCGAGAACCATTTTCATCACGGAAATAGGCCTATATAATTTGATTATGAAATCACGATTGTCGACTGGAAAATATTTTAAAGATTGGGTAGTGCGCCAGATTCTACCAACCGTTGACACAACTGGCAACAACATCTCGGCACAGGAATCGAAAAACGATCGCGAACGACTGGAGTGTGAAATCAGACGATTGACAAAAGAACTTCAGTTTGAAAAGGAAAAATGTCTGCAGTCGGAAAAAAAAAAACTATAATATAATCATAAGCTTTTTGGAAAATTATGCAAAGAAAAGATAAATCGGTATTTATAATTTTTTTTATTTGCTTCCGTACTATTCATTGTTCAACTTTCCGTTCGCATACCGTTGGTGTACAGGCGATCTAATTTCTCGCAAAAATACCTAGAATCTGGTATGAATTACATACCCCGGGTAACGGGTTTCGAAAAACCTCCCGACCGTCATGTTGAAGAAGAATGTGAGTGCAGACGACGGCGAAAATGGCGAGTTGTTTCTACAAAATAAATGCCGATTCGGCCATTACCTGGGCGAGAAAAACGAGCCGGTATCCTACACTTCGATTTGTAACGATAACAATGGCGAATTCGAATACAAGTTTTTTCCGACCGAAACAATTATCAATCACATGTCGTATCGAGGTGCCTACTGTATACCTTCAGAAGCAGCCACTTGTAATCCCCATCTGGGTAAAATAATTTACGTGAGTGACAAATACATTTGCCTTCCGCGCTATCCGCACTTGTTTGGAGAGATCGGTTCCAACCTGATTGTCGGTTGTAATGTATCGATAGTAGATAGATCGACGAATACAACGTACGTCGATATGATACGCAGCACGTTTAGGATAGAGGATGTGGACGAAAAGTTGGATGATAGATATTACCAGATCGTGTGCGCCGAGCAATCAGACACTTTACAAAATCGATTGATTCCGTTGAATAATGGATTGCGGTTCGAGTACATGCCAAATAAATGCGCTTCGATGATATTCAATGCACTGGAAAACGTGATGCCCGATTACTCCACCGGTAATTGTGACTGTGGCCCGGAATTTTTAAACTTTATTCCAACCCAAAACTTCCATGCCCGAAATGCATTTCGAAATGGGCTGGAAGTGACACGACCATACAAGGAGCCCAATATGCATTCAGTATAGCACGCCCGTGTATTAACCTAAATACCGATAATTCTTTGTACAAGCAATTAAAAATATCTTGCTCTTTCGACACGATTAAGGACCCTGCAAAAAATTCACGCGAACGTGCAATTTTACTCGCGACTAATACATATAGTCCATTGGCTTTAGAAAAAAATATTGAAACAAATTAAAAAAAAAAGAACAAAAAATATTGAAATGGATACATAAAAAATAACAAAAAAAATTGAAATTAATAAATTAAAGATTAAAAAAATTTTTTTTTTCGCTCGAGATCGCGGCTATAAAAGAGAAGGTTAATTGTTGTTACTTTACCAGTCGCTCAGAAGAAACTTGGCACGATGGATACCCCTAGTAAAACTACTGAGCAGCAGCAGCAGCAGCAGCCCGAACCACAATGTATCAACTCGCCAATAGCGCTAATACTTTTACTACTCTCATGGCGGAAGATCGCAAATCAGTTAAGCGAAAAAATTACGAATGTTGTGACGTTGATGAAGAAGCTCAAAATATTGAATCATTTATTCAAGCACTAATCAACCAACAACCTGAAGGGAAACCAGCTGTGAAATATGAACGGGTCGAGAACAAAACATGTCTACCGTGCATTGTCGTAGATAATTCCGAAGTAAAGTTTGTTTCAATGTTGGGTGAAATTGATGGCAACTACTTCAAGTTTTATTGCAACGATCAAATAAAGGTGAACGCGAGTAATTATCGCTCTGAAGATGATGAAATTACCAACTTTATCCGATATTGGCAAAATACCTTCAGTTGTTTAATATACTCGGTTCAAACTTTAACCTCGTCAATCTGAACTATATCGACGAGATCAAGATAAGCTTTCAAATTCCGTTTGTTGGAAACGAGCCGTTGAGAAAATATGTCTTTTTCACGATAGATCGCAATTTACTGAAAAAGATTGTTCTCAAAAAGTATAGTGGGGGAAGTTTCAATTCGTGGTACTTGATCACGGACAAGGTGATCCAATACACTATTTCGACTGCGGAAGAAGAAAACGTGGAACATAGTGAATATATATATATATATATATATATATATATATATATATATATATATATATATATATATATATATATATATATAGATTTGTAATTTATCTATACATGTGTATTTTTTTTTTGTAATTTATATGTAAATAATTTTTTTTAAATAATATATGTTTATTTTTTTTAAGTACACTATCTACAAGGGTGATTGTTAACCAAATGAAGACAATTTTCTCCACCGAGCACATTTTTTAAACGCACACTTTAATAGTGCCGTACACAAACCTAGAATTGTGCCCCAAATAACCAAACACACACTTTGAACAGTAGCTTTATTTTTTATGCGATTAAAAGAGATAGATGTTTTATTCGTAGCTTCACTATTCACCTCTCGAAAATTCTCTACAATCTTTCCGATCGTCTTTTTATGTTCTTCCATTTTCGACAACATATAAGGACCAAAACTGTCGATAAACCACGGGGAAACATAGCCTGCATCTGAATCTGTTTCTTTTATTGGCGGTGTAGTTGTTTTCCTAGCAACATCTTCAATTTTACCGATAATTCCATTACCCCTAGTCTCGTTTCGAATAACGATACTGGCAGCTCCTTCAGTTACAACATCTTCAGTTCTATCACCGACACTTGGTTTCACTCTAAAATTCGAAACATTTTCATGTCCAATAGAATTGTACGAGTTTGTATCCGCATCTCGCCCCAATAAATCATCATTATATCCACTTTCCTCATTTCCCTCTATCAGTGTATAAAAAAGTGTTGAATTTTTCTGATTTAAACTAGAAAAATCATTACGTTCTGTGTTATTGGATTCGGGTAGTAAAGGTAATGAACGGGCATGGTTGGTTATCACGCACAGAAATTCAAAAGATGTGTATGTTTTCAACAATCTGATCAAAGTGATGACGTAAAAGATCGCTGTCGGTGCGGTTGTTGTCCCAATACTGACGGTTCCTTCATTAACACACCTTCAATTGTATCACAGACATACGAGTTTAAACTAGAAAAAACAATAAAGTTCTGTATTATTGGATTTGGATAGTAGAGGCGATGAAAATGCACTGTTGGTTACCGCGCATAGAAATAAAATACAACGTAGTTTTTTTTACAAACATTTTTTTAAAATGTTCTTTAAACACATATTCATTACTTAATTTCGACGGCGCAATGTTCGGCTTGGATTCTGCTGAAAATGGGCGTGTTTAATATTGTGGCCTAACCCGATGCGTTTGTCGTCTGAAACTCTCAGTTGGTTATACTCGCATCTGCCATGGATTTAATTCCACTTTCGCTGATGACGTTCACCAGAAGCCCGAGATTTTCGAAGGTATCTGAAATAAATCAGTTTTTTTATTTTTTTTTTTGTAATTTCATGACATGTATGTTTTCAACAATCTGATAAAGGTGATGATGCAAAACGTCTCTTCGTGTAAATCTTCTGGAAGGGGAATAATCTTATTATAATTTTGCACAAAGAGCAAAGCTAGGTAAATTGTACAAGTATAAATCTTCGTGCGAATACAAGAATTTTGTGTTGCTCGTGTGTATCAACTGAGCCTGTAGTCGTTTGGTCCAGACCGATTTCGGATCGGGCCACATTGATGGGATTTCCAACCATTTGTGTAGGATCTTGTACAATCTCGACTCGAAAGAAATTCCGTACGTGAAAATGAACGTAGAAAAAAGATTGGTCGCTGAAGAAAGTGGTTGCGAAAACAGAGAACTGAAGTTGAATATTTCGAAAAATGTCCAATAATGCATTTTCCGAAACGACAGCATACACATCCTTAACACTGCCGTGTTTATAATTATATGTTACGTGGCGCGATCTCACCCTCTTTGCAGTCGTCATCTTTTCCGATTCATCGACGGATATCTCGTTAGCCTCATCTATTTTTCGCGTCTCGGACATCTTTTCGAGTAATGCATAATTGTACATAATTCACCGCCAACACCGAACTCGAAGGACGTTTCGAGTCCAACTCGTAGGCCATGATATATTGCCGATGGAGAAATTTGTCAAACACGTCGTTGCGTATACACACTCGGCACTTGAAACACGTGTACGAAGCAGTTGCGTTTACATACATTGCATTCCGTGTAAAAACCAAATATTTGGTCGTCCAGTCGAACAGTTCAACGCCGTTAGCATTTTCAGAAATTATCATGTTTGAATGTTTAATGTTGAGCGCTCCCAGTTGCCTTGGCTCAAAGTAATTGGCGACGACGATGTTTAGAGATTAACTCGGGTCAATGTCGGACAGTAAGTAATAATGGTTGATCATCCGAACCCAGTTTTCATCCATATTTGCAAACTTGGCGATTTCGACCAAATCTCGCGGGGTTTGCGGTGGATGCGTCAAGAATCGAACACATCCATCAATCGTAGCTTCACACAATCGGATCGTCCCCATGTCGAGCTGTTTCACTTGCAAACTCTGCCGTATTTTCTCTTTCAAGTTTTCGCCATCGCATTGATTTTCGTACACGGTCGTCAACAGCGTGAGAAATTGTTCCGTCAAGATCGGATCCACTTCCTTGGACATTAACACTTTAGGGAGATGGTGATTCATCAAGTCGTAAAATTCAATCTCAAATTCACTTGTCGGGTAATGGGCGAACCTTTCCCCTTTGCCGGTAAATATGCCATTTCGAAATTTACATTACACTCGTATCCTTTTCGAAAATTGTGCACAAAGAAAAGCTTGGTGGAATAAATCAGAATATCACCAATCGGAACTTGATCACCAATTAATTTTAATAAAATGTATGGTTCCAACTCACCCTCGTTTAGCAGACTATCTTCAAATTTAATCGTCTTCGTCTTTACAAGCAGCAACCATGAGGAACTCTGAACATTAATATGTTCTTTCCTACGAAATTAATTCGCCTACAGTGTATGCTCTCACTCACAGAACACTGATTTGAGACTGAGACTGGGGAAAAAAAAAAAAAAAAAAAAACACCTAACTATATAACTTTGTTTATTTTTTTGTAGAGGTTTCTTTTTTTTTTTTTTTTTCCAATCTCCTCTAACTCATCAGAAGATCATCATCAGCCATGTCGGAAAGAGATGTTCTGAAAACTGTTTCACCGCATTATATATCATGTGGCTGATTACTTCGATATTGATGGTAACCAGCAATGAATTTTTACACGAAGAATCCCACAACATTATTTTCGTCATCATAGCAGGACTGACAATCAATTTGGGTTTGATCATTCAAACTCTAACATTGATTGTTTGGCGAAGACAGTTACTGTCTCCAATATTTGATTGGATTATGCGTCGGTTGTTTGGAATTACTAATTGTACAACTCTATTAACATTTCACATTTGGAAATGAAATGATGTCTACAATCATCACTACGGTCTTTAGTTTGACTTGCAGTAGTTTGATGTTTATCATTGTGCGAGTTTTTGCCCGACAAAAACCAGTTGTTTTTCTCGAAGGCACTTCAGGTGTGGGGAAGACTACAGTGTCTGCTCGATCGTTTGATTTTCTCCAGTTTCTGGCGGAATATCACCCATACAAGAACAAGAACGAGAATAACCTACTCCAATCGATGTATACCATCGACTTGGAAAACGAACTAATGTGCTACGTACAAACGCTGAAGAAAAGTAAAGTGTTTCTAGACCGCTCTCCATACTCGCAGTTCGTGTATGGGTTGTTATTCGATTACAACAGCCGACACGCCGACCCGCATACGTTCAAACAAAATGTGTTGTCCGTCTTACAACTTTGTGCCGAACGTTTACTTCACATACACAAAAGGTCCCTGCATAAATTTTACATTTTGGGTTACAAAGTCGAAATGAAATGGTGTCTCGCCGCGGACATTCCATTTACGAAGGAATTGATCAAGAGAAGAAACATGTTTCAAATCAGCAATGGGTTCAATTTGGATAGTTACATTACTAATCAACATTTCTTGTTTGCTTGGTTTTCTTCCCTGTTTGATGAAGTTGTTTTTGTGAATAAGTATGTATCAAATGAATTGACAAAAATAAATGTATAAATAAAAACAATTGGTTTATATATATATATATATGTATATATATATATATATATATATATATATATATATACACACACACACACACACGCGCGATATGAATATTTTACATACTCTCTCTCTCTCTCTTTCTACACACACATACCGAAAAAAGGTGGGCGGAATAGAGAGAGGAGGAAAATAATTATGGTTAATTTAGAGTATGTTTTTCACGAAAATGGGCAATGGCCCTCCAATGCCGTGCAATCTGCGTTCATGGGATTATGAACGGCGTATTTCCAAGAGACAGGTATCGTGGAATATATAGGTTCGAGGTATCCCGAATATAATTTGTTTGAATCGCGGTTGACAACGTACGAGTTTTGGCCCAAGGTGATGAAACAACGACCGAAACAACTTAGCCAAGCTGGTTTCTTTTACATGGGGGATAACGATACGGTTATTTGCTTTTATTGCGGCTGCAAATATCATCACTGAAAAGAAGAAGATGATCCTTGGATAGAACACGTTTATAATTACTCGATGATTGAATGTCTGTATGTTAACTTGATAAAGTATAACATATATCCTATTATGACTGCAAATTTCGAGGATCGTAGAAATGTTTGTAAAATCGACATCACAGCCGATGATTTCGATGTTGATGCCATATCTCAACTTTTGCAAAACAACAAAGAACAAAATGCCTATCCTGAACACAATACGTGTGAAGCACGAATCAAAACGTTTAAAATAAAACAATGGCCTCCATCTCTAGTTCAAGACCGGAAACGGCTAATTAATGCGGGGTTCTTTACACGGGTTTCGGTGCTCAAGTGACTTGTTTTCATTGCGTTAAAAACATTATACATTGGGAAGATGAAGACGATCCTCGGATAGAACATGGTTTTTGGTATCCTTAATGTAAATTTTTCCTTTTGGCAAAAGGAAAGGGTTTTGTCGACAAAATTCGGGTTGAAAGAATACAACGGCTTAAGCAAAAAGAGAACGAGGAGATGGCAAATTATGCAAACAACGATTTGGAGAAATGTGTGAGCGGCAGCGATAATTCCACAAACAACGATTTGGAGAAATGTGTGGACGGTGGCAGCAGTGGCGATAATGAATATGAACAACAAAATCCATTTTTATGCAAGATTTGTTACAAAAGAGAATTGAAGGTTGTTTTTCTGCCTTGTGGTCATTCGATTTCGTGTATTGAATGTCTATTTACATATTCCAAATGTGCAATATGTCGTAAAAAAATCATTGCTGTATGTAAAATATTCATATCGCGTGTATGTGTGTGTGTGTGTGTGTGTGTGTGTATATATATATATATATATATATATATATATATAAACCAATTGTTTTTATTTATACATTTATTTTTGTCAATTCATTTGATACATACTTATTCACAAAAACAACTTCATCAAACAGGGAAGAAAACCAAGCAAACAAGAAATGTTGATTAGTAATGTAACTATCCAAATTGAACCCATTGCTGATTTGAAACATGTTTCTTCTCTTGATCAATTCCTTCGTAAATGGAATGTCCGCGGCGAGACACCATTTCATTTCGACTTTGTAACCCAAAATGTAAAATTTATGCAGGGACCTTTTGTGTATGTGAAGTAAACGTTCGGCACAAAGTTGTAAGACGGACAACACATTTTGTTTGAACGTATGCGGGTCGGCGTGTCGGCTGTTGTAATCGAATAACAACCCATACACGAACTGCGAGTATGGAGAGCGGTCTAGAAACACTTTACTTTTCTTCAGCGTTTGTACGTAGCACATTAGTTCGTTTTCCAAGTCGATGGTATACATCGATTGGAGTAGGTTATTCTCGTTCTTGTTCTTGTATGGGTGATATTCCGCCAGAAACTGGAGAAAATCAAACGATCGAGCAGACACTGTAGTCTTCCCCACACCTGAAGTGCCTTCGAGAAAAACAACTGGTTTTTGTCGGGCAAAAACTCGCACAATGATAAACATCAAACTACTGCAAGTCAAACTAAAGACCGTAGTGATGATTGTAGACATCATTTCATTTCCAAATGTGAAATGTTAATAGAGTTGTACAATTAGTAATTCCAAACAACCGACGCATAATCCAATCAAATATTGGAGACAGTAACTGTCTTCGCCAAACAATCAATGTTAGAGTTTGAATGATCAAACCCAAATTGATTGTCAGTCCTGCTATGATGACGAAAATAATGTTGTGGGATTCTTCGTGTAAAAATTCATTGCTGGTTACCATCAATATCGAAGTAATCAGCCACATGATATATAATGCGGTGAAACAGTTTTCAGAACATCTCTTTCCGACATGGCTGATGATGATCTTCTGATGAGTTAGAGGAGATTGGAAAAAAAAAAAAAAAAGAAACCTCTACAAAAAAATAAACAAAGTTATATAGTTAGGTGTTTTTTTTTTTTTTTTTTTTCCCCAGTCTCAGTCTCAAATCAGTGTTCTGTGAGTGAGAGCATACACTGTAGGCGAATTAATTTCGTAGGAAAGAACATATTAATGTTCAGAGTTCCTCATGGTTGCTGCTTGTAAAGACGAAGACGATTAAATTTGAAGATAGTCTGCTAAACGAGGGTGAGTTGGAACCATACATTTTATTAAAATTAATTGGTGATCAAGTTCCGATTGGTGATATTCTGATTTATTCCACCAAGCTTTTCTTTGTGCACAATTTTCGAAAAGGATACGAGTGTAATGTAAATTTCGAAATGGCATATTTACCGGCAAAGGGGAAAGGTTCGCCCATTACCCGACAAGTGAATTTGAGATTGAATTTTACGACTTGATGAATCACCATCTCCCTAAAGTGTTAATGTCCAAGGAAGTGGATCCGATCTTGACGGAACAATTTCTCACGCTGTTGACGACCGTGTACGAAAATCAATGCGATGGCGAAAACTTGAAAGAGAAAATACGGCAGAGTTGCCACTCGGTGAATCGTTGCCTGGGAAATAAAGTCTTTGATTTACTTAAAATTCGTTTTTAATTTAAATACAAATCATCATTTCTCAAAGTTAAACCATTCCATTCCATGGCCGAGATAAACGAATTATGACCGAGGCGGTGAACCATGTGCGCATTTAATCCTATTTGGCACATTTCCTTGTCGATTTCGTTCAAGGAAAGTTTCGAGGAATTTATTGATTTTTTAAATTTGAGCGTACTGTCAAGCCAAACCAATTTATCCACGACTCCCAGGTAGTGAGGAATGTTTCCTTTGGCGCCGCTCAAAACGACGCGAATTAAATTTCCGTCCGATAAACTCGGTGATTTTAACGAGTAGAGAAATGGGAGCGATTCGTCGTGAAAATCATTAGTGATGCAATTTGCCAACTCGTAAGTTTTCTGGTTCACCTCGCAAAAGAAATTAAGAGACAAAAATTTTTCCAAAATATCTGTCGGTTCGACCAAGTCGTAAACGTGGGGCACGTCGACAATCAGTTTGTCTAATGCTTCGCGATTCGTGTCGTCATCGAACCATTTCGATGTGTAACTGTTGCGAAATAATTCGTATAATTGGGGAAACTCGCATGTTTTGGGTAAGCTTCGTTTATGCATGTACAGAATATGAACTTCGGTAAATTTCAACCTCAGTTTATTAAAAGGAATGTAAATACTGTAAATGGGAGACATATTGATTATAGCTTCCTTGACGGCGACCGCATCCGAAACCACGTACAATAATTCCGTATCTCCGTCGATGTCGGCATTCTGATTCTTCAGGATCAATGGCGAGACAAACAGTAAATCTGTCGTCGCAAAAGACACTCGATGGATGACGACGATCGAGGCGGGATGTATCGCTGGATCTCGTTTGAATAAAATGACGGTATCCCATCCTAGATTGATGAATTTATCCTTTTGTCCATCCACAAAGTTGGTCAGGTCAAAGAGGACGATTCGAGAGACGTCAGGTCGATGCCTAGTTATGTCATCCACGTTTAAAGAACGATGATCTCGTTTGGTTGTATCTCGTTTGGTTGATCGTAAAACGATTTGACTGCGCTAACATTTTATTCGTGGTGACAGTAAATTCCGGCGCATCTGGCTCTTGCTACCTTGTGACATTGCCTTTATCGACCCATTACAAAACGGAATGTCGAAAAATTGTTGAATCTCGACAAATGTATACTTGACGCAGCGAAAAAAAGCTCGTCCAAGGCGTTAACAGTATATTCGTCAACCTTGTACGACTCACCGACTTTGCACGATTCTACAAGAGTAGAAATGTATATATTTTCTTCCTGTTGGCATAAATTTGACTGTACTGCCACATCTTTATCCGATCTATTAAATCGCGGTACCATTTTCCAGGGGATTCTGGTAACAATGCAATCAGGTAATCAAACGAATCCAGAATGGAATGGAATTTTTTTTTCTTTTTTTCGAAATGTACTAGTGATTCCCAATCATCTTGAACAGGATGACCACATCGGCCATTTCATCAGTTTCCATAATGTTTTTAAACTTGGAAATTGATTCCTTCGAGTGCATTTTCAAGTTGGGAATAACAAAACAGCACAGATCATCGGAATTGTTATTTTAATTGTTCCATGGCCCTGCGATCCGACCGGCGGTAAATGTATGGAAATTTTGTTTGTACGATGTAAATACCACACCTCGACTAAAGCACGATTTTTTAAAATTTTCCTAAACCACCAACTGTTGAGGATATGCCTCATTTGTTTTGTGCTAACAATTGGCCAGTTTTTTTTTTTTTTTTTGCTTGTTCCAGGGTAATGTCCGACACTCAGTACTTCATTTTATTGTGGGTGTGCGTGTTTTAACTGAGAAACAAAAGACTTATATACTCCAATTATTTTTTTTTATTGTATGTATATTTCACCTGATAAAAAAGGCATATATGCGTTATTTTGTTGGTTTTTATTTTTCAACCATCAAATGAGACTCGAGACCCAACAAAAAATTTTCAAACAAATAAGTGCAGCAAGTAAAAAAATTACGCGAGGCAAAGTTGAGGGTAATGAAGCAAAAATGTTGGTATAATCTTGAGGTAAACTTTAAAATTGCCTCAAGATTATCCTGTAGTTTTTCATTTTACTACGGCATAATCTTGAGGCATTCTCAAGATTGCCTCAAGAACCACGTGAGGCAAAGTTGAAGTTGCCTTATCTTTCCCTTCTTAATAACTTTTAACTTAAACACTTGCTCGCTTTGAACCTGCAGCGAAGGCTATACAGTACAAAAAGAAGCCCTAGGCTTACATGACAGTTACGTGTGCTGGTTAAATTAAAAACTCCCCAGGCGATGAAATTCCTGGGGAAGCGAGGGGGAGTATCCCAGACGGCTATTGCTTACAAAAATGACAGGTGATGTCGTCCAGGCGGGAAAAGCATGAGCGCGGTTTCACAGGTGTCACCCCCTCTGAGTACGACTTGCCGACTGACTTCCAGCTGTGGCGCAAAGGCTGGCGGTGGCGGGCACGCGCGCCGCAGAGATCTACTTGCCCACGCGGATCAACAAATATACAGTTACATATTATCATATTTGGAAATATTGTACAAAAACACAAGTCAATAATTATTCTACAGCTTACCTTGTGGATGAATTGACATGCGGTGAACATAACATCGGTGGTGATAAAAATAAACATTTGTGACAGAGAACAATAACATTGGGCCTAAAGGCATCTAAACATATTGCACTTCATTTACATGTCACATGTCTTTATTACGTGACCAGAAATGTAATTGTGTAAATGCTGCGACACTTTTTACGTAACACACATGGCTATGTATTATTCCGCTCGCTCTGCCGGGCTGGTAGGTACACGTGGCGCTACACTCCCTGCAATACACTGCTCTTGCCCACTCCTGCACCCACACTACACTGCTCGCCGGCGATCAGTCGTCGAGAGCGTGTGTGTTCTGCGCTTGGGAGCGGCTGGTGCGACAAACGGCCTAGGGGTGAAGGCGAAACACGTCGCAAGTTATATTACTGATATGTTGCTAGTAAGCGATGATTTAATATCTGTGATGCGTTTCTTCTGTATGACTAGATACATCTTTATGTACACAGTTGATTTACACATTTTTAGTACAATTTATATTTGGTTTATTACATAGCCTTTGTAATCTCACTTATTTAGATTGAATATTTTGTTATAGTGAGCATGGGGAATTGCTGTTTTTTGTACGTGATGGATTTTTCCTGCAATAGTTTTGGATTTGGTTTTTTCACTGTTGGTGAAATTACTGTAATTTGACTTGTAATATCTTTGTACACCTATGTATTGTAAACAGATCTTATGGATACAATAAAACAAAATGTTAATTTAAGCGTGCTAGTGGCAAGATAGTACTGTACTTGTTGCTATTTTGACATTTTTTATGCTTGTCAATCAAAAGTTGTTTAGCTGATATCCACCACAATTGAATTTTTGTTTACAGTGTAGGATCTACCATTTATCATTGATGCTATCACAGCTGTGTGTATTGTGTACTTTTAGAATTTCTTTTAATTCCTGTTGTATCTGTTAGGGTGATGTATGTAAATCAAATGGTTGAATTTTTGTACTTTATCGAAGAAAAAATATACAATGAACATTATGCAAGTAGTTATTTAGTACTATGCCTATTTTATATTAAGTTACCTTGTTATTTTGACCAGTGTAAATTAAAGATAAAGATTACAGCAATTTTTTATATTTCATAGACCTAGGGTCTACTTTTTATTGACATTGTAGCAGACTGAGACAGTATTTTATAGTTCTTACAACTGTGGCACTTTGCAGTGCAATACTGATAAAGTAACATCTACCATAATGTTATATATTTCTATACACACACCCAACCACTTCCTAAAAAAACTGTTTTCCTTAAAAAAAAACTGTTGTGTCCACAGAAAAAATAGGTAAACTTGAGCTCCACCAAAGACAATATGCAACAACCTTATGATTAAGTCCTGCCCTTTGTCTGCTTATAGGCTAAGTAAGGTTCTCATGCACTGTAGATAGTTTGCAAAGGTTGGTTTTTGTATTTGCAAGTCAGCCTCCACACCTCGACTGTATGTAACTTGCAACGTCATTCACAAAAGCAAAGCGTGACATCTACACGTCGTTACATACATATTTCTAAAGTTCACAAAAAATACCAAACATTCAGTTACAATAAGCAGTCATGAAGACAAAGTGACATTCACGTTGTAGAGTACAGGAGACCAAAATTGCTTTTAGTATCTCATGGAAATAGACCATCAGATGCACACTGATAACATTGCTAAGAATGTGCAAACATATAATACTGATAAATCCTAATGACATGGCTTCTTACACTGTTTGCTTAGGTATACTGTTAACACTAAAGTTTACTGCTATAAATTTCTATGCAAATCTTACTGGATTTGAGTATTTGTGGAAATATGCCCAATACAGGCTTCTATCACGAATTTAGTTTATTGAAAGATAATTAATTCCTAATCATGTTTTTAAGTTGTGGTAGATACAAAATTAGGTAATGTAAAATATTTTTGGAAATTGTGAATTGTCGTTTTGCCAAATATTAGAAACAACATGAATTTATCAACCATGTAAGACACTATAAATACCTTATCTCCCCATTCCCCCTCCTTTTCTCAAAAATAGCAAGCGGTGGTTATTCTCTCATGTATAACATTCTTGCCTCCAGGTTGACATAACTGCTAATACAAAACAGTCTCTATAGATTAATACAAAAAAGAGTTGTCTTATTGAACACTGCTATCTAAGCCCTCTACCGTTGTACATCTTGGTTAGTTGCGTGCAAAGTTAACCTCCATCCCTACATATAGTAAGGTCTATTGTGTATGTGCCACGCATTCTATTGCGGTTACTGGAATCTTTTATTTATATTTATTTATATCACCCAGTAGATCCAGTAAAAGAGCAAATGCTCACTGAATATAGGGCTCGTCAGATTGTACAACACACACACAGTAAATATAATAAGCTTATACAAAGAGATATAGACATCGTAAGCTTATGTGAAACATAAATCAAATAGTAATAATAGTAATAAGACACAATAAGCTTATAAGCTTGTACAAGAAATGGGAAAAATAACAATAAACCATGAAAAGATACAAAATTTCATTAATGTGATAACAGACCTTGAAAATTTATAAAAAAATATAAATAATATATATTACAAATTATTTTAAACTTATAAAAATGTAAAATACTAAATATGCTACAAAATATCAGTGGCATAAACACAGGAGATAAACTTGATAATAACTTACACTGTATGCTTGTATACAATAAAAATATTGGTTTTTAAACATGTTGTTAATAAGTTTGTTGAATTTGCTTGGATCTTTTTCAGAAAATATATGTTTTGGTAGTTGGTTGTACGTCCTTAGACCTAGGTAGTAAAGGCTTTTTCCAAACAGTGAATTTGTATGTTGCATTACCCTTAGTTTATATGTTTTGGTAGTTGGTTGTACGTCCTTAGACCTAGGTAGTAAAGGCTTTTTCCAAACAGTGAACTTGAATGTTGCATTACCCTTAGTTTATATGTTTTGGTAGTTGGTTGTACGTCCTTAGACCCAGGTAGTAAAGGCTTTTTCCAAACAGTGAACTTGTATGTTGCATTACCCTTAGTTTATATGTTTTGGTAGTTGGTTGTACGTCCTCAGACCTAGGTAGTAAAGGCTTTTTCCAAACAGTGAACTTGTATGTTGCATTACCCTTAGTTTATATGCATTTCTTGTACAATGGCTGCGAGTAGTTTCATTTCTTAATTAGTATTCTAAGTTATGATTTACAAATTTGAGTACATGTATGGCATATTCAGTATAAAGTGTTTTAATTTGATGCTCTTTGAAGTGGGGCCTACAAGAAGTTCTGTAATTCACTGCCTACAAGAAGTTCTGTAATTCACTCCAGTTATAAAGTGTAGCACTTTTTTTTTGCAGCCCAAATACCTTAATAGAGTTTGCAGTGTTTCTCCAGTATTTGACCCCATAAACCATCACTGAGTGAAAGAAAGCATAATATGCCATCTTTAGGGTTTTGAAGTCTGTTAAATTTTTCAATGCTCTTAACAGATAAATGGATAATAATTTATTTTCCAGTTCAGTTATTTGCTCTGTCCATTTTAATATTTTATCTATATGTAGACCCAAGAATTTTACTACCTTTGTTTCTTTTATAGTGATGCTATTGTGTGTGAATAGGATTTGTTCTTTGTGTCTGTGGTTTTTACTAAATTGGATAAATTGAGATTTATTCACGTTCATTACAAATTTATTAGTTTGAAACCACTTTTGCAGTATCATTAAGATCTTTTCAGAGACAAGACCAAGTATTCCTGGATTACTCTCATTAACCAAAATACTGGTGTCATCCGCGAACAACGTGAGATTCCGATATTTTATATGTCCCGGCAAGTCATTAATATAAATAAGAAAAAGCAAAGGCCCCAGAATACTTCCCTGTGATACTCCAGTTTTAATTGTTTCCCATTCTGGTGTTACTTTTATTATTTTCACTACTTATTTCAACAATCTGTGTTCTATTACGTAAATAGAAATATCAATGGGCTGAATCAAATGTCAGTCCTGCTTGCTTGGCCTGTTGCAGTGTAATTTAATACAACTTCCCTGATGGCATTTTGTTCTGTCAACGATGACAAAATACAGTACATATCGTGTTTCAGTATTCTCGAAAATATATTTCAGGGAAAATGGTAAGATACTGCCTGGTAAACAAGGAAAAGTAAGGGAATTCCAAAATAGAAATGCAGTGGACACCCTGCAATACTTTCACATACATACAAATGCACAGTGAAGTATGTTTAACTCTCTGCTTCATATTCTTTCATCATGCTAATCCACAAAATATATGGCAATGCTGTTGGTGGGTTTGCACAGAGTGCTCCCACTGTCTTTGCCCTTCCATTCTGTCATAGTTCCAGGCCTCTCTCTTCTCAATACACTAATCCTTAAGGCTGGCTAACAATGACAAGTTTGGCCCTCCTGTAGGGTGGCATGCTCCACTTGGCACTATCCCCCTTCCCCCATTGTATCCATTGACTCTGCCTGAGGTGGGAACAAAATTGGAACATTATTATTGTAATCCACAATTACATTTTGCCACAGATTAGCTACATTACATAAAGTGATCTACCATTTTGTATGTGAACTGTGGAACATTTTTAAACCAGAGAAATGTTTAGTGTACAGTAACATATTCATGGTTTTCAAACCATTATACAGCATGGCATCTTGATGACACGAAGTAAAATGCTTGAGACATTGCATTGTAGGTTAAAGCAAAAGTCTGAAAAATATTTGTTTATATTCTCTCTTTTCTCATTGTAGCAGTAAACATTCTGAATATGAACAATTAGAGAGTTTGGTGCACATGCAATAATACCCAGGATTTTATTTCATATTAACCTAAAATGAGCACTGTAAAATATATATAAAAATGGGTTACTAGAAAACCGCCGAAGAATTTTGTATGACATTTTGAGAGGTAAAGTATTAGTTCCTGAAGGACGAGATTCTGGTGCCCCTTTGACAGCAAAGCTCCATTTATGAAGCAATACCCTTTCATAAGGGCTGATTTGTGTGATACCAAACTGGCAACTTGACAGTCATATAAGTAACACAGTCATGCTTACAGAACAGCAATACAATATAATTATATTCCTTGGATATGATGTTAGAAATAGAATACAGTAAACAAACAGACCAAAACAAACGCACGTGTGCGGTATCGCATGGGCGACAACATGGTACCCTTCTCGCTTTAATAAAATTTCACACACATTAAACTGCCCTTCAAAACATCACACTGCAAACACTGACTCTGGAGAAATATAATCAAAGACGTGCTCTAATGTTTAACACGATACAATTTCCCTGAAGAAAACTATAACGAAACACTAAACACTGCACTAGTTTGCATTAACTGCACTCGTGCACACACGCAGGATGGTGGCTTCGGCTACAGCGCCCCCACATGGTACATAGTAGCCGTGACGACTTCTGGATGGCATTGTGGTGAACGGACTTAAAGGCCCGGGGACGCAGTCCACGTCAACCATAATGGTAAATGACATGGGTTTGGGGATTAGAGGAAAAATCAGATTGTTTGCAGATGATTGTGTTGCATATGCTGAGGTGGGAGAGGGGGGCGGAAATTTGCAGGCGGACATTGATAAGATATGGTCGTGGACCAGAAAAAATAAAATGAAGATAAATGTAAGAAAAACTAAGGTAGTGAGGTTCACAAGGACGAAGATGACGAAGCAGGGAAATGTACAGATGGGAGAGACAAGAGATAGAAGAAGCAGCAGAATATAAGTATCTAGGGATTGTACTGCAGGGAGACCTCAGGTGGAAGAAACAGGTAGAGAGAGTGGTAGCAAAGGGAAGAACGGCTCTGGGTATGCTGGGAAGGGTGCTGAATGGAGTCAGCTGTGAGGTGAAGGAGAAGGCGTATGGCACAATGGTACGGCCAATGTTAGAATATGCTGCAGCAGTATGGGACCCGTATGTGGAGGTGGAGGTGCGAGAACTGGAAAAGGTGCAGAGAAAGGCACCAAGATGGGTGAAGGGTAGGTGGAGAAGGCAGGGGCAGGATGATGAGGAAGAAGGGAACTATAGGCCATCAGTGATGATGAAAGAAATGGGGTGGAGCTCATTGAAGGACAGGAGGAAAGTTGAACGGTTAGTCAGGATGTACAGGGTGGTGAATGAAGAGGGAGGATGGGGAGGGCTACTCTGCAAGCTAAGTAAGGGGGTGTTTAGAGGAAGAGGAAACAACAGTGGGAAGCTTCAGAGGGTGTGGAGGAGAACGGAGCGGGGTAGCCAATCCATGCTTGTGAGGTCTGTGAGGGAGTGGAATGTGTTGAGGGAGGAATTGGTATTTGTGAGAGGGGTTGGTAAATTCAGGAAGGGAGTGGAAAAGGAGTTGGTTGGGTGAAGGAGAGTTGAGAGAGCTCGCCACCGGGTGGTAGCCTAATTGTAAGTGTATGTATGTATGCATGTATGAACACAAACACCAACCATCTATTGTGCCAGAGGCTTTATATTACCATATGTAGACAGTACAAATGTATGAAAAACAGATACTGTAAATGGTAATATTGATGTTCAGTTCAACAGTGAAAACCAAACTACGATTGTGTTTAAAAGAAATAAGGAGAATTTTTGCATTTACTTAGTTTAAACTAATGATCATAGTTTGTTTTATATCACCATTAATTATTATTTACAAAATTAAACATAAAGAGATATTAAAAAATTACTAATTAGACCTAAGCTGAAGATATCCTTAGGTATTGTTACAAAGTATTCTCTATTTCGTAAGTTACACTGCTTTAAAAATAATATTAAGTGTTGGTATAATGCTTTCACTTATTTGTTATAAGGTTACACAACCTCTTATGAGTTAAAACAGAAAACTATTTTCATAACAACGGAGTGATGCAATAAAAAAAACATTTTAAATTACTATTGCTCAGGTATTCATATATTTTGAAAGTACTGTATCCATAAAGTTTCATGATGTAATGATGTTTTTTGTTAAGTGGAAATTGTAAAAACAAATTATAAGAGCAGTTTATAAAGCCTGTAGCAAACCACAAGGAATCAATGTAGTGCAAATAATTAAAATGGTTTCATTCGAATTAATGAATACTAGAAATAAATCACTTTTAATCAAAATATAAGTTACATAATGCAATACAGTAGTAATTAATTACATGAGAATCATACAGCAGAATAAAGAGACAGTTATAGTAAAATTTCAAGCAATAAACATTTCAGTTGGTGTAACATATTTTTTGATAAATACAGCAAATACATTGTGATTTATAACAATCTTGATGTAAGATATTGTTTATAAACGTTTGTCATGCTACTGGCAAAATGATATGCATTTTGTGCACGTGTAGAGTTTCGCCACAGATAGGTAAATGAACAAAATCGGTATCCAAAAATTAAGGCATTGGTCATGGTTTAACTAATGAATTAGCTGTCATTATATTGCTCTGAAATAGTCGTAGCCATGACATAGTTTGCACTTTGCAGCAAAGCCCTTATAAAAACAATCAGGAATATGGGCTAAGATTTTTAAAATTTTGCAAGATTTAACATTTCTTTAACTATTGCTTATTCCATGGCTCTTCCCAATAACCACAGAAAGTCCTCAGGACATCCTAGGGACATCCCTTGAGGATATGCATGGCTATAACATCCCTAGGGCATTCTGTGGACAACTGTACTGGATGATCCCATGATCTCCCATAAAGGAGCTCATAAAGCCCATTCACATCCTTAATGTCCCAGAGAGATTCTCAGTGGATAAAACTTTGGTTATCCCAAGTTCGTCCTTTAAGGAGCTCCCAAGGATATCCCATTTACCTCCTTGGTATCCCAGAGCATGTGAACAAACTTGGAATATTTCTTAGTTCAGCTTTTGAACACTAGACAGTGTTTGTCTTTATATAACATTCTAGGGTGTTTAACTTAAGTAAATTTTAAAGGATCTCCTAAAAGTTCAGATTTTCCAGACAACTCCATATTACTCTTTGCTAGTAGTTTGTAAAGGAGTGGCACTAATATGTTTTCTTAATATTTCAGAGTGAAAATACGGAAACCGAGATAATTTAATAATCACAGATAGTAAAATAAAGGCATATACACATAAATTATATTATTTTAAAATAAAGTAAAACAATTATTGTTTTTGATAACTGATGTGTTGGTGTGTTTTACATATAAATTGAAACAAGACTTAATATTAATATGTTCTCAATGTAGGGGATTCCCATATACATTATAGGTCATAGGGAAGTCCCAGAGGCAAATGTTCTACAAATCTTTTGTAGGTCCTCTGGATGTTCCAAGTACAACATTTCTACATAGCTGTAGGAGGTGCTAGGAACACACCAAGGATGACTTTATGTCCCTAGCAGGTATTAGGGATATGAATCCTGGGGATGACTTGACAACTATAGGAGGTACTAGGAATGTTCAATTTATGACTTTTAACAACTATTACCTAGGAGGTACTAGAGACATCCCAGGAAGAAATAACTAGGGATGTCCTAGGATGAGATAACAAAGGACATCCTGAGGGTGACATAACATCCTACGGACATCCCAAGGATGACTATTAACACTGTCCTTGTAATGTTATGCACTCACGTGTGTGTAATGATCCTTAAGTTATTACTATGGCTACCTCGGGCAGACTGGCGCCAACTGTTGTCTTGTCTACACATAACCTAAAACTAACCTATATTATGTCCCTGTAAACATAACCTAAACCTAGTTACAAAACAATCCCTAGGAGGTTATAGGGATGTCCCAGGGATGACTGTTAACCAAAACCCTAGGAAGTTCTAGGAGCTTCCCAAGGATGAATGAGTTTGATATCCCAGGGTTATCCACAGGCTATCTTTAATCTAAATATCTTTTACACAAAAAGGACTAAAATTAAGTATCTTGCAAACATACTAGGGAGGAAGATTTTCACATCCTAGGAATGGCCTAAGGATGTGGCTATGGTGGTAAGGTTAGCTACTATCATACAGAGGCTTAAAATTTCCTGTTAACTCTTTACTACTCATATACCAGCCATAATAGTTATGAGTATTGACCTTTAAGAGTTACGAGATTCGACCTTATGTACAAAGGTCTGCACTCCACCAAACACATTCATCCGGTGTTTTTTAGTTTCTTTAGAGAAACAATTTTTCCCCCAACAAAATTTCATAGTTTGGGAAAACTTGACACCTGTGCTAGTGGTACATTTCCGTATCGAAGCTGTCTACTGGGAGCGTTGCTATCGCTCCAATATATTTTTTCATTTACAAGTCCTGTAGAGAATGACCCGAAATTGAACCTGAACCTCATTGACATCACAGTTCAAATGTTTCACATTAATACCGACACCTTAAGCCATTCGGCTACTGTTATGCCTGGGAATAAAAATTTTTAATTTGTAAGTTCAAATTTGCATATAACCTTAGTATATAATAATAATCAGTGCAAAATAAATGGTAAATTGTCTCCCTTTCCATGCAAAGTCTAAGGGGCATCTGGATGTAAGAACCTCTGTAAGATTTCGAAATTTCTAACTCTGGCCTGTCCGACCAAGTCAAGCAATAACACAGACAAAATGCAACATTGTAGTCACCATACCAGAAGCATTAACAAAATAAATCCAAGATCTCTAACACCATATTTGAATAATTAAACACAAGCCCCAAATCAACAAAGAAACAATGACTGACTAGTCTGCATAGCACATTATGGGGAAGAGTGAATTTCAGAGTTGCCACCATTTGATCAGAATGAGATAGTATGAGCAACTAGCCCCAAGTTAATCTGTAAATCTCAATGTTCAGCCTTAAGCATCTGTTTCCAGCAGAATTATATTATACTATTTATTTTTTTTAAATGTGTAATCAAAGTTAGCTACTTCAAATGTCCCCTACGCAATTCTTTTGCCCAATGCCACATGGTCAACTGACGAAGGGGGCTGTGTTAGATCTGATGATGTTTTCTGTCCTGTACTATCACATCAGCTTTGAGAAACAATCAGATGGCATACCACATATCCAGTTTGGATTGAGTTGACAGAAAGAGTCGGTTGAGTGTCTTCAGTTGTACGTTATGTGCACTGATGTTTCTAATGTTGGAAAACTCAGGATAACTTGCATATCATGTGTAACAAGAAAATCAGGCACATCTTGTTCATTTGAGCAAATCACCCATTTCCACTTGTTGGAAAGGAATAAATTCTCTATTATTTGCACTCGTTGCACATCCTCACATATAGAATGCCCAAAGAGGACCAGGTAATCTAGATTAAGCATTCTGAACCAGCTGTCTATCAGTGTGAGGTTTTTCCAGCTGATATTAGTGTCTAGAGTGTTAATGTTGCTTTCTTTAATGCCAATGTGCAAAATTACCAGGTTTTCTAACTTATCAAAATGTGAACTGGTTAATCCTGCAAGACAGATATTGCCCAATTTAATGACAACTAATTCTGTACAGTTTTCAAAAATACCTGGATGAATATAACTCAAGGTTGTGTTTGATACATCGAGTACTGAAATTGATGGTGTATAGTTAAATATTCCAGCATAATTTGCCAGTTGGTTACCGCTTAAATCTAGAGTTATCAAAAATTGTAAATATACTATTCCTTCTAATGATGTAAGAGAATTATCACTTAGTATCAGCTGCTTTAAAATGTTTTGTTTTGGTAATGAATTAAATTGAAAAATTTTCAGTCTATTTGATGCAAGTTGCAGGTAGAGTAAAGAGTGAAGACTTTGAAAAGCACTCCCATCTATGAACACTAGTTTATTACTTTTCAAATCAAGCTTATTTAAGTATGTGAGATTTCTAAACAAATTATTACTTATAGTAGTCAGTGAGTTGTATGATAAATCCAACACTTCTAAAAGTAGAGTATTTGTAAATGTATCGTTAGCAATTTCGTAGATATAGTTATATGCTAAATTTATATATTTTACTAATGGGATAGTTATAAAGGCATTAGCCATTATTCTTGTGACAAAATTCTTTTCAAGGCTGAGATGTCTTAATTCAGAATTATTTGATAAGAAAACATGAAATGAGTTATTTTCTAAAGTCAAATATTTTTTTTGTTCTTTACATTCTCCAGTTTTAATTGATACCCAAATATCAGAACTTGAATTAACACTCAAACTCCTGAAAGTGTAGGAATATTCATTGTTAAAATTATTTGTACTGCTTATCATATTTCTATCTAAAATAATTTGTTTCATATTCAGTAAATGTTTGAAAGATTTCCAGTCCAAGTTTACTATAGCATTATGACTTATGTCTAAAATTTGTAATTGATACAAGGAATCAAAAATGTCTACTGATAGACATGTTATTTGATTAAGAGAAATGTTCAGGTACAGTAACTCTATTGTACTTGCAAATAAATTACTATGGAGATTCTTCAATTCATTTTGAGAAACATCTAGGCGAATAAGTTTGTCTAATTTTTTGAAAACATCCTTGGAAAAATATTTTATCTGGTTCCTTACGAATATAATACTTTCAACGCTTCTAATTTTTTCAAATATACCATCATTAAGCATAGGAAGTAAACTTTCTTTGACCTCCAAATAACTCAGAATATCAGAATTAAATAAATTACTGAACCAACTAATGTTCACTTTAAATCCAATTATTTTAAGAAATTTCAGAGAGTGAAGTCTTTTAAAATGTACTTTATCCAAAGCATATTTAGAGAAAGTCACATTCACGATTTCCTGCATTTCCAGCACTTCTAAACTATACAGGTTTTCAAATGTTTCTTCATGGAAATGTGTCAGATTCCAGAAGTCAATGGAAACTAACTGAAGATGCAACATGTTTGTTAGTGTGTCTGCATCATAAGATGATATTTTGTTTCCATGTAACGTGAGTAACAAGAGATTTGTAAGGGGCTTAAAAGTGGAAGAATTCAGATGAATTAGGTGATTATCATTCAACTTTAAAGCCATAAGAGCACTTAGATCAGTGAACAATTGTCCATCTAAGAGGTTCAGACTATTAAAGGATAGGTCCAAATAGTTCAGGCTGCTGAAGTTAAGAAAATAATTTGGTTCCACAAATGTGATGACATTGTGAGAGAGCATTGCACAAGTTGCTGATGATTTCATTTTTGGTAAACTACTGAGACTTCCATAAGAGCAGTCAACTGTATAAAAGCAATAAATTTCATAATCTATCATTAAAAATGCTTCATGTATTACAGTATCTGTGCCAAAGGTATGGCAAGGGTAGTAACTGGAATCATCTGACATACTTTGGTCACCCAACTTACTGCTGGAATTGAAGACATGGTATGTTACATTCTCTAATTCTTCAAAGAAAGGCAAATCTGCACTTCCGGTGAATGAAATTAGTTCATTACCTAGTTTAAATTCATAATTGCAAGCAATATGGATTCGCAAGTTAGGATTGAAGACTGAGAACAGCACCTGTTGCATGTAGTGTTCACAAGCAGTGCAGCCAGAGATAGAGAGAGTCTTAAGGTGTGGAAGTTGCAGAATCTCATTAAACAAAGTTATGTTCCTCCAACTTAAATTAGTGTCATTGAGGTCCAGTGCAACGATGTAGATCTCTTGTTTTATGAAGGAAATGGGAAGTGCTAGGTGCGTGTTTCCTGCAAGATAAATACCACTCACCTCCAACGTGTGTATAGATTTGCTTTTACTGAATATCACTTTGCTAATATTATTGAAGGAAAAATTTAAATGATGAAAAACATTCTGTGATTCTAGTTCGCATATGGGAAGAAAACATGGAATTTTGCCAATTGAGCCTGTGCACAATCCTGTGTTTGCAACAAGTACATTAGTGGTTTCTGTTGAAGTGAGTGAAACAGGTATACGGCTCAGGTACACAGTTTCCAAATGATTATAGCTGAAGTCTAGGAATACCATTCTTTCTATGTCCTGGAAAAAAAATCGAGAAAGTTTTTCAATGTTATTGTGACTTAAATCAACTGAAATTAAATTTCTTGCTGAAGAAAAAAATGTGGAACTTAAGTGATCAATTTTATTGTGTGATGCAAAAAAATATTGGAGGTTTCCAAGGGGTTGAAATATGAGGTCAGAAATGTATGTTAAATAGTTTTGATCCAGAAAAAGAAATTGTAAATTTTGAAGGTCCCCGAACAGGTTAACATCAAGTTTTGTAATATAATTCACATCAAGATACAGACTGTTTAAGTTATAAAGTCCTCTGAATGTGTCTTGGTGGAGCTCATGAATCATATTATTGTTAAGATAAAGATACTCCAAATCAGTTAAATTTTGAAATGTTTCTGGGTGTATGTAATTAATTTTGTTTCCAGAAATCAAAATATATTTCAGTAGTCTATTACCAGAAAATGTGTCACTGTCAATTGTTCCCAGATTGTTACTTGTCAGCATTATTATAGCCAACTGTGTCAGACCATAGAAACAGTGTGATGATATATTTTCTATCTGGTTGTTGGACAAGTCTAAACCGAACAGATCCGGCAACCGACTGCACAATGTGTTGAAACTGCTGTCTCCACAATCACTGGTCCAGAACTGATTAGTGAGACTGGTGATGTTGTTGTGGGATAGAAGGAGAACTTTGGTCTTATTGGATATGTGTGGAGGTACATCATGCAGACCGCGGCTAGAATAGTTCAGGAACGTGTCGTTAGTAAATTTTAAATAGATGTATTGATGGTATGCTTCTGAGACTGTTGCAGCAGCACTGATGAGAACTAGGATGATGTCCCCTGCAACAAAGAAATATGAAATAACTTTCTATGTGAATTACAATGTTGAAAATTTTTTGAGTAAGCAATATACATAGCTGTAAATCAAACCAGTGTTACTAATATTCTTGCAGAGCCAGATAAACTGAATGCTGCACTACTATCTCTCTCTCTCTCTCTCTAAGCACTAATTTCATCAGCAAGGAAATTACGCAGAGACAAATTGCATCAAAATCTGTTTGATGCACAAAAAAAAGGATAAAGGTGGTTACCTCCTGGATGTCATAATTGCTTGGAGATCTAAAGCACACTACTACCAATTTATTCAAACATTCAATTCCACCATTCATTAAATCACTATTCCAATGTCCTATGCCAATGAGTGAAAAGTCTTAGCAGCTTGGACAGTGAAAACTCTCAAGCACAATAAATAGCTAGTGATTATGATGCACAGGAGGTAAATGGTTTACATTAAATTGAGCAATTTTGGATCCTGCTTAAGCTGTATGCACATTATGTAGTCTTCCACCATACATAAAATTACCATTGCAATGGGCCTGACCACTTTGACGCGTTCCACGTTCCTCTCTCCCTAGATATTTTGCCCACCTCATAGCATTCTACAGCGCAGCACACATCAACACTCTGCTACGAGTGTGCACTGTAGTGCGACAATGTGTTTGTGCAATGCACAGAATGTATAACCTCAGTGCAAACCAGTGTAGTGCAGGCCAGTGTTGCCTGATGCCACGCAGTGCAACGAGTTAAAATAGCAAGCCCCACAAAAGGGCTTTATGGCAGATGCCGAACGAACCCTAACACAGGGCACTAAAGACACATCCTTATTAAATTCTTTATTCAGTGTTATTGTTCTTACAGTGTTTATTGCAAGTGTTTGTTTGCTTCTCAAGTCTATCACCTTCACGTCATCTTACCCCTTTTGCAAGTGTTGTGTTTTACTTTAAATAATGCCAAATATTTTATGTTACGTTAAAATTGCAAGTGTGAAGGGTTTTAATCAATATTAATGCAAGTGTGTCAGGAAGTAGTTCCGAGTGGCGTGCTAACCCGCCAGGAGAGGTTCATACGCCAAGGCAGAATGATCAGTAGCATATGAGACTAGCGAGGGGCAAGGCTGTGTCACACGCGCACGCTCTGGTGGCCACATAATTCCTGCGCCAATCATTTAACGTACAATAGTTATTAATTATCTGGAACCTTTCTGCTTCCTAGCTACCGGAGACATCTGCCATCTTCACCTATGGTTTGCATCGCCTAGGGGAGCATAATACTTAATTTTAATTCATTGTTCTGCTTCACGCCATTTTTATACCATGTAGTCTTACTGGCAGACCATGCCCGGTACCAATGTGAAGTGTTATGTCTGGCAAGTAACAGCACGTTTTTTTTATTTAGCAGTGCTTTAGGTCATTTCAGGGCATGGGCTTTTACAATCCCGCCAAAAGTGTAACCTTGTCGTCAAGTGTTTTTGTGTGTTCATTCAAGTTTAATATGTCACTGAATAATTATTCAGTTAATTTGGAGTGTGTGTGCCAGCCTAAAATAGGACACAGTTTCATCAACAACATAAGTAACCTACAATAACTAATATCAGGAGTATTACTGCAACGCTGGATGATTGCACCATGGTGATTGGCCTACAGTCCAAAGATTTACATGAGTCAACAGCTCTACCATCATATTGGCATAGTGCTGACAATGTCTGGCGCCTTCCAGGTAACAATATTTTACCAATGTTCCCTAACCTCAAAACTCACTGCTCCTAAAAATCTCCTCTCACTCCATATCACACCACAAAACCATGTCAGAATGTTGTCCAACTTTGTGGCATAAGCCTCTGGACACTCTTAACCAGTGAACCCAAAATTCTGCTAAAATTCTATCACCAGAATTTTTCTCAAAATTTTACGCTAACAATTTTTTCCTGCAACATTTTATATCTACCCGAAATGGAGGCACAACGAGAACAACTACAGAGGACCAGCAGCAGTATTTGGACACCTTCCAGACGCAATCAGGACGCCTGGAAAACACACGATGTGTGGTGCAAGATAAAAGTGCACCAAATCACAGCAGCAGTGGCTATTGTGGAAGCAGAGCCAAGCATGTGCAGGAAGGCAGCCATCTTGGGCAGCGAGGTGACATCACACCCATCCACGACCTCTTCAGCACAGAACAAAGAGGCAGGTGCGCCAGCAACCTCCCTTCCTCCTGCCACGTAACATCAGCTAGGAGGTATCGATCGAGCATGTGAGCGGGCGCACATCTGCACCCCCTCCTCCGCAGGTTGGTTCATCCCCTAACAGCACATGCAGAGGGGACAGCCACGTGAGGGGAAGGCGCTGCTCCCTCCCTCCAACATCGTGTCATGCTTCCGTGTTAGTGTTCCTGTGCTGTCCATGTTGTACTGTTTACAATGGCTGGCCAGGTGCAAGCGAGTGCCCCGGCGCTCTTGTATCTGCAGTGCTTGCACCCTATACCTCAGGACTCAGTGACCAAGTTCGAACTAGGCATAAAACTCTATTGCTACGAACGCAAATCCAGTCCAACCCACAATCCCATTGCAAGCAACCACGAAGTGAAGGACAGTTGCAGAAAAATTGAAAACACCCACACTGGCAAATCAGTAGATAATTCGGACCATCAACCCACAACTAAATTTCCAAATTTCAGTCAACCGGATTGGTGCAATAATATTTTGTGTCCAGGTCAGAGAACCATTATCCTGAATTGTTCCCAGAGCCAAACACAGTATCATAGTAAGTGCCTCGATGTGAGCAAAACTGCAACCGTGACAGGGATTAACTTTCTATGTTAGCAGTGCAGTGCTAACTTGAAACCACAAGACACGTCATACAATTGGGACAAATTTTTCATGGAATTAAAATGGCAAGTCACCACATGTCATAGAGCGGACTATCAAAGGGAAATTGGCAATGTCAACAAACAGTGCCGTGTTTGCTATGTAATGGTACACGAGTGATGCCTAACCACACATGAGAGACTGTCAGCACAGGGAGAGCAGTTCACGTATCATGACTGCACGGCCATGGCAAACGTCAACAAACAGCTGTCACACACCCAAAGCGTGCATGTGGCAGAAGTAAACAAACCCATGCCAGGCACCCAGTCAACATCACACCTACCAACCTTACCTGCAGCACTTTTACCACTCATACCATCCCCTCCCTACCTACAGCAAATACTGGCCTTCTATTCCACACCAATATTTCCGCAGAATTTGCTACCAGTGATACCAACCATGCCAACTCCTTATCCCTATGTGCAATCAATGACACAATTTCAAACAGGCAGCTATGGGCCAACACCAGGCCACAAACCACTGAGAGGCAACAGGAAACCACTGCAACACCCACTCAGCAAAACCAGGAAGCTGTAAAGAAATCAACTCAGACACAATTTCAAACGCTCACTACCTTTGCAGGAGTACCGAATGAGGACCAAACAGGTTTCCTCAAGGACTGCATGTTACGCCTGCAACGGTATGGAGTTAGCAAGGAAGAGTGGGCAAGCTGCATAGGAAACCAGCTTCAGGGTGATGTGAAATCATGGTGGAACTCCTTCAATCATTACGATCTGGCATGGGAGGAATTCCTAAACTCCATGCAGATTTGGAGATTCGTTTACTTCACTATATACTCAAAGTAAACTGACACTGCAAGAGCAACAACCCAGAGAACAGTTGAACACATTCATCAATCTGAAAAAAAATTACCACCTCAGGATCAAGTGATAGCAACTCACGTAAAAAATGTAAACAGCCGAGAAAATGACAGTGCGGGAAAAGGGGCAGTGAAAACGTTCGTGAAGTGGGATAAGAGCACGCTGCCACAAATGGCCTGCCGTTACTGCCAGGATGAGGTCTTTCACTGGGTACAGCCAATACCCTAATAATCCTCACCTGAACTAACACAAGGAACCTGCGACCAGGAAACGGGAAGCGGAGGTAAGGGTGCCTGATGCCCTTGATGCCCGGTCCCGCAAAGCAACATGAACGTGAAACCACAGCAAGCCCTCATAAACCAAGTTAATGGTAATCAAACACAATTTTATCTGCATTCTAGTGTTCTTCAATGGGCAACCTTGCCATGTCTTCATTGATGTGGCAGCCTCTCACAATTTTGTACAGCCTCAGTTTGTAAATAAAATTGACAACACATACACCAACCACGTGATCTGGCTTGCTACCGGACAACACAGTAGTACAGTATTGGGACAGGCCACAGTAACTGTGAGAGTGCATGACTTAGAAACTATTACTACTGCAATAATAACCACAGAAATTAGAGAGGATGCAAAACTAGGAGTGCCTTGGTTATCCGAACAAAATAACATGGTAGAACCTGCGGTGAGAAGTATTCATTTTGGCGCAAAGGAGAGGCTCACAGTGTATAATATTGATCAGCAAACAGCTAACAGCATGCCAAAAAATTTGCTCAAGGAATTTGACCATGACATACCACTAGAACACCAAGCAGCCTTCCAAAGGTTATCAGGAAAATGTAAGGAAGTTTTTGCAAAGCATAATGCACTGCGGCAAACAACTATAGTTAAATATGAAATTCCTTTCATGCAAGAATGGCCTATATACACGGCCCCACGTAGTTACTTAACTCATCATGCGAAATTAATTCTGTACATGAACAAATAAAGGAAATGCTAACAAATGGAGTAATTGAGATCGCGTACAGTGGTTTTAATTCCGCCATAACCCTGACACCTAGAAAGGATGGTATGTGGCGATTTTGTGTTGATTTCCACCTAGTCAATCAGGTGACGTGTAGCGCACTGCCATCCTACATTAGTGTGAAGGACGGGCTGAACTCATTAGGCACAGTAAAGGTACTGTCATCCATCGACTTGCAAAGCGGATATTGGCAGATTCCAGTCAAACGGAAGGACCATAAAAAAACCGCTTTCACAGCCCCCGATGGGGGGCGCTTTCAGTTCTGCGCTATGCCTTTCGGCCTTAAGTGTGCCCCAGTTACGTTTCATTGAGTACCATACTGCCTCATGGGCGACTTTACGCTTGCGTATTTGGACGACGTGATCGTATTATAAGAGACCTGAGAAGAGCACATCATTTGTCTATGGTGTTGGAAAGACTAGCTATCAACGGACTCACGTGTGCCGCAAACAAGTGCCATCTAGGAAAAACTAGTCTCGACTTCCTATGACACGTCATAAATGAAGCATGAAACAAGCGTAATCCAGAACAGTTACGTCTAATCAATAATTACCAACCGCCACACACGTGCAAACAACTGTGAAAATTTTTTGGATTGATTAACTGGCTTCATGAACATATAGAAGGCTGACGCATGTCACTTTCTGAAGCTTGAACTGAGACATGGTCCACTTGGTTTTGGTTGTGTTAGGTCAGGTGCACTGGATCAAGATTACAGGTTACTGTCGGAATACCGGGGCCTTGGATTATACGGAGTAGGTTGAGTTGGCATCCGGCTTTTCACAAAGTCTGGGACTGCAAGCACACCTTACTTACTCGGTCAGGCTTCCTTACCTTGCCCACCAGACTCATAACCTGTTTCTCCAACTGCAGGGGTGGTTGGGTACCACTTGTACAGGCCCCAAGTGCTGGTCTTATTGCTGGTGTTGACTGCTGGAATACTGGGTTCTGCGCTACTCAGGCTGGCTGCTTGTAGATGTGTGGTGCCAGTAGGAAATACAACTCTTGAATACAAACACACGGGTAGGGAACAATATGTATTTATTACATAGTAATAAACAAGGTGGCGCGTACTATCTCCTACCGAGAGCAAACCGTGGTCTGAAGTTACCTATGGCAGGCCTGTCATTTTAATGGATTTATCCGCTTTAACAGATTTTTAACTCTAGGAAAATCTCTGTGAAAGAATGGTTTTTCTTTTTAGCCAATATTGAGACCCAATATTTTCATTTATGGGCAATGTGGATGATAGGGTGGCAATGTTGGAGTAAGATGGGCTCAACTGCGGCAGTTTTCAGTCAGCAGTTGCAGTTTTTATTCCAAGTACTAAACTGACTGACTGTCACTCCAGGCCGGCAAAGGGAGGAAGGGACATGCCTCCCTGCTGAGAGATAATCATCTACAGGAAGGGAAGGGTGAGGAAGAGAGAGAGAGAAATGCTGCACCCACCCACTGTGTCTTGCTGTGGCAGTGACAGGCACTTAAAGTAATAATCATCTATAACTTGTGTTGCAAGTCACCGAATTACCAGCTTTGCAGGTGTCACACTTCAGCTACACATTGTCATATTCAGTATTAAAAATCTTTTAAAAGCAATGATTCTGACATCCATAACCCATGGAAATGGCAGTGCTTCAATTTTACTGTCAGTAAAATAAGGGCGAGCTGAATTTAAAAACTACACATAATAATTTTTAATTTTCTGAATATGAACAATGTTGAATTATGCTGATACATGTGATACATGACCTTGTACAGTTAATATTTTTTATTTGATAAGTTTAAAACATAAACTGCCTAAGTTGCCATGACATAAATTTAAAAATAAATTACTACAGTATATTTTGAGTGGTGCTTTTACTATCTGATTTTGAAGAATTAATGTGAAGTTAATAAACAAAAGTATAAGTGTGAGTGGAGAAAAGAATTACCATGGTTTGTACATTCCAAACAAAAACAATTACATTAAATATGTAGGTAAACATCCTTCATATACACTTTTTTATGTAATTTGCAGATGTTTTTAAAGGAATTGACCCAATGATTCCAGGATTTTTATACTATACAAGAACAAGGATTTCAGCATCAGGGCTGGTGGCAGCCCTGACCTATGGTAAAACAGCTGGAGGTGACTTGCTCCTAAACTAACTTGGTATAGAATGACTTCAACAACTATAAAAACAACTCAGTCACAGCTATTCTAACTCGGGATGTCTTGAAGAGACTTTAATAAAAAAGTTGCCACTAATTTTAATGGCAGAGGTGCTACTGGCTGTTGAATCAGGAAGAACGACAATGGAGAATGTGGTATTGGTGTCTGCAGGCTTACTGTTGACGGCAGCCTCTGGGGCTGATGCTGGCTGGTGGTAGGAGCCACTGGAACTCCTGGCGGCTGTTGAGAGAAGCCTCTCGAGCTTCTGATTGTTAGTGGTAGCAGCCTCTGGAACTGCTGGTAGGCTTGGTTGAAGGCTCTGGAGTTCTTGGAAAGGGCCATGAGGGCCTAATGTTCATTAGATAGCCCCAGCACATGACATGTTGAGGCGAGCTACTGGAGAAGATAACTCGCATCATCGGCCATGCACTGCCTTATATTATGCGGTCGGCTGGTCCATGCCTAGGCTGGAGTGGAAGGTGTGACCTCTACCTGGAGCGAGCAGGGTGGGAGAATCTACTCTCAGTGCTCAGCTATATGGCCTTGGGCGTTCGGCGGCGCTCGGCCCACTTCAAAATGCTTTGCTGGTGTGGCGACACTCTCTCAGCCAGGTGCATTGGGGAAGTTGATGTGTTACTGCGGTCGCTTGGAAACAACACTTATTTTACATGCTAGAACCACCCACTAGGCGGGGTGCGATTCCGTTGCACTCGTGAACAACACATTGGGTTTGACCCTTCCTCGGGTTACGTAGATACTACCTGAGTAGTGTGAGAAAGTTTGGTCTGGAACATCAGGAAATACCATGTGTCTGTAACTGTCCCTCCACAGGAAACAATCCTGTGTACATGTATGGTTGTGGTTCCTGGTTTAATATTAACACGTCAGGATGAGTTGCAGTCTGCTAGTATAACTCATGTAAGCGACACACGTCAATTTGCCCCTCCCTTGGTGCGACGGAGGCTCATCCATTGTCTGTAAAGGTGGAGTCAGGGACAGTAGAACTAATCCCTCTTCTCTGGAAGGTCTAAGCATGCTGGAGAATCAAAAAAAAATTTTGGTCAGGTTGGCGGATCCCTTTACTGTGGGTCAGTTGGTATCTGTCTTTGCATTCGTTCTGTGTGCTGGGGCTTGTCGGAGAAACCCCGTGCTTGGCAGGGTAGCAGCCCTAATTCTGTCTCTCTCTGGCATGCTGGTTCTCTCTCTTCCCCTCGCCTGGCCGGCCGGAGTTGGCGCGCTGCTAATGCGTTTACCCCTCTGTGGTTTGGGATTACTGTCAAGGGTGATGCCATTTACCGGGTGTCCCTCGACCTCCGTTATTATACGTGACATTTACAAGCTCAGCGTAGATGCTGTGGTTACTCAATATAAACATTATGTACAACACTAGAGGAAAAGTATTTACACAAAAGAACGATATGTTTTAAACAATTGGGAATAAAGTATATGTACAATGCCTTACTCAGGGGAGGCAGGAAGGAAAACGAACTATCACTTTGCTTGTGGGGGTATATTAGTTTAGAGGAAACACTACATTCTCTTTTAGGCAACTTGTGGGTCTCACCGCAAGCACAACAATTATATGTTACATAATGTAAGATTGCCAACCCCAGGCCTTCTGTCACCTGAGGCTGGCTAGCCACCTATTCAAAACAAGTACAATTTAATAAAAGAAACTAATACGAAAACACATATGTGTACGGAGATCACCTTATATTCTAAACAAGATCACTAAAACACACAAAAACCCTGCATTAGTAAAATAGTACCTTTGGTTGCTTTATGAGAGTTCTGGAAAGTTCTTGGGCTTGGTCTTTGGTTTGAATCTCTCTTGATATAAAAAGGCACAAAATTCAACATATGTATAAACAATGAAAAAAAATGAAACCTATAATTATTTCTTAACAAACACACTACATGAAAATATATTGGGAATGCAAATTTTAAGATATCTTCTAGGGCACTTTTATAGTGAGTCTTTGTTGTAATCCCTTAGGTATTATATATCTTCACATAGCACACTTTAAAACTAACAGCTATATTTACTTGTGTACCTACACATCAAATAATTATAAAAAACAAAGCTAATTTATCTCTCCACTTAGGGAGTCCATTTCTACGTCACTGCTATATGTACAATGGTGAAGTCTTTTCTTCATGTAATCACTGGCACTTTGGAGAGCAACTATCAATGATACAGTTTGTAGCGAAGTGGGCTGTCAGCCACATAAAACTTATTGACGTGATGTGGTGAGAATCTATACGTGTTTTACTGGTTTACTGAAAATAGCTACTTGGCTGCTAATTCTTAGTTTAAGTCTGCCTAGTTTCACTTTGTAAGTGCACTGTCTAAATTTCACGTATTTCTCACACGTCTGGGTTTACCTGACAATTTATTGACTGTTGCCTAATTAATAATGTATACAAGGGCTATCTACAAGCTCCTACACATCATGGGATACTGATCAAACTTGATAAGAGCTTAATTACTGCTACTCGTAAAAGTCTATCTTCACTTTCTTAAACACTTTGAATGACCTATTATCGGATAGCTCTAATGTGAGTGTCTGGAAGCGGTAATACCTGGCATTACTCTTGCTGTCTATTAACTGGTGGCTATCACTAGGTTACTGCTTTCTTATTTAGGGCTATAACGAGTCCTAAAAGTCACTGTGGGGAGGTAGCTTAGTTACGGCTACCTACATAAGCCTTTTTTTACGGAGCACTGACTGACTTGTTGGCGGTCTTGCGCTTCACCGATCTTCCCCTCTGCCGCAGCTCTGCATGGACAGCATACAGTCACATGAAGCATGACGTTGGCCTCCACGGAGATTCCTTGTACCGGCCTGGCACTGCTACTGCTTTGGCGGCACGAGGGGGCATCACACTCTTGGGTTCAGCATGTGCTGCTGGGGCATCGTCTTCAGCTGCAACCGTTGGGGAGGACTGATCACATACTAAGGACGATGAGGCAGTGTGAGGGAATGGCAGAGTAGAGCCCTCCACCTCGACTGCTCGGGTTCCTACCCGGAGTGTAGGGAGTTTCTGGACATTGCAGGTCTCGTTGTCTGGATCGGTGGCCTGAGGGCCTTCAACCTCTGCGGCTCTTGTAGTGTCCTCTGCTCATTCAGAAGACGGGTGTAGGACGTCGGCGTCACTGCTGCTTACCATTCCTATCATTTCCGTGATCTCCTGAGCGGGAGCGCTCACGGGCCTCCCGTCCTCAGTGATACCAGTTGGTGCTTCTGCTCGTCCAGAGGATGGGATTAGGACATTGGCGTCGCTGCTGCTAGCCATCTCTAATATGAACTGATGCTCTCCTGAGCAGGGGTGTGGTCGGGCCCAGTGGGTTTTACTTCTGTACCTTCAGAAGGTGTGTGGTGGCTGTTGGTTTCACTGCTGCTTATCTGACCTACCATATTGGTGGATGTCTTGGGGGGGGGGGGGGGGGACAAGCTCGGTCCTTTTTCCTTGTTAAAATTTTAGGCGTGTCCTCTGGTACAGATGATAGTAATGGCTCGTTGGTGTGTCTGTTGCTTGGCGGCTCACTTACCGTTGACGGTGCTATCTCCGGGTTCAAGGTCAACTTTGTAGTCGTCCTCTCGGCTACGACTCTTGGCTCCAGAGTATCGGCAGGCTGGGGGGAAGGAGCAGGTGGTTCTTCCACCTCCTTTGCCTGTGGTATTTAGGATCTTTCAGAGATCCTACCAGAGCTGCAAAGTTTCTGGCTTGCTTAACGGTCCACGGGGCTGCGCCATGAAACTTCGCTTAATCCAGAGGTGGTCCGGTCACATGTGGGGGTGACGTTATGGACGTAGCTCATCTGCATCAAAGGCAAGGATCTTATGGAGACTGCTTCTCGACGCTTCGGAAAGTCTACTTACATGAGCTGAGGGTAGCTTAGCTCCCTGTTGGTGTCTGGTGTTCTTGCCTCAGGCCATCAGGTAGGCCTAGGCTTTATTTCGGGAGACATCAGCTTTTGGTCGCCGGAAGCAGAGGCTCTTCGGGCTCCCGTGCCTCTGACTACATCCACCATGTTAGCGTCTACATTTCTGGCCCCACGTTGGGTGCCAGAAAAGCACTTGATGTGTGGCACTTTCTGAAGACTGAACTGAGACATGGTCCATATGGTTTTGGTTGCGCTACGTCAGGCGCACTGGATCAATATTACAGGTTACTGTCGGAATACCGAGGCCTTGGATTATGTGGAGTAGGTCGAGTTGGCATCCGGCTTGGCACAAAGTCTGGGACTTCGAACACATCTTACTTACTCGGTCAAACTTCCTTACCTTGCCCACCTAACTCGTTACCTGTTTCTCTAACTGCAGGGATGGTTGGGTACCACTGGTGCTGGCCCCAAGCCCTGGTGTCTTACTGCTGGTGTCGACTGCTGGAATACTGGGTTCTGCACTAGGTAGGCTGGCTTCTTGTCAACGTGTGGTGCAAGTAGGAAATACACCTCTTGAATAAAAACACATGGATAGGGATCAATATGTATTTATTACGTAGTAATAAACAAGGTTGGCATGTACTATCTCCTACTAAGCAAAACGTGGTCGGAAGTAACCTAAGGTTAAACAGGTAGAGGTGATCTGCTCTGAACTTCACTGCCACAACACTCCTTTTGTTAAGCTTAGCAGTCGGCTGAGTCTGGAAGCATCCAGATTGACTAAACCCCTTAGCTTTTTATTACACAAGTTGTATGCCTGCTGTGCGACGTAGGAGACCCAGGGTAGAGGTCATTTTTCTTATTTTCTGCAAAGATGGCCACAGAAGGTTAGATAGCTGACAAGCCTAACAAGTGGGGCTGGCAATTTTTATTATTATTTATTTAATACTAATTACAATAGATTACAATCATATTTTTATTCCCCAAGGGTCGAATACTATTCCGTGTTCTGTCCATCATGTATTTGCATTTTCTCTCCACAGGTTAAACTGTGTAAATCTTTTTATTGTAAGCACCCAGGCCATAATGCTATCTTGTAGGCCGGCACACATTAATGAAAGGAGGCTCGCGTCACAACCATCTCAAGTTCTCTTCCGCAACACAACCTTATTCAAAATCCTACACGAATAGCTCATGAAAAAAAGACGACATGAACTTCACGTAGCAGTGGCACAGTTATGCACCGAGGAAGAGAGAAGGAATGCCAGTTTACATGCAGCAGTGAGAGGCAGAGACATATAGCCAGCCCAGCGCTCAAATAAATGCAAATAAAAGTCTCCCAGCACCTATAGCCGCTCGGCCATTCTCCAACCTCAGCTGATTACTACACGTGCTCAAGGTTGTGTGCTGAGCAGAGAGAAATGCACAGAGCAGAGGCAGTAACAGAAGCAAACCAGGAGAAAAAAATTGCTCTTGAGGGGAATGTCCTACATTTCCTCAAAGGAATTTCTTTCTCATCCCATTCTGACAAGATAGGAGTCTCCACTACAGCCTAGAGAGGGAAAAAATTGTTGTTGAGGGGGAAGTGTTACAGTCCTTCAAAATACTTTCTTTTAGGGATGGGATCCATGATACAGCGATACCTTGATATGCTCTATACTTCACAGTATCGAGTATCGCACGAGCATACCATAACTTTTGGAATGTGTACGATAATTTCGAAAAGCATACCATACCTTTCGGAATGTGTACAATAACTTCAAAAAGCATCCCATAATTTGATATTGTGTCCTTTGGGCATTCAAACACACCCACAATATATTAACAGCAACTTTTAAATGTGTACCATATGTAACAATTACTTAATTTCGGATTAAGTCAGTTTTGGCAATTTGGCTCTTCTATCTTTAATAGCATTCTCCCTTTTGACGTTGTCGGGTGAGACACGAGACACTATTTACACTATTTACTTACTGGTGGGTGGGCATTAGCGGTGTTTCCCAAACACCACATTGTCAGACTCAGGGTTCTCAGGGATGCTGTTGGTTCTGTGTGTCCGTCTTACCCGAGCGTCTTTACAAAACACTTTGCATTACTAAACATTTATGAAAAACACTGTACTCAGGAGTTATGCTGGACAACAATGCTACAAGGAAACATATGATTACACTGAGATCATAGCTTTTATATACTATCGATTACACATTGTGCCAGAATGAGTTACTGTTAACCTCGGGCGTGACTAGCTAACTCCGGCGGGTAATTCCCCCAGTTTGTAATTTAAGTAGCGCACTCCTAGATGGATGATTTCTCCGTGGTGCATGAAAGCACAATCTCCACAGGGTAAGGGGTCTACAGTCACAGTGATGGACTGTAATTTCACCTGGAGACGGGACACTGAGTATGAACACGAACTCTACAAGTGCGTTTATTCTTGTCACTTACGCCTACTCGTCGGGACACATCCCCGAACCACGTGATGTGTGGCAACGATCTATACAATTAGCGGGCTAGGACGGAAAATAATACAGTCGTACAAAATATATAAATATAAATTACAAAACATGAGGCACGACATGAATAGGCACAATAAACACGCAGATGCATGAAAGCATTCTTAAATAGCACAGATGCCACTGGATGAAGTTCATAGCGGACCACGTGGTGCAGATGGGATTGCAATAGTTTTACGTGAAAAACGGTAAATCATTACTGGACAAAGTGGTAGCGATGTTGGGAAAATTATTCCCTTTGCTAGTCAAGCATACAAAAGTTTGTAGTGCACCTGATGGCGGGAAAATCAAACATGTGAAAAGACGGCGTGGTCATACATAAAATGCATCAATCATCAAAATTACACGGAACCCTGAATAAAACAATACATATTACACTGAGATTGATTATGGCACACAAGATATTACAAGAATAAACCCTCTAAGTGTGAGGATGGCGCAGATATGGACTAGGCAGTAGCTGACCGCGTGACCATGGGCGATGTGGCTGTAACACAATTTAACATAAGAAAATCCTGAAAGTACATACATAGAATGATTACCCTTAATATTGCTTGCAGCAATGAAGCAGAAATTACAATCAAAAGCCTTGAAAATAGGTGGATGAGGCCTGATTCATAAGTTGCGTGGGCTGCATGGCCTCTCCGACATCTTTCCTCCTTCCCTCGATTTAAGTTGAAAAAGCCACAAGGGCTGTAAATGAATTATTTAAGCGGAAGCATAATGCTGGGGATGTCTGGCAAAATGTACACAAAGCAAAGGTTAACCGATAAACTAAATGAAACTATGGAAATCTAACTCAGTGCAAAAATATGAAGTGCATACGTGACAGCGTCTTACCTTGCCAGCTCTCCTCGAACGACTGCACAGAGGCTAATGTCTCACGGACCTACCATGGCTGACTATGGGGTTCATACAAGCGGAAGTGCTATGCACGCCGAGTAAAATATTTATCTTTAAAATGAAAAGACACATAAGAGATTGAAATATATAATAGCAAGAACAATTTAAATTGTTAAATATTGGTGTTCGATGACTGTTCTTTATAGGTATTTACGCCAGAATATTAATGTCTGGTTCTTCGGCGCAGTGCACATTTTGAATTTGAAATACATATTGCACAAACTTCCAACCTGAAAATTAACACACATGGTACACTGCAAACAATAATCCTACAACGGGGAAGTCTGTGGTCGTCGTCTGCGTGCATGAGCTTACCTAAGTGTCACATTAGCTGCGAGTGCCGTCATGGTCTGACTGCCGCTGGCTCTTAGCCGGCGTCACTTTATATTATTTTTTATAAACCGAATTTGGCTAGCTTAAGGTTTATAAACATACAAATGCATATTAGTTTTAGATATCCGTTCCATGAAAAGAAAGAGAAACTAGGCATGATAGATAATTCCAAACCAAAATAGTGCAGTATTTACAATATATGAGCAACTGTGTATTTGGAGTGTTGATGTGTCATCACAGTTAAAATAAAAATAAAAGTGAAACAAAATTAATTTGTATCTGATTGTCATGTACCATCCTCCGGGTTTAGGTTAGATTAACTATTAAGTCACATTCCAACGCTAACAAGTTAAACACACACTCATGCTTAAACTACATTATTAATATAGGTTGGGGTCGATACGCAAGCCCAAGATTAATTTACGTAAAGTAAAACACGTGCTGGCTAGGAGGGGTGCTCACAATGTTGGGTTAATGCCTTAAAACACGGAGGCTTGTGAGCGTCTGCTCTGGATAACGAACCTGGGATCCTCAATGTCAGTACTAATTTAAAACTGAATGTGAATTTTTGAATATATTGGGTTTTAATGACTGAGGAGGACTTCGACCAATGCAATGCCAGTACTGCGAAGGACATTTAAAATGTCAGAAAATTTAAGGGGCATTAACTACATGTCGGCGCTTTGCCATTGTACAGAGTAGGCCTAATAGGTTTACTCACAGGAACAAAATCAGGTGTGGTAAGAATTATCGTTCTCCGAGACTGTACCTTGTAACTGCCGAGCCATGGTGCACTTTTCCTCGTGGACTGACTGGCTGCGGCGTGCTGCAACTGGACAGCAGCCGGTGTTGTCTGCGACAGAGTGGTACTGAAGAACTGCTCAAAGTTGAAGGAGGGCAATCCTCCAAGGAGATGTCTCAACAAATATGGGTCTAGTCCTAGCAAGACTAGTCTTTAATTATGGCTACATGAATTGGGTGCGGTTCAATGGGTGATCAAGTGGGGAGCTCAAATAATGGAGTGGGTTTTTCTACTGATAATGTGGCTATAGATTGTCTAACTCTTTCAATAGTGCTTGGACTTCTAACTTCCGTTATATTTAGCTCCACCTTTCTTGGTGTAAGGCATTTGAAATATGCAATTAAACTATCTTTGAGAGCAAGCTGATGTAGTAGCGAATACAGTCAACTCTCGCTGTATCGTGATCGCATGTACTGATAAACCGCATTCACCAACAACTTTTTGTGGTCCAGGCAAAATCCCTATGTAAATACTGTTTATATAAACCACTTGTATAGTTTATCACATGGAGTATCGATCAAAGTATATTTTGGGTCCCTTCACCTAATATTTCCTGCAACTCTCGTTTTTAAGCTGGTTGCTTATGCAAACGTCTAGCAACTGGATGTGAAATACGTCACACACGCCCCCGTTTATAACTGCTCTGTGGCACGCTGTCTAGTGTCTTGTCTTCCCAACACGTCTGGCGACACTGCGGCCAAATACTCTAGATACCAATACCGGATAGCTCTATATAAATAGCACAGGTGAGTGTGCGAAAAAAAACATAGTGGCAGGATGTGTTACTATTATTATTTTTTCAGAAATATTCCAAAATGCATAATAACTATCATTTTTTAGAAAATATTTTCCACTTTTTAAATATTTGACATATTATGAATTAATTTTCATGATTTTATGTTTGGCGACTGTTAAATAAACTTTCCATATAGAAAATAAATTTTCTTCCTCATAGCCATCATGTTGACATTGTAACTTTACTATGATTGGAATGCACAATTAACATAAGTGGTACTGTCTGCTGGCTGGAGGTGATAACACCGCTGGATTTTCTTGCAAAAATCTTCAAGCTGTCCGCTATTGGTCTCTAGTGTATTTGCTGCAGCCGTGCAGTGAGCAAGTCTGGCTGGTTACTTACCCTCACGAGAGGGGAAGTGGTTACCCATGGCAATGAGCGTGGCGACCTAGCATTTTCTCTCTCACCCCTCTTTCTGTCTCTCTAAGAGGCACACCAAACTTCCTCCCCTCACATTCTATTCTCGTCGCCGAGAGGGGAGGTTATCTAGCAAAAAGTAAAGGACATCCTCTCTTGGTTCGCTTGCCTTGCCTTCACATGCCTGTCCTCTGGACGCAGAGCAAATAAAGAGCACCTGGTGAACATAATTTTATCAAGTTTATGCGTCTCTTAAAATATTTGCACCTAACATCACTTGTATTTCAAAGCAAATGGTTTCACCTGAAAATTGTTATGCAAAACATTTTAACGAGTAATTATTAATTCAAAAGATGCTTTCTTCTGTGATATAAGGTGGTTTTCCCTCATAAGGTTGGTGTTTTATTGTATCTGGCGTGAAATTAACATGATTTTAAAATATAATATTTATTTAACTCAAGGGGCAGTATCTTCGCAAATAGAATTATTTGCCCAGAAGCATATACTTGAACTTCCCTTGTCGCCAAAAATTGTTTGAACATTGAGCGACTTTTGTATTATAAGTGTAAAATTCATCTTCAGTAATTTCTGCAGGGAAATCAGAAGATTTATATTAATTTATTTGAATAGACACACATCTTTTGAATAAGCTGATAAAATGTAAGAACCTATTCGACACCTTTTGCCCTCAAATAATGGGTAGGTAAGCACCGAGCTGAGTGCAGCGTAACTTACGACTAGGAAAATCAGAGGACGTGGTTTTGAATGATTAATTTATTAGACAGTGAAGAAATCAATTATAATCACATATTTATTTATTTTTGTCTCAAAAATTAAAAGTTTTCTTTGCAGTAAAATATAATTAATTACTCTGCAACAAGTAGCAGCGTGAAACGGTAATTCTCACGCCACCACCACTCATCCAGCAGCCGCCGTGAGCACACTGCCCAATCGATAACTTCTCCATGCGCTCTTAGCTAAACGAATGTGTGTGGGGCATTCAAAATTTGACTTGCATTCTGTGTCATATCCAATATGGTGCACCTTGCTGATGTCTAAATATTTAACTGCAACATGATTTTTTGCAATACTAAAATGTTTTTTATTCAGAATTAAGTTTTAAACTTTTCATTACAGCTGAATAATATTTGCCTTGTAGATATATTTATGTTGTTTCAAAACTTTTTAAATCAACAACCATAACAAAAGATGAATTTCTCGGGTCAAAATTAAACAGGAATCATACTAAGAGGAAAGAAAACAATTTAAACTGCAATTTTAAATACATGCAGTGGCTAGTAATGCTATTCAAATGCTTTGCTTTTGTTTCAATGTAATTTAAACGAGACAAAATTTGTTAAAATTTCATCTGCAAATAAACATGCCTAATAAAAAATATAAATGAATTTCATACAAAACACTAAACTTATATAATTAATTGTCTGTAATATATCATTACACCGGATGTATATATTTTGTTACAATAAGTGACTGTGAAATCACTTCTTTAAAACAATAATAATAAAGATTGTATATTTCAGAAAAGCCTTTAAAAAAAGTGTGAATCTACTTGCACACAAGCAAACAGTGTCGAAGCTCAGTTACGTACTTGTTCCACAGCTGGTACACTGACTTTTTAACCTATTCACATTCCTCGATCACTCTGTGATGTACGCTGTTCATGGTAAAGTACACATATTTGAAATCAACATTTGAAAAAAAATCAGTGCCTATAATTACATATATATTACAGTGTACACTAGCATGCAGGCTCACAATTAAGTTAGTAGTGAGTTACAAAACATATTTCCAAGTATTGACATTACACTGGGAGTGTAATGTTTAAATTTACATCAGATCAAGTTGGTTTTTTATGCTTTATACACAACAGAGTACAAATTGGCACATTACAGGATAAGTCCTTTAAAAGAGGCCCCGTGGGACATGTGTGTAACAGATCAAGAGAATGAGGAAATACAGTCCAGTATAACAACAAAATACCTAGATTAGGTGCTGGAAGTGGCCACCATTGACCTCGAGTCAGGTGTGCAGACACCACCAAAAGTTGTGAAAGGCATGGGCGAAGATATACTGCAGGGTGGCATCGATAGCTGTGATAATGTTGGCCTGGAGTTCTTCGAGTGTGTGCGGGTTGTTGCTGTAGACCTGTCCCTTTAGAGCACCCCAAAATAAGGAATCACAGACGGATAAATCAGGAGAACAGTGTGGCATAAGTTGGTTTGTTCTGTGGCTGATGACACGATCAGACTGGAACACTGATTCAATGTGCGCGATTGTTGCACGTGCACTATGCGCCGTGGCTCCATCCTGCTGAAAGTAAGCACTGTTGCGCTCATCCTCCGTCAGTTGTCCCACAAAAACATTGAAAAAGTGTTTGATGTAATGAGCCGAGTTCACAGTCTCCGGAAGATCACGGGGATGATATGGCATGATGAAACGGCACACCAGACACCGAGTTTCTGAGGATGCAGTGGAGCTTCCGTCAACACGTATGGATTGTTACCTGACAAATAGCGCATGTTCTGGGAGTTTACGTACCCTGACAGATGGAACCACGCTTCATCGGAAAAGAATACGTATCAATCGTGCAACACCTCCGGATTAATATTGGACAGAAACCACTCACAGAACTGCACTGGAGCTGTCTTATCCACATCCAGCAACTGATAAACCACAGTAAATTTGTACAGTCACACTGGTCTGTATTTCCTCATTCCCTCGCTCTGTTACACACATGTCCCACTGGCCTCTTTTAAAGAACTCACCCTTTAGTAACACATTTAATGCTTTCTAACAATTTCACATTTTCACTTGACTGATGTATGAATAAAGTTAGGCGCACTGCAATGTAAATTTCATATGTGGCAGAACAATACAAACAGAGGAGAAAAGAAGACCTTAAGCAGGGTTTTCAAAAGTGCTCAATTCACCATGTTCAACCAATATCAGTAAGGATAGTGAACTCACCTGTAGTAAGAGGCGACTTCATGTTGAGAGACTTACTGTGGCCTCTGCAGGTAACAAAGGCCATAATGAAGAGGGAGTCTGGAGGCAGTCCTACATGTGTCCAAGCTGGACCTCAAAGACTGTCTGGAGCATGTCTGCAAGAGCAGACACATTAGCTGTGCTAGGCAACATACACTTCACCCATACAATTTCGTAAAACGTACAATATTTAATTTGTAACTGTTACATTTAAAGTAACAGCATGAATTAAATCAGTTGTATGTAATGTAATCTTTCCATACTATTAGCTGACCATACTATTAGTTCATCTATTTAAGAAAACTATTCACCCTCCCCCCACCACAAAAAAAAGTGATATTTCTTAGCTACTAGTGATAAATTCCATTTGTAATGTTCATAAATATGTTATATTTTTAAAGGTGCTCAATTTACAGAATTGTTCTTATATTTTTATTATACCTGTTAATGTTATTTACAAATAAACCCGACAATGTATACATGACTTTAAGAAGAATAAACCAAAGATGACTCTTGATTCTTCTTCTTTTTTTAGACTGCAAATATTATTTATTATTTTCTTTGAAAACTCTTCCTCATGTCTGAATATTGTTCCTGGCTTGCATTTTCTTCTCAGAAGTAACTGAAATACTGCAATAATTTGTTATGTTCTGAGAATGGCTACAGAACAATAAAGACTACTCGAGCACCATCAGTCTTGTGAAACCTTAGTTAACTATCCCCGACACCTACCAGTGCCACAATTTCACAAATCAACCTGAAATAAGACAAAGGGTAAAAAAAAGTATCAAAACACTGAGAGACTCTCTCCCTTAGCTGTTAAATTTGTCGTCATACCGCCTCTCCTCATCTTTAGCCTAGTCTTAGTGGCTATCCAGCAGCATGCAGAGGGTACCCCAAGGGCATGTGTAATGTGTGTGTGAAAAGGGCGAGGGAGCAATGTAGGAGGCCGGTAGAGGAACATAGCGCTCAGTGCTAAATGCATTGCAGAAACCTGACATCACCCAGTGGTACCCAGGTGCCACGTGACATCACCCTCAAAACTTTAAAAGCATTTTTATTTTAGCAATGTTGTTTAACGTAACAAAGTCATTATTTCTGTTCGAACTAGTTTTGGAAAATAATCATTATTATATTGTTTAAGTTTTTATCAGGGTTTTGGTGTGGTATGTAATGGTGAGAAATATACCTGGGGAGGTTGCCTTCTGGCCTCCACATTGCCAGTCATGAAGTAGTTTAACTGATAGTAGTTTTAGTTTCTGACTGCCATTTTAATGTATTCTAGATCCTTTTAACCTTACCCCCACATGTGCCCTCACCACTCGCAGACTCATGTAAGCAGTTTTTGGGCCAAGCCACAGTGACCCCAGATGGCCATGTGTTTGTAGGCATATGGTAACAGACAATCCTGGAGTTTCTATCCAACTGCATCCCGCCCAGCAGAGATTGCGCATGACTCAAACTTTTCTTATTTCCAAGGGGCATAATCGTACACTGGCAGCATTAATATTATTTTTGTAGTTTCATAAGGGTAGCATGTTTGGATTTTGGACTGAGAATCATGTTCTGTACCACGTGGTAACTGCGACAACTAAAGCAAGTAAAATGTATAAGTGTTTGCATCATTTATTTAACGAAGTGTAAATCCATCCACTACAGTTGAGCAATGTGGCCCCAACAGTATTGCAGTTGGCATAATTGTAGTTGGAAACCTTGTCGTTTGTGTTCCTGCCAGACACATAGGCCGAATGTTCCACATCACCCTGAGAACTCATGCTCATACTTGTGTTAGTCTGCTGAAGCAGACAGTAAAACTTTTAATAAAAATTAAATTAAAAAATTACATATTTTCCCCCCCTGAAAATGGCATTGGAATAGTTTATGATCCATAAGTGGCACAGACAAAACCATGACTAAATGTAACTTCTCTGGGATTCAAACCCTGAACCCTAGATACCATAAGCTATATGTCATTACTATATAAACTGTGTAACACATCAGCATATTTTAAGATGGTAGCCTACCTAAAGCTTGAAATGCTTTTCAGCATGTTTGAATTGTGTTTAAAGTAAAACGAAATTACTAAATGTGCTCCCAATAATTTTATCTATGAAAAGGAGCCGCAGTGGCTGAGCCATTAGCACGCTCGCCTCCCACCAAGGCGAACCGGGCTCAATCCCCGGCTGGGTCACCGGATTTTCGCAAGTGGGAACCGTGCCGGATGATGCCATTGGTCGGCGGGTTTTCTCGGGGATCTCCCATTTCCCCCACCCCTTAATTCCGGCACCGCTCCATATTCACTTCAACCACCCTCATTGGCTATCAAAATCTCGCTGTTAAGAGCCGTCCAAATCTCTTCACTCACTCATCTCTGAAAAGAAAATACATTCCAGACAATGAAGGAATGATACTCTCAAGACTTTACACTCATTGGAAATATTATTTTCATGCTCTTTCAGACTGCTCTGCCTCAAAATATATGAACCAGATACATGCAAAAATATGATAGAGGTATGCAATGGACCTTACTACTCTTGTCCAATAAAATTGTAGGGTCACCACTTAAATTGCTCAAGTTCTAAGATCGTGATGAGACCACTGTGCTCTAGTTCAATGGCTTGCATGTAGAGGTGATACTGCTTTATGTATGCTGGTCAGTGTAGCTTATACTGCATCATCAAATTTCACCTCACTCTCACAAACACACCCCTCACTAAGCCACTGCCTTAAATGTATAAAACATGCATATGCTAAATATATAAAAGTGAGGATACCTATACACTAACCTATCGCATTGTTCAGTGTTATTTCAAGATGTGTTCTCAAAAGTCTGCTGCACACTAATTATCAAATGAAAATTCAGGTAACAATGTACGTTTTCTCATCTATCATGTTAACAATTTAATTAATTTCAGTAGTCATTACACTTTTTAACACACATCAGTGCTATATAATTAAAAGTATGTATTGTCCATACTGATCTGCTTTTACATGCACAAAGATGTTGTAAACAAAAATTGTTTTTATGGTTCTGTCACCAATCATTCTAGCATTTTCCTTTTCACCCCAAACTTAGGAAGCATCTGCCTATCAGCTGCACATATACTTCCCAATTTATCATTTCAGTCTCTCAATGATTTCCTGGTTCACCACATTTCCTGTAAACATGGATTTTTTTCTGAACACTGTGGGGACTCCCAAAATACAACCACGAAAGATTGTCTAGAGTCTAGACTGTCACACAATATTTATTTATATGCGGGTCTTGACCACAAGCCACTTCCTGTTTGTGTGTACACTTTCAGTGCTGCTTCTTTATGAATCACCAAATGGCCATACTCAGAATACCATTTTCCACATATGCAAACAAATGAGCAGTTTTGGTCATAAGGTAGCATGTGTAATTCATGTTTGGGAGGTTGTGGGTTCACTCCTGTGTTGTTGCAGTCGGCCAGAGTGGACTCAATCCCTCTTCCAGGCAAACTCAAAGCTGTACCTTTACGCAAACCTCTCCCAATTCCTTACGCTATAGATTAAGATACTGTTTAACCCTCCCTCATTCTAATGGCTGTCGTAGGAGAGAGCCTCTATGTTTTTACATTGGTACATGCACACAGTTCTTTTTGCTACAGTAAACACATTACATTAAGGTAGCTGCTTGGCCATAGGTATTTTGTATATTCGAGGCCTAGAAGGATGACAGTATGGTATACAACCTAGAACCCATTATAAATTTAAAAGATTCTATAGCAAAATTTTTAGAACAAAAAAAGACATTGAATACACCCCTTTTCTGTATTTTAATTTTTGGAAATAAATATCAGAGAAAAATGGACAACAAACAGACGTATTTACATGGAAACTACTCTTGTACTTGGCTGTAAGTTTCCTTGTGTTTCTTCAGAAGCAGTGTCCAGTGTATCTAGCTTAGGTTAGAAGTAGGTCACATCAAAACCATTAGAAGTCCAAAGTATTTATAATATTTTGATACCCCTATAATTTATACAAAATATGAATAATGGTAAATTAAAACTGAATTTTTAAAATTGCAACAAAACTAACAGAAGATGAAGAACAATGCTTATTTTTGTATCCTTTCTCTTAATTTGTATTTGAACAGTTTTCTCTTACTTTTTGTAATTGCAGAATAATTTATTCTGATCCTCAAAACTAATCTATCTTAAGTAAAACAACCGCTTCATTATTTACTAGAAATATCAAATCCAACCTGCCTTGTTAGTTGATACATTGTTGTTCTGCAGGGATTTCTAATATAATTAAACTGTCAAAATAAACACTCAGTTGAGAAATTTGTGATTATTAATAAAAATTATAACTGGAAGTAAATGGCTACATTTGGAAAGGTGCACACAATATTGTCTTCCACAACTGTTTTTTAAACTTCAGAATAAGTGAATCTTATTTTTGCATTATTTGTTGCACTGAACTTGTAAAGCACAAGAGTGGAACTATTGACACTCAGATGAAAAATTAGTATTCAGGTCCTCTGGATATGTATTAATAAGCTTTACATACGTACATACGTACATACGTGCATGCGTGCATGCATGCATGCATACATACACACACACACACACACACACACACACACACACACACACACACACACACACACACACACACACACACACACACACACACACACACACACACACACACACACACACACACACACACACACACACACACACACACACACACACACACACACACACACACACACACACACACACACACACACACACACACATACACATACATACATTTGCAAGTCTGCATTTTTAGACTGCTTTATCTCAAAATATTCAACTCGGATACATTTAGATGCACACATTGGACTTTGCCACAGAGATGCGTCCAATCAAATTATAGTGTTACCGCTCGCTTAAGTTCCCCATGTTCTATGATCCCGACGAAGCCACTGCATGCTAATTCAGTGGCTTGCGCATAAAGGCAATACTGCTTTACATATATTCCTTGTAGAATTGTCTACACAAATAGTCCAAAACCTGAAAATGGTTTTCACCCTAAGGTACCACATATGTCAATTGGCAACACCTAGTGCTTCATTGATTTTTGCCTCATTCACACATACTCCTCATTAGGTGACCACTTTATGTTTTGCTTGCCGGTTTTGTACTAAACACGCATGTCAATATCATCTGAATCTCCTTTAACAAATATTGTGCTGCTGGTATGCATACACACATGCACACAAAAAAATATACACATATAGTGAGTAACAGATGACTTGTATTATCACATATTATAAGGGAGGGACTAATGGTTCAAAGTATTTATTTTTCGCTGTAGTAATAATGGCAAAGTTCTCAATATTACAGTAGAGTACAGTAAAAAATGTTATAGCCGAAAATAATTTTATTTTAAACAGAATACGTTTCAAATAAAACTGCACTACACTAAGCACTAATCATAAAACATGCATCAAATACACACGGAGGCTGTGTCTGAATTCACAGCCTTGTGCCCTTGTCCACTTCGCCTTGCACCCTTCGTGATATAAGTCCTTATGCCCTTTGTGAAGAAGTGTGCACCTCTGAATTCGGACACCCTTTTTCATTTGTATCTTGATTATTGATTGATCGATTTGCAAGTTTCTGTTGTTTACACCTGCAGCCAAGACAGGAATTCAGTGTGTTTGTTTACGTTTAATTTGCAAGCAAACAGTTTCACCCACCAATACTTCCACAAGTAAAAATATGATATATGTGTTAAATGGCCAGAAAACATCAAACCATTTATAATGCACAAATACTCACTAGTTTTCAGTTTTTTTGAAAACAGTTCATCACCCAAAGATAAACAGTGAACAAACATCAACGAACAGTAGACCATCGAAAAACAATCTAGGGCACGAGACACTTGCCCTTGGCTGAAGGGGATATTGTAGGGTACATTTGTGCGTTAGCCATGAATTTGGACAGCAAATATATGACGTCGCGTTCTAGATGATGCACTTTTCTAGGGCACGAAGCCAGTTAAGGGCCCTTGGTACATGAATTCAGACGCTGCCTAAGTCATACCCCTTGAAGTGGCCACCTGGGTGACTGTATTTTATGCAACCTAAGCATACATATCAATTCTATTGTAACCTTTATGTGCAAGACACTGAAATGGTATGCTGTCTTTCCATCTGTAACTTGTTTCTATGACAGAGGTGTCCATATATTTTATGATGTAATAATAAAATCAAAAGTGTTAATTATATTCCAATGCAAATTTAAAGATTTAGTATCATAATGTTCTGACGCCGGCTGTGGAGCCCATGACGGCGCTCACGCGTCACGTGTCCCGCCGCACATGCGCGAAGAGGCCAATAATTTTGAACTTTCCCATAAATGTTAATTTTAAGGTAAAATGTGTTGTATTGTCTTTACAGTGTTTAATATGTCTTAAAATATTTTATGAAGTGCTTGTACTAATTTTAATTGTTTGGTTATGAATATTCAAAGTGCCCACGGCACCGAGATTAAGAACACTTCATATTCTGGTATAAACGTTATCATAAAGAGACATTAAAATAATATTGAAATTCGTAACAAAATTATAGAAATGTAAAACAATATCTAATTTAGTTTGTGCCATTATGTTTTCAATCAAATATTTCACTTGGCATGCATAGCACTTCCGCTTCCCTGTAAGCGGCCATTGTAGGTCCGTGCGACGCTTGTATCTGGACATTATGTCGAGGAGAGCTGGCGAGATAAGACACTGTCACGTGCGCACTACAACTTTTGTTCACTGATTTAGGTTTCCGTAGTCAATGTAGTTTACCGGTTAATCTTTACTTACGTACGTTTTTGCCAGACATTTTCCCCAGCATTATGATTCCGCTTTACTAATTTTTTACGCCCTTGCTGCATTTTTAACTTAATCGAGGAGATGGAGGAGAAAGATGTCGGAGAGGTCACACAACCCACGCATTTTGAATCAGATGCCATCTGCCTATGTTTATGGCATTTCATTGTAACTTCTGCATTATTGCTACATGCAATTTTAAGAGCTTTACTTTTATGTATGTATTTGAGGGTAATTTTCGTGTTTGAATATTTTATGGCAACATCGCGTACAACCACGTGGCCTACTGAAACAAAGTCTTTGTATACGCCATCATTACGTTTTAAGAGCTTATTTGTATAACATTGTATGTGCAATAATTTATTTCAGGGTTTTATGTCAGTTTTATTCAGGGTTCAATGTATTTTTCACGTAAATAGATGCTTTTTGTACTTGACCACGCTGTCACAGTAATGTTTCATTTCATTGCCATCAGGCATGTTACAAGCCTGTAACAACGCTGATCGTAAAGAGAATCACTTGCTCAACACAAATAATATTTTATCTGAATTTAGTTTGCAGTTTCCACGCAGAAATATTGCAATTTCACCTGCACCACATGGTCCGCTACAAGCTTCATCCAGCGGCATCCACGCCACCTAAGCTTGTTTTCACACATGTGTGTGTTTATTGTGAATATTCATCTCATGTCCCATCTTATTTCATGTATCATTCAAGGGTCTATGTAACTGCGTAATTAGTGTACGGTGCAGTTATTCCCGTCCAAGCCGGCTCTGTGAATAGGCCGTCACCACACTAACCACGTGCTGGAGGGCGAGCCCCGACAAGTTTGTGTTACAGAGTAATCATGCGTGTTAATGTGTATTAAGGGTTTTCATTTGTAATTCACAGTGTCCTGTCTTCAGGGAAAAACTATCAGTCCACCCTAGCGGCTATCGGCCCTCTTCCCTTGTGAAGGCTGTGCTTTCATACACCTCAGTGAGATCATCCATTTAGGCGTGTGCTAAATTAATTACCGGCTGGGGAGCACCCAAGCGGGATTGGCTAGTCATGACCGAGATAATCATTTCATTGGCACATTGATGTGTATGAACAATATCAATAAAAACAAGTCTACAGTGAAATCAATTCTTTTATTCAGTACTGACAGTGTCCTAGCCACATATGTTTTATCGATTGTTTATTTCAGTGATGTTTATTAAAAGTTTAGTATTGCCAATGTGTTTGTAAGTACGCACGGGTGAGACGGACACACAGAACCCACAACATCCCTGAGAACCCTGAGTCTCAATAGTGGGGTGATTGGGAAGCACCGCTGGCACCCAAATTACCTTGTAAGTATTTGTGTTATCGTTCATTTTGTGTCTCACCCAAAGACGTCAACGGTAAAATGAGCACTTTTGAAAGCCCTGCTTAAAATCTACTTGTATGCACGTTGTGTATTCCTCCATTTTATGTAAAATTAACATTATCATGGGTCTTATCACTTTAGTCATGCATCGATCAATACATACATACATACATACACACACGCACGCACGCACACACACAGATATATACACACATACATACATACATATGTATGTATGCATACATAATATGCATACATGCATGTATTGTTACAATGCATGCTGTATTGTTACAATCATAATGTATATCACATGCTCTATTGAACCCAATTTAACATGAAATGCTTTTTCTCTACAATATCTTAACCCCCCTCCCCTACATTGTTTTTCACAACATACGCAGTTTATTTGAACACTGCACTCACGAATGCTGGTAATTACGAATTACTTTGTTTTTACTCTGCATATGGTTACCACTATTTTATTCTAACTTTTAGGGCAAATGTACCATATGTTGTATGAAATATGCAACCATATAGGGCCAAGTGACTGCAAGGGATCACCTATGAGTGAAAATAATAACCTGGCAGCATTAGGTTTATTTTAGTTGTACGTACTACAGATGCTAGTTATTATAAATTTACACCATAGCAGGAATATAAAAATTCTTGCTCCTCTGTATCCTGAGGTTATGTTTATCTGTTCAGCTTCTGTGTTGATTTCACAAATTTCCATACCACACCAATAGCCTTGCGAAATGAAACTGTGGAATTTCTAAGAAAGGAAATACTTCACAAATCTGCTCATTTTTACACCTCAATGCATTAAAAATAACAGAAAGCGAAAGAAATACTTTTAAGTTATCACAAATGGTTGCCTAACAGTTTTTATTCGTTGTTAAGATATGGAACTACTTTCCATCCATCGTTACCAACTTTATGGGGCGAATTTCACTCAGTGCATCCGTTAAAATATATACATGCTTTTATAAATACACCTGTTGTAAATGGAAAAGTTCCTGGCTGAAGATGGACTGTGAACTCTGTGGGTCGAGGACCCCTCCAGGTACCAGTGATCTTGTTGGGCAGTGTGACAGCCATAGCTACGCCCATGTAATTTATGGTGCCCCTTAGTCAATTCAGGTTCCACCAAAGGTGACCACTCACACTACTACCAATCCTCGAGGCAGTTTTCCCTTGAGAGGAGGGCTCCCAACTGAGACTTCGCTCTGCCAAAGTTATGGAGGGGCACTGTAGGTCAGGTTGGTTTCAACCTGCAGTTAATGCACTGATAAGCAAAGGTAAAAAATTCCTCTAGTATAAACTAAGGATTGTACGGAAGCACAACTACCCTCTGTCATTCCATATTACGAGAGCCAGGAAAACCATTAAAACCCATTTGCACACCTTAAAATAGAGCTCTGAAAGTAATTGATAAATCCAGTTCCAGCCGAATAAGTGATTACAGCTCGAGCTAGCCTCAAAATATTTTTCAGACTCGAGAAATTTGAGCATTTTTATTAATGTCAGGTCAGTCAGTCAATGACCAATGAGACTGTGTTTTTACTGTTGATGAATGAAAACAACACATTGCTTATTAATGGAACACAAATATTTAAAGGTAGGCATGTTCCAGTAAAAGAATTCCTCAGAAATTGAGATATGAATGTTGATTAACAACAAAATTAGCCTAAACTGGGCCACAAATCCATGTAAGATGCAGCCCTTGATGAGACAGTTTGTTAAATGTTTGCCAGAAAATATGACATTATTCATTCACAAAATGGTATTTTAAAATGTAGACGTGTTATGGTTAAAATTATTCCTCAAAACTGCATATATGAACAGAGATTCCCATAAAATGCATGCAGTACCCAATGAAACAGTTTATTAGGAAAGTAACAGACTATTCACAAGGACACTTATTTTTCGCAAGGCATAAAAACACAAAAATTTCAGTAAATTTGCTTTAATTGTTTGAAATCATAAAAACAGGCAAACACTTTGGAGAAAAAAAAAAAAAAAAAAAAAAAAAAAAAAATTTGCAAGATTCATGTATGAAATAGTAAGAACACAGTTATTTGAGCGATTGAGTGCAATACATTGTGCTGAATTGATTGTTCGTCAGAATAACATTTGATAGTATAATTTGAAATCTTAAAACATAAAAAGGCATTTGCTTAGGTTATAGGAAAATGAGTTGATTAAAAATTGATGTTAAAGTTTTGATACGGCAATATAAGTTACAACAGGAGAATTTTACATTTTTCATTAGGTTAATGTTGCAGTGTGCACGTATTACTATACCAATATAAAGAACATAGGTGTAACCTCAATAGCACTGGTGAAGAAAACTGAAATCTACAGTGATGAATAGGTTATTTCAACAAAACTAGCTTTTACGGCTGAAAATGTGTATAAAAACAATCAAGTTATTCAGTGGAATCTTTTTACTATATACTTATAACCTACAAATTACAAACGAGAAGTGTCATAAATACATATACCCAGTTTTCGTAAGTTAATAATTACAGTGTCATATGAGTCTTCACAGTAAAATTGTTGGGTTGATGCTAAATGTGGTACTCTCCAAACATTTTTTACTTCTGTCATTAACGGAATAGTTCTTTTTATGGATACATAATTTAAAAGTAGATTTCTATTCTGTATGAAAATCATGCTGGTGATGAATGCATTGCTTATAGTGCTTGTATTTGATACATTCATGTCAACTGTCTACTTTATATATATACACACACATTAACTGTATACATGGACAGGTAAGTATTTTTTTTTTTACTGGCAAAATTTCAACAATTAAAATAACATATATATACATAAAATCAAGCACCTCTATTTATCATTTTGCCAAATGAAAATTAATTGTACATGTACTTTATTCTTTGTGATATTGTTATATATTTAAAAATTTTTCATTAAATTTTGATGAAATTTTAGTAAAAATATGGTAGTGAAAAATATACACAAAAACTGAAGAAATCATGGAAACACTTTCACAGAAAAGAGGTGTGTATTTATTCACAAAACAATATTTCGAAATGCAGGCAGGTTCTGTTAAAATTAATCTTTAAAACTGCAGATATGAACACTAAATACCTTCATTATTTCAGCTTACCTGCGTGACGCAGTTGGTTGCATGCCGGATTACGACGCGAGGGTTCCAGGTTCGAATCCCTGGTAAAGGCATGGGTGTTAATTTAAGTTAGGTTATAAGTTAGTCTGTAAACCGTCCCCTGCTAATCTTTCAAGCATAAAACCAGGGGACGTTAAATAGCCCTTCATAATTACAAAAAATTTATTATTTCATTATGTCATTATAACCTTTGCTATAAAAATTATTTTTTTTTGTATGCAATAAAAGAGCTTAAGCTCAAAGCTCAGTAACTTTACAGTAGGCTTGCTCGGGCTCGGCTTGAACTGAAAATCCAGGCTCACAGATCTCTACCTTAGAAACAATCACTGCATAGTATATCAGATAATGGTGATAACTTACCACCTGTGTGAAGTTCCACAGTACCAAAGCTGACATGGCTAGTAATATACCAATGCAAAATGGAGAACTCCTGAAACCATAAAATATTTTTCCCGACTCTCAGAGAATGGGAGTAACCTTTGTGTAGGTTTCATCATAGAGATGAGGTAAACTCAGTTACCAACAACCCTAGCATATATATGGGTATGGAAAGCTACAATTTTGATATTTAACTGACGCATAAATAGAAGCGACAGTCACCAAGAATGACAGAGTGAGTAAATAACGACAACACCCAATTGAGGCAGCAGTGAAAAGTACATACATTGTGCAACCTAGGTATGCATACAGTAAAACCCCTCTATTACGACCCCATTTATTACGACCCAATCTCGAGGAACCGTGAAAAGTTCAGGTCGAAAAAGTCGAAAATTTGAGGTACGTCTAAAAATAGATACAGTAATCCCTCGCCAACCACGGTTTCAGTTATGCGTGGATTTGTTTTTGTACACCTTTCCTCCAACCGCGGTACTAGTTTCTATTATCCAGTTTTCAGTCACAGAAAACTAGCCCTTACTGATGTTAGTGATAGCGCATTTCTCAAGCTACCATTATAGACTTTGACATTTGTTGTCCCAAGTAGCATGAAGAAATAAATTACTTAATGCTAGAAGGAGACAATGGTGTATTGTACGTGGAAGCATGTGGGAGGGGAGTTGCAGACTGGGTCAGTAAAGATTCTTTGTCCTAGTCACATGCCGCCGCCTCTGACTTACCCTCTCTTGTCTTTTTTTGCTCCAGTTGTCCGTCCTCTTTTGCTGTAGTAAAAACAGTGGCACATTACACAGACTAGTTTCTTAATCAGTGTATGTATGATAACTCCAAATTTTATTCAATGCCCTTTTTTATAATCATTATTTTTAAGTTTATTTGTGCCCACGCCTACATAATATGCAAATTTTTTATGGTGGGCAATTGTTTTTTTTTCTTGTGAAGTCAATTTTGTGTGAAAAGTGAATAAAAATAAGTGTGTGCAAATAAAATGTGTTCTTATGTTACTGGTGCCATATTATGGAGAATGACGCAGTGTACGTGCTTAGGCAATGTCAAAAGTTTTTGATGAAAATTTCGGGATAGTTAATATTTCAAGTTGACTGCACTAAATATTTATATTCCCGTAAACATTGCCGGGCCGCATCGTGCCCGTGCAGAGACCATCACACCGCCTACATTTCATATAAATTGAACACATTGACGTGAATTGCATCTATCAGCATGTTTTCCGAATGCCGGGCTGCTGTTACAAAGTGAACCGGCCCTGTAACTCTGGCGGGCGGCGGCTGCCCGCCAGAGTAATATTGTACCAACCGACAGACAGCTGCCCAGCCTGAGGATCTAGGGCCAAGCTTCAGCAGCAAACCGCCACGCCCGCACCCAGCCGCGCTGCAGGGGATCTAGGCGCTCACAGCTACGTACACGCAGCAGCCGGCAATGTATTCGTTGCCAGCCCCAGCACACGAGTGATTTATTTTTTAATATGCATCTTCATATTTATTATCAATAAATAAAGTGCTGTGTTTTGCCTCAAACATAAGGCATCTCCAACAGTGTTTAGTTACTGTTTTGTGCGTAATACATCCAATTTTCTAATAATGAAACACTTAATAGTTGGCCGCCAAGGGGTGGTCCAATATGCCTTTCTTGGGTATCAAATTAATCAGGAGAGATCCAGCTATTAAAATATACATACATATTTATATTTAATTTAAAAAGTGGTTCTTTGAGATGATTGAACATGAACTTCATGCAAAAAATGGCAAGTTTGGGGGCATAGGGGTTAGGGGTAGGTCAAAATCGGCCCAAAATTTTCTAAATGTTTTATTACGATCACCCCCTCCCCCCTTCTCGACCCTATTCTCGGGAACCATGAGGGGTCGTAATAGAGAGGTTCTACTGTATATACGTATGCGATAAAGGTAACTATTATAAGAATTAAAAGTTAATGCCAGTGTATTATTTTATTATACTTCGATGCAATAAAATAACGACAACGTTGTGTGGACACCTGAAATATGTAGTTTTAATTAACGTTACAGTGATTCAACACGAAAAAAACATGAGGTTCCACATCAGAGAATGTGTGTTCTTCTGGATGTATGTAAGCCCACCTCTGAACAGTCAGCCTCCCAGAACAAAACAGGGATTTTAAAAAGCAACACCAAACATGAACTTCAATAGGTACTTAAAATATAAAAAAATATCTTAACCAATCAACGTATTGCATAAAACCTCAAATGAAATCACTACAACTGCTGTGGATTAGGAAGGAACAGCTACCAGTCCTTAAGCTTCCAATCTGTTAGGTCATGTCTTTGCTAGCTTCAATCATATATTTACACCAGACTGACTATGTGGTCACAAATTATTGTTGTTACTCACTGGGTATTGAAACTTAGATCTCAGTGGACAGATGGTTAGCTGGAAGAGTCTTGCTATTCACAAAAATTGTTATTGAAAGGTGCAGAAATTGGCAGAGAAGTAGGTTTTGTAATGTAATAAAAACACTTCAATGGGTAAATACCAATGTATCAAACAGACACAGGATCACTGTTGTGTCCAATTTAAGATTTTTATTGATAATCACAGGATGAAAATATTTCATTTGACAAATGCTAATGTTCAGAATAGACAGAGGGTAACTAACTGTTAAGTACACAAAGAATCTCAGTATGAAATACTTCACTTTAAAATACATACATCTCTCAAATCTCCAGTAGATGAAATATCGTTAACTACTTTTTCAGTAGAAAGCATTTTTTTTTTATTTTTATATTAAGTATAATATTCTAAGTCCCTGTGTGTTCTTTCTACCAAGATTCTACGGCAATAGTTAGCACAAGAAATATGGACTTACTACCAAGAAATATTTTAAGATTTTCAACAGAAAACAATCAACTTTGACCAATTTACAGAAAGCTCAAAATTTCCTACCAACCAACCAGTCAGCTGTTCAAGGTAGGGGTTTCAAAATGAATAACTGCCAAGCAGTCAGTACATAAATGGTTGAATATGATCTATATATTCTGATCACCCTGATTATAACCCAATTATGAGCAATGCTAACCTACCTGACTGTAAGGTCGCCTTGGCAGCTCTACACACTCACGAAAACAGTGACAGGACATTATATCCTGTGGAATGCTGCAAACAGTCAGGAGCAACTTCGTGGTCGCATTATCACACACGTTTCGGGCACTGTTCGTTCCTCCGAGATATCCCTACAGCATCTGATGATAACTACTGGGTTTTTCTGGATGTGGTCATTTCCCACCCAACCCACATGTCTTCTCCCTTTTGTCACTGTGGATCTTATCTGATCCCTCAGTCCATGGGCATAGAAAGATATTTTTCCAGTGGAAGGTCTATCTTCAAAAGAGGCCTTTCTTAACATACACCCTCGCATTCTATGCCAATGACTATTAGCAAGCAAATGAGGCCTTGGTAGCCAGGCTTTTATTTCAGATTCAACAATTTTTTTCGTTAAGAGGATAATATAATTTTATAGATTCCCCAAGATTATTAATGTTAGCCTGGTGATCCATTTATAACAACTACAGCCAGCCTTAGGAAGGCATTAATAATTATTACCACATACTACATGGTAAACACTTAAAAGCACTCCATTATGACCGAATGTAGAAATTTATTGAAATATTACATTTTTCTTGGAAAATCTAATTTAAGGAACATTACTGCTAATTTACAAAAATACTGTATTACTCTGTGCACTGTGTGGATACCACCTATTCTTGTGATCTTGTTGACATGTGGGGAAATGTTTTAGCTTTCCACAGTAGTGTAATTATCAGAGCTTTTTCTGTCTTGTAATGCTTGCCTAATCAAGAATGCACTCCTTTAAACATGCTCAATATTAAAGTAGAAGTAAAAATATCAACTGAACTCAATGCTATTTTAAGGAATGATGCAAAAACTCCAGTATAAGTAGATATGACTTCTCAAAACTGAACTGCAATGGTTGTGGAACCCTTACGAATCCAGCCTCTGCACTATGTGAGTGTGACAACAGAAGAACACAGTCACGAGGGACATTCATCCTTACTTTGCTTCCCATGCAAATTAGGTTACCGTACATTTTTGAAAGACAAGGTAACCCATCTATATTTATTAACGATATGTGATATATAAAAGTTTACTAAAGGCTGTACACGGTGATGCACGAGGGCCTAGGGTAGGTGACACATGAACCCTAGTTATGTGACAGCCCTTGACTGAGAGGAGGTAGCCATGGTCAATTATAGCTTTGTTCGTGACACCAGTATCACGAGAATGAGAAATGTAGTGACCTTAAGTGTTTGGCCAGAGCACAGCCATATAGAGAACAGGGTGTGTGCCAGTCTAATTGGAACAAAGTCAGGTGCTGCTGACATGACCCAGCGGATGGGTTGGCACACAGCCACTGGTTTACCTGTCTGGACAGTGGCATCTGATGGTTGCCACCCCAGTTGCTGTGAAGGCAGATGGCTGCTGCTGGTCACACCAGGACGTGGCACACTGTTGACTCTGTTGATGCCCGGGGTGGACTGGCGGTTGACGGTCTGATAGCCTCCAAACCAAGGGTTGGCAATACCCAGAGGGATGTCATCCCCTCTGCGGATGGCTTCAATTAGTGGATGCGGAGACCCTGCTGTCTTGATGAGAGGTGGAAAGAGAGGTTGGGATGGAACTGGAAGGTGAAGCCTCTCCAGTTGGTGGGCGGCGTGAGCTTTACCCTGCAGAGATCTGTTGCAAAGTGCAGGCAGTGGAGCTGGGTTACAACTCAAGTTACTTTTACAGGTGTTAGATGCCCTTTTAAACTTCTGCTGAGCACCACCCTTCCAGGTGTATGGCATGAATAGAGGTACCACTACAGGCCTCATAAGAGTGAAGCAGGCGACACAAGTCCCTAGCTTTATGTACCGCCAAAGCCGTAGCCATACAGACAAGAGGTGTAACCAGTGCTCCTTTGTCCGGCCCAATCAGAGCAGCTGGTTGCCACAGGTTGCCTGTCATGACACTTGGGTGTGGTATCCACAGGGGTCAGTCGTCTAGAATAAACTGTTACTCCCTTCCGACCCAGTTCAGAGTGGTGGACGGAGTATAGGTTGGCCTAACTAGCTAGCCACCTAGTGGAGGTCTTGCAAGTGGTGGTGGCTCTATCATACTACACCCTGAGTAGTGTGGTAGCTAGGAACGGTCTGTTGGAAGTTAGAGAGCCAGAAGTTCTGTTTGTTTTGACGAGTTGTACTATGTGTACAATTTAAAAAAAAGTTGGTCACATGTTCAGATTTGTGGTCATTTTGAACAACTGCTGTCATCTTTAGCTCATCTCCCATATTTACTTCATAGGTTGTTCAATATAATGTTGCTCTTTACCATTTTCTAGATTTTCAAGTACGCTGAGTTAAATAACATTGTTAGAAAATTGGGAAAATTCTATAGACATACAGATTTCTTAATAGTCCTTGTGAAATGTTTTGTAAGGCTTTTTGTATAGGACCAAACAGTTCTACAGCTAAGCCAACAAAAGTACTTGTTTTAATTCTTGTTTTTTCCTTTTGTTTCAGGCAATTTGTAATCAAATGCACAGAAATGAACACTGTGGAACTTCAACGGTCCCCTCCAAAGAAGAAGAGGAAAGGGTCTTATGAAACGAGTATTTGTGTTTTGCGCAAAACCCAGGGTCGAGAAAAGCTATATGAAACAGACTCTGGCCAACAGCAAGTTAACAAAGCAAGCATACTGTTAAATGATGACGTAATTTCAGAAACAGAAGCAATATTTTTCTATCATATGACATGCTACAGACCTTACATTCTAAGGTCGAAAAGAACAGTAAAAACTCCAGATCAAGTATCATCACAAGGTACGTCAAAAAACACTAACAATCTAGAAGAAAGAAAACGTACGCCCAGATTAAGTGAAGTTGGACTACAGTCAAAAAAGTATGCATAATTTGCAAACATTCCAAACACAAAAAAGAAACACAACTTTTTTGTATCTGTGAATCTGGAAGAGCGCAGGAATTTCTGGATGCAATAAAGTTTTTTAATGATGAAGTTTTTAAAAGAACATGTACGTTGAATGACATATCAAGTGTGTCCGCTGCAGATATTCTGTACCATAGTAATTGTATGAAACCATATACTAACAAACTCAGAACCTCCAGATCAAGAGAAAGTATTCTGGTGCAAAGGATATTCTAAGACGTTTCGTTGAGAGTGTGTATTTTGGCACTAAAGGTTATGCACTTTCCGATCTTCGGGACAAATTTATGCAACAAAATACAAACAATGCCACGACAAACCGAGAAATGAAGTCCATGATCATAAACATGTATGGAGATAGTGTATGTTTCTCGTACCCAAAAGAAAAAGCATTATCCCAGCTTGTTTAAGCATCAAACATTAATTATAGTGTGAATGTGGATAAAGTACGATACACTGATGTAATAACAAAATGTGCTACTATACTTCGTGAAGAAGCAAAAATATATGACTTTGAACGGTCATGGCCAAAGCAGTGGGAAAGGTTCCTACAAGAATTAGCACCTTCATCCTCTGAATCAACAAATACTGAATGTAAATTGATACTATGTTTCAGATAGCTTAATTTCTCATTCACAATGGCTTTGAAAAAACACCACTCCATATTACCAATGCTCACGCAATACACAATTTAAGTAGATTGAAAACGCTTATTACCATGTTCAATCATCAAGTACTATGTTGCAATTACGATGATGTACTTCGTCAAGACCAAATGCTAGCAAATAGAACTGTAATCAGAGCTGAAGGCCACCGTGTCCCAATACCATTTTCAATCAAATCTGACATTCCAGTCCTTGGTGTTATGGACAATTTCGACAGAGAAGAAGCTAGCATGTCAGGCATGCATGGGACACATGACACAGTATTGGTTTTGTTCTAAGATCAACAGGTCTGAGATAACCAACTTGATGTTTCATTAGAAGAAAGTGATGGTCAAGAAAAATATACAAATACATTTGGTATGATGTTACAAAATGAAGTACCCCTATAAGCAAAGAAATAGGTGCACAAAAACTTATGTATTATCGAAAGCCCAAACAAAGGTCCATTGTTCCCAGTACCTACATTCCAAGCAGCAACTTGAACACAGCAAATTATATAAAAACTGCAGGCCAAAATTTGGATCTTGTGTGGTTTCTATCCAGATTTTTAAAAAAATCAAATGTACCTGAATTAGGTTTCCCTGAAGAAGTTAAGATGCCATCCAGAAATGCTTTTATGAACACATTGTCTAAGCATCCATCTCACATGACAGTTACAGGATTCACCCCAATCTTGCAGTATCCTGCAACTCAGTATGATTCTGTTTATACAACAATGCATAACTTTGAAGATATTCTGAATCAGTTGAATCTTCAAGAGGGTTCGTTGTGGTGTGATGGAGTAGTATATCATATAACAAAAGAAATTCAGTTTCTTCAGCAAAATTAATTTTCCAACAAATTTCTTGGCCTTGGAGGGTTTCATCTCCAAAAAGTGGTACTCTCATGTATTGGATTGTATCTCAAAGACAGTAGAGCTTTGGAAATCCTTGTTCAGATTAAAACAATGGGCCTACACTCTGCTGAAATGCTTTGTGAAGTAATGCAAACACTTCAGTGGAAAGCATTCATGGAACAGAATAATGAAACTAAGTACTCTGAATAATTTTCAATTATTAAAAGTTCACAGGAAGCAGTAGATGAACAGCAATATCTAGTGGACAAAACCAATGCTGCAATCGAAAACTTGAATGAACTAAAAGATGACTTGGAGAAATTTAGAGAAGAGGGTAAGCAGAAGATTAGGCTATTTTTTTTATTGGGATCAGTTTGTCTCTACAATGGCACCTCTTCTTCGAGATCTAATCCGAGCTGACAGAGAAAACAACTGGAACCTACATATATGCAGTGTAAGAGAGTGTTTGCTATTTTTTCTCCTTTGATAGAACAAATTATGCATGATGGTGCTCACTATATTACAATTATTGCTTAAAGCTGGAGGAAGAACACCCTTTCATTTATAATGACTTTAAAAATGGTCATTTCACAGTTCAACATACTAGAAACAGATTCAGCAGTGTTGCCTTGGATCAAGCTCTAGAGCAACACTACAATAAACCAGAAAAAGGATCCAGAGGCATAATTGGCACTACAAGACGAAAAGAAGCAGTGGCAAAGCACGATCTTATTAAACATGAAAAAGAAAGCCTTACAGGTTTTTTAAGAACATTCTGTGGTTTAGATGAAGACGATGAGTTTGTTCTTCATCACGACAATGCGAAGTCGCTAACAAGCCAAGATCAACAAAGTATATCTAAGATGTTAACATTTGTGATTGATCGAGGAAATCCATTCTTGAAAAATTACTGTTGTGAGATTTCAAACACAAGAAAAAGGAAATAACAGCTACTAAAAATTTGTTAAAGAACGGCTTACTGAAAAGTCCAAAGACATCTTCATTCCTATACATAAGAAATTCCCCAAGAAGAAGAAAGACAAATCGACAACTCAGTCTGCACTTCAAGAAGCAAGGCTCTTTGGTGCATAGAAAAAGAGCGTTCTAGAGGTTTGGCTACAGATGCACTATCGAAATATGAACTTACTTCTACATCTTACTACCAAACACATGATGGATTTTTGAAGAAACCAAACAAAGCACAACTCAGCGAAGAACTTGAAATCCAGTTTTTAAGTACGGATGATGTAACTACTCAGATAGAAACATCACATGAGAGAACAGCAGTAGTGATTGACTTCATGGCGTATGTGCGAAAAGTGTATGTCAAACAGCTGTTGTGTAATATATTTGGAGACTATTTTGACGTCTTGTCGAAAAAGTTCTTAAAACTTTCAGAAGGTTGTCAACGTATTGATATTGTCTTTTATTTGTATGAAGAGAACAGCATAAAAAATTAGGAACGACTAAGGACAAAATGTGACCCTATTGAAGTTACTCCCAACAGTTTGGTACCATCACTGCATTGTGCATGTGAAGAAACTGATGATATGATTATAAAACACATAGAAGACATTGTTGAAACTGGCTCTGCTGAAAGAGTCATGATTGCATCAGCTGACACAGATGTCATGGTCTCTGCACTTTACCATTTTAAAGCAACTTTTCAAGAAAGTGGTCTTAATGAACTGTGGATAATCAAAGATACGCGAGCATCTGTTCTATACATACTTCTTCACAAAATGGTGGAAAATATAGGTGACATTCTTTTATTCATATTACCTGCTGCCCACTGTTTAACAGGCCGTGATACAACAAGCAAGATAGGGACTAAACATATGGCACTTAAAACAGAAATTTCCTCAGGAAAACTATTGACGAGTTTTGGTGTTGCTCCTCTTGATGAAGAAATGGTACAAAATGCTGAACTTTTTATTGCAAAGGTCCTTGGTTCATCAAAAATAAATTGTGGTGAAGTGCGTTATGAACAGTACCACAAAAAAAAAAAAAAAAAAAATCAATTTTTCTCAACTGTGTCCACCTTCCTCAACAGTGTTCTTCCATATCACGTGTGTGTATTATCAGTGCTACATATGGATAAATCTGCTGAATAGAAATGCAAACCAGTCACTGGACCCTCTACAATATAGTTACACAGAAGAATGCGGAGCTCTTCAGCCGATCATAACGACAAAGTATTTAAGACTTACTGAATTCGTGTCGCCCTGCACCTGCCAAAAATGTGCAAGAGCTAATATTTGCTCTTGCAGAGTTAATATGGTACCTTGCTGTCAATTTTGTAAATGTCAAGAGAGAAATCAATGTTTAAACATTTAAACAAAAGAGAAATCAATGGAAGGTTTTATGAAGTGCTGTTCATTACATTTCCGATGTTGCGTAAATGGACTCGCATATTGTTTATTTTAAGAATTTAATTTAAAAACTTACAATAATAATTTTAAATTACATATTGAGCATATATATTGCTAATTTAAAACTTATAATGTCTCTATGACAAATGTATAGGAGGGTTGAACCATTGTAAATTGAGAACCAACTATTTTATTATTAGTTATATATTATTTATGATGGCGGCCATTTCTGAAATATTGACAGCCATTCAGATTATGTGAGCATTTTTTTTTTATACTTACAATGTCACTAAGTAGTAGAAACAGGCGAAACAAACAAAACTTCTGGCTCTTCTAATGGGTGTGTATGAGATTACTATACTTGCGTTAAGTGTGGTCTTCCAGCTTCATTCTGGTGGGCTGGTTTCTACGTAGGACCAACACAGTTACACCAAGAAATAGTACTCAGATGCAATTTAGGAACACATTTATATTCCAAGAGAATGTACACACTGGCCCGTACTACCTCCTACAATAACCTTGAGTTGAAATAGAAGTTAACCAATGCACAGCCAGGTAAAGGAAACCCGGTCCTGATCTGAAATAAGGCGATTGCGGCTAGGTAGCTACTGAAAACTGTCTCTAACTAATCTGCCCGATTGTCCAGAAGGGACTGGTGGTGACCACTTCCAGAGGGGTGAGTGGTAAGTTGTTGCCATTACCAGCAGGTAAGGCGAACGTATGGTTGTCCTGAAGGGACCGTCGTCAACCACTACCAGAGGAGGTAGTGGTAGTTGCCATTACCAGAGGGGGCAAGGCTGGTGTTGACGACATCTTCAGGAGCTGGTGGTGCTGAGTCTCCAGAAGGTCTTGAAGGCATTGCCGCTGTCACTGAAGAGGCTCCTGGTAAAGCAAGCTGCAGAAGAAGGCTTCTTCCGGCCCAGTACAGAGCAGTGGAAGAAGCAAGGCGTACTCGAAAGCAAGCTGCTGGTGGCTTCCTCTGGCCCAAGACTGAGTGGCGGAGGAAACATGGACTGCCTTCTGTGGGATGCGCATGGCCTTATATTCTCCCTGGACCAGGGCCCTCGATGGTACGTGGTGAGGGGGTCATAAGCTCCACCCCCTAAGCTGTCTGCTGGAGTCATCTGCTAGTGTCTTCTGCTGGTGGAGGATCCCTGACATAGCGAGCTTCATCCCTTATCATCACTTAATACTGTTGGTGCCCTCCCTTGGCATGCCATTGATGCTTCCCTTGGGAGGCGTAAGCCTCCCCCCCTCCCCTTCGATGGGGTTGACGTGTTGTCTGACTTGAGTGGAGAGTGAACAGTCCAAGCTGGACACATGTCTGTAATGTCATTCCTTATTGTAGGGGCATATCCTGTAGGCAAGTGACCAGCCTCTTTTAGTACTGTTCTGACTGTTAAAACTTGCCTTTGATGAAATGAAGCTACGTTCAGATGAGGCGATGTCGTGTGTGTTCCATAGTCGTACAATGTGTCACACGTCAATAGTAACGTAAGCACTTTTGAAAGCCCTCCTAAGTTTTTTCTACATTCAGCTGGTGTTTACCCACTGTATGTAGAATTTCGCCCCCCCTCCCCCCCCCCCCCTTTTTTTTTTTTTTTTTTTTCCAAATCCCAAATTACCTAGCTTGAAGGTTAATAGTGGAAGCTATAACTCCATGTTTGAAATAGAGTCTCATAATAATTAAAACTTTCGGACAGAAGTTATAACTCTGTTTTAAAGTATTCCTAGCATTCAAGGAATGTTTCACATGAAGTATAAATCTTACTCATACGGTTATTGTTTTAAAATAAGTGACCGTATGTGCCAAGGTATCAAATCGTAAGTTGGGGATCATGTAAATACAAAATAACACACACACATTTATAAAAACTTTCAGAATTGTAGCACACATAGCACATATAACAAAACATATTTATTCAAAGTATCTTCAAGTTTATTCAATGTTTAAAATTTGTACCGACTTCAAATCAATGAAAGAACACATTTTCCACATTGGCTTAATATGTGAAATTCCAAAGAATTTCTGTGACTAAACTATGTTAAAATATAGCAGAAAGCAAACACAAACATCGGCACATAACTCAGAACATATATAAAAAATGTTTTTTTAAATTGTGTTAATGAATATTGTATTTCAGGTCTTACAAACTTACATTTTTAATCATGTTGGTGAAGAACAGCTGTTTTACGGACACACGAACGTGGACCAGAAAAAATACCATAGCAAAACAACGAAACAGCTCACTTCAACGTTGCATCAGCCAGGTGACAATGTGAAAGAGTTGTAAATAAAATATGTTACAATCACGCCAAATTTAATTCTTGTTTGTGACGCATGATGTCCTATTGGCAAAGGAGGCATGACATGGCCCAAGAGTTTTGGTGTGTGTGACGGCAGACACACAGGGGTGAGTTTGAACTCTAAATGCAGCGCGGAACAGGAGCCTGACCAGTGTAGAGGATTGGTCGTATGGCTATCCGGCTGCGCACAAAGTCGGGGACGGCAAGCGGAACCACTCTCACTTGTATACCTGGGCGACTAACGACTTAGAGAGGCTGCTGGACCTGCTGAGGCTGTGGAGGTGATGTGTTCGGGCTGGCAACGGGACCCGGTGCACAGGTGGATGGATTGACGTCAGCACTGCTGGTCGGCCTGGCGGTTTCAATGAGCCGGTGTCATCTAATCCAGGGGTTTGCTTTGCCATAAGAGACTTCTTCACCACTCAGGTAAGCAAGAAACAAGGGGTGAATAGTGAATAACCCCTACGAGTTGGACCGGAGGTGTGAATAGATCCCATACAGGGGCTGGTGAGACTGGCCTCTCTAGATGATATTCTACTTGAGCTCTTTCACGTGGACTTAGGTTTTCAAGGACAGTGGGGTTGGGACTAAGCTCTTGTTGATATTTACAATTGGTAACAGCACTTTTAACCCTCTTACGAATACCACTCCGACAGGAGTAGGGCATGAGGAAATGATTCTCTACAACCGGTCCTGCGGAGGTGGAGCAGGTGATGTTCAACCCTATTAAGGTGTACTTCAACGCACCGTAATCGACAGACCAAGGCTGCCCCTTTATCCCAGCATCTGGCATCAGAAACGTGGTAGACACTTAGCCTCAGGTTTCACAATGGCTAATGAACACAATAAGTGGGTGAGTTTCCCAAAGGGTCAGGCCTTTACGCTCCGGAAAATACTTGCTACGACACCAGAAGCATGGTGGAAGGAGTAAAACCCGGGCTGACTGTCCAGCCCGAAGAGGACGAGTACCTAGTGTCGAGGCTTTACTGTTCTATACACCAGGGTGCATAGAAAGGGCGGCCATCCAAGGTGTGTTACTAACCTGCAAGTTTTCTGAAGGGAAACTGGCAGTCCTACGCTAAGTTCAGCAAACTGATGTTTACAGGGAAGTTTCTAATACTATGGGAATAATATTCTAAGTGGGGTAAAACATGTTTATTTCTGTGAGGAAATAATCATGGTGATTTGTCTATCTCCTATCAACAAGAGATTAATGGAAGCTGGTTATGCTTAAACAGGTGAAGATGACTTGTTTATAATCTAATGGGGTAGGTAGAAGAAGTGGCTATCAAAATAACTCAAATTTAACTAACACTACGCTATTTGTCCTGAAGGAACTCGAAGGTTTTTAGTGTTTGATGACTCAAACAAAGGGAGCTTCTAGATGATGACTGCGAGGTGCAGATACGTTTTTGAAGGCGTAGTTAGGGATCTCAAGACCTGAGCTTCAGCATCAAGAGTGCGGTGAAGGAACAGGAGAGACTGCTGTTCCGCCATTTTACATCACTGGGACACTATTCCCTCAGCGCGGGGGTAGATCGGCTCCTTGTGAGGAACCTTGGCCACCCAGTTGGTTATCAATTAGTTTGCGGAGGCGAGGAGAAGCTAACCCCCGCCCCCCTCCACACCCATCAAACTTACTTCAAGCTGCAAAGCAACATTATTGTACAGGATTCCCAGGGTAGCGCCTGGGAGCTGTTTCCATAACTGATTTTTACTCTCTTTTTCCCTGCCTGTACGGGATAAAAGAGAGTGGTGAAGTTAATTGATTTTATCAGCGCGGAATTTTAAAGTTCAGGACTTGTGAAGTACTGTCACGAGCTCCCTGTGAGAAAGCTAGCGACAGTTTGGTATAAAAAGCGGAGGTTAATAGCCAAATGAAGTTAAATATTCGATAAAAGTAGCTTTCCCATGACTGGAGTGGCAAGGGTTTATATAATTAAATTAATTATATGTATATGATGTGGTGAATTTAAGTTTCGCGTAAATTTAAATCAGTGTTATTGGTTCAGTTTTTGTAATTACTTCATATCTCATATGTTATATTCACTTAAATAATCTAATTGGTGTGTGAGTGCATGTCTGAATGTACCGTGACGAGCGGCTAAAAGTTAAGTAAAACATGTTAACTCGGGGAAGTCCGAGAGCGATATGGCTGGCGCGATGCAAGCGCCAACTAGTTTTGTTAAACATGGTAGTTTTTTGTCCCGGACCGATCGGAAAATTCCGGCCAGTTTCGGGGCCTTATTTCTATGAAATCGGGCGGTATAATTGCGCTGAAGGCGTGAATTTATATTTTAAAAATAGTTTTGAACTATATTCTGTATTGATAATTATGTAGACTTGTAAAATTCGAAAGCAGAGCCATGAAAACACGTCTCGTGAGTGAAGTTAAATAGTAATATAGGCCAGAGGGCTCTGATTGGCCGAGAGAACTTGGTGGGGCGGAGCTTATGAAGTTGCTCGAGAGATGGCAGCATGGTCGTTAATTTACCGTCAACAGCTTTTAATTGACACGGAAAAATTTAAATATATTAAAAGCGGTTGTAATTAAAGTTATTAAATTGTCTTAAATAAATAATTGGTGCTGCAAAACTAAAAATGCTAAGTTGTGTACGACTAAAAAATATACGCTATTAATTTCGCTCGTCATAGTGATTAATGTAAATGTAAAGTGTTTCGGAGTTGCTCCAGTACAGAGTAGGGGAAATTGGCATATGCGGGTCTAGTTGACGGGCTAGGGGCCGCAAATGACGCCATGGCTTCGAGAAGTAGCCAGGTTCTCTCATGTTTTTCTGTGATGTTGCGGAGTTTTAGTATGTAAGGGTGGAAATGAGCCATGAGCGAGGCGAAGCCGCACGCTCTAAGGAATTCCATGAGTTCATGAAAATCCTGCATTACGCTTCGCATCTCTCCTGGCGAACTTCGCTGGCGAGGGCGGGACTGCGGTTGTGTAGTTGGCATTGTAGGGGTGTCAAGAGTGGGAGCTGGTTTGTGAATATTCGCAGAGAGTGCCTGCGAATACGTTTTGCCAGGCTGTAATGTCCTGACTGGAAACCTGGACGGGGCAGGAGGTTGTTTTGCGGTTTTTGTCGCGATTTTCGTAGCGGCAGCAGTAGTTCTTTTCTGCACCAAGTCCAGGAACTTGGGGCAGGCTTTTGATAGGGCTGTGTGTTCGCCTGCGCAGTTACTGCATGTAGGCTTGGAGTTGTTTTTGATTGTTGCGCAAGCACTCTCGGGGTGAGGGCCGGCGCAGTGAGGGCATTTTGTCGGCATGGAACAATGATTTTTTGTGTGTCCTAAAGCTAGACAGTTGTGGCATTGTGCCACGTCTGTCGGCCATTTCTGGTATTGGCGGGGATGAACTATTGTCATATTTATCCTCGTGACAGAGTGCAGAGGAGGGAGAGAAGTGTTCTGCGCTGCCGTGACGCAGAAAAAACGTTGCGGCTCCAACGTGAATTTAGTGGGGTCTGTTTCATCTTGGATACGTTTTTTAAATTGATAAATGTGCTGGATTGAGTATCTGGCACATTCCAGGTCCGACTTGATGTCCGCAATGTCGGTTGTGGTGTGGAGGTCAAAAACGACTTTCTGTGGGAGCTCGGCAGCTTGACAGAAGGTAAAGTAATGTATGTAGTTCGCTTCTAGCATTGTGCGAGCAGCTGTGAAAAAGTTAATGTTTTTAGTCAGGATTTGCATTCCGCGAGCTGTGGGGAGAAGGGAGAACCTGTCCCTACTAATGGCTTGCAGTTTCTGGACAAGTAAGTTGTATTTTGTGGCGTCAGGAACCACTAATCTGTACTGGTTTTGTTTTTTCTGACGTGTTTGTGGTGCAGCCGTTTGTGTTTTGTGGGTGGAGATGCTTGAAGAGCCGGGACGATTAACTGCTGAGGATTTTTCCGTTACCTCCTTAAGCGGGGAAAACCTATTTTGTGTAGGAATGGTGTTTGTATGTGCCTCAGACGACACAGAATGGAGACGCTTGTTCTCCTGCGTGGTTGTTCTGTCACCTTTATGTTTGACTAATAGGAAGTCGGTTTCCATTTCAGATGTGTAATTTCCTGCGGCCGGTGTTGACGATCGGGAGGAAGTTGGTGTGGACATTGTTGGCGTCGTCGGTTCCCCGCCCGCCGCCATGACCCGTGAGGGCGGTGGGGGGGGGTAGGCTCTGTGTGGAGCGACTCTCAATGTGTTGTTGATTGCAAATTGCGAGAAAGTGTTGTTAAAAAAGTACCTAGATCGGTGCTATACACTGTGACCGCTGACCCACTAGGGGCTAGGCTCAAGATGACCTGTTTCCAGGCCGATCACAGAGTACAGGGTGTATGCCACGAGCTAAAATGCTAATAGTCGTATTCAGCCAGAAGAAGCAGAGACGCACCCTCCTTAGTCGAAGGCGAAGTCAACACTGACTGCTGTTCCAAGGGCCGTGCCCCAGTATTTATACTCTCCTATCTCGCCCTTGACCAGGTGGATGGGGGTGGCGGCACTAGATCCTCTGGGTGTGTGATGTCACCGGTTGGCCGAAGTTCCAACTGTTGCACGTCTTGGCGATTCATACTAGTAGTGCCATCCCTCAGAGTGCTATAGTTCTAGGTGACCTTAAAGCATTATCTCGGTGGCTCGGCCAGTGAACAGTACAATTTCTTCGGGAGATGTGCATGCATCGTTTATCATAGTGTAAACAGTACAAGTTCTTGGTATCTGGAAGATTGTACTGCTAATCCAACTTCATTGGGGTGTGTGGCTGAGTGGTTCGCACTGATGAGTAGAAGTCGATTTAAATAAGTAGAAAAGATGCCAAACGTCATTTGCATACAACAAAAAGAAATTGAATTGTAGGTGACAAAAATGCTTTACTTTATAGCAAATAAGATGTTAAAATATAGAACTACTTCTTATAGTTTGCTGACCACTTAGCTGGGAGTATTGCAGTCATTGCGTATGTTAAAATATATGCAGTTATGGACAGAATTTTAGTCGATTTTAAGAAAGTTCACTTATCGTGAACCACCATTAAGTAAGTATTTGTACCATAGAAAAATAGAAGACCCTTATCACAAAAGAAAAAACAATATCTTTGGTCTGTTCACTGCTCAATAAACCTTTTACAAATTCCACTTGGATTCTACCTTGCTAGTAACAAATATTCCCTTTTTACATCAAAATTTAACACTGCCACAGACCTCATGACTAGTATTCATGCATAAATCAAATTATATAGTAAAAGTAAGTACTATATACATCTGACACATGACGGCCTACGAAGCGGTAATGCTCAATGTTGAGCACTGCAAAACCAATGACGAGTGCCGTCTTAGGTTATGTACCACGAAAATTCAGCTGACGTGACTTTTGAGGTAGGAGGCGGTTGTCAAGGTCAAAACTATAGTTTTGGTTCGTGACACCAGAATCACGAGGAACATAAGGGTGATTCAGTGTTTCACTGATACTCAGTCAATATAGAGGTCAGGTTTTGTGGCCTGTCTGACTGGCACAAAATCAGAAGTCACTGTCACGGACTGGGGGAACAGGCTGGCTCTCAATAACTGGATTACCTTGGATACTGTGGATCCGTTGGAGCTGCTGCCCAGTTGTGGGCTGGTGGCTGGTGTTGCTTTAACCAGGACGTGAAGTGCTGCTGATGTGGCTGATATCCTGGTTGGATTGATGACTGATGGGTTGCTGGCCTCTGAACGTGTTGGCTATCCCCAGAGGCGGCTCTTCACCTCTTCTGATAGCCTCTACCAGGTAGTGTGGTGAACCAGCGGTTTTGATGAGTGGTGGAAAAAGTGGTTGTGGTGGAACTGAGATGAGAGGTGAGGCCTCTCAGTAGGGCGGGCGGTAAGAACTCTGCCCTACGGGGGTGGATTACAAAGTGCAGATAGAGGAACTGGATCACAATTCAAGCTAGCTTCGGAGGCGTAAGCTGCCCTTCTAGACTTCCTCTGTGCACAGCCTTTCCGGGTGTATGGTATAGGAAAAAGGTGCTATTACCACCTCACAAAAGTGAAGCTGGTGATGCAGTTCCCTACCATGGAGTGCCAAGGGCCACAGCCAAACATGCAAGATTGCTACTTTAATCCAGCCCTGTAGAGAGCGGTGGACAAAGTGGTGGGTTGACTCAGGCTGTATGACAGGACACTTGGGTGTGGTATCCACTGGGATCAGTCCTTCAGCACTGTCTCTCACTCCTTTCCAGCCCCATAAAGAGTGGTGGCGGAGTAAGGACAGTCTGACTAGCTAGCCGCTGAATGGAGGTCTTCCTAATGGTTGGGGCTCTACCGTTCTCTACCCTGGGGCAGTGCACGGGTGGCAGTCTAATGGGTGTGTATTTTACTTTAATTAGCGCGGTCTGCTGGCATCACTCAAACAGGCTGGTGTTTACATAAGGTTAACGACACAGTGAAACTCAGAAATCAGTTTAGATCACGTGTATATTCACTGAGAATAGACATGGTGTTTGTGTACTACCTCCTACAACTAACCTGAAATTGACACGGAAGTTCAGCTACTCTCAGCCAGGTGAAGGTGACCTGGTTCTTAACCTGAATGGAAGGCCATAATATCTGCTGGATAGATTACTACAACTGGCCCTCACTATCTACCTTGTTGTCCTGAAGAGACCAAGAGTGGTGACTACCGGTAGGGTAGTGTAGAGATTTGCAGTTACCATCCGGTAAGGCAGGAGTAGTAACCCTGAAGGGTATGTCGCAACCGTTACCAAGGAGTGGTAAGGAAGGAGCAAGACGGCATCTTCAGGAGCTGTTAGTGGTTGAGTCTTCTAGAAGTGTACCAGTGAGAACGAACCACCATTGGCTTCCCCCGGCCCTGAAGAGAGTGGTGGAGGAAACGTAGACTGATAATTTTTGGCCACGCAGGCCCTTTTATACTGATAGCTCTTGGACCGAAGTAGACGAGGGGTGAGGAAAGAGATAAACTCTACCCCTCGAGTCGTCGATAGTTGTCATCTCCTGCAGGGAGAATCACTGATGCTGCGGACTTCATCCCTTATCTTGGGCGTAGAATGCTTGGTACCCTCCCTCTGTGTGCCGTAGTTACGTGACCTTGGGTGGCGGGCTCAGTGGCTTAGCAGATAATACAGTCTCACTTTGGGGGGGGGGGGGGGGTTTGATGTGATGCCTGGCTAGAGAGTAGGGTGAACAATACAAGCTGGACTGACATGTCTGTAACATCATCTCTCATTGCGAGTATCATGTAGGCACGTGCCCAGCCTCTTCAAGAACTGTGTTATGACTTGCCCAGGCGAAATAAAACAGCGTTCAGATGGGGTGAAGTCAAATGTATGTAATAGAGGTGCAGTGCGTCATGCATGACATCACAGTAAATTGTAACAAGATGGTAAAAAATAAAATAATTTTTCATAATTTGTTGTCAGTATCGCTGTAAATACTGCAGTCAGTGTTATATTTTTCAAAGACTGTACATGCAAATGCAGGCAGGAATTGTGTTCAAAATTTAATTTTTAAAGCAACAGAATCAACGAGCTTTACTTAAAACTAAACAGTTGGTATGAAAACCTGGGAAAGCAAAGTAGGCATACGCAGGCCTGTGTGTTTCCGCCCAGTGGTGTAGGAATTAGAGGTTACAGGGGTACAATGTACCATCCCTGCTCTCAAATTTATCAGTGTGCTACGTAATTATGTTGTTTCTCTCCAGCCCAAACAATTAAACACAAATTTTCATTAATTAAAAAAACTAAACAAATATTTGTTTTTATTGAGCAATGAGCACTACAAAACACGAACAAACATATTTGATCCTTTTTATCCTTCAAGCTGTAAACTCAACATCACCAGTAATTAAAGACAAAGCATTCTGAATGCAAAATTAAGTTGCTGCTGCAAATTATCGCTACTTTACATGACAAATAACATCACTGCACTGTCAATGCATATTCATTTTCACTAAAGCTGTATAAAAAAAATGTATATATTGATATCATCTGCATATGGTCCACAGCACATCACACTACCACAAAGCCACAACACATTCTCAAACATTTATCATTATAAAAATCTATATATAGATAGTTTTCAGAATGCATTAGATAGTA